>LR824605.2:14365000-14987500 GCA_902829305.4 Spodoptera exigua
ACCCCAAGAAACAACTTGATGATTTGTTATGATCGCCTCCACTGCGCTCAGCGGGCGGCCAAAAACTGCATTACCGTCAAACTATACTCCTGCAAACTAATTTAAACTATAACTACCAAACTTTAGATCACAATATCGCACAAACATAAACACGTAACAACAAAATCGCAAAACAAACGAAACTACACGCTGTTGCTGTTACAATTAAGGAGACGTTAATGAAAGGTTCTGATGATGACGTTTTGAGCTTTGTTAGATGTGGGATAGGGTTTAAATTCGTTTGTGTTATGTGATTCTGTGTTAAATGCAACCAAGTAACATCTCTGTTCCGTATAATAATTTTTCGATGTTAAGACAAGGGTTAATAATTTATTCTATTTTAATCTTCGGTTGTTTGTGTTTTGTTGGCTTGGTGACGGGAACTTTGCGACCACGGCTTGATTTATTGAGACCTGCTTTTGTGCCCTATCATTCATTATAACATTTTGTTTTGTATTTTGTATTTGAAAGATCTGTCATCTGGTGACAAGTTCGTCATTATGAAGCGTCGGCATCCAAATGATAAGACAATTACGCATTGTTAATTAAAGGCTACATACATAGAGCAATTAAAGCTGTATGTATGAATTAGTATTTGGATTTTCAACTCTAAATTGATTGAAATTAGGTTAAAAATCTATTCAGTAAAACAGAATTTAGTATCTACAGCATCTATATGATCTACAGCTAACTTCTACCTAGTTAACTACACATATTTATAAATAGAATTTCAGCACGATATTTTAGTGAATAGTTTTAAAATTGACAAAACTTTGTCAGATTCGTTTTATTGATATTGAATTCTATATTTACTGTGATTAAAGTTCATTTTCTTCTTCTTAGAAGGTTTATGTAAAAAGTTTTTTTTTGTCACAGATCAGGTCACAGAGGTAGTAATAGAAACCTAGTCTTTTTATTAATATAAATTTGTATAGTAAGCATATATCATAGCTTACTAAGAAATACCATTACTGATTTACCGTACGTATCGACAAATGCAAATAAGCAATGAGGTTGGATAGTTGTAAAATGCAAATTAGCGAAATGGAGTTCTGTAATGTTCAGTTCAGTATGTATGATATCGAATTAATCAATTTGATAGATAGTTAAAAGGAAATTGAAGTAATTGTGTATCATTTTCTTAAAGGTAATCCAACTGAATGTTAGCACATCTAGGAAACATAAATCCTCAAAAGGCCAGCTCCTCTTGTATTGCGGGTTTCCATCGGGATCTCTGCTCGTTTCCTGCTGTTTATCACATAACAAACACGTCGAAGGAAAACAATGTCAAGAAATCTGGACTTCGCCGTGAAGGAAAACAATGTGAAGAAATTTTGGCAAGTGTGGTGATTAATGCACACCTTCTCCGTGTGCGAAGTAGCTCTTGTTCAGCAGTGGGTACTTATAGGCTGATAATGTGATATGAGCAATGGAGTTGGTGCGGCAGCTGGATAACAGGATGCTGAGCAACGTATTGCGGCTTCGATTCCTCCCCCCCCCCCTTTTTGTGTTATCTACAAATCGATGTTTCATCTGGGTGTGATGTATTAGAGAATTTGTGTATGGATCAATGTTATTTTTTTTTAATCTATTAACTTTTAAGTTGTATATACTACAAGTCATCGTCTAATAAATCTACTTTTACTTGAAATTTGTAGAACTGAGAAATCCTGTGAACCTCAATCTCTGACTACTAAACTAAAGACTTGACTACAAACTACTTGGCTACAACCAACCACACAACAAACAAATTCCATTACTTAACTCAACATAAAGTAAATATTACGCGAAGTGGACAGTGACGTCATAAATTTCAAAAAGATTTATAGTCTCAAAGCCTGCAACTACGTCAGTAGCCGCTGAAGTTTGCCCACCAAGTGTCAGCTTCTTGCCCAACTATTTTTATATGATTTAGAAGTTGCCCGGGCAAGTTAAGAACCGTCTCGTTTCGGATTTATCCGGGTATGTTAAAGTTTGACTGGGATGCTCGGATGTTCGATTTTCACGACTTTGTGTTGGTTTCTTTTGAGTACTTTGTTGTGACTGTCGGTTTAACGTTGCTCTGTGGTGCACTCTGGTATATTACGATTTTCCTTTGGAATAGAGCATTGTGGTTTTAGTTTTGGATAGGTACATGTAGAAAGGTTTTAGTCGTGTTTATTTAACACATAATATTATGAGAATTTCGGTATAGTTTTAGTCTACAGTGCTTTTGAAAATCTAAATGTGGTCATCAACTTTTGATGTTTTTTCACTGTTTTATTACGGATGTCTTTGTGAGAAAACGTCTGCCTGCAATTATAGTGAACTAATTGTAACATTATAGTCTTACCATGTAATTCTATAGATGTTCTTCACAGAAAACCAGTGTGAAACAACCATATCATTGTGTTTCGCCGTGTGAGTGAGGTTATCGGAGGCCCAATACTTCCCCTCCCTCAATCCATAATCCCCAAAAGGTCGGCAACGCACATGTAACTCCGCTGTTATTGCAGCAATCAGGTAATTTCGAAAACGCTGTGGTTGTTTCACGAATATAAAGATATTTCGGCTACAAAAAAAATGCCTTATATTAAGTTTAGATTCTAGCTAGCCTTTCGTCCAAACGGGCGCAGTGCAGTCACCATCCACCTTTATCTAAACCTATGACGCACTACGCAGACATTTTATTTTCACATTAGTACCCAATGCTGTGTAGTTGGCAAGCGCTAAGCTAAATATAATCCCTTGGAGGAATTCGCTTAAAACGTTACATGTGTACGGGTGATTTATCTTCCCAAGATTGTCTAATATTTTGCAGGGAGCCTGAATTTATTGCTCGGCCGGTATTCAGACCAGGTCCCCGGCCTGGACGGTTGAAATCCTATTTGCGGCTAATTGCTTTACAGCGCTGTGTGCCCGTATGATTGGTCAGGGTTTGAGAGATTTGAAGTTTGACAGTTTATGTTAGGAAGGTGGTTTTTTGTGTTGTGGTAGATATTTTTTTGGTGTACAATAATAGCATGATTAACTGAGCAGAATACGGAAATCGGAGTAAGAGCGTAGATGACACATTTAGTTTACAATTGTATTTGAAAATTTGAAAATTAATGAGTATATTTTTTTATGTGATAGGACGAAAAACAAGGAGACTGTGTACCCGATGACAATTTGTTACGGTAAACACCAGAGGAGTTATGGGTGCGACAGCTGCCTTTCAGGATTAGGATTGGGATAGGGTTTTGGGGATAAGGGAAAGCGGATTGTGATTGGGTATTGGGGATTAGTCATTGGGAATTAGTGATTGTGTTACTAGGATTGGAGTATACACTATCCGCACCAGCCACTGCTGGGGAATAGGGATTAGGGATTGGGGATTTTACGATGGATGGAGGATTGGGCCTCCGGTGAGCACACTTAAACTACGTCGTTCTACGCCGGTTTTGTGTGATGATCCTACTAATATTATAAATTTGGAAATTTTGTGAAAATAATGAATTTAGGTTTGTTATTCTCAAGAGCAAAAACGGCTAAACAGATTTGGTTGAGGTATGTAGATAGGCCCTGCATCAACAATAACCTATTAACTTACTCATATATATTTTTATCAACATACCAAGCGGGCGAACCTGCTGACGGAAGCTAGTATCCACTGGTTTTTCGATGTAAATATAAATATTATCTCATGTACTCACCAAATTTAATGATTACATATTCATGCATACATTCCCATAGCCAGCAAATAAATTGGTAATAAGATCAATGATAGGGACAAAACCAAGACTCTTGAAACGGACAGCTAAAGAAATAAAATAAAAGCAGATCTCTCCAATTTTGTCATTAAAGAAAACCCATCTTCAAATCTCGCAAAGAAACCTTACATAATTAGATTCATCATTAGCCCACATACCATACCTTTGAATCTTATAAAAATCAATTATTGAAAAGGAAATCTAAGATTTTCCATCATTAATAATAATTGGCCATATTGACATTGATTTCGAAAGGCTATACATATCCGCTTATCCACCCTGAAGAACCAAGCTTATATAAATAGGGTGACTGGTAATATATGACCGATATTTGACTTTGACTTTGACATGATTGTTGGTACTCATGATAACAAACAACCTTCTATAAGAAACTTTTTTTCTTCACTTATTAGTTTTATTTTTATCCAAACTATAATATTATAAATGCTAAAGCTACTCTTTCTGTCTGTCTGTCTGTCTTTTTTTACGCCTAAACTACTGAACCGACTTGTGTGAAATTTGGTACAGACATAGTTTGGAACTCGAGAAAGGACATAGCATAGTTTTTAAACCAAAATTCTGAAAAAGTCAAAAGTCAATATTCCACGCCAACAAAATCACGGGCAAAAGTTAGTAGCTTATACATATATACAGGGTGACTGGTAATTAGTGACCGATATTTAACCACATAAATGTACTCATGATAACAAAACAACTTTTTAAAGATACTTTTTTTCTTTACTCAGTAATTTTATTGTTATTAATACACTAGCTACTCTCGCGCGGTGTCACCCGCAGCTCGGCTCCATTTAATCGTAGCGTGATGTTTTATAACGTATAGCACTCAGAAACATTGTAGCTATCTATCAGTGAAATAATTTTGGCAATCCGACCAGCGGTTCCAAAGATCACCCCCTACATACAAACTTACAAATTTTACCTCTTTAAAATAATAATTAGTAAAGATGTAACAAAATTTCTAGCGCATGCGAGTTAAAATTTTATAAATACCAATCACTATATACATACACCAAGCTTATAAGTATATATAATATTGGTTGCAATTAGCCTCCACATACATAAGTTTCACGTGATCATAAAATTATACTCTTCTCATAATTTATTCGTCTGATGAATGCAAGCTATAAAACGTATTCAATGACTCTATAAACCCGCTAAAAGGTTCCATCTTGAGCAAAGAGGAGTTAGTTAATGGAGGATTATTTATTTATCTCCATTATACGTACTGTACTGGCCACAAATACAACATATAATTTATTATTCTTCGACATTTTTTTTTATTTGATGGGTCGGCAAACTAGGCGACGGATTACCTGATGGTAAGCAATCAGCGCTGTCCATGGATTAGGATTTGGAGATTTAGGGATTGAGCCTCCGGTAACCTCACTAACACGGCGGAACAACGCTGTGGTTGTTTCACGCCGGTTTTCTGTGAGGCGGTGGTATCACTCCGGTCGAACCGACCCATTCGTGCCGAAGCAAGGCTCGCCCACACATAATTTTAAAAAAAAAACGTTGCACCACTCTAGGATTTTCTATACAATTACACATATGTGTATATGGAACAACCATTAGTGGATCACAATAAGAGTTGCTCCGTGCGGGAATCGAACCCACGACACGTTGCGCGGCCGCCAGTTGCCCAGTCACCAAAGTTTAGCTCATACTCTTCCCTGAAGTTCTTGAGTAGATAAATAGGCACTCTCTGATAAATCAACCAATAAACTATTAAGCCTTTTTGCCAACCCAAGTGTTGACACACGTCACTTTATGTTTTCTAGTTTCTACTTCTTGTTTCTTTTTGGCCCTTTTTGAGCTTTTTTAATATTTAAAACTTGTGATTTTGCAGTATGCACATATTGTTACGTTACTATCTAGATCAAAACCTATAGTTTTTAAGCTAATAATATTTATTGTAATGTGTTTTGGGCATGAAATAAATAAATAAATAAAAAAACCCACTTACCATATGTGCAGATCATGACTAACACCTTTCTGTACAGGAAGCCTAGCCAAGCTATTAATGTTGGCGAGCTACAACATGGTCCCTCCATTATAACCATACTCCATGACAAAGAAAGAGAGCAAAATATTTTCTATACCGTTCATTTCTTATGGCAATGTTTATGGTATAATTGCCTATTAGACACATATTTAGTTTATTGCTATGCTATTGACTTCGTCGGATTTTTATTATAAACCTTATTGTACATAAGGTAACATAGCTGCAATAAACAGTAGTAGCATTCAATATAATATAATTAAGTAAGGTGTAGATAAAGTTACTAATTATTCACCTAAACACCGTAATAACATTCGTGAGACATTCTAAATTAATTATTATGTTTTCGGCTTACTCACGTAATAATTTGACGAGATACTCGACTTGTTTCAAGCCATGCTAGAGGCCCATATTCGCAGAGTAGCAGGGCGACAGTCACCGCGTCGTGTGTCGCGGAATGCTGCTCATGAATATGAGTCTCTAGCATGGCTTGAAACTAGTCGAGTATCTCGTCAAATTATTACGCAAGTAAGCCGAAAACATAATCATTCACCCGTAATGCCAAGTGCGTTGCCGACCTCTTGTAGGTTATCAGGGATTAAAGGAGGAATTGAGGATTGAGGATAGGTAGGAAGGATTAAGCACAACGCAAGTGTTGCTTCACGCCGGTTTTCTGTGAGGCCGTGGTATCACTCCGGCCGAGATGGACCATTCGTGTCGAAAGCATGGCTCTCCCACACTTAAATATTACACCTAACTGTAAATCTTTATTCTTTTCGAATATAATATTATACATTTTTAAAGTTTTACTTGTGGTTTTTTTTATTTGTGCTCAACATCATTAATAATTAGGTCCGGCTTAGATTAAGTACAATAAATTATTAAGAATTTTCATTGCAATTATGCATGAAAAAATAACCAACCTCTAATTAATTAATATTCTATTTTTCTACCTATAAGTATAAAAAAAATTACGTCATCAAACAAGATACATACAAAATATGGATTTAAAAAAAAATTGAAAAAAGAATAGAATGCCAGTAGTTGTGAAGTACCAACATGAAACTCAGAAATAAGTAACAACCAACTATTTAATTTTAATTTTAAACTTTATTTTGTGCCAGTACCAATAATTCCGTGGCTCTCACCTTTATCGTACGACAATCAGTCAGCCAACAATTCGATGCCATCAACACTGGTACCCGAGTGGTCCTTCAACAAAAGAATCAATTTATCACGACAACACTGAAAGGTCAGCCAATCAGGCCCCTGGGGACAGGTGCCTATCGATTTGGGCTCCATCTTATAGTAGAATTAAAAAGTTAATCTTTATTGAGTCCAACAGAATTCTTTTCTGTATAGGATAGAAAATAAAGTAAAAAATGGATTTTCTATTGAAACAGAACGGTTAGGTATTTTCAGAGTCAAGATACCATACAAATATTACGTATACGAATTTAAAAGTAACATACAATCTCTCAGCTATGCTTTGGCTACACAACACGCTTAATTACCAAATATATTGCAATAAAAAGAAGAATGTAAATCGATGTTATTATACATAGAAAACTTCCTTAACAATCACTATATCTACGAGTAATAAAAAAGGTATGCGTAGTTCTAAAGATTTAAGCGTATAAAGTGATATAGATAGGTACAAAGAAATCGAATTTATTTTACACTATGTAGTGATTCTCTATGCTCTGCTTTAAAACAGACAATATTTTTTTATTGAAAAGCCTGTATATAGCTCAGCTTGTATTTGCATCTTTTATAAACTGTTTTAATTCAGTATACTCCAAGCGAATGCCGGCAGCGTTTGCGCATTTTATTTTTTCTTCTATTGTGTCTCTATTTACCACGATAAAAAGATTTTTTCGACGAGGTAACATCATCACGTGACTTGTCTCGCCTAGGGTGTGATGATGAATTACGTATTAGACTCTTGCTGACTAAAAACCCCCAGTCACTTAGGCCGAGGCCGCGGAACCTTAATGTGTGCACTTGAATCGCCACCCTGAAGGTGAATACCTCCTGTTTTTGTAAGAAGTAGTCTGACCCTCTTCGCCCAGGGTGGGGAGACTCTTACTGACTAAAACCACCTTTTCCCTAAGGATAGTTCCCAAATCTCCGCCAATTTCTTTGAAGGTGAATACATACCTCCGAAAGTCATTCCAAATTCCTCTTACAAATTAATATAAATGCCCTCTCAATGCATATGCACACCCGTACTACATTCGCTACAATTTCCTAATTTCAATTCCTTGCAAAACACAAGAAGCTTGCATAAACACGCCATACATCAAGTCTTGTTTTAACTAAACTCCATTGAATTAAACAAATGTTTCACGAAAATGTAGATGAAGTTCGCTAAATAATTGTGCAGCTGTAACTGGATCAAAGATGTGTGAAATAGTGTTTGAATAAACAACGCATATTTGTTAAGAGGTTGATAGGATTAGAAGTAGGGCAAATAAGAACTTATTTTGTTAGTTACTAAGAATTTGTTTTCAATGGTGAAGGTGTCGGACGTATTTTTTTAAATACCGCTGCGCTATGCTAGAAGTTTCTCCTGTGTCTTGGATGCGGTTACAAACATAAAATTTAACATACACATTACACCCAGACCCGGAACAACAATTTGTGGATCACATAAAGTGTTCCATGCAGGCATCGAGCCACGTTACGCCGCAGCCAGTTGTCCAGCCACTGCGACAACCGTGCAGTCCCATTAGTTTTCGGTTTTTTATTTTCATATAGCTAATTCAATCATCGATTGTACTCTCATACAGTTCTGCTTAGTGTTTTTCTCCTTGCTTTGTTTATCTTTATTTTACTTAAACTGTAATTTCAAGTAAGCGTCTACATGAATGGGCCGGCTCGTCCAACGTAACAATTTGTAAGAATTAATGGATATGCATATACATATTTTATTAGGTACTTTTTCACTTAAAAACAACTGAATGGATTTTGATTAACATAAGCACAGAGATAGATGATAGGTTTTTTGTATGGGGAAAATCATCAAATTTCTTTCCTCGCCCAGGGTGAGGCGAGAGGGAGTGTTACTCTTACTCGAAAATACCCCCTCCTTTCTTCTCTTGCTTCAGGCCGGGGACGTGATACCTTATTGCGCTTACCCTGCAACCTCGGCTCAACATCGGTCCTGTTTGAACAACAAAAACCCTACCTTTTGACAAACAAAGGCACTGGGAAAAGCTGGTATAGAATTCTTTTGTGACTATTAATAGTAGTAAGAGCCGATCATTGATCTGCATATTTAGTAGCACTATCTATTAATAATTATCAACATTCAAGCGATGATGCTAAACTTTTTTTAGGTAGAGCAACTGCTAAGTCCAAGTTTATTGTTGATATGATACAAAACACATCTACAAATGTAACTAAAATACCCGTATTTTCGCAATCTCTCGGCAATTAACAAACTCTTTTCTCCGCCGAAATGAATGCCTTCGTTTCAACAGTTTCAATTGTAAATTCTGCAGACACATGCGGGCCAAAATGGAAGAAAAACACGCTGACAATTTGCACCAAACTTTGAGATCTCTCTACTCTGTGACGCTCGTAATTTTCCATTTCTGTAGCTATAATATTGTTCTCTTTTCAAAATTCAAATACATGTTTTTTGTAACGGACTCTTTGGTAACAGATACACGAATGACAAACTGTTATCTGCTATAATCGATTTTCAACTTTATCTGAATGGATTGAAGTTGAAAATCTTTTGAAGCAAAAGTCAGTTAAGGGTAGTTTGATGTGGTGGTGTCTGTATAAAGTATCTTGAACAAAAATGATATGCAATTATCCTTTTTATATTTCTAGTTATAGAAGTGAATATTGTGTGGCGTCTGTTAGAGGCTATTTGGATTTGTTATGAAGGGCTGTTATCGTACTCGTGGGTACTATCAATTCAATTTAAATTAAGCTTGTTACTAAAGGGTTTATTAATGTTCCTTTTATGTAATTCGTTCAAGGTTAATGTTGTATTAAAATGGGGTAGCCAGCTGAGTTTTGTAACAATAAACCTGCCTTTTGGTTGAATATTAGACTGATTAGAATTTACGGTAAAATAAATTGAGGTAAATAATATTTTTGGTAGTATTATAAGCATATATAACACTGATAAAAAAGATATGGATATGCAAGCTACCAAAGACTTACCTACATTTAAACAAATCCTTTTTTCACTGTAGAGATAGAATTTTCTTTTATATTTACTCTCAACTACTACATTTTTCCAACTGTAAATCTTAATCTAGCCGCAAATCAGGACAAAAGAGGATACAAATCTTCGAAACCTTGACCTCCACGCATCCTACGACTCAACAAAAAAAAAAAAAAAGAACTACGTCTTCAAATATGGAAGCTGAACACGTTTCAAGTCTCCAATAAGGTTTTATACCGCCCTTAGTAAACGTTCTGAATGCCAGTAGCAGTTTTATAGGATGAGCGGTAAAACCCAAACACTTAGAGGTCCCTGTTATCTACCCATCTAGCATATTGTGCGTTTCGGCGGCTTGTTACGATGTCTAAAGTACTCGGGAATTTACGGGGCGGTATTTTGTGCCGACGCGGCGGTGGGACGGGTTAATTAAAGAGATGCTTTTAAATTGAAAGTTTTTGTAAATAATGAGGATTGATTTGATTGTTTTTTTCCCACAGAATTTGTTGAACTAGTTTTCCAATTTTAAAGCAGAGGAAAAGTAGTTAGAAGTAGTCAGTTTCGAGCCGATTAGGCAATCCGTTTGTTGTGCTAGGTCTTGTTGAATGTGTCACATTCATAAAGATTACTGCATTATGCCCTTAGAAAATTGAGAAAAATTAGTATTTAGGGAAACTTATTTATTTATTAAGCTTTATGAAGACATATTGTGGTACATAGGCGGACTTAATGCCGTTGGCATTATCTACCAGGAAATTTATGAATGAATTTACAATGTGAAGCTAGTAGTTTATCCAACAGAAGTTACAAACCTCCCCGCAACTGTTAAAGTGGGAACGCAGTCCCGTACATTCCACCTGATGCTTTTCCTGCAATAAAATTTGCATAACTACGCTCCTTGGCACGGGAGCAGCGTCTTATTAAATTTCCAACCCCTCCAAAAGTCATTAATGGTTTGTATTTAACCACCTACCAGTGTTATCTAGCCATAAATCATAAGGTATCAAGTGTAATAGTCGTGCGTGGCTGGCGATGACTTTTATTGCTCCTTCAAGATGGCAGTAATCCCCGGGTCTTGGGTTTCTCGACGCGGTAGGATTACCCCTAATCTTTTGTTTATACGTATTCTTTTTCCAGAAAATATTATGATATTAACGCAGCTAATTCGCCGCGGTTTTGTGCACGGTAGGTAATACATTACTGCTTGTTCGTAAGGTTATTTAAATGAGATTCTTTTCCACAAAGTGATGGATTGTTTTCGCTTCTGTTATAAGAATTCTTTACGGCGAGAAATGTAATAAAAACGTAAGACCGTAACCATACTTTTATTTTATCGCCGAATTTTAGAATCTTTACAATCCGGCAATCCCTTTCGGAAAATGAAGAAATCAAATCGTTTTTATTACAGCTTTAAAATAACCGACAGAACGTAACGACACATTTTTTAGAGCGGTCATGAAATTTCAGAGTTTCAATTAAATAAAACACGCCCAGTGTGGCAATGCGGACACACGTCACTAATCACGCCAGTAATTAACCCAACAATGCGTCCAACTGATTAACATGATTCAAAGTGTAAATCTACACTCAAATAACGTTGATTTGTGATTGCATGTGTCACGAACATCAAACAGAACAGAGATAATAAACGAGCAGACATCATTTAGTGTCACATTACACTTTGGCCAAACGAAATTGGCATTCATTAACATACGCCGGTCCCAACATGTCACCAATTGTGGCTCTTCATTGTCTCGTTATTTTCGGCACAAGTTTAATATCCGCCACCACAGTCACGTGGCTTCCGAATTCAAGCTTCAAGTTACCGGACAGTTTCAAAGAACGGAAACTTCCCTGTTCTAAACAAACAGTTGTGTTTCCACAGACGATTGTCGGCTCTGTTGAAATTGCATCTCAGACTGAAGTTGGTGGATTCATCTTACCAGAAGACGGCGAACTGATTTTAGAGGGCTTGTTATCTTTCGGCGCAGATCCTGCAGATACCAACTGCACTGAAGGGAACGCCTACTACATTGATAAAACAGGATCTTCGTGGAACACAGCAGATGTTTGGAGCTCGCCAAAGTTCAAAAAAGCCACTCCCGACTCCGATAGAGTACCGTGCTTTAACGATGTAGTGGTATTTCCAAAGGATGCCAAGATTACAGTGACCTTACCGACATTGACGCAATATGTCAAAGAAATTAGAATCGGAAATGACAGCTTTACTAATACTGCAGAATTTAGAGATCATGTGACCTTGCATATGAGAGATGAGACGCAGCAGTTTGTTTTAAACGATAATTCAATTGTTGGGTTGAGTATCGGTCGTTCTATGCGTTGTTCGCAGTTTGGATGTGCGTGTCAAAATATTCCTTTGGAAATAGATTGCTCTGCTAAGTTTTGTCCAAAACCACAATGTGTCGAACCAATCAGACCTCTCGGGTTTTGTTGTGATATCTGTGGTGGCTACTTATTGTTCGATGCGGACGAAGGATTCGACATGAAAAACTTTGGGGAGCTCGTCGAAGGTATCGCCGGTGAGAGCGGAAAGAACGATATCGAATATTACATCGGTTTTACGCCGGAAATTCCTTTTAGAAGAATTCAACTCGTGGTAGTCGACAAAGGTGAATACGAAGGGTCTAGTGCGGAAATCATCAATTCTATTAGCTATGCTCTCCACGATCACTGGGTGAAAGGGCACAAGGTTGCTCAGATAAGCGGGAGTCCTTTGTATAAGGCGGGTTTGGGCGGGAAAATCTTTGTGTCCATGTTTTTCGCTGTGATTTTAACATTAGGGGCTTTGTACGTGTACTATTATAAGATCCCGGAGTTGCGGATCCCGATAGTTTCAAGACATATGCCTGCTGGTATATTCTCAAGGTTTGAGAGAAGGTCGGACAGTGTGGTGAGTTTGACTAGAAGAGACAGTGTGATTAGTGCCGCTTCTAGAAGTAATACCGCGTTTAGGAATCCGTTGTATAACTCTAAAAGGGGGCGTGTTGAAGTGACCGAGGCAGCAGCGGAGGAGTAACTTATCTGGGATTGTTTTAAGTAGGTATCTACTTTCTTTGAATGTTATGTTTTATAGTAATTGTATTGCAAATTATCATATTTGAATGAGATAAGTGCATATTTCCCAAAAAATATTGTATTTTCTGTTGAATGCAAAGTATTTTCACAAAAATCGATGTTTTATTTCAATTTTATCATCACAGATATGGGGTTTGTAACTTGGTTCAGGAAATATTAATTTCAGTAAATTTCTGTAGACCGAAGTTGCTAGTTTCTTTTGCAAAAGAAACTACGTGCACCAACAACTGACCAACCAACAAAACATTTTTTTTTTATGTAATAGGTCGGCAAATGAGCAGCCTATGGACACCCGCAACAGAAGAGTTACGAGTGCGTTGCCGACCTTTTAGGGATTAGGGATTTGGAGATTTAGGGATTGAGGACGGATTGGGAGAGGGAAAGGATTGGGCATCCGGTAACCTCACTCACACGGCGAAACACAACGCTGTGGTTGTTTCACGCCGGTTTTCTGTGAGGCCGTGGTATCACTCCAGTTGAGCCGGTCCATTCGTGCCAAAGCATGGCCCTCCTACACTTGAAACTTATTAATTTATAAAATAATAGTTGTAATTAGAAATAATTTCACCGTTGAGTCAGAGCACCGCCCGCGTGGCTCAGTGGGGCGTCTCGCCGCCCCGTACACACATACATATACATAATATATTACGTCCGCGCCGTATTATGTTGCGTGCATGATTTATATATCTCTATGACATCTGCGTACAGCTTGTACTTAGGTATAGCGCATGATTTTGACTGCACGGTTCGCGCGGTGGCTGTGCAACTGGTTGCGTCGCAACGTGTCGCGGGTTCGATTCCCGCACGGAACAACTCTTTGTGTGATCTACAGATTGTTGTTCCGGGTCTGGGTGTTATGTGTATGTAAATTTGTATGTTTGTAAACGCACCCACGACACAGGAGAAAATCCTAGTGTAGTGCAACGTTCTATAAAGAAAAAAGAAGAAAGAAATATGTAGGTAATTTTTTGTCTACTATTTATACCCCCTTTTAGACATTAATAGTGGTGCAGTTCTTTGATCACGGGTTGAAGCTTGATTTTCGCATGAAGTTTCACAATTAACAGAAAATGACTTGCTGATATTGTTTCCTAACAGTAAATAATGTACCTAGTGTCGATTAAAATTATTCGTCATAATCCTGTTAACATTAATATTATGTTCACTGAGTTCAAGTTCGCACAGCCGCTATTCCATTGAACAGAACAAACTGGAGTATCGCTAACAACTAAATCCTTAGCAGTTCGAAATACGAAGCCAGCAGTAAGGAAGGCGACCATTAAATGTCTTGTCAAAGGTTTCTGTAACTTGCAACTCGTTCCTCTAAGAATTTCAATCAATTGTATCAAGTTGCATCAAAGTGTTGAGAGTCAAAGAGCCAACTGACATGGAACCGTTAATCATTACCCTTTATTTGAGGAATTGGATAAAGAAGGCGTGTTGGTACGCTGTCTCTTGGCCTATTCAGTTTTGGTGCGGCAACGGTTTTGGCAGCTGTTTTGTTTAGGAGGGGTTTAAATAAGGAATTGATTGATTAAGCTTTATTTCGTTTGAATAATAGGTTTAAATGTTAATTGTTTATTTTTAATACTGTATTTAATACTGTATTTGTATAGTTCATAGCTTTGGCTTGCTTAAGTAAGAGGAGTTCAAACTTTATAAAAACCTGAAATGAAAGAGAATGGTGATGTTATATAGGTATTTTATTAGGAAAATATTAATTTTATACGTCAATATTTCTAAACTGGACTAAGAAGTATTATTAGAATCTAATAAGATAGGAAATGCCTATGAATAAAATCGAAACAAACAAATGTGGGTTAGTGAAACTACGCTACAGCTTCATAGAAAACTGGAAAGAGCAGGCCACCAACTTATAAGCGCCCACTGCTGAGGGTGGCTTCTTCTCATATGTAAAAGGTTAGCATTAATTAATCACCACGCTTGCTTAAAGCGGCTAGACGATACCAAACTTAGAATAAGAAGTTATAAAGTCCAGGTTTCCTCACGATGTTTTCCTTTATCGTATGTCAATGGTGACTAAGTTTACTTAGCACGTTAAACGCCATGGGGGTCACCTGTGACTTCCGTTAGCGGAGGATTTGCCCTCAACAGTTTTCTGTCGGCAGTCAAAGGCTTAGACAGCAACAACAACTCGAAAAAATTGACAATTGGTACTTGCCAGGTTTCGTCCCTGCAGTATCGGGGGCCTTAACCCGGGTCATCATGACATTGTCATACATATCATTTCCTTTATACTTACTAATTACACAATAAAGGAAACACACACATATTGTTACCTAACAATCAATAACCAACATGTCACAAACACAGTCTGTGTGCACTTGTCACAATACGGAGGGATGTTTATTTACTACCCGATAACCTGTAATTGGGTCGAACCCATAAATAATACATTGAAGGCCGACCTATCATATAATGTACTTACGTGACAAACGAAAATGTGATGTGAATAATTTTCTATGTAATATTTTTTGGACATTTCTTGTGTGATTAATTCGTGTTCAATGGGTTAGTTAAATCCATTTTTTTTATGTGATAGGACGGCAAAAGATGCTTTTAATTACCTGATGGTAAGCAAGCAGCGTCGCTCATGAACACCCGCAACAGGAGGAGGAGGAGCTACGAGTGCATTGCCGACCTTTTGGGGATTAGGGATTTGATTATTGTGGGATTTGGGGAGGAGGAGGATTTTGTCTAAATATTATTATAGTAAAATTTGTTTGCGAGGAGTAAAACGAGAAGATGAGTTTGAGCCATGGACTAAGACTGCGCCTATATTTCATGATAGATTCTATTGTAAAAACTTAACTTTGGTATATTAGACAAATTTTATCTATTAACAACGAATATTTGTCAAATTTAACAAACATGAATGAAAAAGTAAATGAAATTTAACGACAAAAAACCTTGATTTGGTATTCTCCTTTAAAGCTCAAGTAGTAGATTCAAGTTACTATTACAGTGGTCTTGTTGTAAAGCAACATAATCTTAAACTAAACATTGTAATAACCAATAAAAATCATCTACTCACCATTAATTTCATTACAAAATTACACCATGTCCTTAGTTCTAGTATCAGTCCTTCTTTTGTCTCTGGGATGCCCGTAAATGTCTCTTAACACCTATAAAATAAATAAATTGTGCACTAAAACTATTTCTTAGTAGCAACCCTAAAAACACATATATCAAAAGTGTGCGAGCCGAGCGCAGGGTTGCTCCCGAACGTTATAAATCAGGGCTGGCGATAACTCACGCGAATCAATTGGTATTTTCGTGTCGTCGCCGAAAAAGTTTTTGCTCTGAAATTAATAGGAAAATTGTTTTGTGTAAGGATTAACTAAGGAAATTGTTGAGTAAGTGTGTTACACAATGCTTAATTCAAACCGATCTACATTTTTACCCTTAGCAAATGAAAATAATAAATGGAGACAAATATTTGTGATTCTAAAAAGTAAGTTCCTAAATATTGTAGGTACTAGTTAGACTTCATATTATTTCAGTAAGTTAACGTACATAAACAAGGGTTTACATTTACTGCAAGGTTTTATTTTAATCTGGGTAAATTAAGTAGGTATCAAAATTGAAATACAAAATATGTTCGTGTTTCAATTTCCTAATCGTAATATTTGATGTTGCGCTCTATAAGATCCCTATTTTTTATAGACCTTTCCCCTTCTCTAGGATTTTCGCCGCTCTCATAGGTGCATTTACAAATATACAATTATTATTGCACAATCACTGACATTCAGACCCGAAACACAATTTGTGGATTACACAACGAAAACGTTCCGTGTGAGAATCGAACCTAACGACATCTTGCATGTCAGCCAGTGGCCCAGTCACTTCACCAGCTGTGCATTCAAGAATATAAATTAAAAAGTTAAAACTGACATCAAAATCTCATTCACATAACCCAATCATTAATCCACCAAGCGAAGAAAGCTTTAAAGATTAAAAAAAGAAGACAAATATCGGCCATCTTTGTTTCCTACAAACCTATGTTAGTGACAACCCTGTCATAAATCTCATGGATTGTTTGTCAAGTATGGAGTTGGAACGCGGCGGCTCGCACATTTACGACGCACCATAAAGTACTGGGAACGCGATGCACTGACATTTGTGTTTTTGGCGCGCTTTTG
The DNA here is from genome assembly GCA_902829305.4 of Spodoptera exigua. NCBI lineage: Eukaryota > Metazoa > Arthropoda > Insecta > Lepidoptera > Noctuidae > Spodoptera > Spodoptera exigua. Next base: position 14,382,236 of record LR824605.2, read on the forward strand.
TGCACACGTAACTAGGGGTAAAATGAGCTGTTTCATTAAAATAATGCACGTGCTAAAGATGTTGCATACTTTTAGCTTTCGTAGTTGTTTAAGGGCATTGTTTTAGTTAAGATTGTCAAAGGAAAAATGCGGACTGATTTTTAAAGAGTTTTATTACTTATGGGAGTTGAGTAATCAGTAGTCGGTAGCGCTTGAAGTTATCAGATCATCATCATCATCATCATCATCAGCCTGATGTCGTCTACTGCTGGACATAGGCCTCCCCAATTGTACGCCACTGAGCTCGATGTTCAGCCCTTCTCATCCAACCACTGCCAGCCACCCTGCGGATGTCGTCAGCCCAGTGGTCATCGGTTCTTCGACAAATGACCTGCCCATTGTAATGCCAAGTTATCAGATGTTTCGTACAAATAACAAAATTGAAACGTGAACTTAGTGAGGGAGGATAAAAAAAATGTGTTGAAAATCACAGATGATTTTTGATATGAATATTTTTTTATCATACACCTTTTTTCCCTACATAATTATGAAACTATACTCAAATTAACACCACTAAGGTCTAAAATCGCTTACCAAGCGATAATTTTCAGAGAAAATACATCACTTTTCAATTCATCCTCTATAGTGGGAACCCGAAACTATTTCTCTTGCCAAGGGTTCCGTAACTCGATTACTGTTTCGTCTCATTTCTCCCGAGATGTCGTGATTCGCCATAATTCCGGAATGCATGCGATTCAATGGGAATTTAAGTGGATTAAGATGTATGGTAGTCGTGTCTTTGTTTGTTTTAAGATGGCTGCCGAAATTACTGTTTCAATTTAGAGTGTTGTAATGTTTATTGTTAATTGTTTCTGTTTGTATTAATTGTGGTTTGTCATCGTTAATGTAAGATTAACGATTTGTTTTTGGTTGTTGCAAAGGGGTCAGCTAGTCAGCTATCTCGAAAAATGGTACGACGCTATAGAGACACGCAAAACTAATTAATAGCAATGTTTCATTGTGACATTTTAATTTGCTCCATTGACTGGGACAGACGACTTTAAATCACAGCTGTACGTGTTTTTTTACTTAAATAAGAAAAAATACCATCAAATAGCTATTCCAGCCTTGGTTGGGGCGAAGGCTAGTGTCAGACTTTTCCTGAATAAAACAACCCGTTTATTCGCCTGCTGCAGGCCTGGGCAGTGGAACATTAACAAGCGACTGTATTAACGCGAACTCTTTATAATAAGTTCTTACTTCTTCATTTAAATAATAGACGTTTTTACAAGAAATAGGACATGTAAAGGCCTCTCCAGAATCTAAGCTAATCATACCATATTATAAGATGAATCCAAATTATCTAGTTTCAGCCCTGTTAATCTATTAACAGGATCGTAAAAGCTTAGATACAATTTTCGCAATATCGCCTTCAGAATCACTTTTAAAAACAACAAGATAGCAAAGAATACCAAGCTTCCAACTAGAATGGCTCGCTAGTGAATTGATGTCAGCAATTAATTCTCGAAGCGAGTTGTAGGTGGCGCTGGCGAGCTGGTCTTTCCTGGCTCTTAGTATGATCCCCTAGACTTAGCACGTCGCTATCCAGTCTGAGTTTTGATTTATAATTTCACATTGTAGGGATGGTACGCTAAGCGTCGTAGATCTGCCATGGATTCCGGGGAGAATAATTCGAATTTATTAATATGAATTTGAAGCTGTTTAAGTTTTGCAGTATTTGAGTTTGAACTGTAATTAAAATGTAATTATAATGTATATGTATAGTTAACAATATTGAAACAATTATTTTAAGTTTTATCTGCGTACATTTTAAAATAAGTAGGAATTAACTGCAAATCTAGATTTATAGTTATCTAGAGCTTGCTTAGGGGCAAGTCCTTCTTTTATTTTTATTACATAAAAGGAAAATTCTGCAGAACAAAGACTTATTAATAGGTATTATGACAAGATTAGTATGGGAAAATCCAAACTAATATTATAAATGCGACAGTAACTCACAGATAATAATAATAGTTACTCACTGGTACAGATATAGTTTGGAACTCCAGAAAGGACAAACAATAGTTTTTAAACCAAACATCTGCAGGAAGCCACCCACGTGTCCACACGAATAAAGTCGCGGGCAAAAGCTAGTTATGTAATAAAACAGCTAAATAATGTTAGTATACAAAGCACTTTCTGAAATTCAAAATTAGAACACGCTTTTTCTGTAGTTGACGAAAGAAAACATTTTCTTTTGCATTAATTTCACTTTAGTGTATGACCGAAGCATTATGAATGTCTAGCGTATCAAATCCGTTTGCCCTCGAATTAGGCCACAATAGTCTTTGTGTATTTTTGTACATAGATCGTACATTAGACCACCATTGTGCCTCGTTTAATAAGGCAAGTGCGCTTTCCTCTCACCTTATAAGGTGCCGTCGCACAAACGAGGTTAATTCACACGATCTGAGCTAGAATGGACGTTAGAAATAATGGACGTGGTATTTAGCTGGTTTTATGTTATGTAGATTGTTATCTAAAAGATAGATTGCTCTTTGGTAAGAGATATGTGTTTTCACGAGTTGTTTCTGTCATATTTGCGCGTTGAGTTATTTTGCCGAGAATTTAATGAATAGGAAATATTTATGGGTTTTAATAGTAAAGTGGCTACTAATTGCTTGTTAAGTGGACGTGTTCATTCATAAACTGCTGTTTATAATGAAGTATTGTTTATTAAATTTGAACTACGATACTTTTTACGGTCGCTACCGGGGAACAATGACGCTTTCTTGTATTCAGAACATTTTTTTAATTTGCTGAAAATCCTTGTTTAATTTAACAAGGTTTTTTAATTACTTGTTTAATTTGGTTACTTATGACAAACCTATTTTTTTTGTAATTTATTTATTTATATCTCAATTTTAAGTCGCTTCTGTAACTTATAAAATTTTGTATAATATTACCGAGTCCAAAATTTCGTAGCACAACAATAGTAAATTATCTCGACTCGACACGCCCGTACGTGTTACTTTTTTGTTTGTCCAAATGACCGCGCCATGTTACTTCCGTTCACTCGCCCGATTAATGGAGCCAGTACTCTCTGATTGTGCTCGCCGAAAAGGGCAGTGTAAACACAGCATGTGTGATAATTTAAATGAATGAGTTGGTGATTATGGGATTTTAATGGACGCTGTCGGCTTGTCGGAGATTTACGATACATTTATATAACTGAAATTTATTTATATTAATATTTAGTTATTTCTTTATTCGGTTTTCTTTGCAAATTTTATTGTTCCACTGATATGTTCTGCTGGTAAAATCGTTAGTACGTTTGTTATTGTCAGAACATTCGATAGCAAATTTTATCTAAAGAGTTTATAGATGTTGCTTACGAGATACAACTATTTAGTACCTGGATGACGGATCTTAGCTCGTTACTTTTTTTTTCAATTTTCAGAAAATGAGTCGTAGCAAGATCCGTCGCTGGTTAGATTCCCGCATGAAACTCTCTTTGTGTGTATCACAAATTGTAGTTTGAAGTCTGGGCGTGCTGTGTATGTTTAAAAACAATCCCTAGATACAAGAATAAATATTAGTGTGGGATAACATTTCATTAAAAATATATCAATGCTTCGCAATCACAAGCGATTACCAGGGAAATTGCCAAAAACATAATATTAATAATCCATACGAAATCACTTAAGGCCCACCTACACACTATACAGTGCGTAATACAAAAATCGTCATACCGTTTAAACCAAGCCCTTCGCGACAACGCGACAGATGTTCAAGTGTCCTCGTGTGAAGCCCTCTTAACAAATGCGGTCGGCTCTCCACAATGCGTGTGCTGATTACCGCTGCGTGCGTGTGAATGCGCCTTTACGATTCCTAAAGAGGTTTTTAACTTTTTTTGCGACAGTATTTTAAGTATAGGGTGGTTTTATTTGTGGAAAATTGCCGGAGGTATTTTCGTTAAAGGAGTGCTGAAAGGATTGTATTCGTTTGTTATGCTGATGGTGTATTGTCTTACGGTCGTCGTTAAAAATATTATATTCGAAGGTTAATAGAATGTTAAAACTTTATATATTTTGATACTTACTGCATTTTTATATAGAAAAATCTTGTGTGGAATAGGAAAATATTATAATGGGTGTAACTTTACTTTTAAGTTAGCAATAACGTACCGCGACCTCGGCCTGGATCAAGAGAAGGAACGGAAAAAAAATCAATTGATGATTTTTCCATTAAAATAACTTTTCGTGTAACATTGGGTAACTTGAATCTTTTTAAAAACTCAGAAGATCTTAAAGAACCCTCGACATTATGTTTTTAAAAAAACAAGTAAAATAGCATTCCTGCAACGACAGAATTCTTGATACTTCATATAAGTCAAAAACATACCAACAATTTAATCATTCGACATTTAGCGATCCCCAATCGCGATTGAACCACAATACGACGCAACCACAGCCGTAGAACATCCATCCTTTCCTCCCATTATACGTTACCCACCAAAACCGAAAAGTAATTCGCATTTTTCGGCCATTTCATTAGTGCAAGCACTTACGGAGTGGCTAATTTATTTTTACTGCTCGTGGTACACTAGCCGTAAAACTTACCTTTGGCGGATTTATGCTTGGAGCCACAACCTTCGGTATAAATAAAAGGGGGATGTATTGTTACCATTGATTCCAAGCCTTCAGTTTTTTTGCGCTTTTCTAAGTAGATAGGTATTGGATTTAAGAGGTTTATGTTACACTGGTTCAGATCTTTTATTTTGTAATATTTTTTCGCAGTTGAGAAATTTTTATAGAGACAGTGTATAAAATCTTCACTTTTAATAGGTGGAAATTTCATTAACTGCACTTAAAAGTGGAAAAATCGAAATATCAAGTGTAATTTGTTAAAATCGGGCGCCAATCAGCAACATACCCGAATATTAATAACAATAATTATTAAGTGTTTAATAAAACTTATGCTAATGCATAAATGAGAAAGGACACACACACACACTGCGCAGGCTTTTTCGCTTTGACAATAGTTCAGCTAGATACCAGTACTTCAGTTTTAACATCATAAAAGCAAATAATATTAAGTAAGTTATTATTTTTCACTTACGGCAGGAACGGGTCATTTAGAAAGTTTTTTTTTGTTTGATAGGACGACAAATGATCACTCTTTTTACCTGATGGTAACAATTGGCGCCGCCCATGGACATTGGACACCCACAACACCAGAGGGGTCATGAGTGTGTTGCTGTCTTTTTAGGGGAATAAGGATAACCTGGTTAAATTGCTCTAACGGCGAAACAACGCTGTGCTCCATCCAGCCATTCGTGCCGAAGCATACGTAAAGGTAGCCAACTCAAAACATTAATATGAACACATATTTCATTTAAGTGTGGGAGAGCCATGCTTCGGCACGAATGGGTCGGCTCGACCGGAGTGATACCACGGCCTCACAGAAAACCGGCGTGAAACAACCACAGTGTTGTGTTTCGCCGTGTGAGTGAGGTTACCGGAGGCCCAATCCTTCCCCTTCCCAATCCCTCCCCAGTTCCTAAATCTCCAAATCCCTAATCCCTTAAAGGTCGGCAACGCACTCGTAACCCCTCCGTTGCGGGTGTCCATGGGCGGCGCTGATTGCTTACCACCAGGAAATCCGTCTGCCCGTTTGCCGACCTATTACATAAAAAAAATATAACAATCATAGCCACTAAAAATACATTATTGACAATATGATCTTAGAAAAAGTTCTACAGATGTTGGCAATTCTGTTTCAATTTGCTAAAGTTAATGTAATTTTAATTTTAATTACACATTGACCTGTAATGTGTTTTATCGTAAATAAGATGTAATAGAACATGTACAACAAGCTGTACAGCGTATAAATATGAATGATGGATCACAATTTGTGTAAATCACAGCGGTGGCTCGTTACTGCCTGTAATTGGCTACCAGTAAATTATGTAAATCTCTATTACTTGTGTCCAATTTACATAAGTATGATTTGTTGGACAACCACTAATGTGGCTACGGTGGGCCAAAGTTCATGGGTTTGTGGCCTGTTTGGATACATTTTAAACATATATTATGTTATGGTATATTCTAAAGATATGACGTCTCTGCGAGGATGAATTAGCGGTATATATACTTAAATAAGTTTTGTAACAACAGAAGTGAAACGAAAATGAACCTCTTTGGAAATATACAACATATAGGATGACGAATGTATAAAAATGTATTCTTATTTCGTTTGTAGGTCAAACAATTTCACGACATTTCAATTGACACAGAATTCCATTTCAAATCAAAAAACTTTTAACGCTCAACCTCAAACAAAGTCGAAGCAATCTTCCACCAATTTGAGATTACCGTGAAAAGGCGAAAAAACCCATTAAGCCGTCATATGAGAAAGCAACGTAACAACAACGAAACACCGAGGAAATCTATTAGCAACTCAAAAACCAATCTCAGAACATTATTATCGAACGAGAGTTTCAAGAATGTTCCGACAACGAAGGCAACCGGTGAAGATCTGAATTCACCAAATGCCTACAAAAGCACCTACCTTATTACATCAGAAGAATTTTAACGAGATGCTAACTTGTATATAAATTGAATTTTCCAACGCAACAGCTTGTACCCTATATATCAAGTTTATCTAAAACTTGGATGATTTTGTACGAAATTTGTTCGAACGACGTAATTTTATTAAGAGTGGGGACGCTTAAAGTTCTTATACAATTTAGTGGTATTTTGTTTTGTGTTCGCACCGTCCCCGCTTCACTACCTCGTGATAATGTTTCAGGAATTTGTGAAACGTTAAACTTGTTACATTCAATTATATCGGGAACTTGGAGTTGTGGAATTAATTGGCGTGTAAATGTATTGAGTCGGTTTGCTTGTGGAGTTTTCGTTTACACGGATTTCTCTCTATAATGTTGCTAGAAAATATAATTTAATTAGAATACTTTGACATCTTTTATTAATACGTCGTTAATCTTGTTAATGGTAAGCGATCTTGGTTTCTATTTTAGGGTAAATCAACGTCAGTATTTGAATGTAATAGGTAGTGGTAAATAATAAAAGGATGAATAAGAAAATCCCACAAATTATATTACTTTTTAATACTTGAACCTAAATTTGTTCAAAGAATCTATCTTTTTCATCATCATCAGAGCTGCTGTTAAAAGCAAAACGAATACATGTAAACCAATACGTAATAATCCCAAATCATTTCAACACCACGGAACACTTTCAACAGCCAACCGGCTTCCAAACAAAAACATCCAAATTAAGTCCATAAGAGGCATCATAACACGTCCGGAACAAGGTATTAAGCACGACCCGAATATAAAATCATTATTAGGAACAGAATTACAATGGCATTCATCAGGTGGCTGTAATTGTATCCTCTTGTACCATTATGGGGCAAAATTACTCCCGAGAAAGTATGGCCGTAAAAGGCTGGGACTTTCTCGGTACTATGTTGCTGGCACAGTTGAGATATGGACGTTTGATGGTCTTCCTAGTGGTATTTTCGGTGTAATTATTTTAGACCGCATTTTATGTAAAAATTATGCGTTTGATTGTGATGAAATTATATCAATTATTTGTGTGCTTCAGGGAATAAGATTTGCAAGTAATTTTTGGTATTTGGTATGTGCCTTTTTTGCATTTAACAAAATCGCTCGCAAACTAAATCATTGAAATTATAATTCAATTAATTTCTTACTTAAACAATCTTTACTGTAGCTATTTTATGGAAATATCAACTGAACAGCGCTAACTTTTAGTAAGTATAACAAAGCATTAATTTTAAATTCCTACAGCGACGTTCTTACCTCTCGGGTAATCCTAATTTGGTATCCAATCTGGCCATTGATTCATGGTCACTTACCAATATATCCAGTAACCAATACTTATGTTCAAACATTTGACATAGAACCACATACCTTTTATCGACTTTCTCTTTGAAATAAATATGGACTGTTAAACGTTTCTTTAAAAAAAATTGTATACTGTAATGTGGACTGATGCTATTTTTTTTTTGCTTTTAATAGAGGCTGGTGATAGAAGTTTAGTTTAGGCGTAGTTTTGTTGAGTTTTTAGTTTTGTATATTCCTAATCATTGGCTCAGGGTCCCAAAAGTTCTTATCGGTATAATTGGTAAAGTATCGCGGACTGACTCTGTGGTTTTTAGGCAGTAAAAGTTTTAATATGTAGTCCCAGTAGTCATTAAGAAAACCCTTACTTTCATATGAAACAGGCCAAAAATTACGATTTTCTTTTGAGCTTCTAAAGTCATCTAATGACTTCTCCCTCCTTGGATGGGGCGAGAGACAGTCTTAGACTCTTACTGACTAAAAACCATCCCGTGGCTTCTTCTGCTCCAGGCTGGAGCCACGGTACATTATTGCTCGCCCAGCAATGCCGCCTGCAAAAACGGCGAAATATTGTGTATTTCTGAGAAAATTTGTTCATTCAGAAGTTTAAGTGAAGAGAGACACATATGGATCATTATGAACTTCCGTGTACATGGAAGTGGGACATACAAAGCGCCACAGCGTTCAGATTTAAAATTCCCAGTAACAATCTAGTTGTGAATGTGGCGCGAGTTAATTGCAATAACATTTCATCTCAAATGAAACTGTTCGGGGAAAACTATCATGAAGCTACGTGCTGCTGTAGGTATAATTTATTGCACCAAAACTAAAGTGGCTTCTGGGAATTTATTCGTACAAGTACTTTCGTCTAAATTATTAGTGCTAATGTACCTATTTTAATATCCGCTATTATTTATCAATAATTTATAAAAAAACGTATATGTATGAATGACATATATTTAATTTAAAAAGTTTTTAAAATGCCCCACATTATTAGGTGTTTCTCGTGCGTCGCCAGTGCGTTTAAAAACACACAATTTCACACCTGGGTCTAAGTGTGATGTGTATGTGCTTAACAGCAAATTGCGGATATATGTGCAAAACAGTCAATTGTGGATCACATAACAGTTGTTCCGTGCGAGAATTAAATCAATCCTGCTCTGTTCCCAAATAAATTTATTTGAAAATATTTCATAGTTTCAAATGTAAAGGATTGTCAATTATGCGATACATGGACACAAACCGCAACCATAGAGTGTGGATCACACAATTAATTGTTTTAAACGGGAAATTAGCTCGCAGCCAATTCTCTGTGCTAACGCTATTAAAGGTTACGTATAATCCAAAGTAATTTCAATCTGGTTGGCAGATATGTGTTTTATTTCGTAATATAATTTCCGTTTCGATAAATAAATCAAACTATTGCATAACATTAGTTCTAAGGTAAAAAGCTGTTTCTGTGCCAAATTTCATCAGGATCCGTTCAGTAGTTTTACATTAAAGAGTAACAAATGACCATCCGGACTTACAAACATTTGCGTTTATAATATACTAACCTGCGCCCGCGGCTTCACCCACATGGTATGTTGAAAAAAGCAGCCTATGTGTCAATCTAGTGTATCACTTATCTACATACCAAATTTCAAACAAATCGGTCTAGCCGTTTTCGCGTGATAAAAAAAAACAAAAATACATGTTAAATTCCCAGAAACTATTACATTTATAATATTTGTAGGATGATAATATTCTTAGATCAGTTTTAAAATATTGTCGTAATTTATAGAATCAGGCGTTACTTTGCGGAAATTCATGACATTAAATGTTAGGAAAAATATTTAGTGATAAAATAAAAAAAATAAAACTATGATATATAAATAAAACTAAATATTTTTCCTAACATTAAATATTGTCGTAGTTATTAATTTAATATTTTTCACTAGACAATGTTACCTACTTACAAACGAAAAATTTATATTTCAGCCAATTAATTTACTATTGATTAAAATTCTGAGAGGAACTAGTTGCATATAATTCAACATATTTAAACCTAAATTATTTGTACATATATGATGTAGGTATGTAGTTAACATATCTCAGAATACTTAAGACACTTGGAACTCTAAGCAACCATTTACAAAACCATTTGTAAAATGATCCTTCCATTACATTAAAATGAAACGGTGTAACTAGCTGTGTAGGCAATAAAACCCAGTTCAGTCAACACTCAACTAACCCCTATAACAATTTGAGCCATATATGACCGACACTCAGAGTTCTATTTAAAACAATATGACTTCGTCACCCCACGCAATTAGTGCAATTTGACACAATTAACATGTGATTATAAGGTGAGACCAGTGTTAGTTGGTCTGTCAGTGTGTTGCTACACTTCCGACGAGTGTTGCTTTGATACGGCAGAACCGATATTTTATTTTGTGAAATGGTAATGAAGAACATAATACTTAAAAACATATTCTATTAATCTATATCTATACTAATATTATAAATGCAAAAGTAACTCTGTCTGTCTGTCTGTCTTTTCTTCACGCCTAAACTACTGAACAGATTTCTGTGAAATTTAGTACGGACATAGTTTGGAACTCGAGAAAGAACTAAGGACTAGCTTTTTAAACCAAAAGTGCTGCTGGTAGTCACTATTCCACGCGAACTTAGTCGCGGGCAAAAGCTAGTATTAAATGTTAGCGTAACTTATTAAATAAGATCTACAAACATTATTTTAATGATTTTTTGATCAGGAATGTGATTACATTTTTTTTCTGCTTTGATAACATGGTAATAACAATACTGTCTGTCTGTCTTTTCTTCACGCCTAAACTACTGAATCGATTTCTGTGAAATTTGGTACAGACATCGTTTGGAACTCGAGAAAGGACTAAGGACTAGTTTTTGAACCAAAAATCTGCAGGTAGTCGCTATCCCACGCGAACAAAGTCGGGGGCAAAGCTAGTGTTCTATAATTTGTAATTGTTGTCGTTATGTTACAGAGCATGTTATTACATTTTATATGTTGAGCCATGGACTAAGAGCTTTTAGGTATAAATATAAAAAGGTATACTAAGTACTAGTTGTCTAAAATAAATAAATCTATTTTGTATTTAGGCCTTACTATTACGGTATTAAGGTACATTTTTCTTTGAAAAATATTCATCTCATTATACCTAATAGAGCTACTTCTATTACGTAGCTCACGTACTGAGAAATCTACTCTACCAGCGCTCGACAACCCTACTTCTCAAGTAATAACCCTTTGTTCTGATAACTTACACCTGTTCCACTAGTCTATGTTACTCGATACTTGAAGAGGCACATTATGAAGCCTTTCAGGAATTATTTCTTGTAGGCTCTTAGTCTTGGCGAGGTAAAGTTTTGTTAGTAAGACATTAATGGATATGGATGCTATGTTGTGTGGTAAAGCCAGCTAAATACCTACATATATGTAATTTTATGAACATTGTAGAGATATAGCCTCGCTATGTATTCCCTATTGAATAGTTTTGAGGAATTTTTTGGTTTGATCCCCACCGCATCTTTTCGTCATCGTTCCACGCGAAAACATTTTCATCCCCATCACATAGATGGTTGGCAGTCAACAACACTGTGCGATTTACGCGAAACTTTCTGCCCGCACAGCAAAACTTTGGTATGATCTTCCGGCGGCGGTATTCGCGAACCGATACGACCTACAAACCTTCAAGAAACGAGCGTACTCCTTGACGGCCGGCAACGTACCTGTCACTCCTCTCGTGCTGCGGGTGTCCATAGCGGCGCTGATCGCTTACCATCATGCATGATCTATATGCCCGTTTGCCCACTATTCCATAAAAAAATCGTGTCACGTATTTGTCACTAGTTAGTCCATAAGCCGTGTCTAATAAAGGTCTAAACAATCCATACATCTTTCACTCCATATCTTTACTATTTTAAATAGTTAATTGAATTGGTGTATGTTTGTAAACTGATCAATATTGATAATTCCAATAATATCTTTAACTTTACCAATATCAAATTACAGTGAAAAACAATTCAATCAATTTCTTTTCAACAAAGCAAATTGCTAATGCACAAACAGACAATCTGACAGTTATCACGGAGGATGCTAGTCGAAAAGCTTTTTATTCTGGGAGCCATGTTAAAACACCAATCCATCAAAAATTTTTCTTCAATAAAAAGAAATAGGGGTTTGGAGGTGGGGTAGAATTTGCATGCGTCATCTAAGGGTAAGTTTCAGCGGCGAGTTATAATCAGGGAGACTCGGTGAGTAAGCTGATTGATACACCACACCCCTATGTTTTGGGGGTGAATTTTCAACCCTTAATTATGAGCAGTTCACTTGCTTTCAAGGAAATTGTCCATGAATCATTTGAGTTCAATGGATAATTGTGTTGCTTTCGAGAGGTCTTAGAATTTTGTACTTTCTGACTTCTGCGCAATCACGTAGGGTATTACGTTGTTCGAAAATATTCTAGTTTTCCTATGTTGTAGGTGCATTTACAAACATGCGATTTTACATACACATCACACACATTTGTAAATCACACAAAGATTTGTTCCGTGCGGGAATTGAGCACGTAATAATAATATGTAGCGCAGCAGCCAGTTGACCAGTCACCGCGCCAACCGTGCAGTCCAAATTATCTGAGAACTGTCTGGAAATCAATTATTTTTTCCTCTAAATTCTTATTTTAGTTGCCATTATTATTCGCAAAAAAAATTGGACAGATATAATAATAACAAATCCAACACAAAGACAAAAAAAGAAGTCCATGAACTCTCAAACATGTTCATTACGATCAGTTGCATCTTTATCTGACAGACTCACCCCATTAACCCTGCCGCCGCGCCGCGGACGGTAATGAATCAAAACGCCATCAATCTACGTTCAAAAGTGCAGTGGTGATTAAGACGACCGCTACCACTCGTAGGGTTATCATGACGGTAATTTATTGTTCGGTTCGCGGTTTTTTAAGTTTTTTGCAGTACCGGGTTAACAATGACTGCGTCTCTATTTTCATAGGGTTAAGTGTGATTTTTGTTTTGTTAGTTAGTGCGATAGTTAATGATGGTACCTAATCGTTCGCTTTTTGGATTTTCTTTGATAATCGCTTTGTTAATTGTTGCGGATGTCGGAATGTGCTTAGTTTCTTAGGGTGAGGTTTACGGAAGATTTTAAATTCAAGTTGGACTAATATTGAAGTGTAAATAAAGTTTTTAGTATCAGCTGGGTCTGCGGACGGCGAGTAAGGGTAGCTCGCCGCCCGACCAGAACCAGACACTAGCGTACAAGATCAAGAGAAGTCATTTAATGATTTTCGCCTCACAAAAAAAAGTATCAGCTGTACAGATTTATAAGTATAGCTTGCCATTTAGAGATATTTAAGAATATAAATACCTACTAACTTATCACGTCATTTTGTCTGAAGTCTTAAGAGTAAAGCATAAAAACTAATTATTTTTATCAAAAATATTGTTACCAAGTTGACTGCACTTTGACTGCACAGTTAACGCGGTGGCTGGGCAATACGTTGCGTGCAACGTATCATGGATTCGATTCACGCATGGAACAACCCTCTATGTGACTCATAAATGGTCCTGAAGCAGGGTGTTTTTAGTCTGATACTCCATCTCACCGGAGGGCGATAGAAGACATTTAATGATACCCCTCAAAAAAAAAACCATAGTAGAAACATCACAGCGTGGAGAAACTTGTTTAAAAAGAAAATTGGACAACACACACACACACACACACAACAACATTGTCTATACTTGTATTAAAGATCCGTGAAAGCAAAACAAAATACGATACCTTTTGTGAAGAAAACAAGTGAATATTAAATTCCATATAATATGTGTTTGCTTGTAAATTTTAGTTGCTGGCGAGACAGGTTCACATAGTCTTTTCGTCAAAAGACAACAAAAAATAGTACTTATTCTGTAAAGAGTTTAACAGTAAATCACGATACGATTAAGTTATTTTTTTGTGTCATATCGAATCGCCTCGTCAACGTCATGCCTTGTGACCAAAGGATTTTTGAGGAGGGAAATCTTCAACTTCTTTTTCCTTAGTGCGCAGGTTAAAGCAGTGTCGGACTCTAACTGACCAAAAACCACCCCATTTCTACATTTTTCCAGCTGGTGGTCTGTTGGCTCTTTAACACGCTCGACGATCTCGTTCTGGTTGGGCGGCGAGCTGCTTTGCCATCCGCAGGGCCACCCTTACAGTGGCCGGAAATCATTGCCAGATCCCCGACGTCCACACTGTCTCCTACCCAATAGACTGGTCTGTTCTTTGAACAGTGGTTGAGCATCCCTATACATATCAGTACTACCAAACCAGCTAGAGGTGTGTATTAGTTTGTTGATGAAATGTAGTAAATTATTTGTAGTTTCATTTTAAATTAGGTCACTTTGTTGATTGCAATAAATATAGATTTGGTTCGAAGTTCATCCAGAGTTATGTTATACACTTCATGTCACGTCATAACATAGGATCCCTTCTTTAACATGCGGGTTTTGTAGTAATTCAATCTATAATTATGTATCACTGATAAAACCCAAATGATATTTTACAAAATATTAAAGAATATCTGTCAAAATTTCGCAAGCAACAACCACCTCGTCACATCACTACGATGTGGTATTTTTAACCGCGAGCGTGACACGTCGCGCGGCGGTTTGGGAAAATTCATATAAATATCACCCGACCGACAGCGTCGCGGATGCGCAGGAAATAACCGCATATATTCTTTATCTAGCCATCACTACGCTTGTACATTTATACTGGTATATTTATTTTTGGAAATCGATCTTGAACGATTTGTTTGAACTAGTCGGTATTTTTAAAAAGTACTCGTAAAAGGCTTTTGTTTTTTTTCTCTCTACATTTTTTTATTGACGCAGCAGCTCTATGATTTTGGCTCGTTCTGCAATCGAAAAATGTGATAGGGATTTTGATGGTATTCGGTATTTAAAAATTTCGCTGGAAGCGGCCGTTGCAGCGATTGAATGTATTCCATTGTTTGTGACTGTACCAGCTTAATATGAAAATATTTTATTCTTTTTAACAAACTTTTATTTTATTACTGATTTGCCAAATAATCTCGTATCTTCGAATTTTCGATTGCGATTCTCGTATATCGAAATCTTGAAAAATATTATTAATCAACGCAATATTTGCTCTACGAAGTAAGTAACTATATTTCAGTATCATAGAGCTCAGAATTCCACATAGCTACCTATTATGGAAAGAAAATTTTGAGCTTAATGAAACTATGAAACAATGCGAAAATCAATATTATTATGTCAAAATTATTCAAAATTATTTACATATAAAAAAATAGTTGAAGCCAGCATTTCCTATCGGACTTCTGTCAGAAGAAATGCCGAAACAAAGTCAGAGGTCAGTCTCTTTTAAAGTCCAGCAGTGTGATTCTGTAAGACTTCATTCTAAACTTCGAATCTGAATCCGCTGTAAATAGTAGTGCGCTACACTTGCGAGTTGAACTAAATTGACCGCAACATTTCGATAGATAGAGTATGAGATGACGTTAAAAGTGGCATTCTATAATGTCATTTCCCCGTCACTTCGACGCTCACTTCACACTCGAACAAGATTCAAAATAAAAAATAAGTTTATTGAATCGATGAGCTATGATTATAAAAATATGATATGTTTGTAAAAAATAATAAATATACCAAATGTGTGAGAATCCGAGAAAGACTAAAACTTAACCCTTACTAAGTACAAATACAAGAGTCAAAACATTAATCAACAACACAAGTTACCGCAAATAATTCAAAAATAACATCCTAAGTCCTCCCAAAACCGTCATTAACCAACCAGAGCAACGAAATTAAAAACCATAATTTATCTTTATTGCAGCAATGCAGAGAAAAGAAAGAAAAAATAAAAGGAAAATAAAACATGATGCTTCCCTGATCTTGTTTTAATTGCCGAAAAGGGACACCGAGCGGACGAAAGTACTAAGATCGTTCACAAAATTTAATTCTGTAAATCGGTTATAGCGATGGGTGCAGTAGAGGGTTGATACTTGGAGTTCTTCACGGATAAAGGAGAACAAAGTGTTGTTTAATGGACAGAAATGCACGTGGCGATCGGAGGGTTTGTTTTTGTTTTTCGGTTTTATTTTTATGGTGTTTATTTGTAGTGATTTTGACTTGTATTAGTGAGCATTTCAAGTGCGATTTTTAGTATAAGAATCATATTTGCCGACAGGTGACCGCTGCTGAACAAAAGCCTAAAAACTTATAATTACACATTATAGAACCAGGGTTCCTTACGATGTTTTTCATTACTTTCAGACATTGTACACTGTAAAAGAATTAATACATAATACAGTAACATAACAATGTATAAAAAAACATACTTTCATATATTTAAGTTTTCTCTCTGTCGTGGTGGCCCGGAGGTTACGGAGCCTGCTTCTCATGCATGAGGGTGTAGGTTCGAAATCTGGCAAGTACCAATGTGACTTTTTCCGAGTTATATGTACTTTCTATGATTATTTAGACACCACTGACATACGGTGAAGGTAAAACATCGTGAGGAAACCTGGACTTATAATTTCTAATTATAAGTTTGAAATCGCCAACCCGCATTGAGCAAGCGTGGTGATTAATGCTCTAACCTTCTCCGTATGAGAAGAGGCCTTTGCTCAGCAGTGGGCACTTATAGGCTGATGATGATGATGATATATTTAAGTTATTAAGGTATACTTAGTTTTCATATTTATATAGCAATTTTTTAAGAAAATAAGTGTGAAACTTGTTTCAAAAACATTGTGACTACAGAAAAAAAATTCATTTCAGATTTTCCAATAAAAGTATGGCATCTGAAAGTATTGGGAATAAGTGTATTACATTACTAGGACAAAATTTTAGGTCTAGAAAAAAGGCCTCTGGGCTTTACTTAGCAGTGGGCACTTATACGCTAATATTCAAATATAATATTCATACAAATAAAACAAAATCATGAAATCCATGTTCAACGAGCTAATTTAAATCTTATTACCTAAGTGTGTTCGTCTCATTTCGAATGTGACAGGTGTCGGTGTAACGTCACGTCCGGTTTTTATTCCCAAAGAGAACGGTGTGAGCTGCATCCAAATACGAGCTGAAATATGAAACTCTGGAATATGAATGTTCGCTTTAAAACATCTGAAGTTGATTGGAATATTTCAGAAGTTTTATATTTTTCTAAAAATTTTGTAAATTATTTTTGTGTTTGTGTTTTGACTTATTCAAGTATTCACATATATAATCTACATGTGTAGTCTACATATAGATGGTAGAAAGTGGATGGTAGAATATGATAATATGGTATAAGTAACAAAAATGGTGATTGTCGGGCTTAGTAAAATTAAAATAAGTAGGAGGGATGAAATGCATGCTCGGATATTTAAGAAATCTAAACTTAAAAATTTTATTATTTTTTTACTTCAGTATTGCAATTAAAGTATTTATTCCGCACAAGGCTTGTACGAGAACATATTATGCTGTAAAAAAAGAAATAAAAATAAAAACATAACTGCTAAAAAAAAAAAAAATTAAATCTCATCGTGCCTGCCCTTGTCAAAATTGATTGATTTTCGGATCGCAGAGACTAACGGACGGCAACAAATAGTATTGAAAAATTACACAGAAATGTATAGAAATAAGTCACCTTATCTCTCTCTCTAGTCATTAGGCCAAGTATGATGAAGCCCAACAGGGATGATAATGTTCAGCCAGAGTTATGGGTCAAGTGCAATAATATGCCGCGGCCTCTGCCGGAACAGAGAAGGAACGGACTGGGTTTTTAGTCAGTAAGAGTCCGAAAATTCCTTTTCACCCCGATTACGGCCAAAAAAGTCATTTGATGATTTTCACCTTCAATAAAAAACATAAACAAATCTTTATACTGTATTATATGAATACGCGAGTACATACATTATCTAAATACGGTGGTTAATGTAAAACACTTGATGTGTGACATTTTGTGGTATTATGTGGCGGCTGCCATACAGGCAGGTATCGGCGAGGCCACTCTTCAGTCGCCCGCGCCCCATCCATTGTCGGTGTCGCGACAAGTGCTTTCTACCTTTCAAAGGAAGACTCGTTCATATGTAGGGTGTATTTGCTCTTCTCATAGCTTTATAAAGTTTTCATATAAAAGAAAATGTTCTTTAGAAAATTCTTTCAGTGGTATCAAAATGATGTGACATTTCAGTGCTTGTTAATATTGTTGGACTGCCAAAAGGTGATTGAAGATTTGATTTTTTTTAAATAGTGTGTGTGCTAAAGTGTTTTAAACTCTTTGTCATCTTAATTGTTGAAATTATTTCAGTGATTAGTAAATTGAATCCCATCCAAAACATTGTACCTATAAAAAGGTAGCAAAGTCAGTTGGAACCAGTTTGTTTATCTCTAAAACGAATTAATTTTCTGGACAATGTTGAGTCACGTCTATGAATGGTTAGTTACGTCAATAAAATTATAATGGCCAGTTACATAAAAAAGAAAAACTTATAATAAAAAAAATATATAACAATAAATGAATTTGGCTGGCTATAGGTAAAAGGAAAAGGAACTTAAAAAAATAAGATATATTATATTTTTTTAATAATTTCAAAAAAAGAAGCAAAATATTCTTATAACCTTGAATGCACGTAGAACGTACGCTCACATAAAGGAAACGTGTAGGGTTGTCACACGACGAAATGGCCTGTCATCTCAGACAAGCATTGTGCTCACTGTGTAATATCACTCAGGGCTGTATTTAAAAATATATCTGCACATGAACAGCACTTGTTTTGTGTCGGATAATGGCTACGGTATATTGTACTTATGGAGGTTTCTTAGTAGGGGTGGCTCGATATTTGAAATGTTCTTACTTAGGTACATACCTACTTGTATGTTTTTAAATAAGTATCAAAAAAGCTGGTCACTTTCCTTAGTTATTAATAAATTATTCAAATTATAAAAACAATTCGATTTAAAAAAAAATAACCTAATTCTAAATGTTCGTATTTTTTAAGTTATTAATGTAATAAACATTTATAATATGATGACGTCACAAACGTCACAACATATTTTATTAGACAAAATTTAGACAACGTTTATACAAAAACATATTTCGATGAGAATATTCAATTAAAATAGGTGTCAAATAGAAAATTATGTTTTTGTACAGATATTTTGTGATTTGAACAGAATGAAACACAAACTAGTGTTCGGTAGAAAAAGTGACTCTAATATGTCATTCGCTATAAAAAAAATAATTTGCAATTTAAAAAAACTGATACGGAACACAAAGCAGAACCATTTAAAATTTTAAAATGAAAATAATAATAATTTAAATCTATTATTTGACAATTTTTACTACATGAAATATTAATTAAGGGATTAACAGCCCAACTTCAATTACAACTTTATCACTTGAAATTTAAGGTTTATTTTCCAAAGTTTGAAGCTTAGAGTTTAGAGTTGCGATTAGTGGGTTGTATCTGTATTTGCGCTATCCTTCATGGGGGATGAGCAGGGATGTTGGGGGATGTTTCCTCTCCCTTATGTTTCATTAACGACTCCGTCACACAGACCGGAGAATGTTTAGAAATGTTAGTTGCACAGTGTTACTATGCAACTAAGAATTTAATTAGTAATTTGCTTGCTTGTTACGTTAATTTCACCAAAATGTACCGGGTTTAGTTAATGTGTAGTTTTTCGAGTAATCGATATAAATGTTGTAGCCAAATAGTTGAATTAGCCATCCGAACAACGGCCTGAATGACTAGTCATCTAATTAAATGTTGTTGATTTTTATTAAAATTGAGTTCTTATCAGAAAGAAAGTTTTGATTAGGTTTTAAATGTAAGCCGCACAGAAATCGAATTAAAGAAAAACAAAAGTGTCAATATTTTCAAATATTGTAATGTTCTGTAGAGTTGGAATAATTTCTTTTTTTCCTGAGGAACCATAATTGTAATATTGTGTTGTGTGGGAAAGCCATGCTTTGCCACAAACGGCCCGTCTCAACCGGCCTCACAGAAAACCGGGGTAAATAACATTGTGTGACTGATGTTGGCCAAATTCTGCCCTTTCCCTTACCTTTTCAATTCTGAAACCCCAAAAGGGGGTAAGGAGACAACACACTTGCAACTCCTCTTTTGTTGCAGGTACGGTTAAAGGATATAAAGCACCGAAACTAAATTCATATTTTTGAATAATACATGTGAAAATATGCAGCCTGTCTACACCTTCGTACAAATTAACCATGGTACCCTATCTATCTTTTTTCTAAGCGATGCGTATCGTTCGCGCCGACACAATGACCCCACGTAAATCTCACAGCGTTCCCGGACACCGGAATTCATAAATTATGATTCACTTGCTCACTGAAAACCTTTTTTATGGTAACGCTTATACCGTAAAAAGGGGCATTTTTATTTTCACCCGTTTGTCGCTCCGTTTTCATATATTGAAGGGGATTGTATTTATTTGAATGTATGGAGTGTGTCCGTCCTCGTTTGTGATGTTCGGATGTAGGCCAAATAAGTATTCGTAATCTTGGAATGAATTTTCAAAGTCGAGTTTATGTGTTTGCGTGTATGTAAAATTTCATGTCGGTTTTTCACAGGATAGACAGGTCCTGCGTCTGACATGTTGAACTACTTAAAGTTGTTGTATTTATTAACTTTTATTAAAAATATAAGACCAAGTCCAATAAAAGCTAAACACAATGCTGTTTTTGTTTCACGATGGGTTTCTGTAAGGCTATCGCTTCAGTCAAGCGGTCCATTTATGCCGAAACGTGGCTGCCCCACACTTTATTTTATACCATTTCAAAATTTCATATCAACATCTCAACTAACTACTAAACTCCTACTAAAAAACCTTCTAAAAGATGCCAAGAAGAAACCAGGTCTTGCAAAAAAACCTTCTTCCATGATACCCGTTCTTATAGTCGTTACTTTTAATAATATTCTTGTGTGAAGTTATTAACTGTGCTTGTTTTAATTTACTGCGTGGAAAGGATAATTACTGGCTTGCTTTTGTCCGACTTGACGTGTAATATAGCGGCCATGATGAATTGAGTTTGTACAATGTATTAAAGGTTGATATCGTAGTGCCAATCAAGACTTGTTTGGCGGGTAAAACCTGGTATTTTGTGATGCTTCAAAGGTAAGCTTGTGTTTTTTTATTGTGTAATGCATATAATATTATTTTGCAATGATACGCAATCAGAGACATTGAGGCATCCAGAGGTCATAATAAAAATGTGGACATTTGTATACATATACAGAAAGATTTACTTTACAGTATAAGTGTGGCAGAGCTGTTTCGTTACGAATGGTGTGATACCACAATCTCAAAAAAAAAAAACACACAGGCGTTTCGGCGCCCAATCGTTTCCCTCACCAATGCCTTCCCAAGCCCTAAATCTCCAAAACCATAACCTATTTTGGTGTCCATGGGCGGCGCTGATTGCTCATCATCAGTTAGGTAATCCTAAACTCGATTTCTGACTTAAAATCATAAAGAAATCGATAGTAAGACGACCTTACTGAGGCGAAGTTAGTGATGTGTTTTATTACTCCTTGCTACATTTATATCTCGAGATAGGATTACGGGGTTGTTAATAAAAGTAATGTATGATATTATGATAATAAAATTTTGACGACATAGTGGAGGGTAGAGAACGATTGGGCTGCCGGTAACCTCACTCATACGGCAAAACATATTATTATATGAAGCCGTGGTATCACTCCGGTCGAGTCGACTGATTCGTACCGAAACATTTTTATTTTACATTATTACATTACCTAATACTTACATTTATTTCATGTTTTCTTAAAAGTATACTCGAAATATGTAGGCGTATAGGTACTTTTTTACCAATCTATACCTACTAATAATGTAAAGAGGAAAAATTTGTAAGTTTGTATGTAAGGGGTAATCTTTGGAACCGCTGGTCGGCTTTCCAAAATTCTTTCACTGATAGATAGCTATTATATTCCTGAGTACTATAGGCTATAAAACATCACGCTACAATCAAGCCGAGCCGAGCAGCAGGTGAAATCGCGCGAGAATAGCTATGATGAAATATAAGTGTAAGGATTGTCTGTTTGTGTAATCCTATATAATATTTGTCTGTTTTTATTCCGATATGTTAAGCTACTATTACACTGCTTGGACAACACTCAAGCAGCGACGCGATGATAAGACAAAGGAACGACACTTGTCTTCTTGTGGTCGTCAAACAAGTCGACTAAGGTGCTGATATCAGGTCAGCATTTTGAGAGAGTTTGTTTCGGCATTTCTTCTCAGAGTAGTCAGATAGGAAATGCCGGCTTATGGCCTATATGCAAAAATAAATTCATTGTTTCATTGTTTCATAAACACAAGTTAGTAAAATATTTTTTTATGTTTTCCTGAGTTAATACAAAAAGAACAGTAATACTACCGTTATAATGGAATTATTCGCGTGATACCAGGGACCACGGCTAGTGCAACACATCATTGTATAAGAGAATGTGTTCGTGCGCCGTAAAATGTCGTAAAATTTACGAAGTGTAAGGAAATTCGCGACGACTTTTTATGCGACGTGGTTTTATAGGTTTCATCTTTTTGCTTGGTTCAAGTAAAGATTTATTAGCTTTTTTTAATTTGAGATGTAGCAGAGATATAATAATAAATAATAAATACACTTTATTGTACACCAAAAGAGTTGACATGCATAGTACAAAATGAGTGAATCCAAAGTACTGGGTACAAAGGCGGCCTTATCGCTAAAAGCGATTTCTACCAGGCAACCTTAGATATAGTTCACTTCTTCATCTTAACCTTAAAGTTTACTACGTTAAACGCCAAGGGTATATTTTATACCCCATGCACCAACGGAAGATTTTGTCCTCAATAGTTTTCTGTTTGCGGGCAAAGTGTTAGAGTCTATTAATTGGCATTTTTAAAACGTCAAACGGTCAGGTTTACTTAAATGGTCTTGAGGTATAGAGATTGGTTATGCTGTTATATTAAAAAATCGTTTTGTGTTATTAAGCGCATATATTGATAGGTTATCCCCTCAAAAAAGAAAAGCGCATATCTTGAAAATGTAATTATCAATCGAATCTAAATCGAAAATCGGGAAAAAGCAACAGTTTCGGCGTCATGGCGGGTAGTCTACAAAAAAAAAGTTTGATGCCGAGGTGGTGATGGTGGACAGCTAGCGAAATTGGGGCGTGCCTCAAATTATTATTCAAAATCAATATTTTTATAATTACAGAGACCTGAACCTTGCGACTCAATCGCTTAAGCTCGTGTCTTGCGCCACAATATAAAAAATGTTCATAGAAACTAGTGACGAGTGATGAATTCAAGTTTTTAAAGTCGGGAAAGTAATAACGTGTTGTAAAATATTGTCATAAACAGTCCATATAAAACACTCCTTTCAAAAATATATTATTTTCCATTTTGTTGAAAGATGTTAGAGAACCGTGTTTTGGCACGCATGGGTTGGCTCGACCCGAGTGCTACTACTTACAGAAAACGGGCGTGAAACAATCACAGCGTTATGTTTCGCCATGTTAGTGAGGTCACTGGAGATACAATCCACCCCCTGCCCCTCTATCTAAACCCTGAATCTCGAAAATCATAATCCCAAAAGGGGAGTAACGCATTCGTAACTCTTCTGGTGTTGTGGGTGTACGTGGATGGCGCTTATAGCTTACCATCAGAATATCCGCAAGCAGGTCGCGTCCGAAATATCATATAAAAAAATGACAAATTATGAAATGTTTTGCAGTGTTATTCTTATAAATATATTTTAGTTATCTGTCAAGTAATTGCTCAAATCCATCAAAGAGCTACATAAGGTTTTCATCTTAATTTGTCCTGCTGATGATGATGATCATACTTCTTTAGAAAACAAGGATTCTTTAGATCATTCCTGTCTTGTCTGGAATTGATAATAGACTGACCTGTGAGTTTGTTTGTTTCTTTTCAGAGTATTCAGGTAACAAATTTGTTTTATACATATAAAATAGAAGTGTATAAAGTTGGATTATGGCCTATTTAAAAAAAAAAACATTGTACTATTCTTAAAAGGAGTGTTTTGGTTAGAATTTTTTTTCTTTACCGACTACATGCACCAGCATCATCGTAAGAGGATTATTAAAATGTTACGTTGTTGTAATAAAAAAATATATATATTATTTGAATTGTTTAAGGTTTCTTGACTGTGACACGTGTCTGACATAGAGTGGGGGAATGGTCGTAAACATTTTATGATAATCTATAACTCTGTAATGGTGCAGGTCGGTAATGTTTGGTGATGTGACGATGTTGAAGTTGTTTGTAAACATAAGATCATGCTTTTTATTAAGACTGGCAGAGGACCTTAAACTATGTATAACACAAACCTATCACCATTTATTCAAAAAAAGTTAATCTATTTTTATTAGTGTGTAGTCAGATGTTTATAAACTCTGTGGTAATTATATTATTTATTTATATGCTAACGCTTTCTGTGTTATTATAATGGAAAACAGATGATAAAAAACCAACAGGCCACCACAGATAGGACCAAAAGGGCCGATACTCAGCTAATGTTGCGAAGCAGCGAAGGTGCTGCAGATTCGGCCCGGAGTCAGTAAGTCCCTTTTTTTTTTGAGAAAATGTTGCCCTACACTAGGATTTCTCCTGCGTCGTGGGTGCGTTTACAAACATACAATTTTACTTGCACATCACACCCAGACCCGGAACAACAATTTGTGGATCACACCAAGAGTTGTTCCGTGCAAAAATACGTGCGACATGTTCCGTGGCAGCCAGTTGCCTAGCCACCGCGCCAACCGTGCAGTCATTGGAAAATGCATTTAAATTACGTATCCTTTTTTAACTATAACTAAGCTAGAATTTACTTGAAAAAAAATTCTCTAGAATGTATGCAAAATACTTCGCAGAGACGAACGTTGTTAAAAGTTACAAGCAAAAGAAAATAGAGGTGAGCTCAAATTGCGTTCGCTAGTCGGGTACCGCTACCCGTGGGCTGGCCAGGCGGGTAGCGCTACCCGCTCATCGTAAACTGAACGTAGTTAGCTAAGCTAAGCTTAAATTGGTCCTTTTTTGAACATCTAGTTTTCACTTATTAGCATATTTATTTTTTAAATGGTGAATATGGAAACTGTGAAGTAATTTAATGGTAGCTGTACTTGGTTGTACATGTGACGGTTGGGTTGAAGCATGAAGAAAAAATGTTTACCTTCATGGGTAGAAAACACTATGTCGCCAACAGAATTTTTCCTTTATGGTTGCCAAGCATTCTCTTCTCGTTTGTATTTCAAGAACCGAATAATTGATAAGACATTGGATAAGGTTCTTACTAAATCTGGACTTTTTAAATTGTACCTAATAAAAAAAAAAAAATTAAATTCCAGAAGTTGATTATTATGAGCTCTTAATGACAAATTATATTGAAAAACCGAAAATAGATTATTAGGGCTCATAGGGTGAATGGGTACAGAAGAGGAATGAATAGATATTGGTGGTTACTACAAGTTTGTAACCTTTTGTAGGTTATTAGAGATTTAGAGTAATGAGATTTGGGGCTTGAGGATGGGGTGTAACCTTACTAATACAGCAAAATACAACGAAAGTGTTATTTCACGCCGCTGCTCTGTGAGGCCGTGGTATCACTCCGCTCGAGGCCGGCCTATTCCATGTATTTTCTTTCTAATACACCCCGTTTTCTATATCTGCCAGCGCCTTGATTTTTTTACACCCTCTTTTTACCTTATTCCTGGAAAAATTACACCAGCATTAGATCCATTTCTAAGAAAACACACACAAAAGTGAAGTTCCCATTTTTCGAATTCAACAAATGACCTAAATACAAAATTATTTTCATAAAATACATTTAAATTCATATAATTCAGATTACCCCTTCGCGAATGTTGGTAGCGTAATTAAAAAGGTCTTTTTAAACATGATTCACAGTTACATATGCGCGATAAAAACACAGATATATCATTACTTGGAAAAGGAAAAGGGGTGGGAAGTAAATAGCCATTTTGGTACGTTCATTATCAACACACTGGATAGGAGACCCATTAGAGAGAATTTGTTTTTAGCGAAATTAAAATTTTTGGCAAGGGTTACGTAGAGGTTCGAAGAAATAATTTCCATGTGTCATTAAAGCAAATGATTAAAAAAAATGAATTCGAGGACATCAGTTTGAAATTCGAACACGTCTAATGAATGATAATTTAATTTTTATTGTCTTAGTACCTTTTTCACAATGTCTATCAATATACCAGATAAATTTGAATATAGAATTTGTACGAAATATACCATATAGGTAAGTTTATAGGGAACTTTTATAAAGGTGGGGAAACATGCGCTAAATATGACATAATGAATTTATGGATTACGTATTGGATTAATTTGCCGAAGACTTATATAATTTTTATTTTATACGAAAACATATCTTAGCCTTAAGGTATTGGAACCAATTTTCTTTACACTTTTTGGTCTTAAGCACTTGGAGACAGACAAGTTAGTCTAACCGTAATCTTAATAAAGACAGAATCCACTTGAATCATGCGATCAGACGAGGTTCATTGAGGATCAGACTAGCAGTGTAATGGAGCATTCAGTCTGTCTAACTTCACTAATATCAACTATATCAAATCCTAGTTCTAAACTGTGATAACACTGTCTGGTGAAAACTTTGCCTGTAGTTAGAGTTGGAAATTGTAGAAATAGCTTTTGTACCATTCTATTACATTGCTAGTAGATACTAGAACAAACTTATTAGAAACATGATGAAGCCAATGTCTGTGAAAATTTAAAAATATTGACAGAAAAGTATGTATTCAGATAAGTTATTTGGTATGTACCTAAAAATATAAATACTGATTTAGTACAGAGAGAGTAAACAACATATTTTTTTTTTTAAAAAAACTTTGCCCCACATTAGGATTTACTCCTGTGTCGTGGGTGCGGTTACAAACATACAATTTCACATACACATGACACCCAGACCCGGAACAACAATTTGTGGATCACACAAAGAGTTGTTCGTTGCACGGCAGCCAGTTGCCCAGCCACCGCACCAACCGTGCAGTTAAATTGTTACTAATATGCAGGTTAAAACCACCTGAACCTAGTATGGCAGTTGATGAAAGAAGTTTTATAGAAAGAGTCCTGTACTCCACAGCCCAGGTTCTGTGTTGACATAGCAAATAATATAAAATTACCATGGTTGGTTCAATCACGTAACTTACGGGCTCACTGCTAAATACGCTTACATAAGTTTTTAATGTAAATTTAATTAAATCATCAACATAAAATTCAGCCTGAGAATGTCCAATTATTCCGCCAGCATCCTGAGACAACAGACCAGCGCAGTACAACTCGTGATCTGAGTAATGAATATCATTGTTTACCTAAGAAGATTTCGCGATCTCAACGGAATTATGAAGGATATTTACCCTTAATTTTCTTAAGGATTCCAACTCTATTTTCCTTGGGAAGGAACGGTAAACTTCGTTAGTGGCAATAATAGTGTTCAAAGAAAAGTGCCAGAATGCCATTCTTGACCGAAAGTGCCATGAATATTTGAGGATTTTGCGTGTTGATTATAGGGGAGAAGATTTGGGGCGGTACCGTCTTTTATTACTACATACGTCTCAGATGTCTTTCTGGTTTTTGTCAGTTGTCCATTTCGGGGGGAGAAGTGGTCATTGGTCATAATGCTGAGGTAAAATACATTGGTAGTTTTTATAAGGTTGCTATTTTATTTTTACAAAACTTTATAATATCGTATGTATTTTTGAATAATGACTGATCTTTTCTGGTTTAGTGTAAATATATTGTTAGGTACAGAAGCTTCATTTAGAGCATGAGATGATTAGGTATTTGATTACTAGATAATAAAAGACATTATTCAGTAAGATTAGCAGGTCTGTCACGAATATTCTGACCGTATATTTATTTGGACCCACAACCGCGCCCCAGGCAGGAATCCGTTTGTCACTGGCCCTTTGACGAAACGTATTTAGGACAAAAAACCCTTTGCCAAGGAATGGAGTCCTATCTTCATCTCGTTTTGTGTTTACCCTTGCGGGGCTCGCAAATATACTCTTGGAACACAGAATTCTTTATAGTTGGAATCTTGCTTATCGTATTATTTTTTTCCTTTGCGAAGAAAATATGATGGTTGTGGTCCAGGGTCGTGGATATTGAATAGTTATCAATTTGGTTTTTATATTCAAATGACGTAAACGCCATCAACTGTTGAATAGATTCTAATTATTAAATTTTTGTCTCTCGCCCAGGATAATAATAATAAAAATGAGAGCGTTAGACTCGTACTGACTAAAAGTCCCGTTCCCTCTTCAGTTGTAATGAACATTTTGGAAAAAGTGATGATATTTATTTGAATAAACTTGAGCTGCATTGCGCTTCAAATTGGCGGATCTAGAAGTCAGTGAGAAGGCCTAAGTATAATGTAGATGACACATAATGATGATGATAAAGATAGGATTACGCTCTAACTGGAAATCTTTCTTCACACCCCTAACTAAATCAATAGATTTTGATTTTTATATTTATTTATCAACTTAGACAAGTTTATAACAGCGATAAACAAATTCGAACTCCTTGTCAATTCCAAACTTTTAATCACTGATGCCATTTTAATTCCAGAATCCAAGACTAGATTTTGAGTCCACGTGTGAGCAGTATTGGATTCCAGATCCCTTTTATCTTAATTAGCAGAAACAGTTGGCATGGAGCTGCAACTTGTTCTGATACAAGTTCAAACAAGTTAGCAACTTAACGGCTAACGTGTAGTTTCGCAGGTAACTTGTGAGCCAAGTACGTATTTGGGACACAGCTTGAGAGCATTTGAAGTTGAAGTAAGGGCAGACAAAAGGTTAGTTTGGCTATTGATTCTTTAGCTGTCTTGATTGTAGACAGTCACAGACAGGAGAAGTCTAAAGCATAACTAGCGAGAGCATTTTTAACTTCATCAGCGAGACTTTTGATCACAGTATTTTGAAATCCGCACTCAACATCTACAGTTTAGACTGCCGGTTATTAATAGGTCATTCTATCATAAAATGGTTGGCATGGGACAGGTTCCATTCTTAATCCTCATGTAATCGTCAAAAACAACACTCCACACAAAGACGGGCATCTCACTTATAAGTTTTCGGTATTGTGGATATCCTTGGCGATGCCGATTGTTTCTTTTTTGTAGGATATGTCGGCTAACAAGCAGATGGGATACCTGATGGTAAGCAATTGGTACCGCCTCGTTGTAATATTGTATGCTTGTAACGAGTTACGTGTGTGTAGCCACCCTGTTGTGGGTTATTAGGGATTTAAGCATAGGGGTTTTGGAGACTGATCTTAAGATGGGTGAGGCGCCAAAAATTTTAGGTTTACCAGAAAACGCTAGAACCGAATTTTCTACAGTTTCTCTATATCATTATCTAGTTTCTCAGTAAACTCATGGTGAGTCCACTATCGCACCTAACTCGGCTAGTTACTTTGATTGCAACTTCACAAGTGTTTTGCAGTTACTTGTTGTTTGTGGCCGAGTTTTGCAGCCCAGCTGCAGTGCGAAACAGATATACTATGTTATCCACTTTTTTAAAAACAGAAGTCTCTTTTTATAATGTTGGCTATACATTATGTTAAGTTTTGCATGAAGGTTTTAATCTTGCATGTTAAACAGTGCATGCATAACTAAGTTGTGTTACACTGACACAGCTATTCATACAATACACCGTGTATGTATGTATGTATGCGATAAAAAAGTAAATGTAGTTTGATTTTGATTTAAAATGTTTTCCCACTCTTGGATGTTTTTCTGGGTGCGTTTACAAAAATATTAACAAATTTAACCCTTAATGTAACTGGTAGCATAAAGATTTGTTCCGTGCGTGAATTGAAACTTAACTCGTTGCCCAGCCACTGCGCTAATAAACCAACCAATACTTCTACTAACCAACTATTACTAGTATTGAATAAGAGATATAATTATACAGAAGTAGTTCCACCAAAGTCAAAGTCAAAAGTCAAAATCATTTATTTCAATTAGACCTATACAGGCACTTTTGAACGTCAAACAAAATTTTAAGATATAAAGTGTCAGTCTGTGGGTCAGTCCTCTTAGTGAAGCTATTCGATCGTTCCAAGTGTAGTGTAGATTCCGATGAAGAAGAACGAGCAAGAAACTCCATGGTTACTCTTTTTAAATCATTGTCACATAAAGATTCTTTGATACATTATTTAGTTGGTTTGATTATGTGAGAACAGTGTACTGCGTGTATACAGAGAAACATAAAAAGAAACACCACCTATTACCACATTTTGTTATTGGAGCCTTTATGCCCACTGCAGGCGTTGCGGGGTAAGCGCAATGAGGCACCGCGACCTCGGCCCAGAGCAGGAGAAGGAACAGGGGGGTTTTTAGTCAGTAAGAGTCTGACACTCCCTCCCGCCCGACCCTGGGCGGGAGAAGTCATTTCATGATTTTCCCCTCACAAAAAAAAAATGCCCACTGCAGGCATAGGATTTGGTATCGGACGCCCAAAGAAATTTCAAATCGAATTTTTTAAAACCTAAAATATGTACTTGAAACTGAATAAGATATTCGAAACTTATACTCATTTTTAGAACAAGTACAGGGACTTAGACAAGAAAAAAATGTGAAAGTAAAACCTGACAGTAATTAAAAAAGTTATCTTTATTATCTGCAGGAGAACTTTAGCTGGTAATACTTCTCATTAAGTGTCCGTGCATGCGTCACATAAAACCGGGGGAGTACTTGAAATATTATGACGTCATAAAGTGCACACTGTCACAATGATGGCTCAGTTAAATATTATGTAATAAACGTGACGTTTCTATCTTTTTGGGCAAATGATGAGAGCTGCCATGAAGTGTTTAATTGTAAATGACACTATTAATGCTTTGCACTTTGAAAAAAGAAAGGAGCAGCGATTATTTTAATGGTTAGTCAAATATATATATTTTTCAGTTTCTATAACAACTATCATTTAAAAATACGTAATTGATTTACCGCTTTTTTGTAGCCATCCGAACTTGGTCGGGTTATGTAGGTTTTCGATGCTTCGTCAGTATTATAATTGTTTTTCTTTAATTACTGAATTTAATGACATGAAATTTTGCATGTGAATAGTTGAATGAATACACTAATTATTGGCATACATTTTACCATGCCATTCATTTAGAACGTCGTGATATTTGACTGCTTTGTAAACAGTGATCTATTCATGGTAAATTTGTCCTATAACTATTTAATTACTAACGAAACATCATTAATACTTGGCAACATGTTGCAGACACTTACAAGGTTTGTATAAACGTGAAAATCTAGACCCTAAAGGGCATACTTTAAGAGCTAAGACCTAATAAGCGAATTTTACGTTTATATTTTTATCTTTTAAACCCTACGATTTTTTCTAAATCTGTTTTTTAAACAAATATACACAAATTAAAAACAACGTATGTAAAAATCTACAGCTCTCTATGTAAGCGCTTTATATGAAAACTAGATAATGGCCAAACGTTCGCGTAGCGGAAACTTGAATTTCTCCGAAGTTTATGCATGCACTAGTTTTATTCATACATACACAATTACACACAAATACACACTCATTTTTGGATACATCTCTTTTCTTCTAAAGTCTATGGATTAAAAAAAGTTCCGCCAGGACAACGTTCGCCCAGCGGAATCAGTTTTTGGTGAATTTCTCCACAATGGTTGCGTGCACAAATTTTTTTTTACCATACACAATTATACGACGTCATACACTAAATATCTGCATAATTAAAATCTTTAAATTCAACAACATTCCGCTGCACGAACGCACGCTACAAAATCAACATATCTAGATATTAGCAATATTAAAGTTGATAATACAAATCAAATACACAGAAAATCGGTACACAAAGCCAGGTCAAGCTGAGAGTTATTGTTATTGACTATCCGTTACTATATTACTATTATTTGTATCTGAATTCAAATTCATAGTCTAAGGCAATAAATATTTAATCCAGGAACAAAACAGGTGGGTTTCGACAGATATATAACTGTATATAAATGATTTTATAAGCCATTGATTGTAAAATATGGCTTCTTGTTCCAGTAGCAATCATGCTACTGTTTGTGGTTTTGAGTTTATCGGAACTTGTAATATAGGGCCTACGAATTGCTTATAGGGTGCTCCAACTGAACTTCTCAGCCCTGAGAATGCGGCTTCGAAATCTGACAAGTGCCTACGGGACTTTTTCGAAATTGATGGCACAATTAAACAACAACGTTCACGCTCTGCAACGCAATGATAAAAATCTATTCAAGAATTAATAGAAATCAATTGTATTCCAATTGAAAAAGAGACACCAAACAATGGAGTCTCGTGGTGGCCCGGAGGTTAACGCGGTTTGCTTCTCATTCATGTGTGCGAATTCGAAACCTGGCAAGTACCAATGTGACTTTTGCCGAGTTATATGTACTTTCTATGATTATTTAGACACCACTAACATCTGGTAAAGAAAAACATTGTGAGTAAATTTGGACTTAAAATTTCTAATTATAAGTTTGAAATCGCCAATTCGCCTTGAGTAAGCGTCGTAATTAATGCTCAAACCTTCTCCGTGTGAAAAGAGGCCTTTGCTTAGCAGTGGGTACTTATAGGCTGATGATGAGTGTGACGTGAATTGTGTTTCGATCTATTCATTTATTATTTTCTTTATTTTTATTAATTTCTTCTATAAATCCTTATCTTCTGTGTATCTCTCTACATCTATATCATCATTTGCATCCGTCTGTCTGTGTCGTTCATTCGTCACGGATCCATTTTCAGGTACATTTCTCAAAGCAGTGACGCGTTTCACCGAATAAAAGGGGTGGGAGCGAATTTTAAAGTTTTCTAAAAGCCTTCATTATCATAATTCAACAATTTTGAAAATGCAACGCTGTGAAGGGTCTTTCTATTTCAGAAGGGAGACTGGAACTGTTCATTTTAAAAGGAACTTTGATGTTTTCTATTTATTACGTTCTATTTCTTTTCGATGTTTTATTTGTAAAGGTAAATTAAAATACCTTTTAAAGTCTAAATATTTTAACTGTATTAGGGTGTGAATACAAGTAAAATAAAATTTATTTGGGAATCAAATGTTATGCTTATTGATACACGTATTTTTGTGTAATAGTGATTAGGACCCTCTAAAGATAACCCCAACACCAGAGGCGTGTGGTGATATTTTTTTTGACGGCCTTTTGGGTGTTAAAAATTTCGTCACTGTCAATTTGTGGACTGGGCGGGGGAAAGGTTGGGCCTCCGCTAACCTCATTCAAACGGCGAAACACAACTATATGGTGGTTTCATCATATTTCTAGTTCAATACACGGACACACATACAAAAAATACCAACAAAGCACAATAGCCTATAAACGTAGCAATATATAAAGGAGCAGCCACAGCCACTAAAAATCATCGAACTACAATGAAATTGGAAAGAAGTTTCCAGTGAACAATTTTAAACTAGAAATCGAAGCATTGAACGTCTTAACTTGTTTCGACTTGAACAAAGAACTCTTAGAAAATGTTGGTTCTTAAGCCACTTCCTACATCTACAGGTACTTACGAAGATTAGGTCTTGGTATTTCGTTTGTTCGTCTTTTTCCAACGTCTTCTGGTTTTTCAATGTTCGTTGCGGTTCTCTGTACGTTTTTCTTATTAGTTTTGTCTATTTTTTTAGTTCTTTTGTCGGTTGCTAGTGCTACTGTTCTGTTCAGTACCGCCGTTGGTTTTTAGTTTCCTTTTGTCTTGTCTGTGACTGGCTTTTTGGTAGATAAGTATGATCAGCTTGAGTTTGGATAAATTATTATCAATACATTTTTCATTATCTGAATTCATATTAACCGTATTTGGAATGGCATTTTTTTGTTGGCAATTCCAAAACAATATGTGAATATTTCCTCCTGTTCTAAAAAACCTAGAACCATAAAAAAATTCTCGACCCACTTTCAAAACAGTACTACGAGTACTTTCCCACATCCTAATTTGACATTAAATCCTTCATCATGTACACACGAGTAATTAGAATCAAAGGTGCCTTAATTAATGTTAACGAACTCATTACCGAAGTTCGTTCATTGTTTGTTTCTAACTCACACGTTGGGTGTAATTGGTGCGAATAAATATTGATGTTTAATTAATGTTTCTACGCAGAACTGATGCTCGGTTCGTGTTTTGATAGTTTAGAACTCCTTCGAGAATATGTTTGCCTGGTAGATTGATATTGAAAGTGGAGATGGTTTTGTGTTTATTTTGTTAGCGACTTCGGATATGTATATATTGAAACTTGGTTATTGTTATCGACACCTCACGATCTAATAACTACGTTCACCTGAACTGGTTGTAGTTATTCTTAGAAATGGATTAATGAAAGTGCGACATAAAGACAAAATACAACGTCACAAATGTTATTCATCGAAGAGGACGGCCAATATTTATTTATATTACCCCTCTTTGCCTTTTGTCTGATTTCGAGAAAAAAACATAGGTTCTTATACGCAATACTCGATCAGGAAAGACGATACATCAATTGATAAATGGCTTATTCTTAATCAAGAAGACGTTTTCACGGAAATTGTTCAAATATGTATTTCGACAATCAAAATGTCCTTATACAAATGTAGGCTAATTATGAAGACATTTTCCAAGAAACAATATAGCCAATTAACTTAATAAATAAAAATAAAAGAATGTATCTTTAAAGAGAAGACCTAGACACAAAAAGGTAAGGAGAAATATTTTCACAATAAAACCATTTAGGAAGAGCGGCAACGTTGAAAATCAAAAGCCAAACTTGCATCCCTCGGCTTGGCAGAGAAAAGTTGGGCGCATACCGTTATGTCGGGGGTTCGCTTCGCTGCGCTAATAGCCCGTGACGGTATAAATTGTTCGAGGATGGGTAGGGGATGACTTAGTAGGTATAAACAAGCTTTCTATGTGTACGATTCTTGTTTTGCTGCATAATATCTTACTACGTTTGTTGGCTTGATAAATGATATTGAGTTATTGAATTATTACCATCTACGTGATCATCTGTAATGATATTTACTACGAATATTCTTTTAGATCTTTTTTGGAAACGTTGTTTATTTATTAAGTACATACATACAGCTTCGAGTTACAGTGAGTTCAATGTAGTGTTGGTAATTTTGTCAACTACAGTAATAGAAATAATAAAATATTAAAGAAAGTAATCTGAATGTCCGTTTGGGCATTTCCAAACATTTATGAGTAAAATTTCAAAATCAGAATCATGGGCGGTCTAAGTGACGTCACGTGCACAGCATCATAATTTATGACGTCACAGTCTATTAGTGCGGGGTGCACCCCACTGCGTTGTGACTAAGTTGGAACTAGTAGTGCAGTTGCATCGTAATCACATTTGTTACCGTGATTCCCGTCCTCAAGTGGAAAGTTGTGAAAATAGGGGAGATTTTCATTGAATTCGTGGGTCATTTGCAATGAATTGCTATTTCAAGTGTTCTTGAATAAGAAATTTAAGTCATACTTTTTCACAAGCGTAGTGATATCCAGTTTGATTTGAGTAGAGAAAATGTATAATTTTTAAAAAAGATTTTGTGTTACACCAATATATATTTAAACGTGCAATACCTATATTCGTATGTATTTAATATAGGTTTATTTTTATCATTGTATATTATGTTTTTGCTCATTTCTCCTGCGCCACTCAATCCCACAATGAACTTTAGGGCAAAAATTTCATAGCTTTTCAACAATTCACAAATTAGCTGTGTCATTGCGTTCCACGTTTGAAGTTTGACAGGCAACAAGCAACATATTTGACAGCAAGTCAAAGATGGCAGTGTTGCCGGGAGTTGAACGGCACCCCATCGCGGGCCCATTTCCCCTGCGAAAGAATGCAGCACTCAACGAGGATATTAAACTCAAATCATGCGGGGAGGGGGCACCGTGGCCAATGCATTGTAGGCTAAGAGACAGTATCGTACATATTGGTTTTATCATAAAAATTAAAATATATGATTATATAATTCGATAATATTACTTGTGGGTGAGCCATGCTTCAGCTCAAATAGTTGTTTCGACCGGAGTTATACCATGGCCCTACAGAAAAGCAGATAAGTTTGCGTTGTATTTCACTGTGTGAGTGTATCGGAGGACCAATTATTTTCCCCTATTACCAATCCCTAAATACTCAAATTCCTTATCCGAAAAGGTCAGCAACTTATTTGTTATGTGTTATAAATATAACTATAAATATGTGCTTTAAAACATGTATTAACTTTACGGTTGATGCCATGGTTGGGCAACCGGCTGCCTTGC
The DNA here is from genome assembly GCA_902829305.4 of Spodoptera exigua. Lineage (NCBI taxonomy): Eukaryota > Metazoa > Arthropoda > Insecta > Lepidoptera > Noctuidae > Spodoptera > Spodoptera exigua. Next base: position 14,418,539 of record LR824605.2, read on the forward strand.
AAGATGTCGCGGGTGCAATTCCCGCACGAAACAACTCTTTTTGTGATCTACAAATTGTTGTTCACAGGATATTGTATGTTTGTTAACGCACCCACGACGCAAGAGAAAATCAAATGAAAATATCTCTCGTCTTATGGCGTCTCCTAGACTAATTCTTGCAACAAACTTACCATGTCCGGCACTACTGAATGCAGCTAATGACCGAGGGTCAGACCCTTCTGTCATCGCTGTTTAGGGGATGAGCGATATTGAAAACTGTAGCCTATCATCCCACTGTCCCGGCTAATGGCACGTAGTCTTTGTTCAACTTCTGAACCATTTGTTTTTATTTGACGACTGCTAAGTGGTAAGATGGCGGCTCTTGCGGTGTTTTTGAGTGACTTTCAAGATAATGGCGGCCGTTTGAATCTGATTTAGAGTTGTTGTGCAAGAGACATTGTATTTTAATGCTTTTGGTGTTTGGTTTAGTTTTTATTGTAGGTTTCCTCAACGTCAAAATCATTGTTTTCAATTACTTATAGATGAGTATACAAATCCTTGTAAATCCATTAGAATAAAAATTAAAAGTAAAGAGGAGAACAATTATTATACGAATACTTTTAAAACAAAATTCGAATCCACACTTTTCACCTTACTGACCTGTTCTAATTTCAAAATTCGCCAATCCTATCTCAACAAAGCTACCAGACCCAAGAACTAATCATAGTTGAAACCATTTGACCATAAAACGTAGCAACCACGAAGGCAAGCTTCATATTTCAGGAGTAGCAACATAAATCATATTGGAATTTAATATAAAGACTATGGGTGCGTCGTAAATCCGAACCTAACTTATTTATAAGTCAAAACCCCCGCGGTTCAATGAGAGTTGTACATCATGGTTGGAAAGCCTTCGAGAGAAGGTACTGAGGGTATAAGGGTGTGGTATTACGTTTAATATCATTCTACTGGCTTGATGGTGTAGTTAGGATTTTGTTTTTACTATAAAAAAGGTTTGATCGAAAATCAAAACTGTTTGTTGTGCAATATATCACTGTTTTGTGTGTTCGATTTATAAAAATAAAATGCTTATATTTAGTTAGATTTTTTTGTCAAAATCTTTGTTTAATTATTTAGATGGCCCTTACAGGTAGGAATTGTAAAAATCGTGAGAAAGCTTGAAGCAATGATTTCAAATTTAGAAGTTTGAAATGTAAATCGAAACTTTTTATTAAATGGCTTGGAGTTATAATTTTATTTTTTCTCAGGATTTTCACTGACACTATCTGTAAATAATTTTACAAAGATTTTGTAAAATTCTAACTAATTAAATATTATTGGGGGGGGGGGGGGGGGGGCAATAATTAAAAAACTAAATATAACATAGTACAAATGAAGAAGGTAGGTACTTAACCACAACTTTATTCATAATTTAACAATAACATTCCTACTATCGGGTAAAAAGAAAAACAAACTTAAGAACTTCCTTTGTACCCTACTCCCATTCTATTCTAAGAGAATAGAAAAGAAGTTCTTAAATAATTCCTTACTTTTAGTAAGTAAGTAGGAAGCAGGATAGCCTTTAGTTTATACAGGAAAGTGCTAAACAAAGTAAGATATAATAAGATGTAGATTCTGTAGCTTGCGCAGAGCCGTGATGTTGCATCAGAATGCGTTGCCCTCGGACGCTAATATTCATAGCACATGGATGTATGGGGCGCTGAATATGACAATACTTAGAGATCTTCATCAAACACAATATATCCATTAACTGGTTGGCTGTGCGAGCAATGCGTGTGTCGAGCAATGCTGCTCATGATACATGGGCCTCAACTGTCGTTTGAAACTAGTCGATTTAACTTGACAAACAGTTACATAAGCGTGAAGTACCGTATAGTTCACGCGTTTTAAAGACACAATGCTCTTAATAACTTGTCGTCACTGACGTTCGACTCTCAAATTGATAAAACGATTGATTCCACTTTCAAAAAAAGAACGTTTTTGGATACAATTCTCTTTCTTATATAGAATCAAAAAGTAGTCAACCTTTCAAATTAGGCTATATTTTAAATTTTGGCCAGCTACGAATAGTATATTACTTGTTTCAGGTTGGACATTATAATGTAATGAGTACCGTTAAAAGTACGAAAAATATAGAATACGTTCCGACCAGGGAAATGTCATACTTCAGAGATTTTTACCATCGTCCAGAGACTTGGATTTCCTCAAATGGTCCATGTAATGGCCAGAGTACAGGAAGTGAAAGAATTAATTGAAAGACGACAGCTCAAACGTGGGTAGCTCTGTTGAGTCAGCTGTGTAAGTAGAACACAGATATACAGAACGTGTCATTACTAGATGGAGTTATTGAATATTACATTTTGATGTTATGACACTTTTTAACATGCACCGTATTTTGATGGGATAAAGACTTAACTTGACTTAACTGTTTTTACACTCATCATCATCAGCCTGATGTCGTCCACTGCTGGACATAGGCGTCCCCAATTGCACGCCACCGAGTTCGATGTTCAGCTCTTCTCCTCCAACCACTGCCAGCCACCCTGCGGATGTCGTCAGTCCACCTAACTGGAGGGCGCCCTACACTACGTTTGCCTAGACGTGGTCTCCACTCTAGAACACGTTTACCCCAACGGTTATCGGTATACTTGGTGAAAACCAATTAAGCAAAAACTAGTTTATTTAAATAAAATTTATTTTTTTACGTTGGGCGGTAGATGGTCTAGTAACGAAGGATTTGTCACATCAGCTATTCGGTACTTCTTAAAATAGAGTAGTAAAGATATATAGTAATAAAAATCTAAAAAAATGACGCTTACAATGCCAGTGGGGAACAGCAGAGATAGTGAAAATTGTATTCTGGTCTGCCATCAGTATACGTCATGGCAAAATGATAATCTACTGACCATTTTGAAAGAAAAACTGAATAATCAGCTGTAGAGAATTTTCCGACTTTGCCAACTTACCTATAGAAAAGCCTCCAAATAACTCCTAAGTAGTTAAATTAGTTTTAGAGTCATTTCAACATCAGTCATTTTTTTCGATAGGTATAATACTAGCCACTTCTAGAAAATCTAAGTCCGTCCACACGGTACACTAACCCATACCTGCAACCCTTCCACGCGACCCAGATTTTTTATTTCGCTACAGAGAGAATGAAATTGCTCGTAGTTGGTACTCGGGCTTTTTTTATTTATACATGGCAACACTTTGTTTTTCGTATTATGCTTGTTGAATAGGCATTGCTGGCAATAATAGGAGAGCACAAAGCTTCTGTTCTAGTGTTAGCAAATGGGAACTGGGAAGTCGGCCGAAGTAATTTACGTATCGTTTTATTTTGTTCTTTCATTTCGAAAAAATAGTGCGGCACCAATTTCGGTTTGAAATTAAAGCTGGTGTTCGCGTATTAAAAACGTACTGTTTATTCAGCGGCTGCATATTGGTTGCGTTGTGTTGCAATATATTTTTGTTTATCACTCGTGAGTTTAATTAAGTTTTACTGAGTGTGAGGGCTTAATCTCGGTCTTTGTTAGCCATATAATTATGTAAAGCGTTACAATATTTGCATAGTGAATTTTATTATATTATTCGAAGAGGTAGATGAATGGTAGATTAATACAAATTGGTTTTCAAAAGGACGACTATCCATCCAAGTATTGCACACCGTTTATTGAAAGTTCTATCGATCCTAATAAAACCTTACTGGGTATCATTTTAATCAAGAACTAAGACGGATCGCCTAGTCTCTCTTAATATTTTGAAGGAATAATCTTAATGGAAACTTTGAACTGGGCTCCCAACCTTCTCCAAAGCTTTGGATTTTAGTTAAAACACTATTCAATACAAGCGCCGAGTATGCAAAATGGATTAATTTGCGAACCATTTACCACTTGTGAAACTCATCGAGCGAGTGCTTTTCAAGATCTCGCCAGTACAGGGATAGTTTCATAATTTAATTAAGATTTTCTCGTTATGGAAAATCGAATGATTTGTGTCTTGATTCAAGTAAATATACAGACTATTCTTGGATGTATGAATTAGATGAACCAATCGTGTGTTTTAGTAAGTAAAATAATAAGGAAATATCAACTTTTGTAGTATTAAAGTAAAAATTACTTCAACAACCAAGTGAGTGAAGTAATTTTTGAAAATAAGTATATTTCTTAGATAGTGTTACGTGCCTGACGTCACGTTCCTGACTATGCGGGCTTGGGTTACGGGATTGGATGAAATTAAACACTAATACCGATTTTCAGACTTTCTATTGCACTTAAGTGACAGCGTCCACGGATACGGATAAGTTATCGGCGTTCCTCTCCAGCAGAGTCCGGCCGACTGACACAACTTTGCCGTTCACTGTTCACGCTGACTTAACTCACTTAACTGACTGCACTTCACTATTTCACTGTACTTCACTATTTCACTCACTTTTCTTCTTTTCACTTCTTCCTTTTCTTCCGAATCGCTTTGGACTTAGAACTCAACTGCCAGCGGTGAGCCGCAGTTCCGCTTATATACCCCTGGTCAGGTTCTAGAACATTCAATTTCGTTATTCTTTTTGATCGTCATGCCTCCAGAACCTTCCAATAATTTCGTTATTCATTTTTATTTATTCTCCTTCTCGCTCCTTAATTTTTCATTACTTTCACTCAAATATTCCAGAAAGTTCGACAAAACTTCCATCAACTAAAAAACTTCATGTTTACGGCGGGACTCGAACTCGGGGTCTCTGTGGTGTAATCCACACGCCTTACCGATTACACCAACTCGTGTTGACAATTCACGACGAAATTTACAATCTCTAGGCAACGTTTGACAACCATCCATTGACGTCATGATGTCAAAGAGTTTTCTGTCACACTGCCCCCCTCTTAGATTCGCTCGTCCCGAGCATCGTTGCTGCCGTAATACCTCGCCAACCTGTCTATATGGACAACTTTCAAAGGGCTCCTTGAAGACTTCCGAATTCTGTAAGTAATGTCATTGATCTTCGTGACTATCTCGTAAGGACCTTCCCAACTCGGTTGCAGCTTTGGAGATTTTCCCTTCCTTCTGACTGGATTATGAAGCCAGACCAATGACCCCTCTTCAAACCCAACAGAATTGGCTCGTCGATCATAGCGCGTCTTTGCGCGATCACTAGCTTGAAGACCGGCCTCCCTGATCTGCTCATAAATGTCCAACATTTTTGCCCTTAACTCGCTTATGTAATCGCTAAACTCGGTGCGAGAGTCACCAGGTGGACAGCCCGATACAAGATCTGCCGGTAATCTCAATTCCCTTCCAAAATTTGCAAATGCAGGCGTCTTTGCGGTACTTTCATGTACAGCAGTCCGATAGGCAAGCAAGAAGAGAGGTATGTAAGTGTCCCAATCTCTCTGATGGCTGTCAACCACCTTTGCTAAGTGTCGCTCCAATGTTTGGTTGAAGCGTTCGACCATTCCATCTGACTGTGGATGATAAGGGGTCGTTCGAGTCTTATGGATTCCCAAAAGTTTACAAGTTTCCTGGAAAACTTGGGATTCAAAGTTCCGTCCTTGATCACTGTGCATCTCCAAGGGCACTCCGAATCGGGTGAATACCTCGTTTACCAACTTCGTGGCTACAGTTACTGCCTCTTGATTCGGTATGGCAAAGACCTCCGGCCATTTTGTAAAATAATCCATAACCACTAAAACGTAGCGATTGCCCGAATCAGTGATTGGAAATGGTCCAGCGATGTCTAAGGCTATTCTCTCCCAAGGCATACCAACATTGTAGATTTTCATCGCCCCTCTGCTTCTTGTTTGTGGACCCTTGACAGCTGCACAACTAGTGCATTTCCGGCACCAATCTTCGACGTCATATTTGCAATGCAACCAATAAAACCTCTCCTTGATCTTCACCAAAGTCCTCCTAATTCCCAAATGTCCTCCAGAAGATCCATCATGGAACGCTTTTAATACATCCCTTATTTTTGAACGAGGCACCACCAATTGCAAATGCTCGTCCTTGCCGTTTGTTGATTCCCATTTCCTGCACAGAAGTCCGTTATGCAGCGTAAGGCTTTTCCACTGTGCCCATAAACCTTTCGTTACCGCGCTATATTGGGCGACGTCACTCCAACTTGGCTTGTTACCACTTCGTAGCCACTCCAGTATTGGTTTGATATCTGCATCTCTTTCCTGTTCTAATTTCATCGCATCGTCTCCCCATGCCTCGTCAACAGTATCAGTCCTTATCACCTTAAGAAAAGCAGTTTCCTTCTTGGCACAATGCTTGCAATCTTCCACGCATGGGCGTCTCGATAATGCATCTGCGTTGCCATGAATTCTTCCGCCGCGATGTTCGATTTCAAAGTCAAATTCCTGAAGTTGTTTCAACCATCTGGCTACTTGGCCTTCGGGATCCTTAAACTGAAGCAGCCATTTCAAAGCAGCGTGATCAGTTCTGATCAAAAATTTCCGTCCCAGTAAATACTTCTTGAAATGGTGCAGAGTTTTGACTACGGCCAGCAATTCCCTCCTGGTCACGCAATAATTCTTCTCCGGCTTGGATAGTGACTTGCTGAAGTAAGCAATAACCTTCTCCTGCTCACCATCGCGTTGTGAAAGGACACCTCCTATTCCAATATTGCTGGCATCCGTATCAACTACGAATATTCCTTTCGCGCTGGGGTATCCGAGAATTGGTGTGTTACAAAGCCGTTCTTTTAGTTCTCGAAAGGCTTGCTCACAATCCTCGTCCCAGATAAAGGCACGTTTCTCCTCTGTCAATCGATGCAAAGGCTTGGCAATGTCCGAGAATCCTTTCACAAACCGCCGATAATACGAGCACAATCCAAGAAATGCCCGAACTTGCGTTTTGTCTTTAGGTGTCGGCCATTCCTTAACAGCGGCAGTCTTGGCTGGATCAGTCTCAATTCCTCTCTCAGAAATAACATGTCCTAGATAATTCACTTCGCGCTTGAAGAAAGAGCATTTCTTTGGACTCAACTTTAAATTTGCTCCACGCAGCTTATCGAGTACCTTTTCCAATTTCCTTAGATGATCGTCAAAATCCCGTCCAACAATGATGATGTCATCGAGGTAAACTAGGCAGGTTTCGCCCAGCAGTCCCGCCAGCACCTGTTCCATCAAACGCTCAAAGGTTGCCGGTGCATTGCATAATCCAAATGGCATCACCTTAAATTGCCAGAGTCCCTTCCCAGTTGAGAATGCGGTCTTTTCCTTGTCCTTGGGATCCAAATCCACCTGCCAATAGCCGCTTTTCAGATCGAGCGTTGAAAACCATTTCATGCCACTCAGTGTGTCAAGTGTGTCATCGATTCTTGGTAACGGGTAGCTATCCTTCTTGGTTACATCATTCAATCGTCGATAGTCTACGCAAAACCTCGTTGAACCATCTTTCTTCTTGACAAGCACGACAGGTGAACACCAAGGGCTAGAAGAGGGCTCTATCACGTCATTTTTCCTCATATCGTCAATCATTTCTTCAACCTCTTTCTCACGAGCGAATGGTATGCGTCTGGGCCTTTGACGAATTGGCATTGTATCACCTGTGTTTATTTTATGCTTCACCAAACCAGTTCGGCCGATATCACCATCGCTTCTTGAAAACACATCAGAGTATCGAAGAAGTAAATTTCTAGCTTTCATAGTCTCCACTTTTGTCAGACTTTTGTTTTCGTCTAAGATTTTCGTTACAAAGTCTATTCCCGTACTGTCCTTCTTCACAAGATTCTCCGAGCATTTTCTAATCCAGGCCACTTCTTCCAATACGCCCACAGGCTCTCCTTCTTCAATCGTAATTTTTGAATCACTGAAGTTGAATACCGGAATGCGGTTGACATCAGATGACCCCACGACAGTTCTCGCCGGTAGCCATGAGTTTACGTGTTCCGATTTATCAATCACAGCGCACCTTAGAGGTAAACTTCCTTCCCTCCTCCTAGGTAATGCGATTGGTACGAGAGTCTGTGATTTTGGTTCAAGAACAGTTCTTCTTAAACAGCAAATTTTTCCCAGGGTTCCACCCTTCATCGGAATTTCCTCAGTTCCACATAGTAAAACTCCAGATTTTAGGTCGATGTTACACTGGTGCCCTTGCAGGAAGTCAAGTCCCAGGATGCAGTCATCCAGAATTTTGGCCACAATAACCTCATGTCGATAAACACGTTCCCCAATTTTGATTGTTACATGCAGTTTTCCACTTATCGGTATGCACTGGCCGGTAGCTGATTTCATTTGTAGGCCAACAATTGGTTTAAGGTGTTTCCTGATGTTTTGCTCGAGCAGCCGAACATTCATCACCGTCCTTGAAGCTCCAGTATCTAATGTTAGCTGACTGTTTTTCCCATTTACTTGACCGTCTATCACCAGAGTATTTCCATCGTTGGTTTGCTTGATGTAGATTGTTGGGGTTGTTCCATTACCAGCCAACGCCCACCCCGCAGCCCTGGCTGGATTTAAGTTTCCCTGCTGGTCAGAAGTTGAGACCGCCGCGTCCTGGCGGTTCATCTTCTTCGAGCAGTCGCTCCGTATGTGCCCACGCTCTCCACATCCATAGCACATGAAATTCCGACGGCGTGGAGGTACCTGCTCCGTTGTCGTCATTTCCCGCAGACGTAAGGTACGGGAGTTGCCACGCACGGCTTCCACTTCCAATGCATGGGCCAGAGCTTCTTTCATGTTCTTGTGATGGCCCAGATGAACAGCAGCTCGTACTTCGGGGTCCCGAATACCGTCAATGAACGCTTGGAGAAGCGTGCCTTCAATCATTGACGGAGTCGACCGGAAAGCTCGACGCACAAGTTTTTCGATTTCCACGGACCATTGCTGTAGACTCTCATTAGCACGCTGAGTACGCTCTTTTAATTGCGCTCTGTACACGTGCTCGAGGTGGCTGTCTCCAAAACGTGCCTCAAGTGCGTCGAGGAGGGCACTAAACCTGAGATCCCCACTTGCGCCGATAGCTTCCAGCACTGAGAGCGCTTGATCACGGAGGGCCAGGGTGAGGGCTGACTGTGCTTTCTTCTGAGTCCAACCATAAGCCTCCATAAGTATCTCAAACTGTAGCTTGAACGCGGTCCAGGATGTTGTTCCGTCGTAATGGGGAATCTTGAGCCCTTTCGTTGCGCTTGAGGCCACATTTGGGGTGTCAAAAACGGCTGCAAGACGGCTTCGGCTCTTCAAAGGGCTTGGGCTTGCCACTTCCTGCTTGATTTTGGAGATCTCCTCTTCCACTCTCTCCTCTATCGCCATGACGCGATGTTCCAACTTGCCTAACCCTTCCTCCACTTCTTGTACCCGTTCGACAGCCTTTTGCAGTCCCTTCGTGAAATCCCTGTGCATCTCTTTCAGCTCCCGAAGCTGTTCTGCCTGACAGCGTGCTTGCTCTTCTTGGCGGCGTGCTTGCTCTTCTTGGCGGCGCGCTTGCTCTTCTTTCAGCTCCCGCAGCTGTTCTGCCTGACAGCGCGCTTGCTCTTCTTGGCGGCGCGCTTGCTCTGCCATCATTTGCTGCAGCTGTAGCAGAAGATCCACCTGCACAGGCTTGGCTTCTGCATCACTGGTTTGAGCTGCAGCACCCTCTTCCCTCACACGCTGTGCTTCTGACATTGAACGGGTACTCACTCCTCTTACGTCCTGCGGTACTAGCGGCATTTTTCTCCAGATCCCACTTCTGACACCAAATGTTACGTGCCTGACGTCACGTTCCTGACTATGCGGGCTTGGGTTACGGGATTGGATGAAATTAAACACTAATACCGGTTTTCAGACTTTCTATTGCACTTAAGTGACAGCGTCCACGGATACGGATAAGTTATCGGCATTCCTCTCCAGCAGAGTCCGGCCGACTGACACAACTTTGCCGTTCACTGTTCACGCTGACTTAACTCACTTAACTGACTGCACTTCACTATTTCACTGTACTTCACTATTTCACTCACTTTTCTTCTTTTCACTTCTTCCTTTTCTTCCGAATCGCTTTGGACTTAGAACTCAACTGCCAGCGGTGAGCCGCAGTTCCGCTTATATACCCCTGGTCAGGTTCTAGAACATTCAATTTCGTTATTCTTTTTGATCGTCATGCCTCCAGAACCTTCCAATAATTTCGTTATTCATTTTTATTTATTCTCCTTCTCGCTCCTTAATTTTTCATTACTTTCACTCAAATATTCCAGAAAGTTCGACAAAACTTCCATCAACTAAAAAACTTCATGTTTACGGCGGGACTCGAACTCGGGGTCTCTGTGGTGTAATCCACACGCCTTACCGATTACACCAACTCGTGTTGACAATTCACGACGAAAGGACATGGCCAACTTTTGTATGGGCGTTTGCATAGTTATTGAATTCAATGTACATCAATGATTTTTGGTGTTTACATTCGTGAATATTATTAAATTAAATTGCAAAAAATAAAACACATGAAGAACTCGTAATTATAACAAACAAGACGTAAATAGTTTCACTAAGCCTTTAGTCAGATTACTGGCCATAAGTGCACGAAATAAGATTTTGCTTTTAAAAACCATGGCGTTTTAATTATTTATTTATTTATTTATAAAATAAAACAAAAGAATATGTATAAAGAATAATGATTTATTTATTAAGGAGAACAAATAAAATAAAACTACGTAATAATTCACTTTTATATTTTTATTATAAAGTGTATTTTATTATGTTTGTGTATGGAATGTACGTTTCTGTAATATATATTCTGTATAATTGGGTAATAATATGGTAGTACTTTCCATTTGAAGCGGTCTGCTTAAAACAGGTGGTAATGGTGGTGGCTCTGGTGGGCTAACCACTTGAATATAAGGGGCTGCTGCATTGTTGTCCGAACCCAACTCCTGCAAGTTTCGTGATAAGTCCTGCACTGTCTGTCTATTTGCCCGCATACAGCACACATGACAAACATAGTTGCTTCTTGAGGTCTGAAAATAAACCCCAGTTAGAATAAACACATGTTTTCAAGTTTTATGTTATTGTACAGTGAGAAGTATTATGTTACAACATGCCTTCTTTAAAGAAGTCTATGCAAACATGGAAAATACATAAAAATAGATATTATAATCACACATACCTACTATGAGTACTTTTTTATGATTTTTTTTTTTTTTTTTTTTTTTTTTATTTAAATAAAAAACGTTGCCCCACACTAGGATTTTCTCCTGTGTCGTGGGTGCGTTTACAAACTTACAATTTCACATGCACATCACACCCAGACCCGGAACAACAATCTGTTATCATTAATATAGATAAATATAAGTACATATATAAAACAATGAATAAAAAACAAAATGCTTACCACATTAATAGTATTTTGTGATATTAGGCCAGCTAGCAATGGAGAGTCCATACTGACATTATGGTGTCTTATTTTTCGAACCGATTTTCCACAACCAAGGCAAGCCATGTTATGCCCCAGTAGTCTCTCATGTTCACTAGCCTCAGTATTTAATAATAAGAAGCGTGGTTGACAAATGAATGTCCCCAGAGGCAACTAAAAAAAAGATGCACTATTTAAAATCGCATACCATGATAAAACATAAAAAAACAGACTAAGTATTATACTATTCCGACTTCATACCTGGGTTTGAGCTGGTTAACTAACGTGAAAGTTTTGTTTGATGGTGTGCAGAAAGCGAGGATATAAGACGCCTCTGCAGCTTACGCCTATTCCGCAGTTGATGCACCTCATCGTAATCCACAAAACAAATCCAAAACGCAAAACAGTTACTCCAGTATTATTAGCAAGGTTAACAAAAACACGCTGTCAAAAGTGTCAAACACGTTCCGTTTCGTTAAAGTTTTTTTTTGGTGAATTGGATAAAAATAAAACATAATATTATTATAATATGAGTATATTTTAAAATGCAACTAAAACCAATGAATACAGTTTCGTATGAATAAAATGTTCCTAGTGTAATGCATTTGTCGACCATATCACACGTTTTCTACGAGTGTAGTTTAAGACACGTGGTTTGGAATTGGAACGTCTTTTTATTTATCTTTCTCTATGGAGTATTATGGCGAAACTTGACAAACGATAAGTTGATTTTGTTGCATTACTTTACATTTTTTTAATAATAATTGTCAGGTCTGGAGAGGCTAAAAACTACGTAATAATTCATATTTCTATTTGTATTTTGCAGTGTATTAATTTTGTTCGTGTACGTGGAATGTACTTTTTTGGCCATGTCCTTTACAATCTCTAGGCAACGTTTGACAACCATCCATTGACGTCATGATGTCAAAGAGTTTTCTGTCACAATAGGAATACCTTTGAAAAACTAAAATTGACCATAACTTTAGAACCGTTCAGAATTCGACCAACGATCCTAGATAAAAAGGTTAGAGCATGACCTCTGTTATGCCCTTATTTTATTTGGTTCTTACTTCCAGACTGCTCTCTGCGAATTGTGCCTATAATCTGTGATTCCGATAACCTGTAAAAATCACTGTCTCGTAGATAGTATTTTTTTTCTATATTAGGTATATGTTTTTTATGGTATAAGTCGGTAAACGAGCAGCAGGTAAACGCCCATGGACACCCAACACCAAAGGAGTTACGAGTGCGTTGCCGGCCTTTTGGTGATACGGGTAGTGGATATAAGGATAGGGAAGGGACATAAGAAGGGGCCTCCAGTAACCTCACTCACAGGGCAAAACACAATGCTGTGGTTGTTTCACGCCGCTATTCTGTGAGGCCGTGTTATCACTCCGGTCGAGCCGACCCACTCGTGCCGAAGCTTGGAAAATACGAATGAGTAATGTTATGTGATTTTTATATGACCTCTTGATTCAAGTTTAAGAAAGATGGTGTTCATTTATCTTCTATAACTTTCAAAACCCCAAAAGCGATTTTGTATATTCCACAACGACATCTTTATAACTTAACATATAACCAACGAACATACAATCCGATACAGACCCACTTGTACGCTAAACAATTGTGTACCAGATTAGAAGGATGATATTTAGGGACAAACGGATCGATGTCCGGTATTAGGGGCTAAGGTCTCTTTGTCCTATCTGTACCCTGTTTACGGTGTTGAGCAGTGCTGGCATTGTGGACAGCCTTGTGCCTTGAGCCGTGAACGGAGTGTCTGTGTCGCAAGCTGTCTCCGATTGTGTATTTAGTGGTTAAATTTAATTCAGTGATTGAAATGTTCAATGAATATTATTTCTTTTCTATTGTTTTATGAAAAATTGACATTTGCTTGCTTATAAAAAATATCCTTTTCCTATAAATGATTTTCATTTTATTCGAGAAACATTGTGTGGCAACAAATAACAGAAACTAGAACCGCTTTTGTCTTAAAAGTATAATAAAAAAAGACCTAAACACATCCTGCTAATTTAGAGTTCTTACGTATACTCACTGTTACATTTAAGACATCAAAGCAGGGGTAAGCTGAGTGCGAGGAAAGTTGCAAGCACGGCAAGCGTCGCAGCTTCGAATGCACGACTTGCTTGCATACCACTTACTGCTCCAAATACACAAAACTGCGTTAAATATTGACAACAGGAGCGAAAATAAATTCCAGAACATTCAAGAAAATCCAAAATCTCTACGTTCACAAATAACCACTCAATTATTTTCATATCCACCTTTAACCACACAGGTTCAGCCACCGTATAAAGGAATACCTCGTAAGAGTCTTATTTATCCAACCACGAAGTCTTTAAACCAGATCTCCAGACCAATTTCATACGATTCAGACATAAGATTACTCATGTGTGTATAGGATATCCGTAGGGAGCCGGTACGTGGCACGATGCATCAAAATTGGTAGCGGATGAGACGGTCCAGCGCACGATATTATCTGTGGTACGGTCGGCACTGGGTGCCTTATAAACTACATATAGATTGTGTTATGTACCTGTGTGTGTGGGGTAGCTAAATGCGAGAGATTTCGCCATTTGCCTGTAAACCTATTTGGGATTATTGGTGCTGAATTGGGGTGTATCCGATTGTTTTGTAATATGATATTTCTTGCGCATTTCAAATTTAGAACGGGTATTAATGACTTTGTTAGTTGTATACGTATTACTACCATAGTTTTTGGGGTGGTTATAATATGTGTAGTTACTTAGTAAAATGATAATTTGAGGTACCTACACACATTCATAGCATTCTATTTCCGAAGTGAAAACGTTGAAAATAACAATTGCAAAATACGAATCAAATCACTTATCAGAAAGTTAAAAGAAGTTTTGAACGAATACCTAAATAATAAAAAAAAATATAAGTGGACAAAAAGTTTTTATTTCGGTCTGTCCTCTAATAGAAGCTATTAGCTCGTTCAAACGTAAGGATCAAGAAACACCGTGGATTGAACATTTGATTAGCTAATATACAACGTAGTCAACCAATTTTCGGGTATGTTAAAGATAAACTTATACATCGTAATAAAGTAAACATATTCAGCCTTCATATATTTAGTTACACGAACTATCCTTCATAAAATTTATTTGGAAATCACCCAGAAAAGCTCAGGTGTCGTTCACGATTACTAGGGCAACATGACATCCAGAGAACGGTTGGTACTAAAACCTAACCGCAAAATTTTCGCTTCAACAGAATGAAAATGAACGGTAGGAAATTGGTTTCCCTAAATATAGGCTCGCCTGTCAATACAAGTTCCGGAGATAGATTTTCGTTTGTGTTTCTAAGGTAACAAATGCGTAGGTATACTTTTGAGAACCAGTGTAATTTTTTGCCTGCGCGTTGTTGCAGTTGACGCGGTGCCTGGGAAAATGGCAGCCATTTTCCCAGGTTTGATCAGCTCAAGTCGATCAGCGACTTAGGTCAGTCATGTGTGTAAAATTGTACGTTTGTAAACGCACCCACGATACTAGAGAAATTTCGAATGAAGTAGGAAAATTAGTAAAGTTAGTAGAAAATTATTAACTTATATTCTATGCGATAGAAAAATATTCTAGGCTCTAATTTTTCATTCTTTAAAGTTTACTTCACTTACTACTTATTTCTGTATATCAACAAATTCTCGGTTAAGATACACCACTACTTATATTCGACATGTAACGTATTTTCCCAGAATAAGTTGCATTGTCGGCGATCCCGGCGGGATTCCTTAAATTCCCGGGACGAGTCAACCCTTTAAATATATCCGTGTGGAGGTCTCAAAATGGAGTATTTACTTGTGAATGGTGAAGTGTTGTGCTGAGTTACTTGTTCATATTTGTATTGGGATCCACTGGGATATTGTTATCGCAGATCCTATAATCTCCAAGCCAATAAACTAAACGCTACGGTCCGGAAAATTAAATGTAATCTGATCAAAATGAAAATGTAAAAAATATACGTTTTATATTTTACGTTGTAATTTTTTCGTGAAGTTTTCCGGGAATATTTTTGGTGCTAGGCTTTCATAATATATTTGTCATAGTGCACATAACCTTTGCGGATTGTGCTTTATATTATTGTGTACTGCTTATTTTTAGTCGCACTTATTCTGATTATAAAAAAATACTCATATTTATTCAAAAAAGTTAGGGAGCCTTTACCTTTTATAATCAGCGTTGGTGAAACTATTGAAATTATACTTTTTGTTTGAAAAGATAAATTATTCAAATTACTTCTCTCGCCTAGAGTATGGCGAGAAGGAGTTTCAGATACTTACTGGCTAAAAACGTCCTCATTTCTTCTTTTGCTACAGACCGAAAACGACTAATTGAAAAGAATTAAGAAGAATATTCAAATAACCCCAAGACATCGTGTTCAGCAGTCACATTACCAAAACATTCGGTTAACAACAAGGTAGTTAAGTCAAGGTAATTTGACAGTATTTTATTTTGTAAAATAAAACGTAATATAATCATAAAGCTATAGGATTCAATCTCGAGGTAACCTAAAGTAGGTTAAGAGAGGGAATAAGTCAAAATTAAAAACGCGTTTCTCGTCAATTAATTAAACAAGGAAAGGGCCGGTTCTAAATAATATAAAGGTCGTTAGGGTGCAGTCGAAGCATCATTATCTACAGGATGGGGTGTGGTCTCATTGTGAGCGGTATTGGTTAAAGGCAAAGACTATGAGGGTAGCGTTTAGAAATAAGGCAGCGGGGCATATAATAAATAGCACAGATTAGGTTATAATTTTATGATATACACACGAAAATATTTTTAGTATTTTTTTGATTTGATAGATCGGCAAACGAGCAGACGGTATACAATCAGCGGCGCCCATGGACAACCGGCAACAACATCGGAGGCACGAGTGCGTTGTCTACCTTGTGAGATGGACCGATGAATGGAAAGAAAGATTATTTATCGATATAAGTATTATCCTTGATTTTAAATTACAATGGCTACTTACGATAATGTAATATATCTTTATTAGTAAATAAAGCCGTACTTAACGGTTATACAAAGAATCACATTGTGGAATCCAAAACATATTTTTCATTATAGCAAGCATTATACATACATTGCCTTCAAAAATCGCTAACACAGTCGCTATCAGTGAAACCACAACATAACCTGAACGGATATTCCTTTTATTTTTTAGACGAAGCAATTAAAACCGCGGACCTCTTCAAAGAGTGAAAAGGGGTTCGAATGAAAATTTAAAGAGTGATTATTGATACAAAGAATTAATTATGAGATCTTCATGACGATAAGATACTTAGAATTACGTGAGAGCGCTATGCTATGCGGAATGGCCGGTTCGACCGGAGTAATATCTCAGCCTCACAGAAAATTGAACAACGCTTGTGTCTCCTCCTCAAAAGCCAACAACTCAATCCAGAGTGATAGACGCTGGTCACTTACTATTGCCATCTGTTGTCACACAATATTTTTCTGGAAGAAGTTTTCCTCTAGAATAGTATTGTGTGGACTTATAATTTCTAATTATAAGTTTGAAATCGCCAACCCGCATTGAGCAAGCGTGGTGATTATTGCTCAAACGTTGAGAAGAGTCCTTTATCTATCCATTTATTTCAGGCATCAAAGGCCCATATAAACATATACAATACTATAATTATAAACAATGTAAAACTTAAAAATACTATAAATATTATTTATAGTGTTAAATATTACTTATAGTATTTAACAATGTAAAACTTAAAAATGCCTGTGAATGCCTGTGGCATTAAGTCCACCTTGTACACACATGTATGTGCAAAAGTGTAAATAAATAAATAAATAAAAATACCATAAATAATATTTATAGTATTTTTAAGTGTTTATAATTATAGTATTGTATATGTTTATTTATTAAATATATATAACATAATATTAAACTATAACACTAGGGCACATGAAGTGACAGCGTCATGTTTCGCTGACTAGTGTCATGTAGGCGGCCACGAAAGCGGCGATACACGATACCCTTCGGCCAAAACTCTTCCTTGAGGAACTTCTCGAGATGGTGTGTCGGAACTCGCACCACGAACGACTTGAAGTTCGTGTTGTGACGCGGCTCCAACCTCTCGACCCTCAAGGTCCAGTTGGTCTTGACGCGCACGTACTCCACGATCTCCTCAACCTTCGTAGAGTGGTGCAATCTGGACACGTAGAGCAGCGTTGTTGGTACTGCTGGCCGTAGCAGCATGTTGGGTCCTGCCAGCGCAGTACCGCACTGGTTCCGACAAGGAGGCTTCCTCTTCTTCCTATTCTGAACCTTGATGAAACCATCCTTGTCGGTCATGTCCTGCTCTGGATCCAGCCTATTCAGAGCCTTTTTTGGGTTTGATAGGCTCGTTTTTCCCCTTTTTCCATTGCCCGCTAATTTAACCTGCGAGTTTTGTGGCTCAACAGGCTTTTTAGCGGCGGCTACAATTGCTGCGTAGGCTCGATTGGGAGTCGTCAAACCTACACAAGTCGTCGTATCCACCGGTGTCGAGGCAGGGACGGCCGCGGCACGCGTTGAAACCCGCGCATCCTCGGCAACTGGTGACGCATTCGAGCCCGATGACTCGAAACTGCAGATGGAGGCGTCTTGTGCCCCGCGACGCGTGTTCACATTCGCGTTGCTGGATGACCTACTTGCAGAAATTGCATAGCGCAATGACACTACTTCTGCCCGTAGATTAGTGATGATGGTGTTGGACACCGCCAGCTGATGCTGCATCTCGACCTGGTTTTGTTTCAGGAGTGTTATATCCTTCAGCAGCCTGGTGACGTCTACGTGGTCGAAAGTGACTGGAGGCAGCTTGTGCAGATCCTTCGCCACGAATTCAGGCACGTCGTCCGGGTCGGTCTCCTTCAACAATGTTACGATGTCTTGGATGCTCTTCTCCGTGCCATCCCTTCGACGAGACGGCATCTGGCTGAGTTTGCCAAGCGTCGTGAACAGCAGCAACTTGGCACTGCAAATCTCATCCTCCTTAAAAGATGTCTCGCAGATCTGCAAGATGCTGACCTCGTCCATGTAATCAATGGCATGTTTGATGAATGCCAAAACTTCGTTGGCTATGAGCGATTGAGTACTCATAACGGAAATCGGGCAGCGGCTAAAGCCGCGCAATTCGCGAATCTAATAAAATATTCAGACGTAGCAGCGCAAACGCGACCGTACTCGACCGCGCATCGCAACCCTTTGCTCAGCAGTGGGTACTTATAGGATGATGTTGTAATGTGATATTGATCAGTTTGCATATCCGTCTCCAATATTTTAACGCACTCACTATTTATGTCTTCATCATTAATCATGAATTCATTTTATCAGTGATGTTTTTGGATTATAATGAAATTCAACACACGAACCTAAAGCGAAAAAAGGGTCCAAATTTCAATGGCCGTTCTCCAATCCAGAACAAATTATAATCTGGGTCTAAGTAAAGGAGCTCATAGCTCGACTTTATTACAGCGTATGACGTCACGTTCCAGCGGCGCAGGCAATTTGTCAGGCCAACGAGCAACTCGAGCACTCAATAAGCAACCAGCCAGGTGCGATATTAAACTGAACGCAACAAGTCACGAATTACTTTGTATGTAGGACGAAAGTGTCCATGGATTCTTTTTATTAGGTAAAATATAAATACTAGGAGCGGTGATACTAACTTTCGTGATATGTATCAGTCATATTTTATGACTTAACTAAGTGTGGTGTAAGAACCAAGATTCGGCATGAATGGGTCAGCTTGACTGATGTGATACCACGGCCTTATAGACAATCGGCGTGAAACAACCTTAGCATTGTGTTTCGCCGTGCGAGTGAGGTTACCGGAGACCATACCCATCCCTTCCCGATCCTTAAATATCCGATACAATTATCTTCCCAAAAGGCCGGCAACGCTCTCGTAACTCCTTTGGTGTTACTGATGTCCATGTGGGCCACCGATAGCTTACCATCAGGTAATCCGTTTGCTCGTTTGCCGATTAAAACTTAAAAAAAAAACTTACCAACCATTGTTTGCTTATAGTCATGAGTGAATGCGTGAAAAGCAACGCAGCGAGCATTGCATAACTTTCAACCTTTGGAGTCAACGCATCTTGGATACACGAGGTCGTAAAGGCATAATACTTATCATTAACACAAGTCTTCAAGACATCTTCAACATTTTCATAACAAGGAAAATTATTTCGTCGGACAACTTTCCAACAAAATCTAGAATCTTCCAAAAATTTCAACGTTCTTCAAACATCTATTACAATATTCAGTAATTTAGTTAAGAATCAAATTGTTTTGAACTTTTCATATTTAGAGATTTACGCTTCAAAAACTACTTTACACTCTCAAAACTTTAGGACCCGGCTCTTGGAAAATACCATCGGAACATAATAATAAGAAAAGAAAAACATCTATAGACAGTTAAAGTGTAAAGTTCTTCTACTTAGGACGAACTTGGAACAAAATCCGATGATTCGGAAACGCTTAGCGAACTCCTGAACATTTTAAGTACTGTGTTCGTAAACCTATTAACATATCGGAGGCTTCAATTGCTATGCGAAGTTCCCGGGGAGGTCGTGGAACTTTCTAGAAGTTTTGGAGCGTGTATAAGTATTGAAAAAGGATTTTATTAAAACGGGACAAGGGCAGGAAGATGAAGATGGGTGACACCGGCGTGAAACAACGCTGGCTTTATTTTTTGCCGTGTAAGTAAGCTTACCGGAAGTTTATCGTCCCCCTTTCCCCATCTCGATTCCTAAATCCAAGGCTGTGCTGTTATGCAACGTGTAGCAGGATCGACTCTCGCGCGAAGCAAATCGATGTGTGATCCACGAATTGTGGTTCCTGTGTGGGTCTTAGTGTTACGTGAATATGAAATTGTATGTTTGTAAACGAACTAACGAAAGAATCTCTAATCTTCAAATTCCCCAAATCAAATTTCCCAGAATCTTTATTCAATGTACTCTGTGCTTCAGACCCCTAGAATGCCGGCAACGTACTCGTAACTTATTGGCCAGGTCAGTCGGTTGGTTTGCTGTCCAATCGCATAACAAATTGATGACTACATAAATAATATTGAGAGTCTTAATTTAGTTGAAAGTGATTGGTTGGTTTAGATGACAGTGAAAACAAGAAACTCTATTGTTCCATTGTTCTTAATTTAAAAATTTCCACATTTAAAGTCAAAATTACGAATCGATTCTACATTTTGAATTTTTAATTTTTAATAACGAGGCTTTTACTTTAACTATTCTATGAAAAATGAATTTTTTGCTGAACTAAATATTTTATGAAACTGTGATGGCAGTAACTTACCCTCGTTTATCTACAGGAATATTTCATCTTAATATACCTATAGCATCAATCTCAATACAATCGATTATCCCTCTTTTCTTTTTCTGTACCGTCTCCGTCCACATACAGTCTAAAAGGAACCTTGTCTTGTCACACATAAAGTCCCAAATTGCCTGTTGTTCACCATCTTAAATTCTGGGCTGGTTTGTGCATGTCAGTGACGTGTTACGTCAGCCGCGATTCTCTTTTGTTCGTCGATAATGTGGTGTGACGTCACGAGGGGGATCCACAGAAAATTTTCTTCTTAGGGTATATTTTTAATTTCCTATAATGGAACCCTTAGTTTTCTTAAGGAGTTTTTGTTATGGTAGTTTGTGTCAATATGTGTCTTAAACGTTATTTATTATATACTAGCCTCTGCCACCGACTTTGTCATGGAATAGTGAGTTTTGGCAGATATTTGGTATAAAAACCATCCTATGTCCTTTCTCGAGTTCCAAACTACGTATGTACTAAATTTCACAGAAATTAGTTCAGTAGTTTAGGCATGAAGAAAATATAGACAGACAGTCAGACTGACTTACTTTCGCATTTTTAATAATAGGTGGACTATAACGATATTTGTTGAATTGACCATTACTCAGAAATAAATCAGAACCGAATATTTGAGTACTGCATGTTTTAGTTTCAAACTTAATTACACTGAAAATACTGAAGTACGTAACGAAAACGAAGTATTAATGACCACTACAGGCCTTAAAAATATTTTCCGACAATTTTCTCATCGACTTTTCCTACCACTGAATCTTGGCATATCTCCCAAAAAAGATCTATATAACGTGTAAAGTTATTTGGTTTTTTCCAAACGCTAAAGATTGGAAGTTTCCCAAAGAATGGGAGGCAGTTGATCATTGAGTTTTATATTCATCCATTAATAACTTAACATCGTGTACTGAGTGCTTTCTTATGTCTTAAACGCGACGAGGAGCATTTTTCTTCCGCACTGAAAGATGGGCGTGGTACAAGGCTTGGGAATGTAGCGGGTATAGTTTGATTTTTACATTATGAGCAAAAATATGTTTGTTGTAATGTTAAGGTGCTTTTGGTAGGGCATTTTGATTTTCGGGTTGCGGGTGCAAGTTAGTGAAGTTGGTGCAAGGACCACGGTATCAGCTCAGAGCAGAAGTTGGGACGGAAGTCACCTAGGCGAGAGAAGTCATTTCACTGGAAAAAGGCTATTATGCTTCTGTTAAAATATGGTTATGATAGCACCATCCTTTGATTTTTGTGGTGTTGATGACGCTTGCTTACACATTCGACAAAATAAAAATAAATACATTACAGAATTGAAGAAAATTAAAATGAATAAGCTATGCTGTGAAAAGAAATGAAATTTAAAAAGAGGTCGTATGTGGCCTGTGCTTATTATTAAAATTGTAGTAACAGGTCATGCGAGAAGCAGCTATCAGCAAATCAAAATTTCGTTACGATTCTTGGTGGAGGAACGAAACATGTGAAACCGCATGCTGTAAAAAATATCTACTTTGTGGCGAAACTAAAACGAACCCTATTTCTTTTCCTTAAGATTTATAGTACCTCAAATTAGTACTTGATTCCACTGTGAAATTTTAACTTATTTATTGCATTTACGTATATTTCGCTATCGCTTATGAAACAAACCACAAAAGAAGTAGGGGAAACGAATGACGGTGAATCAATTAGTTTTTACAAAACTTTTTGTCCGTCACTTCATTATCATTGCTGAATAAGAAAGATGAAAACGTCATGAATATATTATAATGAAATACGTTGTTTTAATTTTCTCTCTCTGCAACCATTGTTGGGAGGATGGAATGAGAAAATTGGAAAAGATCTTTGTAACTTCGACGGGAAATATAAATGTAGGTTTATTTTTTGTTATCGGCGTGGCAGTCAGTTTTGTCTTTGTTCTTTTGTTTAAAAAAGTTTTCAGTTTTATAGCTGCTCAATGAACTTATAAAATATGGGTTTATGTATAAAAATGTAGATGTGAATGTACGTGTAAAGATTTCTAATTCTCAATAGTTTGAAGTGAGAGCGTGGTATTACATTAAATCTATACTAATATTATAAAGTGGTAAAATTTGTAAGTTTGTATGTAGGGGGTAAAATTTGGAACCGCTGGTCGGATTGCCAAAATTCTTTCACTGGTAGATAGCTACAATATTCAATAGGCTATAAAGCATTACGCTACGATCAAAAGGAGCTGAGCAGAGCATTATATATCCATAGAGGATTATATTATTAGCTGAGACGGTGATCGTAGAGGGTTTCATAGCTGACTTTCGACATATGGATTAGCTTGTCCCTTTTTTTTCAAGAGCTTGGATGCGATGGACGTGATCAGGCTTATTGATTTAGGACTCTTACGTTTTGTTAGATTGTTTGTTTGTTAAATTAATCAGTTGTAGTGTAGGACGTTCTGAGTTTTCTCTTTAAAAGTCAAATGCGCTTTCGATTCTTAAGAATATATATTGATAAATATATTGAGAACGAAATAATATAAACTGCGGTGGATTAAGAAATTATAAAAGGATGAAATAACGATGATAAACTAAACTTAGGTGGTCATCCTAGAAATCGTACCAGTTCAGTTTCATCATTAACATCAAGGACTGTTGAACTAAAAGCAACAGTAAAATTATTTAACCATTTTTCAAATCGTTTTGGGAACATCGGTCATATTTTATTTCTGCGTTTAATTTTAATCCTTAAGCCGACTTAAAAAGTCCGAAATTTGAACGTTCAAGCCATAATCTGTGTGAGCCGTATTTTTGTGGTGGATTTGAAATAATGGGTTTTAAGTCTAGTTAATTTGTGGCTATTCTAAAGCTTGTTAAGTCGTCCAGACGCTGAGAAAAGTTAGAGGACGAAAATGTAAAATAATTTTACGAAAAATATTTGTAATCAGAGTCAAAAATAATTTTTCAAATTTGAACTGTAGGTCAGTTTGTACGTCAGTGAGAATTACTCTTTTCTCGTAGATGTCTTAAGAGCAAGATTGAGAAAGATTTTCAGAGACCAGTCACCATCTCTCTGGTAAACTTGACCCTTTTGAACTGCGATCTCAAAACTACCTCCCAAGCGAGGGGATTTAAAACCTCTCTTGTAGAGGGGTCTATTTGTCCAGCAGTAGACTGTTATCAGCTAATGATGACATAACATACTAAATGTATCAAAGAACTATTGTTGAAAACATCAATTAATATCACGATAAGGCTGCCTTGCGAAGTGACGAAGAACCTCATTTAGACGTACCTTCTTAAAAATGAATGTGAACTTTAATTCCTTTAAGATAAAGAGTGCTTTAAGACAACCATTTTTTGAAGATACTAAATTAAAACTATATAAGGACAGAATTCACAAATGCAATGGAGGATATGTTCAAGACGCTGAACTGGAAAGGACGCGGCATCAACATAAATGGCGAGTACATCTCTCACTTGCGATTTGCAGACGACATCGTCATCGTAGCAGAAACGCTGCAGGACCTACAACGGATGCTGAATGACCTGGCTGACTCTTCTATACGCATCGGCCTACGGATGAACTTGGATAAAACCAAGGTCATGTTCAATGAACATGTACTACCGGAACCGATTGCAGTACACGGCGCTGTTCTCGAAGTCGTTCAAAAATATGTATACCTCGGGCAGACATTGCAGATGGGTAGAAACAACTTCGAGAACGAGGTGAATAGAAGAATTCAGCTAGGTTGGGCAGCATATGGAAAGCTGCGTCAAGTCTTCACGTCGTCGATCCCACAGTGCCTAAAGACGAAAGTCTTCAATCAGTGCGTCCTACCTGTCATGACATACGGAGCCGAAACGTGGACACTGACGGTGCGGCTGGTTCACAAGCTAAAAGTCACTCAGCGAGCTATGGAGAGGGCTATGCTCGGCGTTTCTCTGCGAGATCGAATCAGAAACGAGGTGATCCGGCAGAGAACCAAGGTAATCGACATAGCCCACCGGATTAGCAAGCTGAAATGGCAGTGGGCTGGCCATATTAGCCGAAGAACCGATGACCGTTGGAGTAGACGAGTTCTTGAGTGGAGACCGCGTCTCGGCAAACGTAATGTAGGACGTCCTCAGGCAAGGTGGAGTGATGATTTGCGCAAGATGGCTGGCAGGAGCTGGATGCGAGTGGCCGAAGATCGATCCCAGTGGCGTGCAATAGGAGAGGCCTATGTCCAGCAGTGGACTGAAAAGGGCTGATGATGATGATGATGATGATGATGAAGGACAGAATTTAACACTGCGAACGAAGTACGGATCTTTTGTGAACCATAAAAATAAAAATTAATTCTTTTATTTCTTTTCATAAGTACTGACGCACCCTTCGCGGTATGCGTTAAATGTTCTATGAAAGCGTTGTAAAATTAAATTCGGAATTTAATTTTGTAATTCGAATGCTCCCGAGGTTTTGCGACGTCTATCTGTTTTATTAGATTTAAGAATTTTATTTGCAAGAAATATTATTTTCATATGTAATAAAATATACCTACGTAAAATGTTTTGCGTTTTAAATGCTTCTGGTTTACTTTATTGCTTTTTTTGTTATGTATTTTTATTTAAGGTTTTACACGTTTTAAATAGCTATTTTGAATTCAATTAAAATTTTCTTTACACACGACAAACATCGATACAACACGACTGCGGTATTCTTTTTCCAGTCGCCGAATTGAACACACCGAACACCCGATCCTTAATTGAACTTTAAAACCAGAAAATCGAACAACCCAAAAATTCCAAAGTACCAATTTTAATCCCGTTGCGCTATTCGAACTCGAAATCACTGGCCGCAGACAACGGCCGCTTAACAGTTGAAAAATGAAAAACAATTCCAATTTGGAACGTCAACCGCTTGAATTTGGAAGCGAGGCGTTGAGCCGTGCGTCGGTATTGCGCGACGGAACGCACGTTGGCGGCGAGGGGTTAGGACGATGTGGGAAATCGTTTGGACTCGGTTTACACGTCATTTTAGGACTATTAAGTGTTAGTGTTTCAAGTTTTGTTCTGACGCGCTCGTCGGAAAAAGTTTTAGTGCGGATTTTTTTGTTTTTTCGGCTCATGTTGTTTTAGTTGTTGGCTAGGTTCCGGTTTCATATATTGTATATGACTCAAATAACTATAGGTGGTATAAAAAGTAACATTCTAATTCAATAAAAACCATTTGTGTTATATTTTTTATGTGTGTAATTTAATGTTAATATTTTATTTCAACAATCATAATTTAGAAAAAGACACTTACACCACATCATCAGCCTACAAGAGTGCTCAATACTTGCTCAGTATTCACAGTAAAAGTTTTTACGGTAGCTCAAAGTGGATTCCTGTTTTCAAACAGCTTCTTCACGATGTTTTCCGTCATTATATCTTATTTGTGTCTAAATTATATCAGAAAATAAATGTAATTTGGAACAATTACACATTGGTACTTAAAGGCAGAAACGTTGCGGACACGCAGCAAACTTGGAACCAATTCCAATCTTTTTTTATGTTATATGTTGGCAAACGAGCTGAAGGATTATCTGATGGTAAGCAATCAGCGCTGACAGTGGACAACAACAGAGTAGTAACAAGTGCATTGGCAACCTTTTGGGGAAGGGATTTGGAAATTTAGAGATTGCAGGAGGGGAAGGATTGGGCCTCCGATAGCCTCATTCACACGGCGAAACACAACGCCGTGGTTGTTTCACGCTGGATTTCTGTGAGGCCGTGGTATCACTCCGGTCGAGCCGGCCCATTCGTGCCGTAGCATGGCTTTCCCACAATTCCTCTTCACTTTAATATCAGGTAAGATACCACATTGTCCTTTATTCCGTACTGCACGTCACCAAGCGAGAGACGCTTCACTGCTCCCCTGTATGTGATTATACGAGTTTCAAGACATGTAACGTAGTTGCAGACTTGCAGGTGTTCTGCTATTACCTCAACGACTAAATGGAACATTCTAGAATTCAAATGCAAAGAGCTTTTCCAAGCAGTTAAGTTTCTAGTGAAGAGTTCGTTATAAAATTTATGAATGGGTACAAAATATACCAACGTTGTCAGTCAGAGGGTTCACTATATTTTGAAAGTGTTTTTTATTAAATTATTATAAATAATTTGGGGAACTGAAGATAGCCCTCCCAGTAGTTCTAAATTGTCACGTTACCTACCTGCATCCAGAAGCTCTTATGTAACAAAAAGTGTATTATTCCTTGAAGTGACAGTAAAAGTGTTTCATTAATTATAATACTCGACACATTGGTAATTAATGGCTTTCGCTTTCGTGTTTCGCTCAGCAATTTCGATTAAATTGAAAGATAAAATTAAATAAAGCTGCAAAACAAAATTCAATCGTTAACATCTGAATTCCACATTTTCAACCGCTTATTTAAGAATTAAATTGTCTTAAGCCCAAGTGTAAATATTTTGTAAAGCCTCACTAAAACAATCAGAAATAAACTTTAATCCTATAGAAATATGGTTCAAAATGAGTCTAGACTTATATCAATTAGGCCATAGCCAAAAATATTGTCAACAGCTTCATTATCACTCATTAAATTCGCAAAAAATAACATTGAAGATCCGATCAGTGGTTAGAGCACACAGAATTGGGCTTTATATAAATGAGGTGAGGTGTTGAAATGGTGTGTGGGGTTTTTATCATTGGTGGCGATCTGTGTTGGCCGGTGTACGGACACATGTCCCCACGTTCCCGGCGTTGGGGCAGCTCATTAAGTTTTATTGGCACTAGAACGTCGCTCGGATTGACGGAGCCCTTGTATGTATACGTTATACACAGATATTTAGGCAAAACAGGATACATTTCGGTAGATAACTTGGAAAGGTTTATTGGTAATGTTCCAACAACTCAATGTAGGCAAAGTACCGATTTACGCAAACTTATAGACGTTTCAGACTTGTATAGTTATTGTTGTTTTGAATAGAATGTTTGGCATTCATTTTTAGTATATAACAATTTCGTTTGTCAACCACTAAAAATGTTTATCTTAGCTGTCCAGAAAAAATATAATGAAGAACCAAAAAAAAAAAAATATAATAATACGCAATTGCAGTGCTTTTCTTTTTTTTATGTTCATTGTTTGTTTTGTCTCTATTTAGCTATATTCGTGTGTGTCTCTTTCTTGCGTCATTTGTGTGTGAAATAAATGGTTTTTCTTTCTTTCTTTCTGTCTTTCTTTTTAACCCTTATGGCGTGTTCAAAATCTCCGTAACCCTAATTCCCAAAAAGCTGGCAACACTCGTAACTCTTTTCACTTCTCTGGTGTTGCGAGCGGTCATGGGCGGCGCCATTGCTTAACATGAGGTAACCTCGTTTGCCGATCTATCACATAAAAAAGTAAAAGTTTTACTTTCATGCTGAAACATTTAAAGTATTTTTCTCCATAAACTGGTACAAGAAAAGTTTGCCGTACCGTGGCTCAACGCGCACAGGACATTAGCACTTACTATCAAATTACGTGGTGCATGTTACGGGCAACGCATAACTTTTTATTGCGCCTGTGATAGTCGAATCAAATTCCACACGTCCTTGTTGCTCCTTTATACGGCTTATTTACTATCCATGTACTTTATTGACGTCTCTTTATGATCGAATTAGAAAATTGACGGCGTTTGGCCGATAAATTTTTATTACTCTAACGGGTTCGAGAGGATGGGAGTATTTAAAATGGATGAAGAATTGCTTTGTGTGTTTACATATTAAGTCTTATCCTCGAAAAGGTGAATAAAATTGTAAGTTTTTTGTGAGGCGAAAATCATGAAATGACTTCTCTTGCCCAGGGTGAGGCGAGAGAGAGTGTCAGACTCTTACTGACTAAAAACCCCGCCATTCCTTCTCCTGCTCTGAGCCGAGGCTGCGGTGCCTTATTACGCTTGCCCCGCAATACCGGCGCATAGAGATATGTGATCCACGGTGATCAACAACTGCGAGGCAAATAATTTGGCAAGCAAGGAGTTGCTTAGCAACCCGATTGTGGCTACTTGACTCCTATTATTTAGGCGTTTGAATTGTAGTGTTGTTTAGTTAAAACTAATTAATGTTGGTATAGGAACAAGCACATGCTGCGTTTTGTGTTAATTGAAGTAGTAGCCGTGGTGGTCCGGCCCTCGGGACGCCTCAATACCGTCCGCGTCATGTTTCATTAATTACTGTAATCATTTCGCACTAGTCCGCTCTTTAGAGAACTTATTACAAAATCCTTCAAGGATGATACTGGATCATAAATGTTTCGTAACCAAGTAACACATCAACCACACTAGTTTGCAAAGAAAATATATAGCCTGATTCAATTTGACATATACAACTAGGCACTTGAATCACTACAAAAATTATAACGACTTTACAATGCAAAAATCTAAAAAATAATAATCACACTTTCATTAATTAATTATTATACTTTTCTTATCATTATTTATATTATTCACTAGCTTCCGTACATGGCTTCGACTGCGTGGTATGTTGATAAAAAATCTATGATTTAATCCAGGATATCACCTAAACACATACAAAATTTCAACCAAATCAGTCCAGC
This sequence comes from Spodoptera exigua, assembly GCA_902829305.4. Lineage (NCBI taxonomy): Eukaryota > Metazoa > Arthropoda > Insecta > Lepidoptera > Noctuidae > Spodoptera > Spodoptera exigua. Next base: position 14,447,766 of record LR824605.2, read on the forward strand.
TGTATTTGTGTTGTGGACGAATAACAAGTATACATTCGTACATTCTCACAAGCTTATAATATTTATCAGTAAGATCTAGCTTATTTTCAAGACGTAAGAAGCTATTTGACATGGATAAACACACACAATAAACAATTCTGACCATAAAGTATTGAATTTGACTAGTTGGAAAGTATCCCATTTACATTGGGAATAGTCGGGTACTTTATAGGGCGTAAAATTTTTAGTACTATTTCGTTGGTATAGTGATTGAAAGCGACTGTTGCATTCCTATGAGGTTTAATTTGAAAGTTTTTTTATGTAAAATAGCAGGAGAGGTGAATTAGCAGCCAGATTACCTGATGGTAAGTAATACGCGCCGTCCATGGACACCCGTTACAACAGTGCCGTTGTTGACGTTGCAGGTGCGTTTCTGACCTTTTGAGAATAAGGATTTAGGATTCTTATAAGGATTATGATTATTGAAGAAGGATTAGGATTTAGTGTTGAGAAGGGAAAGGAGAGGAGAGGGGAATAATGAGCCTAAGGTAAACTTTACTCACTCAGCGAAAAAATATTTTTCTTGCACTTTTTCCATCAAGTTAGGGTTAAAAAATTCGATATTTACAAACATAGCCTAGCTTAATAAATAACCTAAACTTAGGTCATTAACAAAACTTAAAAGTGATCGGCAATAAGACAGCACAGACTCTGCAAAGGTCAGGCCAGTCTAATTTTACCGAAGTCTAAGCACTTGAATTAAGATTTTTTAGATAAGGTATATATGTCACCGGAAAATACGAGATCCGTAAGTTTATCATTTTACTAGGAAGTTTATAAACTTTCGTAAGATTCTAAACAGGAGATAAATTGTAATATTTTACGTCCACATTTTCGTAAATTTATCAATTTCCGACGTCATACGGTAAATTTATAAACTAACGAATATCTATTCGTAAGATTTTATATGGTTCGACCAATCACAGAAACTCTTTTAAATATACGATCTTTGAAATACGTAAAATAACACACTGCTCTCTGATTGGTCAATGTTCATAGTGGCAATGCTTGTGTCCATAGATCTTGGAATAATCAAACTTGACAAACTATAAACTGGAAGCAACAATGCCTGGTTCCTCTCTATCACGGATGTAGTGAGTTTAGTTCTCTATTATCAGTTTCAATAAGCTATAATATTTAACGTTTGTTTATGTTCCGTGGCCAGCAATGGCGGCCGCGAGGAAGGAGAAGTGACACGTGAGAGCCAACCAATCAGATGGCGCGTAGCATTTGGTTACTGCTTACTTATTATTTTACGAGAGAGTTCAGTAAGTTTATCATTTAACGAAAATGTGGACGTAAAATATTACAATTTATCTCCCGTTTAGAATCTTACGAAAGTTTATAAACTTCCTAGTAAAATGATAAACTTACGGATCTTGTTATTTTCCGGTGACATATATATATGATTGTCTAGTTAGGTATAATAATTTGAATTAAATTAAATATGAAAAATCTTGATAATCGACCTCAACATTTTATTATTGACGGATCAATATACTCAACCTACATGAAAATAGACTGACGATAAATACGTGACTTACTTAAGTAATGTTTCGAGAATGCTCGCTTAGTTTCAAGTCACGACAGGGATTCATGACCATGACTTTTAAGCGTGGCAATTTAGTACGTCAGATACATGCCTCTACTTACTTATAAACGTGATTTTAAAACATATAAACTACCAATTGAACACACAATGTTCCAACAATATCATTGAAACAATGTATGTAATCGCCGGGAAATAACTTCAGAAAATAAACAAAGAGGAACTTTATTTTTATTAGTCGTTATACGGAAAATGTGTTACTTTGTAGAAAATGGTGGACAAATGTTAATGTGCTGTACTAAAGTATTATATCGGCGTGGTATGTTGCTGAAAAACCATTGTGTTAATCTCGGGTATCATCTATTTACATTTCAATCAAATCGGTCCAGCCGTTTTTGCTTGAAAGAATAACATACATACATTCATACATTCTAAAAAACTTTCAAATTTAAAATATTAATACTATTACTAACTATAGTTTTATAAGTATTGCAGTACAACTTGTGATCCTGATTGCATTTGTCAGAACAAATAACTTAAAATTCTCAGGAGCCTCCACTCATAAATCCTCTAATCCGAATTCCCAAATGGCCGACACTTTCAACTCTTCCAGGCAGCCATGACACCAGGTCAGGTCAAGTCAGGTTAATTAATTACAAAATAAGTTAACTGATTCTTTGATAAAGTTGATTTGTAGTGTTAATTTAAGACTGGAGGACTGATATTAGGATCCCCATTGTTACAAAGTCCCGAGCTTATGCTATTTGATAGTACAAGTATAATGTTACTTGCCTTATACAACAATTTCCACATGTATTCAGCCTATAAATGCCAACTGTTGAGTTAAGATGAGCATGTATAACTACGCTCACTCAAAGTAGAATGGCCAATTCAAACTTATTAAATAAATATTACGGCTTCCTTGGCCATCGTAAGTGCAGCCGCCGAAGATATAGATAGATAGAAGAGAGAGAGAGTTTTATGCCAATATGAGCAACTCTACCTATCCTTTTCTTACAAGGTCTTCCTTAACCGTCTTGCATAAACCTACTAGAAACCTCCAGATAAGTAACTTATGCTAAAATTCCCATTTACCCATTGCAATCGCCACACATCCGGGAATACATATGTATGATAACCTCAAATCAGTGCAGCGATGACGCTAAATAAGTAAGAACATTAATAAACAGCTGGCTGGCATAGGACGCGTTAATAATGCAAGTCTAACTGAGCCAGTCGGCTCGCGGTACATTCATTATTGAAGAGGGAAGCTATGGTTCATATTAACTGTATTGATCATTTTGTATTGGTAGACTGGTGTAAGTTGGACACTGGGACTATTAATAGTTACAAAACTATATGGCGGTTAAACGGTTAGGGAATGTCTGATAGTAAGCAATCTGTGCCATCCATGGACGCAACACAGCAACAGCGGAGTGGTAAGTGCATTGCCGGTCTTTTGGGGATAAAGGTTTTGGAGATTCAGGGATTGACTTCACTCGTGTAGTGTAACCAACGCTGTAATTGGTTGTTTCACACCATTATTCTATGAGACTATAGCATGGCTCTCCCATACTTGACCGACTCTTCGTTTACAAGTTGCTATTTCGAGTAGGGTAAGTGTGTATACATGAAAGCCTACATGGTAAACGAAAAAAATTGAGCAAGCACGCATGCATTGCAAGCAATCGTTCATGTTTCTGAAAAAAAACTTAAAATCCATGTTCTTTAAATATGTCGTGCCCATATTGAATCGGTCACCTTACATGAAGTTTAAATAAATCGATTGGTATATCTGTCGATAATGTTTTATTAGTAATCTCTATCAATGTAATGTTGACCTCGTTAGATTCTGAAGTGGTAATGTCGAATGTGGAAGAATACGTTATTAATTTTATATTCAAGAATATTAGTTTCCTCGAGATGAAGTTGATGATGATGAAGATCAATGGTGAATGAATTATAAATATTGTTTTTTTTTTGTTGTAGGACGGCAAACCAGCATTTGAATAACCTGATGGTAAGCAATCGGCGCCATCCATGGACACCTGCATCACTCGAGGAGTTACGAGTGAGTTGCCTTTTAGGGATTAAGTTTCAGAGATTTAAGGATTGAAGAGAGATTGGAGAAGGGGAAAAAGGATTGGGCCTCTGGTAACCCCATGTAAATGGTGAAGCACAATAAATTGTAATAAAGAAAGACGTTAAGAATAAAATGAGAGATCAAAAGGTATCAAGTGATAAGACCTTAGAGCCTCTGTGCCCGTGATATTTGTTTTTTGTCCTAGAGTGACTCGTTTACCTCACATCGTAATACTACTGAATTATCTTGACCTTGACACATTCTCAGTCAAGTTGGATATTTCTTAGAAACTAAGGCCACTTTCGACGTTAGCTAATCTCCTAATAATATTGGAGTTCCCAATGAAACAAGCCATCAAAGAACCATAAACATCGGATCATTGAAATCAACAAGGATGTATTTATAAAATAATTCTGTTTTAACCGAAAAATAAAAGGGAAAAAGGACCTAAATACATTAGAAATTGATCATTTATTCACTTGTTACAAACCCAGTTTCCCAAACCTTCGTGATATTATAAATGTATAGAAAGGCGTGTCGTATTAAAATATTTACGGGCACCTTTAAGGTGTTATCCATGGTCCAACCGGATTACATCCCGCGTCACTATGAGGAAGCGTGAGAAGGGTCTCACTATGACTACCTACCGCTATTAAGATTTAGAATCATTTCATCCTAGAGTATGGAACGGTGTTTGCTTACTAGTTTGTAAAGCCATACGTATAAGTAAGTTTTTTTCTTATGTTCCTTAATACTTAAGAAAGAAGGCAACTATATTTTCTTCTACTGCTCTGGCTCTGGTAGTGGGTAGTATGATCAGTATGGGTAGTACATAATGTCTTAATATAGTTTACAATTCTACTTTACTAATATATTTGAAACTTCGAGACAGACTATAAATTTTATACCCAATGCCTTTCAAAATAAAGATGCAATTTCATAACGCCATTTATTCTTTCATAACTAACGCATATTTTCATTTAAACGGAATCACAGCGATACCTATGCGCATATTCAAGGGTCTTACCATTCATTTGCAAGTATATAGCGCCCACAATGGCCTGCAAAAGTAACAGTATCTACACACAATAGCACGGAGAAGGATCTTGGAAAGCGAGAGGAAATCCTTAAAGATCGTTGTGGCTATAATTCACAGCTGTATGAATTATTGATGGCTGCCGACGAACCAGGATTAGATTATAAATAAATAGGGTTTCGGGCTTTTAAAAGTATATGTTGGGAATGATATTGCGGAAAATAAAGGTCATTTAGGGTTACAAGGAGTTTTTATTGTGTTGGTAATAGTTGTGTGGAATACTGATCTAATGTGTGTTTCGTTAGGTCGTGGTCAGTAGCTGAAGTAGGTGTACATGTTTGACTATTTCTGCTATCTTTTCATCTGCAATTTCATAAGACTTTTTTAAGAGGGATAGGCAGGGGATCTAATCAAACGAATTCTCTTACCTAGGGTGGGGCGAGAGAGACGGTTATACTCTTACTGACTAAACCCCCCCCCCCGCATTATTTCTCCTGTTCCAGACCAACTCCGGCTAATTATCGTCCCGGTTGGACCCTATTTGTCTATTAGCTTGTTCTATTTGTTTATTAGGTTCAAGTCATCATCAGGACCTTATAAGAGGATTGAAAACATTGATGTCAAAATCGTCAGCCATCCTCTTTTCTAAACAAAACAGAAAAATCCATCTCGTATTCATTTTAAAACAGAAACATTTCCAATGATTTTTTCGACACAAAACCATCAAAATAATTAACGCTATAGTATAGTATGAATACAAATAGATGATTTTATCACGAACCCAACTGAAAACACCGCAACAAACATATCGGAACCGCAGACTCGTAAACCCGTATCTCATCGAAAATATCTCCAAAACGTTGAGCCCATAGCTCGTCCCTATCTATAGTGAAACCCATTTGCTAATTATCTGTCCGTCTGTCAGTTCACATTGTCATATACGCGATTGAGCCCATTCAATAATTCATAGTGTGTCGGATTCTGTATGTAAAGCGTGCGGTTATGGCTTCAGTATGGTGCATCGGGTTTCAGTATTGTTTATTGAATATGCTATGCTGTTCCATTGATTCATTTAGTTCTGTAGTTGTTTTGAATAACTTAGAAAAATGTATCTAGAACATATTATAGTATAACATTGAAAAATAGAACTATGATAAGTAGTTGAATAGTATTATTGAGGAAAATAAAAAGTACACTGTCAATATTAAAGTTAAAACTAATCTAAAAATTACTGACGACGGTTTTTAAGTTTTAAATAAATGAAATAAAACCTGAATCAATAAGGTCATATCGTACTGAAGAATATTTTTGCTATAAATAATTATGTAGATGAATCGTGACAAGATATGATAGATTATGTAATTTTCAGAAAATGTGGTATATTCATATACTTATATCAAACACTATTTAAAAAAAAAAACATATTTGACATCGATAGCTGTCATCATCAAAAGTAAACAAACTAATATCTTATTTACAATAGAAATAATGACACGTAAAAAATAAATTATTTCTATAAATGAAGTAATAATGATACGCATTGATTTTTTTAGTACCTAATTTTCTGAGAAATGGGTATCAAATTTGGGCACAAAATACACATCCTAACAATGATGCTATGTGCATTATAATGTTGACATTTTGAAATGTCAAAATTTATCAAAAGTATGAAGTTCTCACCAAACTTATTTGAATTTTAATCTTTGTCCAAACGTTGATATTTCACAACGCAACTAGGGCACAAGTTGAACAGTACGTTACGATATCTAATCCCTGCCACTCATTCTTACTGCTGAAGACTGTCTAAGTGGATTAGAAGGCATTAACGTCGGATCAATAAGGTCTCCGGTCCGATTCCGGCCAGCTACCGGTTCTTTTTGGATTTCTTGTTTAGGATTTACCGATCTTTGTAGCTAGTCCAATGAAATTGACATGTTTATTTTTGGATTTGGAGACTTAAAATTGAAATGAAGTGGGTTTAAGTGCTAGTATTTATTAGTTAAGCTAGGTGAATATTATGTTGTAATATTTCGTGTAATTTTGTGTTTTATAATCTGTGTTTATGATATTTGGTTTTTGTTAATCATGTTTATTAAAGTGTGGTATTGGATTTGCATGGAAATTACATGGTTATAATATCTGTCGAAGAGTTATGTAGACTGTGTGGTGGTCTAGTATTTACATACGACAGAATTGTTTATTATGTATCAATGAGTAAAACGTCACTGTTACTTGGTGGATATCTCTTCCATATGGACGAAGCGATTAGTTTCTTAGTTGTTAAGAACCCCTAAAGAGTCGATGTTTTTTTGTCGTCTGTGTTCTCCAATGTGTATAATCTGAGTGACTACAAGGCCCGAGATAATAAGTATCTTATAGGAAAGCGTGCTCCATTGTAGGTCAAATCATCACTTACCACTAGGCGAGAAACGCGGCCAAATGACAGATCACTGCACCATGTCATAAAAAATTGATGATTATTTTTACTTCTAAGTCAATATATTAGGCCAAGGAAATGTTAGTAGAAAATCTGACATCAAAGAAAACCTTTGCGTATCAAATTCCCTCTTTAAAATACTTTAAGACCTGAGCAATTTCTTTTTAACCAAACATAATTAAACGTAGTACTTTATAAAATAGAGACAAGCAAACAGAATGAAGAGAAAATATAAGTAAGCCGTGCAAAAGAAAAATTGCGTGCGGATATCTGAGGCAGATAAGCGGAATGGAAATCTGAGATATAATGAGTATGAAAAGATGGAGGTGGTACCATGTAGTAATAGACAAATATATATATATAGTTGTTACGGTTTGGGAGTGTACTTAAAAGACATAATAAAATGACTAGTAGGAGAACACTAGTTATGTGTGGGAGAGCCATGCTTCGGCACGAATGGGTCGGCTCGACCGGAGTGATACCACGGCCTCACAGAAAACCGGCGTGAAATAACCACTGCGTTGTGTTTCGCCGTGTGAGTGAGGTTACCGGAGGCCCAATCCTTCCCCTTCCCCATTCCCTCCTCAATCCCTAAATCTCCAAATCCCTAATCTCTTAAAGGTCGGCAACGCACTCGTAACACCTGCGTTGCGAGTGTCCATGGGCGGCGCTGATTGCTTACCATCAGGTAATAATCCGTCTGCTCGTTTGCCGACCTATTACATATAAAAAAAAAAAAAAACTAAGGAATTTTATACAAAACTAAATATATTTATTTTGTAGAAATAAAGGCCTCGCTACAAGCTATCGTAATTGGCGTGCATTGCAGCAGGAGACCATCGCTTGCTCTAACACAAACATAATAAGATTAAGCGATATATGACGTACCGTAGGATGCGCCGCGCGAACGGTAAATTTTTCTCCGTTTTAAAAAAAAAACATTGTGTTCTCTTTCGATTTTGTCCTGTGTTGTAGGTGAGTTTACAAATATGAAATTACACACTGGGTGTGAAATTTCTCTCTAGAAACTAGGAAGACCAGTTTCTGGATCATGCATAGAATTGCTTCGAGCAAATCATACCCATTGCACCAATCGTGCAAAAACGAGGTCTAACAGTCAAATTAAGAACTAATTTCTTACTAAACAGTCACATTTGTTATTTCCACCGAAAAAAAGGATACATAGATAAATGAAGAACGAACGGTAGAATATGGTACAATATGGTACAAATAAGTTTAATTCTTTGTCTATTACCCTTTCGACGTTGCTAAAAGAAAAACATTCATAGTTATTTCTGTACCTAAATGTATGTTCCTGACACCTGAAATTTGAACGTTCAAAACCACTCGGAATTCCAACAGAAAATGTTCCATCCAAAAATATTTGCCGTTCCACGTTTCTTAGGCGCCGCAGGGGAGCGAAACTATAGACGCCTTTCCGTCCTATTTTAAATTTTTCCTACCAAATAACTACAGTCACTTTATATATTTTATGTAGCTCTCCGATTTCCAATAGGATGTTTACGTAGCCGTGTTTTCCAACTTTCAAGTCGTTTACAGAAAGATCGGTGAAGCTTCGATGTTGTTATGTCGGTAAATAAATAAAGTTTTTGCATTCATTTTTGCGGGGACAAAGTTAAATAGTGTTGTCGTATACTGGTCACTTTGTAAATGTTTGAGATTTTTATAAACTACTGTGAGATAGGTACGTAGAGTTTATTTTTTTCATAATCTGTGTTGTAATAATAACTTCTTTAGATGATGTGACCATGTTCACATGGTAATGCTACATGGTGTCCATATTTATTGTGTTTCACGTGTTTCAATCTAACACAGTTGTCTATTTTAAGGTTTTAGAATAACGACCAATAAGGATAGAACGAGTTATTCATATGCATGTCTATAATCAATTCCGAATACAGAACAATTTTGAGAAAAACATCGCTAGGCTTCTAACAACCCCAATTATCCTTTTATCAACAAGATTACAATCTTAAAAGCAAACAGTGCAAGACAAAAAACCAATTCAGCTAGGCTAGCAACCTCTATATCCTGAATTTCAGTGTCGCAATGGCCTAATTTCTATTCAAAGTCTGGACTGGCTCGTCCGACGTGACACGAATCGCGCGCGCAATTGCCCTTTATTGTGTTACAGCTGGTTTGAACTGGTTCAGGCCGATCCGGGGCGGCGCGAACTGGATCGGCCCAGTTACACGAGTGAAATGCGGTTTAGTGCGGATTTACTGTTTGTTAGAGCTGCAAAAATTGGGGACTAGAGTTTTTTAAAGGTAAATGTTTATTTTTTGGTTAGTTGAAAGTTGGAAGCTAGTATGGTTGGTTGATTTTAGAGTTTTATTTTTATCTAAAAATAAATGGTTCTGTATATGCACCAGGAAATTCGGTTGTATCTAGCTGTTGAAAAATAAAATAAAAAGTTTTAACTCGTATAGTTTTTTATGCGAATTGCTTTTATTTTTATGAAGTGTTAGAATCGCAGCTATTTTGGATGTTGTTAATAAAATAGGAAATAACATAATCCACAAATAATTGGCTAGTAACCAAAACTAAACTATTAACCAACCTAACAAGTACAGAGGAGGCTTATAGACTTGATCACCGACTCGTTTACATAAACATACATGGAACCTTACATAGTTGTTGATCTAGGTAAATAAGTAAGGTGTTCAAGAACTTTGCAAGTTTGTACGCTTGGAGTTTTATCATGATATCAGTCAAACTGTATATCCTGTATACCCGATAGGTATATTATCTATAGGAATGGGGGTTTTTTAATCAGTAAGGGCCTAAGGGCCTGAAGGGCCATACTCCCTCCCGCCCTCCTATCCTCCTATCCTGGGCGGGAGAAGTCATATTCCCCTCAATTGATGATTTTCCCCTCACAAGGTAAAAATATTATCTATGCCTTTGATTTATATATTGGATATGATTTATAGTGGAAATTTCCATCACCAAACTATGCGTTTCTTTACATTTGGTAAACTTTATGTAAGTGCGTTCTCATGTCATGTTTCAAAAAGGTTTCAATTAAATTTATCACTCAATTTCAACAATACCACACATTAACAAATTTAAACTTTCTGCGCAGAAACCTAAAGACCTCAGGAACATCTTATAAAATAGTCTTTATATCTCAAAGGAGCGTCTGCCACCCGGTAATTAATCTTTCAAGTCTCACGTCTTTAGTTTAAGACGTGAAGCTTGGTGGGAGAGAGAAGCGAGTCCTAGGATTCTGGATTTAAGAACATTTGATTGATGGAAATCTTGGGAAGATGGTGTAGTGTGAAGTTAAGGAGTTTTGTTTAGTGTTATTTTTTGTACGGTCATTTAATGGCAAGTAAGTGACTAGGGTAGTATCATATAGAAACTTAAGTCATTCATAATTTTGAAGCTGCAATTGTTTAAGTACGTACGATTTTGTTCTCCGGATTAGATTTTGATAAAAAAAAACATTTTGTTTCCTTACTATCACTTATCTATGAAAATTCGAAGTTTTCAGAAGCAAAAACTATAATCATATACTAAAATAATGTTTTTTTGTCGAAATCTAGAATAATGTCTACCTAAATTTTTGAATTTTCAATTGCAAAATTCTTAGTTCTTATTAACAAAACGATTAGTATCTTGTATTGCGGGTGTCATAAAGTTCAATGGATCAATATGGAAAAGGAAATCAGTCCTTAGCAGTGACATCTACAACCAATTATATAGATAACTTGCTTTCACCCGTGGCTTGGGCCATTTGGTCGTCCATTCATTCCAATCATTTTTGTCCAAACCAGTCCATTCATTTTTGCGTGGAAGAATAACAAACATTCACCCATACATTTTCACAAACTTTCACATGAGCATTGGATTTTTTTTTAAAACGTTGCTCCACATTAGGATTTTCTCCTGTGTCGTGGGTGCTGTTACAAACATACAATGTCACACACACATGACACCCAGACCCGGAACAATTTGTGGATCACACAAAGAGTTGTTCCGTGCGGGAATCGAACCCGCGACACGTTGCACGGCAGCCAGTTGCCCAGCTACCGCACCAACCGTGCAGTCAAATAAGAATTAGACATCTAAATCGCTTCTCTCATTAAAGAAGTCTCACCTTTACTTAGTAACTATACGTTACAGTGAGACTCAAAGTTCGCGATACGAATATAATGAGTTTCACATCGCGAATGAGTTTCTAAATTACTTCTACCATCGTACTGGGTTAACAATGGAAATTATACATTCGTATAAATATGATATTTTATTGGAGAAACTTTGAAACCTGATTGTGAACTTTATCCATATAATATTTCGTGTACATTTATCAATATTGTTACGCTTTTATTATGCTTGTTCTTGAACTAAGGGCCAAGTAACATATTTTATGACTTTACTTGATGGTAGGAAAACAGCTAATAGACACCCAAGACACCAGAGGAGCTGCAGTGAGTTGCCGGCCCTTTGAGGATAATGGGTTTTGGTGATTTAGGAATTGGGGAGGGGAAAGATTGGGCCTCCGGTAACCTCACTTACACACATTGCTGTGGTAGTTTCAGGTCAGTTGTCAGTAAAGCCGTGGAATTACTAAGGTCGAGTTGACCCTTTCGAGCCGAAGCTTGGCTCTCCCACTTAACAACATGGATATTTCCTCCTCTGTGTTTTTTTCACATGGTGTAGTGACATCAGAAAGAGGTGTAATTGTTACCATAGTTCTTTTTCTTGCTTTTTTGTAAGAGTTACAATGCGACAACACTTTTGGAAGAAACCACATGCAGGCATCAGCGCTCACTTATAAACCTGAAACTGCGATATTCCCCCAACTAGTCAAGCCTGTACATGATTATAATAACAATTTTAAAGACACAAAAACTTATTTTTTCCTGCAATTTCATAGAAAAAACCCCCAAATTAGAAATGCTTGTCCAATTAAGAATTTTAAATTCAAACAAGACATCGCAATCAAGATTGAAGAGTTCATTGTTAAGCCAGCTTAAAGCGCTTTAAGTCGCTTTTTGCAAAACACGTCTTTTTACAGAATTCCTTTTGTTTCTATACGTTTAATTTAATCTCATTGTTAGGACAGCTGGTCTCTTGAGACAATGAGAAATGTCACTTCTCAGCTTGCTTAGTACCTACGTGGAAAAATAGCCTTAAATGCCGTTAAAAAGTTTGTTCCTAACTTGGATGTGATGACTTGTATTTTTTTATTCTTTGAGAGATTATTTTTCTTTGATTTTTGATGTGGGAATTTGGAATATGTTGTGCGGGTGTTCAGTTACTTAGGTGAATCCTTAGTTTAATTCTTGTTAGTGCCTATGTTGCAAGTACCTTGTGAATTGTAATTCAAATCGACAATTGTCGTTTTTCGTTAACACTAATATCTATTGCTGCATTTCTAATGTTTTTTTTTGTTGATTTTAGGCGTCGTTCCAGACTCCAAATAAATCCTTCTTTTTGCTTTCTTTCATTGATATCAATTCTGGACAAATCCTTGTATGTAGAGCAGATCCAATATAAAACTTTCGACAGCCTGTGATGTCAGAAAACCGGCGTGAAACAACTACAGCGTTGATTTTCGTACTAAGACCGAGGTGTCTTTGGGATTTTAGGATCGGTCAACGATTCATCTAAAATCTTAAAAATTGTAATTTAAAAAGGAGGATCCTAAAATCCCAAAAACCTCCAAAATTTTTGCAATGAATTCGTCCTGTATTCGTATTCGTCATAAGTCCTGTAGTGTTGTGAATGCGCATAGGCGGAGTCTTTTACCATCAAGTGATCTTTCTGTTCATTTGCCGATCTTTATCACATATTAAAAAGTGCGATATAGGTAGTTATGTTCTGTATACATATATATAGGTAAGTTGATAGCTACAATAAAGCCTAATAAAAAAGTCTCCCTGTCAAGACTTTAAAGTAACATTGTACTTGATAATTACTCCCACTATGCATTTCGCATTAACATGATAATGTAGCACCGCCCCTTAATGTGAATCATACTAATGCTACGACACAACACTAGAGTTGTGTTAAGATACTCCATCTTAACACAACTCTAGTGTTGTGTCGTATCCCGGGAACGTACGGTCCCGTATTTTTTTTAATATCGATCTTTTTATTCAAATAACCAGACTGATTCTCTGATGGTAAGTAATCGGCGCCGCCCAAACACTCGCAATACCAAAGGAGATACTACAAATGGGTTGCTGGCCTCTTGTATGTGTCGAGATTTAAGGATTAAGGTTGAGGGGGGGGGAGGTGTAACCTCAATCAAATGACGAAAGACAACTTAAGTGTTGGTTCACGTCGGCATCCTGAGACGCCGTAATACAAAAGGTGTATACGCAGAAGTAACTCCTCTTGTGCTGCAGGTGTCCATTACACCATATAAGTGCCTACTGTTGAGCAAATGCCTCTTTTCGTTCTTCTCCATCGGAATCTACACTTCGGAACGAGCAAATAGCTTCACTAAGAGGCAGTCCTCTTACCGACAGACTGACACTTTATATTTAGTTTGACGTTCAAAAGTGCCTGTATGGGTCTAATTGAAATCCCTCCTCAATCCCTAAATCTCCAAATCAAATCAAATCAAAATCATTTATTCCAACTAAACCATAAATAGGTACTTTTGAAACGTCAAATCCCAATCCATCCAAATCCCTAATCCCTAAAAGGTCGGCAACGCACTCGTAACTCCAACGTTGCGGGTGTCCATGGGCGGCGCTGATTGCTTACCACCAGGTAACCTGCTGGCTTGTTTGCCGACCTATTACATAAAAAAAATATACTTTTGACCAAATAAACCAAATATTATTTTCTGTATTCATTTCGAAATTAAACTTTTATGTGTATACTTGAGTTTGAAACGAGGCTTTAAACTGGGTCGTGGAAGACGTGAGTCTACTCGAGTTTATTTCTTTTTCATAAGTAAACATTGCACGTACTGCTTGGCTATCGATTTCTTGTGTGCTAGTGTGATTCGCAATTTTATTAGCTTTTCCAATTTTAATTGTGATAATTGTTTTTCGTGTTTACTTTTGTGATATTTAATACTTATTTCATTTTAAGATTCTATTCATTTGTTTTTATTAAGAATTTTAAAGTTTTTCTTATTTTAAGTGTGGAACTGCCATGCTTCTGCACGAATGACTCCGGACCGGAGTGATACCACAGCCTTAAAGAAAACAGGTGTGAAACAACCACAGCGTTGTGTGTGAGGTTACCGTTGGCCCAATCTTTCCCCTCCCCCAATCCCTAAATCTCCAAATCCTTAACCCCCGAAAGGTCAACAACGCACTAGTAACTCCTCTATTTTTGCGGGTGTCCATGACCGGCGCTGATTGCTTACCATCAGGAAATCCGTCAGCTCGTTTGCCGACCTACCACATAACAAAAAAAAAAATAGGTTTATATTAAGTCGAGCTGATAGAACTACAAGATATAATCGAAGGCTTTTAACTCATTCCTAATAGACGAGGACCGAAAGACCGAAAGACCGAGTCCGAGACCGAAAGATTTTATACAGTAAGAGGTCCCAAAATTTCAATCAACGTAGCTACATCACTATTCGGAATGAATCAAGACAGTGACTTTATAGTCTGTGGGTGTTATTTACACTCTGGTGTGACCAGTCAAATAAAGCTGTGGAGCCTAATGTATGACAAACTTTCCTTTGTGCATGAGAACTGTATGACATTTGTAACTCGGTGCATGAATTGTATGATTATAATTGAAAATGCTTCTGTATCTGTTATAAAGGGATCATTAATTAATTTGCAGTTACTCTCATTCCACTGCTGGACTTAGTACTTCTGTGTAAGATGGAAATTCGATAATATATATGTATACGCTTTGCAAACTGGTTGGACATTACAGCGTTAGTTTTGATAGAGAATGCTGTGTACAAGTTTCTGTTAATAATATTAACGTAGATTATTTTATTGTATTAGAACTATTGCAAATTACTAACGACTATCTTCATCATAATGGTGGTAGACCAAAGCTATTTTTGCCAAGTCAGTGAGCAATTAAATGTTTGAAGTTATTTTTTTATTTAAAGAAACGTTGCCCCACGTAAGGATTTTGTCCTGTGTCGTGGGTGCGGTTACAAACATACAATTTCACATACACATGACACCCAGACCCGGAACAACAATTTGTGGATCACACAAAGAGTTGTTCCGTGCGGGAATCGAACCCGCGACACGTTGCACGGCAGCCAGTTGCCCAGCCACCGCACCAACCGTGCAGTGAAAGTATTTACATCTTAACAATTTTGATGAACTAATGAAACTTGGCTCTCCCACACAACAATGAATGTACGGTTGGCGCAGTGGCTGGGCAACAATATTTCGGGGTAGATTTTCACACAAAACAACTTTGATGAACTAGAACTACAAATTGTTGTTTTACATCTGGGTGGCTAGAGTTTGTGAATTCGTATGTTTTCATACTCACGAGAGAGGATACAATCTTAGAATGAAGCCACGTTTAAAAATATATACAGGGTGTAAGGGACAGCCCTCCACAAATTAACAGGGTGCATTCAGCTCCTTATTCTGAATCATATTCCAGTGAAAATTCTTTCAGGAAAATTTTCAATTTTTTTTTCGTTTTTTCAGTTCCTACACCTCTATTTCAATGTATAATTACATTCTATGTATGAAGAATAACATTAATGTAAATAACACAGCTAAAACAAAAAAATACGCAATGGTTGTGTGAATTCTCTAAAGAACTACGCATGAAATCAGCTGTTCAATTTCTACCTAGCGCGAGTCGTTTGAACTCACCGCACCGCGGTCACGGCGCAGCGGCTCGGCGCCCACCGCGCCGATCGCCGCGCCGTAGGTATACCTACGATCCCGTCCAACGTACAGAATAGCTGCGTCCCTTTCTGTCGATTGAACCAGTGTTGCCAACTTTTAACTTTTGTTACCTCTTCTACCTTTCTACCTTTCTACCTTTCTACCTTTCTACCTTTGTAAACGAAAATGTTAGAACTATCGAAATTTATCTAAAACTTGAGAACTCCTTTGCATTCATAATCACATTGATGAGATTTTCATTAATCAATTAAGGAAAATCTTGTCGCGCACATAAATTGAATAAAAAATAAATAAAGATTAGTCTAGTTTTAATTTTAAAGCATTTACAAATACTACCTAATTTATTAATTGATTGTTCTTTTTAAGCTATTACTGGCTAGTTTTTAAACTACTTACAGATTTACATGGCTTCACAATAGCCATGAATTGATAGTCGAGCCAGAAATTAAACACAATTTCCCTGGAATGGTACAGCTTTCTATCACACTGCACTTTTATTATTCTAAATTAACTAAACAATGAAATTAGAATTAAATTGATTTAATCAATTCATTTCTCTACAAAAAATAACAGAATGATAAATTACGACCATGCATAATTTTTTATTTTTTACCCCGAAATTTTGTAATTTTCGTGTAATTGGCAACAACAGATTTATGTTTGTGTGTGTCTCATCACATGCAGTCGCCATTGTGCCTTGCTGCGATGTTACTGTTTGTGTACCGCGAGCGTGTGTCGGTACGGATCGCTCGCGCATTCGGCTTAAAAGTTTTGTTATAAGTAGTGTTGTTAACTTTTATTAGTTATGTAGTGTGTGAAGTGTAGTGACGTTTTGTTGTAGAAATTGTGCGAAATTACTACCTAGGTACGTTTAGCGCGCGTGATTATGGGGAGATGATAATGTGTTGTAGTAGTGTAGGTATCCTGACCGTCGGCATCCATCAGACTCCAGGATAATTACTGGTGACTATCAACGCTTGCTAGAAAACCAGCCCATTGTTCCCAGACAAAAAGGCGCCGGAAGACCAATACCTACGTGGATTTTGGAATTGGTTCGCTAACGTAACGAGACGATACCACTTACCAATGCTTTCCTATTTAAACGTAGTTTAGGCAGGTTTGGACCGCAACCGTGGCCAGCACGATCCCCAGACCTAACCCATTTGGACCCCTTTTTGTGGGGTTACGTAAAAGAAAAAGTGTTTGTGAGTGCGTGTGCAAGTGAGTACGAAATGCGAGACCGCATCACAAATGCTTTCCAGAGCCGGAAACCGGAGCGATTCTAAGGTACCTACGCATTTTTATTTTTTTATCATTTATCAGTTACCATGTTATGATTGTTAGATTTTCTTTTGTTAGTAATGCGGCTATCTTTTAAATAATAATTTATTGTTATTAAAAAGTGGCGCGAGCGCGATTATTAAATTGTCTTTTGTAAGTAATGCGGTTATCTTGTAAATAATAATTTATTGTTATTAAAACGTCCGACAACGACCTTACGTTCAGACAAACGGTCGCGAGCGCGACCGTTTGTCTGAACGTAAGGTCGCGGCGCTGCCCATAGTGTAAAGTAATAATACTAAAAGCGCTGCCGTTCGCTGCGTGCGTTTGCGGTGGTAGCGATACATTGCGTGTAAGGTAATGAAACAAAACGGTTTAATTGGATTCCCATAACGTTCCTGAAATAATTTCATGTACCGGTCAACTTAAGACGATATACTGAATCCACCCTATCAGTTTGCGGAAGGCTGTCCCTTACACCCTGTATGTATTTTTAATATAACCTGAAAATGATAACGGAAGTTTGTTTTCATACACCCGTCTGTTAACTACATCACAATAAAGAAAACGCCAGCCATTTTTTATCGCCTGAAAACGAGAAATACGAAATCAATGTATGCGCATCGATATCAAGTGAAAATGTTGCTACAAAACTCTGGAAACTGAAAAAACAAGCTTCCACAGCAACGTCATCGAACTGACGATCCGATATAGTCGACTGTGACTTTTTATTTTTTATTCCCGATCACAACTTTAAATTACTATTGCAAACTAGTGACGTTCTATGCAATTTTAATAGCTAGCAACAACATCGATACACTTACTAAGCAATAAAATAAAGACCTAAATCGACAACCCTATTAGTTAAAACACCGTCCATTGCCGTTTTTGTTTAGTGTCTTTATACTGCACTTGGGCTTGACAAGCAATGGATATAGTCTATGCGTAAGGAAAGTTTTAAAAATAGGGTTGTGGTACGCGTTCCAGTATATTTGTTTTACGCAGTTCATTCAATCAATCGCCCCAGTGAATGCTGATTGGTAAATAAGGTGCCGTTTTCCATTTTTTTTTTACAACCCGTCCGTATCACACAGCT
Source organism: Spodoptera exigua (assembly GCA_902829305.4). Taxonomy (NCBI): domain Eukaryota; kingdom Metazoa; phylum Arthropoda; class Insecta; order Lepidoptera; family Noctuidae; genus Spodoptera; species Spodoptera exigua. The sequence continues at coordinate 14,466,124 of LR824605.2, forward strand.
TAACAATCTGTCGACAAAACGAGATATTTTTGTGTAAAAAATATTTTTAATTTCGTGGTAATTATTGTTGAATTTGAGGCAGAACAGGGAGATTGGAATATATTGATAGAACATTAATAAATGTTTTTTATGCGATAGGGCGGGAAACGAGCTGACTGATTACTTTATGGTAAACAATCAGCGCTGCCCATGGACACCCGCAACATCGGAGTAGTTGGTACGTTCCGGCTTTTTGGGGATAAAGGATTTTGGGAAATATTTTTCTTAAACGCTCTACTTGTAAGAATAGGAATTTCATCAGCAGCTCTATATAAGAATAGGTATAGTTATAAGCTGACGGTGATAATGTGAACTTTCAAGATCCATAAGAAAATACCCACAGTGAAAGAAAGAAAGGAGTTTATTTCCACAAACAAAAGAGTTCACGAACTTAAGGTGCAAAAGCTAGCTAGGATAGAACAGTTTGTAAGAATTTACTTTTTTGACTACCCGAGTTATTTTTGCAACTATAGCAACTTTACTAATTTCACATCACGTGGTCTAAATAATCACAGAAAGTACCTATAAGTCGGAAAAAGTCACATTGGTACTTGCCAGGTTTCGAACTGTGTGAGTTCCTCATGCATGAAAAGCGGGCGTCTTAACCTCTAGGCCACCATGACATCTACTACCTAATATAGATTTACCTGACATAACAAAAATTCTTATAAGAACAATAATTACATGGTATGCAACGTCTAAATCAGTATCAAGCAACTATTTTAACTCCAAAAAGAAAGGCACTTGAGAAATAAACAAGAAAACTTTATCAAGGCTTTAATATCTAAAATATATCCCACATAATATGGTAACGCGCCATCAAAATGTATGCCCTTGCAGAAACCACAAAGACCTTTGATCGTTTGATGTTCAAACCGAGTGATTTTCAATTTGCATCATATTCTTTCGCCGTGTCGAGACATACTATTACCCGACTCGATCATCGAACATGGTATTTTGATCAGAAATACGTTTTTATTTTTAACAAATTTCCTTAAAAAGTAACCGTCATTTGAAAGTAACCTTGTCATCTAACTATTCGTACTAATACCAAACGATAGCTCTCTAGATGATATTAACTGTACTTTGAAAATGTTGTAGTTCTAAATTCAAATATTGAGATGCACGATTCGATTTTTTTGTGTAATAGTTCAGCAAACGAGCACACAAATTACCTGATAGTAAGCAATCGGCGCTCCCCATTGACAAGGTTTCGGATATTTATGGATTGGGAAGGGATGGGAGAGGGGACGGGATTAGACCACCGGTTACACAACGCTGTGGTTGTTCCACGCCGTTTTTCAGTGAGGCCGTGATCTCCCTCCGGTAGACCCGACACCATTCGTGCAGAAACTTGGCTCTCCCACAGCACACAATATTTAAATACAAATTCCTTAAGGATTAACTAATCCAGTTGGTCGTACTTTTAATCGCAAAAGATGTCAAAGGCAAAAGCAGTTTTTATCAACACTAAAGTTTCAGTTATTCAGTTAGTCAGTAAAGCTTAGTAAATCAGCGATTTGCTTATTGATTGAAACCTTACATTACCACGTTCTTACCCTACCTTTTGTTAAAGATTTTCCACATCTCCCATTCAAACCGCATCGCAACCTCTTTCGAGTGTCAAATTCCCGTAGTAGGTGCCCGCATGTCTCAGTGACGCAGAAAGGGATTCCCTCACGAAGAAATAACTTGAATATTTTCAATAAAAGCCGGGAGACGAGACTAGTGATCGACGGCGACGGGACCGATATTAATTCTTTACTATAAAGTATGTACATTCCTTTGTATGTCTGTCTGCAGGTTTTCGAGTGCGTCGAGTACAATGGGTTGGTGTTGGTAGAAGATTTTTGAGAGACATTTTCTATTGTACTTCTATTTATCTGTGGCTTTTTAGTGTGTGCGCTGTTCTTGTGTATAGCTATTTCTAGACACAACCAATGTGAGCATACCACGTGTATGTATTATATAATTATGTGTTCTTTTTCATGGTATAGGTCGGCAAACGAATACACGGATTACCTGATGGTAAGCAATCAGCGCCGCCAATGGACGCCTACAACATCAAAGGAGTTGTTGTCGAGTGCGTTGCCGGCCTTTTAGGGATAAAGGTTTAGGATATTAAAGGACCGGAGAAGGAAGAGAGAGAACAGTTTATATTCATTTAAATGATTTTTAAAACCTCAGCCATCAGACATCCACAATTGACCATTAAACTTCCAGGTTGACCGGATTAAGTTTTTTAAAGATATACAAATATTTGGGTATTTACATGAATACAAGCGCATTTGGAAGGCAAAAAATAATCAAATGTCTTTTCCCGCCCCGGATGAGGCAAGAGATAGTGATAGTGATATAGTAGCAAACTTTTACTAGCTAAAACCACTCTTTTTCTTCTACTTTACTTTTCTTAATGTTTTTTTCCTGCTCTCAGCAGAGGTCGTGGTTTATTATTGCGCTGGTACCTATCGCGACGCAATGGCTGACTTTGGAGGAATCTATTGTTTTTTTGACAGGGGAGAATCATCAACTTACCTCTCCCGCCCAGGGTAACGCGACAGAGAGAGAGAGAGAGAGAGAGAGAGAGAGAGAGAGAGAGAGAGAGAGAGAGATAGAGAGAGAACGTCAGCCACTTACTGACTAATATCTCCCCAGTTCCTTCTCCTGCTCTGGGCCGAGGCCGCGGTGACTCATTGTGCTAACTCCGCAACCCCGTCTGTGGTGGTCTATTGGCTCTTTGAGGCACGCGCGGGTTTATAGACATCTAGATACCGAAATACGCAATTTATAAATATTTTTCACAGTTTTCTTCTCAACTATTTTGGTAACAGTCCCCTTTTCACACGACTTCATGCCTCAATACCCCGAAGCAGATGTCCACAAGCGTTGAATGGCATTTGTGGAAGTTTCTGGAGTGGCTGCGTAACTTTGCGACAGCTAAACTAGTCGACTAGTCAGGATAGTTGGTACTGCGTTTGCTTGAAATGGTTTGATGTATTCTGTGGTTTCTATATATCTGTATATGTATGTAAGTATATTGGTATTTCGAGAGGAGGCTGTTCTTGAAACTATATTTTTTATTTTTAAGTGTCGTGAAGCGAGCGGTTGAGCTCTTGTGGATGCAGTACTTTATTAAAATCAACCTTTTTTTAGTCATGCGACTAAAACCTAGCTACTTTAAATGTGGGAGAGTCATGCTTTGGCGAGAATGGGCCAGCTCGACAGGAGTTGACCACGGCCTCACAGAAAACGCCTATCACATAAAAAATAAATAAAGAAATAATAAAATAGGACTCTCTTTAAAACGTAAAAGGGGCTTTAGTCCCATGGGTATGAGGGTTCCATGTGTCTGCTATATTTAGCTCGTAATCCTGTCTATATAATACATTGTATTTGCATTTGTGCTAATCTGAGAATTGGTAATTTACTTTATTTATAGAGGTACTTATGAATTAACAAGTCTCTCTAAGACAGAAGAAGCTTTTTGAACTGATTTCAAAAAAGTGGTTCTCCGGTCCACCGTATTTTTTTTATCTGTTTCACCCAATGGAATGAATAAACGGAGAAATAATTATTATAACGAGTATTATTCAGCATTCTAAAGAGCAAAGTGTCAGTGTGGTGTTATAGAAATGTTTTCAGTCTAATTACAAGTATGGTTGACATTCCTGGCAACTTCTTAGAAATCTAATATTTTCATCCACTTATCTGCTATACCTCACTTACACGGCAAAATTTAACGTAAGCGTTGTTTTGCGTCAGTATAGTTTGGGGCCAAACTATTACCAAATGCTTTATAAATAAAAGAGATATTTCGTTACAAAATTTAGAGACCAACAACTTTACAACGTTTATCAACAACTGCCAACAACAAAACTACAATGAAAACAACTAACAACGATCAAAAGCAGTTATTTTGAAGTGAACAGAACATTAATCCGATATTAAGTTGGCGGTTAGTTCCACAAACTCAATAACGGGTGCATTGCTCGGTGACAAATCATAGAAGCTTCAGTAACTCCCACGAAACAAGCGATGGTGGGCGAAGTTTTGGTGAATGCAAATGCGTCGCAACTTTGTGGTGATTAGGAGGCATGCTGTGAGGTTACGGGAGATAATGTGTGTTGGGAATGTACTATGGAAGTTTACTTATGATACCTATCATGTAAGAGAAGTACTATGACAAAAGCATGGATACACCGAAGTTTTTTCCTAAAAGTTGTAGAGAAACCGGGAGGGATAGTCAGATCTTGGGTTCATTGAGACTACAGAGATCATAAAAGATACATTAAAAAACCAAATACGAATATTCGTCGAAGCCAAAGAATTGGCATCCTGAAAGAGATGATGCCTAAGAGATTCTTTTTCGCTGATCAGTAGACCAATCCCCACATACGAAAGACAAAACCACCCCATGTAGTTTATGTGGCTTTTTTTATGTGTTAGGTCGGCAAACGAGCAGATTACCTGATGGTAAGCAATCAGCGCCGCCCATGGACACTCGCAACGGAGCAGTTACGAGTGCGTTGCCGATCTTTTAGGGATTAGGGATTTGGAGAATTAGGGATTGGGGGAGGGGAAGGATTGGGCCTCCGGTGACAAGGATTCTTATAACTACAATAATTATGTGGTAGGTCACCACACTCCGGTTGTCCCTAGGTAATAAAAAGGTTGTATAGTCAACAACACTTAAGGTGTTCGTCGTCGGGCATACTCTTACTCAGAAATATGGGCCCCTGGTGTGGCTTGAAATCAGTCCCGTATACCCTGTGCGTATACCCATTGACCAATCACGTGTGTTAGTTGTGTTACGTAATAATTTAAACGGACTTAATACTTAATAATACGGGCTGTAAGCTGGGACTAAGGGCAGAATGTACTACGATCACGAATCACGTTTAGCAAAATACTCGTATGAATACAACTATTTTTACTAATGCAGCGAAAACCCTTTCCAGTATCGTAACAAGCAACCAAAATAACTTGGCAACTCAATTTTAATGCTGTCTACTTGAATATTAAAATTTGGAGAATACCGTACTTGACAGGCAGTCAAAAAGTGTAATAAAACATTCCGCCTTCATGGTGCTCATGGTTCACAAACTCAAACTTGATATTCCATGAATCTATTAAACTAAGTTTATGGGGAAAATGATGAGTTGTTTTAAAAACACCATAAAGATGGTACGATGTAGTAAAAATGTTTTGTAGTCTTTTTTTACGATCGTTTGATCATCATTTCGAGAAGCTTGTCTTGATATTAAGTAGCTGGTGTAAAACTATTCGCTGAGGTAGTTGCGGTTAAAATTTTGATGGCTGTTGCAGTGAAGAAGAATTCTGATTCTGAGAAATTATAGCTTTTTGTTTTATTGATTGTTTTTTTATGATTCTGATAGTGTCCTTTTACTTTGAACAATATTTATTATTAGAACAAATTAATTAGTACACGTGTATATATTGAGGAAAGCTCGACTAGTTTCGAACCATAGAGGGGTTCTTCCTCATGAACAGCGAGCGCGGACGCGACAATATCGTGCAGCCTAGTTTCACACTAGTCGAGCTTTTCTCACGTGAGTAATACGCGATTTTTAATTAATTTATTATGTCTTACGAAATTCATAATATCTATATGAAAATATAAGAACAAAAATGAATTTCAATAATCGTCTTGCTAAAGCTTCCCATTGCCATTAGGCCATTGACCAAAGGTCATTATTGATCATTGATAGGCAAAAAATGTGGTGAAAAGATTGAGATATTCTGTGTCAATGTTTTTTTCTCAAAACTGAAACTGTGACCAAAACTCAGAAATTGTTTGATATCCATGAGAGCTAAAAACAATACTGTTTAATACGTGTTAAAAAAGTAAACCAATGTTCAGTGGCGATTTTAAAAAAAAACCGTTTTGGCAGTGTCAGTCGCGCAAACTCCTTAGTCTACTCTACTCCAATTATAATTAGTTAACGACGTGGTATATTAATATAATGTTTATATATTCATATCGTCATATCAAGTATCTTACATACATCATGCTATGTTTTTATAATAACTATCGTAAGACATACTGAATTAACTAAAAATCGCGGGTTACTCACGTGTATAGGTATATTAAGAAAAGCTCTACTAGTTTCGAACCACAGAGGGGTTCTTCCTCATGTGCAGCGTGCGCGGACGCGGCGTCTGTGGTTCGAAACTAGTAGAGCTTTTCTCAATATATACACGTGAGTAACCCGCGATTTTTAGCTAATACATCATGCTTTCTGTTGTACGCAAGAAAGTCCATTTGAATCACGACGTAAAATGAATACAGCACATTTTACCAACATAGGCGTTTAGTCATCGCTGTTCAGTCTTCCGCCACAACAAAGCTATTAGAACTAATCGTTCCTTCAATCAATATATCACAAATTCAATAATCACTGAACAGATTTCAGCCGTCATTAGCTACACAATGGAGGCAGGAGGCGAGGAATGTCAATATCTGAACTATTGTCCTCACGCTAGGAGGGGACAGACAATAACCCCCTGTTGTTCGGTATATAGGTAGTATTTATAGAGGTACATACATAATATGTAATAGGTTATATATTTGTAAGTGTTTTAAGATGAAATGTTTCAATATAAATTGGCAGTTCCAATTTTTATTTGGACCCAGTTAAAAGGTGTGGCATAAAGCGGATTTTTAAGTTAAATATGGCCAATACCACAAACAACAAACGATAAATTAAAACTGTAATGCTTATTACAAATTATAAAACTACTTTTTGGGGTTCCGTTGCCAAATGAAAAACAGCGAAACCCTTGTTTTGATCTGTCGTCCTATGTGTACATTTGTATATCACATCTAGTTTTTCTTAAAATAACTATATACTCTTGAAACTTGTCGAGTAGATACATTATGTGAATCGCATTAAGATTTTTGTAAGGTCTTCAAAAATGAAAAATTGTTTCTTATATAAATTTTTTTATGAATTGGTAGTTTGATATGAATCAGTAACAAAGTGGTGGAATGTGCGTAAGTTGCTGCAAGGTCCAAAATAAATTAATTATATATATAAAAAAATCATATAAGATGTACCAAACAAAGTTTTACCGACATTAGTTTGGAACGAGATCTAGAAAATAGATTTAAAATTGCTTTCTCTGTCCCTATATACCTATGTATGCTTAAATCTAGTTTAAAAACTACGAAATTTTATTGTGTATAATAATAAAGTTTATCAAAAAGTGGAGAAATTTTGTATCAGTATTATATACCCGTGCGAATCCGGGGCGTGTTCCTAGTACGCTATCCTCCATGGGCGAGTAGTGCTACCCGTATTGGGATGTTTTTTGCATATTTGTTACCGAAAACTTTTCAAAAATTACTGATTTTATACTGATAGGTAGGTGTTTCATCAAAAAGTCATAATATACAAGAAACGATGGCATCCAAGTGAGCTGCAATTAGCACGTTAGCTTCACGTCACGACTAAGCTACATAATCTCCCTAAAGACTAAGTCGAGCAAGTAATTAATCTGTTGTGACGTCACAGATATGAGGCTCACTATAATGCGCTCAATTATCTTCACGCTCGACGCTTTGTTGGCAAGCAGACAAGATTGCGTTGATGTATGATATCGTTGCTCATCAACATGAAGCGATTACAGGTGTTGGTTTATGTAGATAATGTTGTGCTTGAACTAGTGTATAAACCAAACAATGTAAATTATCATGGTTGCATAAATAGGTCACTAGTTGAACCATTGTTTATACGAGATGTAAGGAAACCTATAACAGATTTCCTTACATCTCGTGTCACTGATGTAATATAACTTTAATTAGCAAGTACATACTACTCGGAAAAATGACATAGCTACTTAAATGTGTGTTAAAAACTGTAACAGTAAACTGTCCTTAAATAAGTTATAGTAGATTTTATTGTTCCAGGTCTGCCATTAGTGAGAGAACCAAGCTTCGCGATTTCTGACCAGGCTCAACCGGAATGATACCACTGCCTCACAGAAAACCAGTGTGAAACAACCACAGCGTTGTGTTTCGCCGCTAAGATGAGGTTACTGGAGGCCCAATACTCAAAACCTTAAAACCAAAAGGCCTGCGAGGCACTCTTCCAGTCTTCTTGGTGTTGCGGATATCCATGGACGATGCTCATTACTTACCATCAGGTGATCCGTCTGATCATTTACCACGATGGCTGAGCAACCGGCTGTCATGAAACGTGTTTGATTCCGCCACGGAATAACTGTTTGTGTACATAATCAGTTGTTATTCTTATGTCCATATATCTGGGTACAAAATTTTATGTTTGACTAGCTACTCCCGCTTAGTTTCACTTGCTGCTAGCATAGCGTGATGTTTTAAAGCCTATAGGAATCGGAAACATTGTAGCTATCAATAAGAGAAAGAATTTTGGGAATCCGACCAGTGGTGCCAAAGATTACCCCCTACATACAAACTTACAAATTTTACCTCTTTATAATATTAGTATAGTAAAACATTCCCACGTCACAGTAAGTCATCATATTGTTGTGAAATGTTTTAAAAAGAAACAACTAAAAGAAATAAGTAAGTATATAGTTATATGTCACAAACAATCTTATGATGTTGGCCACCCCTAGCATAATCACTTAAATATGTAAGTTTGAATAACCACTATAGTAAGAATACAATAATCTATAATTAAATAATCCAACGATCAATCAAATAAATAAAATAACAACAAACTTGACACCATAACAAAATTAAAGATCACAACTTGACGTCCACGATCATAAGTGTAGATATTAGTCTCAATTACGTGTCACTAATGACGGTTAATTTTTATCAATTCAATGAAAACTATGATCGCAAAGACTTAGATTAATGATAGTTTTATTCGATTACTATAGCATTTGTTTGTTATGCTACATGTAGATAGACGAGGTTTTTATTAAAATAATACGTAATTGAATCAAGCTGTTCTTTATTTTATTTTATTTTAGGGGGTGTTTTTTTGGTATAATATCGTATACATACAGATAAAGGAAATTGACATTGATCATGTATTTGTTCAAAGTATATTTAAAATTGGTGATTTTATTTGAAAAATATTTGTCGGAGCTATGAAATCTATAACTATTATAAAGAGGTAAAATTTGTAAGTTTGTATGTAGGGGGTAATCTTTGGAACCATTGGTCGGATTGCCAAAATTCTTTCACTGATAGATAGCTACAATGTTCCTGAGTGCTATAGGCTATATAACTACAAAACATCAAGCTACGAGTAAATAGAGCAGCGGGTAAACCGCGCGAGAATAGCTAATATTAGATATTTTTGAAACGTCAATTCTTGAAGTAGATTTAAGTTGTGAAATTTGCAATAAGAAAATTATATGTATACAGGGCACCCCCACCTTACAGTGTTAAACTCAAAACAAGAATATTTATTAATTATTGTATTTGTAACGCTTACCTTTTATTGACGGACCGACTATCCAACAATTCTAGAAATATTTTTTTGATGGGTGAAAACCATTATACAGGGTGTAAGGGACAGCCCTCCACAAATTAACAGGGTGCATTCAGCTCCTTATTCTGAATCATATTCCAGTGAAAATTCTTTCAGGAAAATTTTCAATTTTTTTTTCGTTTTTTCAGTTCCTACACCTCTATTTCAATGTATAATTACATTCTATGTATGAAGAATAACATTAATGTAAATAACACAGCTAAAACAAAAAAATACGCAATGGTTGTGTGAATTCTCTAAAGAACTACGCATGAAATCAGCTGTTCAATTTCTACCTAGCGCGAGTCGTTTGAACTCACCGCACCGCGGTCACGGCGCAGCGGCTCGGCGCCCCACCGCGCCGATCGCCGCGCCGCCGTAGGTATTACCTACGATCGTCCAACGTACAGAATAGCTGCGTCCCTTTCTATCGCCCCGCCTCCGCGTCTCCCCGTCTCCCCGATTCTTTGCACAATGTTTGCCCGATTGAACCAGTGTTGCCAATTTTTAACTTTTGTTACCTCAGGTAGCGAAATTTATCTAAAACTTGAGAACTGCTTTGCATTCATAATTACGTTGATGAGATTTTCATTAATCAATTAATGAAAATCTTGTCGCGCACATAAATTGAATAAGAAATAAATAAAGATTAGTCTAGTTTTAATTTTAAAGCATTTACAAATACTACCTAATTTATTAATTGATTGTTCTTTTTAAGCGATTACTGGCTAGTTTTTAAACTACTTACAGATTTTTACATGGCTTCACAATAGCCATGAATTGATAGTCGAGCCAGAAATTAAACACAATCTCCCTGGAATGGAAGCACAGCTTTCTATCACACTGCACTTTTATTATTCTAAATTAACTAAACAATGAAATTAGAATTAAATTGATTTAATCAATTCATTTCTCTACAAAAAATAACAGAATGATAAATTACGACCATGCATAATTTTTTATTTTTTACCCCGAAATTTTGTAGTTTTCGTGTAATTGGCAACAACAGATTTATGTTTGTGTGTGTCTCATCACATGCAGTCGCCATTGTGCCTTGCTGCGATGTTATTGTTTGTGTACCGCGAGCGTGTGTCGGCACGGATCGCTCGCGCATTCGGCTTAAAAGTTTTGTTATAAGTAGTGTTGTTAAGTTTTATTAGTTATGTAGTGTGTGAAGTGTAGTGAAGTTTTGTTGTAGAAATTTTGCGAAATTACGTACTACCTAGGTACGTTTAGCGCGCGTGATTATGGGGAGATGATAATGTGTTGTAGTAGTGTAGGTATCCTGACCGTCGCCATCCATCAGACTCCAGGATAATTACTGGTGACTATCAACGCTTGCTAGAAAACCAGCTCATTGTTCCCAAACAAAAAGGCGCCGGAAGACCAATACCTACGTGGATTTTGGAATTGGTTCGCTAACGTAACGAGACGCTACCACTTACCAGTGCTTTCCTATTTAAACGTAGTTTAGGTAGGTTTGGACCGCAACCGTGGCCAGCACGATCCCCAGACCTAACCCATTTGGACCCCTTTTTGTGGGGTTACGTAAAAGAAAAAGTGTTTGTGAGTGCGTGTGCAAGTGAGTACGAAATGCGAGACCGCATCACAAATGCTTTCCAGAGCCGGAAACCGGAGCGATTCTAAGGTACCTACGCATTTTTCTTTTTTTATCATTTATCAGTTACCATGTTATGATTGTTAGATTTTTTTTTGTAAGTAATGCAGCTATCTTTTAAATAATAATTTATTGTTATTAAAACGTGGCGCGAGCGCGATTATTACATTGTCTTTTGTAAGTAATGCGGCTATCTTTTAAATAATAATTTAGGCGCGAGCGCGACCGTTTGTCTGAACGTAAGGTCGCGGCGCTGCCCATAGTGTAAAGTAATAATACTAAAAGCGCTGCCGTTCGCTGCGTGCGTTTGCGGTGGTAGCGATACATTGCGTGTAAGGTAATGAAACAAATCGGTTTAATTGGATTCCCATAACGTTCCTGAAATAATTTCATGTACCGGTCAACTTAAGACGATATACTGAATCCACCCTATCAGTTTGCGGAAGGCTGTCCCTTACACCCTGTATATATTTTTTTATGTTATAGTTCGGCAAAGGAGCAGACGGATTACCTGATGGTAAGCAATCAGCACCGCCTATGGACACAACTGCAAACCTATTATTTAAATTGGAAAAAACCGAAGTCACCACTTAGGCGCATATCTTGAAAAACTTCTCAAAAAGGTTTTCCAAGACATCCTTCGTATGAATTCCAAAAATTCTTTTAAACAATATAATTAAGTCCTTTTTTCAGTAGCAACACAAAGGAGGTTCCCCTCACGGCATAACATAACAGCGTGCCTTTGCCCATCTTTTATTAAAACGGAAACGATAGCCCATTCGTAGATACTTCTTTATTCGCGAATAAAATGACTAGGGGTGCATAAAATAACAATGTTGCACTTAGCTAGCTTTATTTACATTGTTCCTGTATTGCATTGGTCGCTTTTGTATTGACAACTAGCTCTTACCCGCGGCGTCGCTCCCGTAATTTGACTACCTACCCTACTCTACCTACCCTATCTAGCCTACTCTACTTACCCTACCTACCCTACTTTACCTACCCTACTCTTCCTACCCTACTCTTCCTACCCTACTCTACATACCCTACTCTACATACCCTACTCTACATACACTACTCTACCTACCCTACTCTACCTACCATACTCTACCTACCCTACTCTACCTACACTACTCTACCTACCCTACTCTACCTACCCTACTCTACCTACCCTACTCTACCTACCCTACTCTACCTACGCTACTCTACCTACCCTACTCTACCTACCCTATTCTACTTACCCTACTCTACCTACCCTACTCTACCTTCCCTACTCTACCTACCCTACTCTACCTACCCTACTCTACCTACCCTACTCTACCTACCCTACTCTATCCTATCCTATGTCCTTCTCCTGGCTCTAAACTATCTCCCTGCCAATTTTCAGCTAAATCGGTTCAGCCGTTCTTGAGTTATAAGTGGTGTAACTAACACGACTTTCTTTTATATATATAGATAAGGCTGAAAATGGATCAATAATAATGGGTCATAAAATAATCAGGTATATAAGTTTTATTTTTCTCTTAAAGTTAGGTACTATCCAAAAATGTGAGAGAGCCATATTTCGGCACCAATGGATCAACTGAACCGGAGTGATACTACGCCCTTACAGAAAACTGGCGTCGAATAACTACTGTTTTGTGTATTCGAAGTGTGAATGAGGTTTGCCCAAACTTTTCTCTACCCCATCCCTTCCCGGTAACAAAATTTTTAAAACTCTCATCCCCAAATGACCTGCAATGCACTCATTACTTCTCTGGTGTTGCGGTTGACGATTGCTTACCATCTGGTAATTCGTATGCGCGTTTGTCGGCCTAATATATAAGAAAGCGTAATTAATGTAAACGCGAATAAATGATTCCATATTATTATAATAGTGTGATTTGGTCTCACTATGTCGAATCGACTGCACGGTTGACGCTGTGGCTGGGCAACTGGCTGCCGAGCGACGTGTTGTGGGTTCGATTCCCGCACGAAACACTTTGTGTGATTTACACATTGTTGTTTCGGGTCCAAGGTTTTTTTTTTTACTTTCTATAAACTAGTGCTTGACTGCGATCCTACCTGATAATAAGCAGTGATGCAATCGTTGATGGTAAGGCGCACTAGTTTATTAAGAGCCTATTCACTCTAGGTGTCATGTGTATGTGATATTGTATGTTTGTAAACGCAGCTCCGACACAGGAGAGATAATTCTAGTGTGGGGCAAAGTGGTTAAAAAAAAATTGTACTGCAACATTTGTGTTTATAATAGTGTGGGAGAGCTTGCTTCGGCACGAATGGGTCGGCTCGACCGAAGTGTCACGCCACGGCCTCACAGAAGACCGGCGTGAAACAACCACAGCGTCGTGTTTCGCCGTGTGAGTGAGGTTACCGGAGGCCCAATCCTTCCCCGCCCCCATTCCCTCCTCAATCTCTAAATCTCCAAATCCCTAATCCCTAAAATGTCGGCAACGCACTTGTAACTCCTCCGTTGCGGGTGTCCATGGGCGGCGCTGATTGCTTACCATCAGGTAATCCGTCTGGTCGTTTGCCGACCTATTACATAAAAAAAATACGTTTCATTTCTGTTATATTTCGTCTAAAACGTGAATTATTGGAAATTTATGAAACTTTGACGAAAATAGAAATGAAGGATGAGAAAATAAACCTACATGTATGTAAAAATCAAAACATACCAAGCAATCGTACAAGACATATAACAGTCTCCAAGACTCCCTGTTTCAACATAAGCCACATGGCCCACTGGGATATTGTCCTTGTAAAGCAAGTTCCGTAATGTTCCTCATTATTTCTGCTCCCCTGGTACTAATGTGTGATGATATAGTTACAGTTCTGTATCATATATCAATGTGACTTGAATAATTTTGTAAAAAATCACACTTTTGACCCTTATATATAAACTTTTAGTTTTTACGCCAAATAGTATTCTTAATTTCGAAAATATTTTAAGAAAAAAATGTAAAAACACTTGGATCTTGGTTACTTTGAGTTTAATATCACATTACACAGTCGGGACTATCTCGATCATCTTATTTTTAGTAGACGATGATAATGATATTTATAGTTCTAATGTTACAATAATTAGTATAACTAATAATAATTAGTATTATTAATTAGATGATACAACACGTATGCATGTCGTTAACTCAACAGTATGTCCTCAAGCCTCAAACTGGCTACAGCTGAGCACAGTCCTATTCCCACAAGGAGAAGGTTTAGAGGAGTTACATTAATAGAGAAATTTGAGCATTAATCGCCACGCTTACTCAAGTGGGAATGGCGATTTCAAACTTATACATGTAAATTTTAAGTCCAGATTTCTCAAAATGTTTTCCTTCACCTTTTAAGTCAGTTATGTTTAAATAAACTTAGAAAGTACAATACATATTAATATGACTCAGAAAAAGTCACATTGGTACTTGTCAGGTTACGAAGCGGCATCAACGGGCATGGTAAGCGGACGCTCTTAATCCAAATTTTATTAATATTATAAATGCGAAATTAACTGTCTGTCTGTCTTTTCTTTACGCCTAAACCACTGATCCGATATCTGTCAAATTTGATACAGACATAGTTTGGAAGTCGAGAAAGGACCTTTTATACCAAAAATATGCAGGAAGTCACTATTCCACGCGAACGGAGTCGCGGGTATAAGCTAGTAATTAATGAAAAAAGAAGAACGCCGTCATATACAACCAAAGACTCATCATAAACACGTACAACGATCCTTTCATTGATTTCATATGTGACCCTTGTCCATTAGGTAGATGGATCGAGCTGAACTCAGATTTACATTGCAAATGTACCGTCAAAGGCCATGTTAGAATTTTACATTCCATTCGCGAGCTTTTAAAACATCCCGCGTTGTCTATAGAATAGGATTCGCATCTGCATACTTTACTAATTGAATGGCCTTGTTGATCAATATTCCTTTCAGCAAATGTTTGTGTTATAGTTTTACGATATGTGAATCTATGAAGGATTTATATCTTTCATGATTTGCTTCAAAATACAGAAAAAATCAAAATCAAATCATTTTGACTTTGGCAGTCTGTCGGTCTGTCCACAAGTGCAGATATTTGCTCGTTCCAAAGTCTAGATTCCCATGGAGAAGAACGAGTGAGAAACTTCATGATTACTCTTTTTCAATCAATTTCACATACATAATATTTTTCAGGGTTGATGATGTGGATTGGTTGACGTGCAGTTCATTTCCCTCATAGAACAACTCCTTTTCTTAATGGCAGTGTATGTGTATGTTGATGCGCTGGATCGAAACCAGTGGAGGCGGATCATCCGCTCCAGATGTTACCCCGATGCTGACCAGGATCTTCAGACATAAGGGCCGACTATAAGGTAAGGTGTATGTTTAATTGTATGTTTGTAAATGCACCCACAATACTGAAGAAAATCTAAGTATGTATATAATCTGCAGCATTTTAATAATAACAGAAACTAGACACAATTTCTATTATACATTTTAGTTAAATTAGGTTTAAGTACACTATTATCTATATTTGCAATTATAATTTGTCTTGAAATTTAATTGACATGATTTTACTCAAAAAAGAAGAAATCATAATAATATTTTAAATAACCTGATAATTCAAACACTGAACCATCGCAAATCGCGTTGGCAAATATAAAAACTTTTATAAATGCCTCGTGCCGACCAGCTCAATCCGTTCATTTTCTCATTCGTCTGAAAGAAATTTTCCTACCGTGAAGCCAGGTAAAGTTCATCCAATAAAAATGTTATAACCAATAGAAAGATTAGGTTTCCAACTCGTCTTAGATCACATCAGATCCATCTTTGTCGATTTGCCTTCGTTTCGAGCCCTTCGGGAAATTCGATGCATTATCGATCTTTCTTAGAGATGGGCGTGTGTCGATAATATTTTGTTGGTTCATGTCTCTACAGGTAGTATTCGATTAATTTTGTTTAAGTATTTATAATATTGTATGTAATGTGTACTTTGAAGTTTATATCAAATAAAGTAAGTTAAATAAATTTAATAAAAACTCTTTGCTGATTGCCATAGCAATCTGGATTGAACTATAACTATATCTTATGTTTTAGTAAGTATACATAGGTGTAATATATTAGAAGCGACTAAAACTATAGCCAATTAAAATAAATATTATCCAACTAAAACAATTTGTCTTATCTTTTTACTAACAAACCAATACTTTACCAAAATTTGATAATCTATCGATATGTCGATATCGATATCGACCTCTTCAGCTTTACCTATTAAACCACATCACTAAACCAAGCATCTAGGATTACAGTCCACTGGAATACCTGAGCATCCTGAGTATTATTGTGATGGATTTTAGATTACCCGTATGTGAGGTTCGTCCGTAAATAAATACAGATGTTAGGCATTTAATAAGATAGAGTATCCGTCTCACTTGCCTCAGGGAAATCTGTGTTGCGGAGTTTTGTTTTAAGTTGAAAATAGTTAATGTTCAGTGCTGCTTGATCGATAAAAATACAGATTTGATGAATATTTTACTATGAAATAGTGATTATAAAATGAATGTAAGTTCAACGTCTCTGTATGAGATTCTAGGAAACTAATATAATTATGTAAACTGGTTTTTTGATGTCAAAATTCACATTTTGTATTGAAAATTCCTAATTACCAGTGGAACTTATAATGATGCTATTATGGACACAAATTAGTGGAAGGTAAAAAAAGAAAAAACGTGCCTCGGTCGAAAGAAATCTTTAAGAACTATCATCGAACTACATCATGCGTGCAAGTGAATTCTATTATATGTATCGCTCATCAAGGCTTTCATACAAGTCACGTTTCAAATTCAGTTGGTAATGCTGAAATGTGCCATTGTTAGCATAATAAGCATTGTAATACTGTGTCCTGTAACAGCCAATATTGACCATCCAACGTTATTGCCACGTCTATATTTTGCGGAACGCTTTCAATTACTAATTCCACAAATATCGACAATGAGTTTCACATCACTATTGTTCGGTCTTCGGTAGAATGTACCAGTGCGTGCATTGTAAAGGAATACAGGAATTACTAAATAAAAAAAAGTTAATACGATATTCGAAGAATTTATAGAATCTGTTCGTTTTTTTTTTTCAGTGGATTTTTCCAATTGGTTATAGAGTTTCAGTTAACATAAAAATATATTTTGTCATTATTATATTTTAACAGATATTTTTTTCAAAAATGGCAGATACGATTGCATTAGGCTATGGCAGACCCTACTTAACCCTAATAGTACCTTTCCCCTAACTAGACCTAGTAGTTCACTACTGAACTATTAACCTCATTTATGTGAATTGTAGACTGGCGTATGGATCGGCTAAAAGACCAGAAGGGTCGCCTGATTGTAAGCATTCAGCGTCGTCCAGACCAGACCAGACGTGCCCATGCATTGCCGGCCTATTGGGATTAGAGATTTGAGAATTGAAGATGGGGAGAGGGTGAGGACTTGCCCCCGGTAATCTCTCTCGCACAGCATCTCTCTTACAAAATGGTGTGCTGTTCTTTGATGCCGTGGATAACCGAAGTGATACTTCGGTTATTAGTCCAATCGTATCAAAACAAGGCTATACCATACTTCTGCATAAGGATATATCCACTTTTGACCGAACGCTGTTAGGCAGGCTCTGCATAATACGTATCTAATTTAAAATTTAGCTCTCTTGATTCAAATACACTGAAATGTAAATGAAGAGACTGGCCATTAATACAAAACTCCTGCCTTAAAACTGAAAAACGAAAATATATATATGCTCGTTGACCTTGAAATCCTAAGAGCATGTTTTTAAAGCATTTCAATTTGTCTCATAATGTCGCTTAAAGCCACGAGCCATGTATCTCGGGTCGCAACAGGCGCTTCTAATAAGCAGCCATTACTGAAATTAAGGCATCAATCTCTCCGCCCCGCGTCGATGCCTTCCGCGCTCTTCTAAGATTTTAACCAAAGAATAATTGTGTGCGCTTAGAGCAGAATCGACGATGCGAATATTAGGATGTTTTTTTTACTTAATAATTTGAGAAATACTTGTAGTTCTCAAAATGTAACATTAACGTAAGAGTTTTTTGCTCGTTTTTCTCCATTCGAATTTACAATTTGTCAGTCAGTGGGGCTAGGTGCTCACCTAGCTCCACTGACGAACAGACTCACAGACTACTTTTTCTATTCTATTTTGATGTTACAAAATCACCTATTTATGGTTTAGTTGGAATGATTTTGACTTTGAACTTCTCCGTAAAATACATCTGTATCATTTATAATTTTTTTTTTCACATAGTGATTAAGAAATCACTTTATTAGCCAGGTACCTAGGCTAGCACGCCAGACTTTTCAGATATCTAAACTATGTAAAGAAAAATACATTATTTTTCTTCAGGTTTTAATTAATATTTTTATGTTTTTATGTCTATAGAGGTTTTATGTTAAAGTGACGGTCATAATTTTGTTTTATAAATTCAAAAAAAAATTAGTTCCAAATTTAAAATCTTAGGTCTATAATACCGCTTGTTGAATAAAGAACACAAACCTGCCTATTGAAAAAGCTTTATTTAATTTTGTTGCCATTTCCTATGCTACTCTTATATCTTACTCATACCTCCCATGTCCTTTCTATCCCAATTTTCTTGTTCTAGGTCACAGGTGAAAGTTGGTTGTGGTCGTGACATAAATTTCCGTTTAAGGCAATAAACGCTTGTTACGCTTAGGGTCGCGGATTAGGATTGCGTGCCCACTGCGGCGTGGTTCCGTAGCCCGCGGGAAATATGGGATCATTTTACGAAATATATCGGTACTCATAGCTGCATGTTCTGGACAATATGAACAAAATGTTGTTGGATTATGTAGCGACGATTTGCTATTACAGTGCTTAGATTGGTACTTAAACTTTTTTTATTCATATTTTAGGATCAGGTCCAGTGTTGTCTTTAGAAACAGTAGAGTTTAGAATTTTTGACCCTATTACAAAATAATGAAACCCATGATTATACCAAGATTACCCTACAAAATAGAAACGAACTTAGTTAGCTTTGACAACAACACAAATACAATTGAGAAATCAAATGTAAAAATAGAATACCAATTAAAAAAAAATGAAATAGATCATTAATATTTAATTAATCTCATCATCATTATTACTCGAGTCATATTTTCCTCGACACGCAATACTGTTTTCAATTACACGTGCTACACTGAAAAAGATATTGGATACACATTACACAACTCAAGGAAAACGTGTTTGAAAATCTATCAAAATTGAATAATATTTACTTCCCATATAACAAACAAAAGGTTTTTTAATCTTACCGTCGTAGTTGCGGAAGCGGGAAAATTTACAAAACATCCACCCGCCTTTGTTTACCCCCTGTATATTGTGAGTGACGTTATCGAATTGCTTTGTGTCCATCGCTTGTCATACACTGACGGCTGAACAATACAGCCGTGTAGATTACGAAGTGTAAGTGAAATTAGCTTTTGTTGTCGGTTGTTTTTTTGGTACGGCGGAAATTAGCGTCTGTCTAGGTTAGTAGGTCTGGTTATCTTCATTATTTGGTTATTTAGGGGGAAGATAATATTGGCAGCACGTATCAAATATAATATGGATAGAATACTTCGATTGAAGGTGTATTAGGGAGAACTTTATCAATATTTGTATTTCAGCGCCGAGTATTTTAAAGTTTATAAAAGTCATATCAGGATATTTTCAGAATCTGTTAGTATGTAAGTTTAAGTAGAATTAAGTATTTCCTACTGATCTCATTTCTTGCGTTTATACCTACCTACTTATTTTCTAATTTAGTGTTCCATTTTATTGTTTAATTATATTGCAATTCTAATGTTGTTATAATATTTTTAATATAATTCTAATAATGTTATTGTAATAGATAGTTTCGTTCTTACACTACTAGGTTATCACTTTATTTTTAAGAATGCTGGATACCTGTAATTAGCGACTGTATAAGGCCAAAACCTAATGTTATTATTGTTTTATTTAATTTGCTATATACAGAAGCTGTTGGTGAACCTTTTTTAAATAAATAAATAAAATAAATAGAATATTTTTACTAAACCAAAAATATTTATTAAGGACGTCACTGGTTTTCATACATGTTGGAATCAATTCATTCATGAGACCACTGTACTGGAAAACAAATGAAAATCCTTTGATAAATATAATAAATGTGAATTTATTTAGCATATAAGGGATGTTTGTGCTCAATACCTGAATGGAAGATGAGACAATCGATGTTCAAAAGCATTGTTCTCATTTGTATTGTTTTAATACAAATAAATCTGCGTGTACTCGGACCGTGACGGACCAATGGGTCCCCATACAATAATACATAATAAATTCAACTGATATCATTCTCATGTAAATTTTGGAAATGTGTGGATATTAATATGACTAAATATTTGTTAATTACAGCGGTCGAGTTTTGTTGTTTTGTTACCCAGTCAGTCGAGCGGGAGTCGCGAATATTTTATGTTGGTCGTTCTCGTTACATAGGTAAAACTGATTCCAATCGAAATTGAATTGTAGTTTGTAAAAAGTTATATTTCTAAAATGTATGCTTTTCAGTTCCTATATTTGAGAACGGTTGGGGGTCATTAGGCTGATCGGTTTTAAGTCATAACAGGAGCACACATCGGGAGTGATCCACAAATTAGGTCTTTTTTTGTGAGGGGAAAATCATCAAATGACTTCTCCCGCCCAGGGCCGGGCGGAAGGGAGTGTCACTGACTCTTACTGACTAAAAACCCCCCTGTTCCTTCTCCTGCTCTGGACCGAGGTCGCAGTGCCTCATTGCGCTTACCCCGCAACCCACAAATTAGGTCTGGATATATAAGTTTAGGTATTACTGTAAACGCACCGCATAAGGAAAATAATTTATAGTGGGACGACTATTATTTGTAAATTTGTAGATTGGAGAGACTATTCTTTGAAATTGTTTACAAGTTAACTAAACAATCAGAAGGCTTAACATGGTAACGTATTGATCGCCTTGACGTAAAACAAACTGGCATTTGCGATAGTTATTTCTCAACTTTATAAAAAAACTGTTCAATCTCTTTCTGTGTTTGTATTCTTTGGGAAAATTGTGTTATATATATGTATACATACAATCTAAATATTAATTCAAGTTGTGGCATCTTTATTCCAACAACTACACAACTTAAGCGACGCAAACAGTCCTAGCCCTCCAAAAAAACCGAACACAACTGAAATATTCAAAAAATTGTGTTCGAAAACGAAACGAAATTCGAACTCGGAATAACAGTGCATCAGACCGTTAGACCGACTCGTGAAATTTTAACTAGCAGCCCGCACTGTGCACTTTTATTTGCAATGACGTGTACAGTGGAATACGTCGCTTGTGTCAGTAAACTTGCGGGCGCAGTCAACAAATTGTTTTTGCTTACATTACAGTGCGTGCCCGAATAATTGGGCAGTATACACTTGTTAATTCATTACGGTTGATAGACAGGTGGTAATGAGCGGGAAATATTTATTGTGCATTTTTAAGTTTAATTACATTATTAAGCTTGGAATTCAGACGATGGTATTTTTGCTGATGGATTAAAATGTTGTTGGTGTTGTTAATGTTGTTTAATTATGCGGTTTATTTTGTCGTTTAACTTATTGGCTCGTTGATAGGGTTGCTGTAAATGCTTTTGTCTATAATGAGTGTAAGTTTTATTTGCAGGTTAATAATAAGGTGACTATATATGTATATGCATTTAACTTTGGAATCACGTTTTGTTTTAAATGTACCACAAAATAATCTAAACAATAAGTCGGTATGGAAATCAGAAATCTAAAATTAGTCATATGCGTATTTTTTATTTTTTAGTAGGTATAAGAAAAAGTTTGATGCTATTACTTAACTTTTTTAATAATTGTGTAGCAAACTCACCTCACCTAGCTGGTAAGCAATCAACACCAAAGGAGTTATCTTTTGGAGATTATGGTTTCCTTGAATTGTGGATGGGGGAAGGACAAGGTGGGTGAAGCATAGGATCTCCGGTAACCTTACTTAAACAGCAAAAACAATGCTGTAGTTGTTTTACGCCTCGTGGTTGTATTGCTCCGGTCGAGCCGACCCAATCGTCCCCAAGCTTAGCTCTCCCACACTTTGAATTACTGAGTCGTGTCGTCATACGATATTAAAAAAAATACTTTTTATATATAACGTCACAAAAATAAATAAGTATTAAAATTAATTAAGTCAAAACTATTATTCCGAATAAGGGTTAAACAAAACTTTATCCTCAATTCAATATAATCAACATTTATTAGGTCGTATAATAATGGTAAAGTAAGTAGTTTTCATAATAGTTCCAAGTTTAATAATGCAGTTTGAATTTGAAAGATATCACAACTGCATTCATTGCGCATCGGCTAAGAAAATTTAATCCAATGGAACTCCTACAACTTTAGACTGACGTTCATTCACGAATGCTTCACAACTGTCAACTAATTGTGAAACTGTTATAATATTTTACACTTTTTCTATTAATACTTATTACGAATAAAATATTTCAATATTATCTTTTTGTTTATTAAATTAAGTTTGTTCAAATATAAAATTTTATCATAAGTTGTGCGATGATATTTTACGCTCTAATTTTCAGAATGCCATCGTAAAACAACGCAAGCTTTTGTCGTGTTAGTAATGTTACCCACACATAATCTTCTCCCTTCATCTCCAATCTCCAAATCCCCAACATTAAAAATCCTAACAGTATACACAAGGCTGGCAAAGAACATATTGTAAATCCTTAGGTTTTGCAGACGTTCATGGGTGGCACCGATTACTTATTATCCTTGTGCTTTTTTGTCGACCTACCATATAAAAAATACCCTTAAATTTTAAAAATTAGGTACCTGAAACCCGTTTAATGTAACTAGCGTACTTGTTCTTGGGCTCAGCATCCAGTTTTTAATAGTTTGATTTGGTTTTTTTTATTATTTCGTAATAGACAGGCATTTGACCGCTATCACGCCTGGTGGTAGGCGATAATGCTGACTCCTACGATTTAGAACGCCTACCAATAAGCAACCTATTGCCAGATTAATTAAATTATTGAAAGAATCCAGTAATCATTCTGTGCATAATCATTATTGGTCAAAATAATATGATGATATAATTTATATCTATACTAATATTATAATGAGGTAAAATTTGTAAGTTTGTGAGTTTGTATGGTGGGGGTTATCTTTGGAACCTAATTGTCAAAATTCTTTCACTGATAGATAGCTACAATGCTCCTGAGTGGTAAAGAAAAGCTATAAAACATCACGCTACGATCAAATGTAGCCGTGTAGCGGGTGAAACCGCGCGATTGTAGCTAGTGACTAAAATTAGCCCCCATTTGTAAAATGGGTAACTACAACAAAACTGCATTGCATTTGCTCAAAATTACTTTAAAGTACCAGTAAATTTTACCAACATCAACACAACAAAATTAAAAATATCTAACGCTTCCATTATTCATAACACATGCGCAACAACGAAACATTTTTCAACCGTCTCCTCTTCTAGCTAATTGAAATACCTTCTCCAAATTTTTCACACTCCCGGCTCCCGGAGGAAAGGCTAAATCTAGTAAATTAGTTTCATTATCACTATGTCCCAGGTGCTTCAGAGAGCTTGTTTTTGGTGCGAACTCTCCCCTCCCAGTGCCTATCCGTCTTAACCAGCTTTATTAAGTTGAACTCTTTAGCTAGAGTAGTTCTAACTTAGTCTACTGGGTACGATTACTTACCTTTCTCTGCTAAAGAATTGAATAGTCTCTGTTTTTTGCTCTTTGTATTGTTAAATGCAAGTTTAAATAAAAGATAGGGGAAATCGCTCGGGACCGTTTGTGTTTTCGTTGAGATAAATTCCCTTCGAGTTTTGCTTCTATTCATTCTTGGACTTGATGTTGTTCGAAGTTCTTTGTTAGCTGTTTGTTATACTTATCACGTACAACTTTAAATCTTACGTTTGGACTGTACAGTTTTTGATGATTACTTATAAACTTATCTTCAGATTAATGTTGTTAATTTCACTATTGAAATTGTAAAATTTGTTTTGTTACAATAAAATCCAGTTAAGACAAACATTTTTGGAAACCTTTCTTTGTAAATTTTATTTAGTACATATTTCTCTCAGCTGACATTCTCTTTAAGTGTATTAACGCATTTAAGTTTTTTATCAAGTGAAATTGAAAGCCAGCGAGTTCCAGATAATTAACGGGAGATCAACAACAGGACAATACACTTAAACAGTCACTCGAAACCTTTTCCGAAAATACATTACACGATAAAAACCTTAATTATTTCGTCAACATAATAATTCTTGAGCTCTTGTGCGATGCCCGTGTTTTAATTAAATGACAATAACAGGGTGTATTTAAAATTAATTTGGTCGCCAACCCTGCATTATCGCAAGGCGAGGTGAGAGGACGAATTTATCAACGAACACTTCAATGCTCTCGTGTAAAATTAAATGACATTTTGCGTCTGGTGCAAGCTACGGAATTTCATCTAAGCAAACATGTAACGTGTATTTTTTGCCTTCGTATTTTTACAATTATGGACACTAACTATCTGCTCGCGTCTTCGCCGTAGGGCAAGGGTAAAAAGTAGCCTTTATAATCTATCTCTGTGTCAAATTTCAGTCTCATCTGTTCAGTGGTTTTTACCTGAAAAGGTATCAATATCTTAATAATAATATTAGTAGTACCTTGTCTATTTTTTGTGGTTTGTATTAAGTAAAGATACTGTAAATATGCGAGTAGTATTTATTGAAAATTTGTTATTAACATAACTGTTGCCCGTGTCATTTTAGAAACTCTATTGTGTCGTTAAATTATAGATTTTTTAAATTTAGAAGTTACATAAAACATAGATTCAACATCAACGCGTAATAAAATTCAGGTCTAACTACCCAGTCCTTTGGAAAAGCGACGCAGTCAGGAATACAATGTGTTCGCCTTTGGCTTGAACCATCAGCGAATGGCTGGTACAAACAAAATTAAATGCAGCGTTGAAATTCGACAATGCTCTCCTAATTAGATGTCATCATTTACTGCAAACGACGCCACTCCACCTCATGATTTTTACCTGGACGAAAAGGATTTTGTTACGGACGATTTGAAAGGTGTAATGGGCAGCATTGGATTCTAGCTGACTTTATTTTGCTTGGTTGCATCGATAAAGTAAATTGTTTATTTAGGTTGTTTTAATTAAGCTGAGTAATAATTCAAATTCAAATTTAAATGCATTTATAGTTTGTCATGGGTGTCAAGTTTTGGTCTTAAAAATATCAATAATACAAGTTTCACTGTAACATACCCGTGGGGTGGACAATCCTTGTTTACACGTGATGAGAATTTAAAAATCGAATAGGTCTACGAAAATTTTTGAACCAAAGCAAGTGATATAATTTAATATCAGGTGGCGAGGAGAGCCGCTGGTGATTAATCAGGGTACCGTAATTTAGGTCTTATCGCAAAGAATATATACATATATATAATTAGCATGACAAATTTCGTTTTTATACCAAAACAGGTTTTCAGAACTACAGAATCAAATAAGAAATATCTACTATCATTGTCCTGAAAGACTAGACACACAAAAGCATATTGACAATAAAAACAATAATAATAACAAAGCGACCAGAATGTTTCAGGCTACTATTGGAACGTGTTTTTTTCAGTTTTCAGGAGCTTTGTACCCATGTACACTAATGCTGGGCAAATACTCGGCTTCAGCGTTTTTCATGATAACTGTACTGAAATGTTTCAATTTTCTTTAAAAATGGCCGCCGCTTCTGTTTGGACTTCGTTTTAGTTTTTATTGAATTTTCTGTTTATTATATTGTTTTATTGGCTTGGAGTTTTTAGGGTATAAATCGTCTGACTTTTGAAAAGGTCATATGTTAGTTTTTTAGGTCTACGTATTTTTAAAAGGTAATATAAAATAGCACTGTTTTACCTCGTTTCGTTTTGTTTGGTTTTTATTGAAACCGTTGGATTAACTAATATATTTATTTTATTTTCGTTATTTGTTTTTTTTAAATATAACTTAATAACTTTATTGCATACATTAATGTGTCATATACGATCATTATCATCAGTCGAAAGACTTCCATTGCTTAACAATTCCTTAGTTCTCCGCATCGAACGACAAGTCATCACTTGCATTCATTGGCTGCCCACGACACTGACAAAGTCGTTTCCAAATACATATACTGACTAAACTGTGTATTCACTGTCATTAAAAACACATAGGTAAAAATAATCTTTCATTATTCTTTACTTTAAGTAACGATTTCTTCTCCAACCTTTTAATGACTAGAAAAATTTGGCCAAAAATAGTAATTGTTAAGATGCTTTTAAAAGTCGACACAATTACCATAATAACATAACATTTTTTTAAAACTATGAGTAATTTGTATTCTACAGAAGTCGCAAATGCAAAACATTTAAAAGTTTTAACGCTTGAACTTAAAGAACTTTATTTAAACAATTAAAAATAAATTTTGTCTCTACATTGCAATTCTTTGCATTCACGAAACGTATTCCACTGAGTCTCTACCTTCAACAAAGTCTCTCCTTTGTCAGTGTCGTTTGCTCTACATCTCATTTACTGTCTCTACAATTATAGAGACAGCAGCTTGCTGTTTAATATGCAAATTAAAATTATGGCGCTTATGATGTTGGAAATTTTCATTGCTGATACTTTTTTTTCTTGAAGTTAAGTTCCAAGGGAAGTAAAAGCAAATCGTACTTGAGTGGTTTTGTGTTGTTGTAATCAGTTTAAAGCCTGTTTCACAATGTCTAGTTAGTATTTATATATGTATACTAGATAAGTTTGAATGCAGGCTATGATTTATATGAATTATCTATCATTGAAATTTATCTTGTAATTTTAAAAGTATGAAGGTGCTGAAGTAGGCTCTTATAGGGAATACTAATATTTGGTTCGTAAAATGTTTTGTAACTTTTTTTTTATGTAATAGGTCGGCAAACGAGCAGACGGATTACCTGATGGTAAGCAATCAGCGCCGCCCATGGACACTCGCAACGGAGGAGTTACGAGTGCGTTGCCGACCTTTTAGGGATTAGGGATTTGGAGATTTATGGATTGAGGAGGGATTGGGGGAGGGGAAGGATTGGGCCTCCGGTAACCTCACTCACGCGTAACTCCATTATATTTATAGTTATTTTAGTAGAAAATATTCATCCAACTGTGGGTTCAAATTCATTGTGCACTTCATAGTATGGCTAAATCTTTAAAATTAGACAACGTATTTTGATGCGGTTTTGGTTTTATAAATAGAGTGATCCTAGGGTTTGTATGTATAATAAAATTAAAGAAATTTAGCATCAGCATTGCAGCCGCACAAAATTGGGGCTAGTTGTTCATAAAAATGAAAGCTGAAACCGTGTACTATTCATACTTGAAACTGCTAAAACTTAAACAGTTAACGCATAAACGTAAACAGCTGTATACGATGCTTCCAAGTGAGGAGACAGTAACTAATTCCAAATTATTTAAGACAGAGTGTTGTCACCGTACACGTGAAGTAAAACGGAGGAAGAAGGGTGTACATGCTTACCATGGAGACAGAATACCCCTTTTGTAAAATAATATTATATGCAGATTATGTTTAACGGTGAATAACAACATATATATAGTGTTTTGAAAACTTGAAAAGTGATCATGTATGTAAGTATCTCTAGAGGAAGATGATTCTAGTCGTTTCTGGGGTTATGAAAAAAATATTTGATGTTTTCGGAGCAAAAGCCTTACTCTATCACTCAAGCGAAGATAAGTCGACATTGTGTATCTTGCCTGCCCTAACCTACGGTGCGAAAATCTGGTCTCTTACCGAGTGTCAGAAGTCCAAGCGCAGAGTTTTCCAAAGGGCAATGGAACGTAGCCTGTTAGAAATAATAGATCGCAGACGGAATACCGTGATACGTTCCAGAACAGGAGTCGCTGATGGGGGCAAAAAGGCTTCAAAATTAAAATGGGACTGGGCCGGATACGGCAGCCAAAGACACGGTTCCTAGCTATTCTCGCTCTAATACAAATCTTGAATCAATGCTGGATTGAGAGGTCGCTTTCCTAAGGATAAAGTGGTGCTCACCCGAAACAGGGCAGGCCATACTAGCATACCGCTACAGTATGCGCCACCATGACCTTCAGATAGTCCTCGCATTGCCGAGCAGGGCTTTTCCTGCCGCTGAATCAGCATGGGGACTTACACTTGATTGATTGGATTATTCTATGTTATGTTATCCCTCGAATAAATTGAAATTAATGTTATTGGAACTGGAAATTACATATGTACCAATAAATATATTTTAATAACACTAAAACAAAATTACATTAAGGCAGCTGTATATCCGTCTTGTCGGGCACGTCTCGTAAACTGTAACGTATGTACATTGCCAAGGAAGGTTAGTTTACCCGTACATTACTCGGAGGCTTGCCTTAAGCCGCACTCATAAAGCCAAATTAGGCGTGTCTTGGTGACATACAGTTTGCTAGTATTATAAGCTTGTTGGCTGACTAAAGTTTGTTTGTAAATTGACATGCATATTTAATTAATTAGGTTTTAGATTTACTTGTTTGAAATAATGTTGACCAACTTATGGGCTTTGTTTTTTAGCATTGAAATAATATTATCACTTTTTCGGTTTTCATATATAGGTAGGTATAGTTTCGCTGAGATTTGAGAGAGATTTTTTCTTTTAAATACTTATCAAAACAAAAAGTACAACTAGGATTTATCGACTAGTTTTTTGAATGAAAACGTCCTTAAAAATGTTCTCCATCCTACAGCACCGTGAGTCACGATCCTAAGTCTTCCCTGAAACGCATAACAAAGCCGTTGCGTTTTCTCACAACATCGTTGTTCTAAAACAATCCTTACTGCCCGAACAGAAGGTTCAATTGATAATTTTGTTATATATCTAATTATATTTGTTCGTTGTACCTGTGCACGTATTTTGCTCAAGTTTTAATGTTGTTGGGATTATTTCTTTGCGACGTGATCGCCAAGCAAGGGTTCTCATTACATATTACGCTGGGTCTATGACTCGGCTAATATCGTGGGACACTGAGACTTAATTAGGTAATACTAGACGTATTGTTCCATTTCTTCTTTGTTTTTTTTTCAGGTAGCTTAAAGGATAGGTTGGTACTAGATCGTCATACGTACCTAATAGGTTTGTACGAATATGTTTGTAATATTCTTTTTAAACACGATTTTCCCCTGTGTCGTGATTGCGTGTACAAAAAAATAAAATTTTACATACACATCACACCCAGATCCGGAACAAAAATTTGTAAAACAAGACAAGAGTTATTTATTATTATTATTATATCCGTTATTTCGGAACTGAAGCCGCGACACGTTGTGTGGCAGGCAGTTGCTCAGCCATTGCGCAAACCGTGCCGTCAAGTTAATTTTAACAAGTTTCTTATATTATTATAATATTATTTTATTTTTATTTTTATCGGTAGCACAAAAATCTGGTGATAAACGGTTTGTAGCTTAAGTACACCTGCGACCCCAGTGCGTAGCAGACCGTTGTTTTCGATGTAATTTTGAATTTTTATAGTGATATTTTATTTTGTTTTCATAGTAAATTTTGTACTGTTAGTTTTTATTTTTATAAATATTTTTACGTGTGTAAAAAGGGAATAAGTGTTATTATTGTTTTTTATTAAGCTATTTGCTGCTATTATTGACTTGGTAAAATCTGGCGAATCATTGCAACTTACAGGATCTAGGTCTAACCGTGTTCATTTTAGATTTTATTTATACCTCCTATATAATGTTCACGTGTAAAAATACTGTTTTATGGCCTACTCGACCCAGCTTCGTTCGGGGACATTTCTGTAGGTATTTGCTCCACTATTTAAAGGATGTCATTATACATAGAAATCATCCTCCTCAATCACGCTATCTATTAAAACTGGCTACATGAAAATATGTTGCGTAGTTTTAAAGAAACACACATAAAATATATTGAAAATCGACCTTTTTTATACTATCTTGTGAATAAAAAAGTCATTGTTTGTTGCATAACTAGCGCTAAGAAAATTAAATATATAAACTAAAACGAAGGAAGACATTTTTTTTCACACATCAAGATGAGCATCTCACACAACAGAACATAATAATTATGTGCATATTGGCACAAAACTCATAAAAGTAAACATTCTTAAAAAAAATCCAATACTTATCCCCTTTTTTATAGCACATTTTATGGTTTCATCAATATTGTATTGCCAAGAACTCTGTTTTCGGTGGAAGCATGCGAAAATCTACAGACTTCATCAAACGTTTATTAAGCCGAATTAGAGGATTAGGGATCGTGCAGAATGTTCACAAAGACATTCCTGTAGCTCTTTATGATATTTCGTAAGAGATTTGTATTCTTGGCTCCGTGGTTTATCAGCTTTTGTTATTATTATGCAGATGTTTTGTTATGTGGAATTCGTATTTAGACAAAGCCATCTTTTGGGCATATAAAAACATATTATTATTTA
This sequence comes from Spodoptera exigua, assembly GCA_902829305.4. Lineage (NCBI taxonomy): Eukaryota > Metazoa > Arthropoda > Insecta > Lepidoptera > Noctuidae > Spodoptera > Spodoptera exigua. The sequence goes on from LR824605.2 coordinate 14,496,842, forward strand.
GGCGGCAAACAAATGACATTCAGATTTTTGAAAATAGAAGACTATTCAAAAAACTTTAATGTGTAGAAGAGATGCATTGGCAGAAATTACTCAGAGAATACTTGTGTGCCATAACTACACTGACTAATTTGCATTCTGTTTCGTTCTGTGTGTGACGTTACCTGTGAGAAAATCATTCTTCCTCTATCCACAATCGCCAAATCTTTAAAATCTTAACCACGTAAAGGCTGGCAACGCATTTGCAGTAGATGGCTTTCTATGAACTGATCCATCTGCTGGTTTACTAAACCGTCCTATATGATAAACCTTAATTTTAAGGAACTTCATGTAACACACTTCTCACGACTTCAACAAGCAACATCCAATTTGTCGAAATGCAAAAAAAACATGAGTCCTGTGTACCAAGCCTAATCCAAATTAAAGGCAGAGGGCATCCGCCCTTTCCGATTCCACCGTCGCTGGGCGGAACTCATTTACCTAAAATTGCTCCCAATTTATTAGGATTCCCAGAATAATTCCATCTCGGTCGTGGACAAATTCGTAAACGCTATTTTGTTTGGCCAGACAAGAAATATTTTGAGCACTTTGTCTTCGGACGCCGACTGGAATTACAATTGGTTAATGAAGAGTTTATGGAGACGCCACGTCGTTGTGGTTTTTTGAATTTTGTTTCCGAAGACGTTGTATTGTTTTATTGGTTTGTCTTTTTTATTCGCCAGAGCTTTGGAAATGCGAAGATTTAATTGGTTTGTATTTATTGGTTCAAATCTTAAAAGAATCCTTTGCACTTTCACCAGGATTTAGATGTACGGCAGTAGAAGATTTTTAGAAATAAATTGTGATGACCACAAAATTCTGTTTATCTGTTTTTATTTATGAACATTGTATGGCGTAAAAATTCCGAATAACCGTAGCGTGCGACTACGACATCTATGAATGCTACGAAATCGCTACGACTTTGATAATACTACTTTTAAAGAAGTATTAAAGTTATAGCATTTCTTCCAAGCAAACTACCTACGTGGAACAAGTGCAATAAGCTACCGTGGTTTTTAGTCAGTAAATGTCTGACACTCCCTCTCGCCTCACCTTGGGCAAAAGAAGTAATTTAATGATATTTTCCCACATTTTAACACTTTTGAGAAACTTCAAAAAGTAATCATAAATGTGCCTAAATCTGTTTATCGTTGAAGCTAGGTTTCAGTTTCTAAACGTAGATTTCTATGGAGAATGATGCTCAATGAACTTTATTAACGATTAAAGTAAAAACGCAGTATTTTTTTTTTATGGAATAGGTGGCAAACGAGCAGACGGATCACCTGATGGAAAGCGGTCGGCGCCGCCCATGGACATCCGCAACACCAGAGGAGTCACAGGTGCGTTGCCGGCCTTTTAAGAAGGAATATGCTCGTTTCTTGAAGGTTTGAAGGTCGTATCGGTTCGGAAATACCGCCGCCGGAAGATCATTCCAAAGTTTTGCTGTGCGGGGCAGAAAGTTTCGGGTGAAACGCACAGTTGTTGACTGCCAACCATCTATGTGATGGGGATGAAAAACTTCGCGTGGAACGATGGCGAAAAGATGCGGCGGGGATCAAACCAAACAATTCCTCAGAACATTCCCCGTGATAGATGCGATAGAGAATACATAGCGAGGCTACATCCCTACGCAGTGCCAAAGAGTCCAGCCGGTCCGAGACAACAGGGCAGTCGACAATTCGGACAGCTCGTCGTTGAATGCGGTCTAGAGGGAGAAGCTGGTACTGGGGTGCCCCCGCCCAAAGATGAGAACAGTATTCCATATGGGGCCGAACTTGCGCCTTGTAAAGTAGCAGGCGATGCTCCGGGGTGAAATAATGCCTCGATCTATTGAGCACACCAAGCTTCTTCGAGGCTAACTTGGCCTTACCCTCCAGATGACCGCGAAACTGGACTTCGCTCGATATGTCGACGCCAAGTATCCCAATACCGGCCGAGGCTGTGAGGGGGGTGCTCTGAAATTGAGGGGATACGACCAACGGCAATTTTTTAGTTGTAAACACGCAGACCTGTGTCTTTGCGGGGTTAAATTGGACCAAGTTAAGTCTACCCCAATCTGAGATTCTCTCTAAAGAAGTCTCGATTTCAGACACAAGCCTGTTTCGACTCTCGATGACATTTTCCCGAGAAATGTTATTACGGCCGGCGTAAAAGGCATCACCCGTGCTGTCATCCGCATAACAATGAATGCCACTAATTTGCAACATATCATTGTTATGGAGGAGGAACAGAGTGGGCGATAGTACGCAGCCTTGAGGGACACCAGCGTTAACAGGCAAGCAGTCAGAGCACTCACCGTCGACCGCGACCTTTATGCTCCTGTCTGCAAGGAAGCTGGAAACCCATTCACACAGTTTCTCGGGAAGCCCACAGGAAGGTAGTTTCGCAAGAAGCCCTTTATGCCAAACCCGATCAAAGGCCTTCGCTACATCCAAACCGACTGCCATAGCCTCCCCCTTGGACTCGATCGCCTGTGCCCAACGGTGTGTCAGATAAACTAGAAGATCACCAGCGGACCGACCCTTACGAAAACCGTACTGGAGAAAGAGAGAAACACACTAATTTTAGACAATAATTTTATGTAAAAAACTGTTAAACTAAAAAACTACTAGAATAAAGAATCAGTTAGATAGTTACTCAAGTCAGTATAGTCACGTTTGTGTAGTACATATCAAGGTATGGACCAGTTTGTCGTGGCCTTACATGATAAGACTTTTCTTTCAGTTAAAGATCAATTTAAACTGGTGCTTCATAGCTTGATGGGTAGCCGTGTATACAAGTTAGCATTAAGTATAAACTTAACTACAACTTAGTATAGAAGTTTGTAATGCTACACGTAGTAGTTAAACTTGTTGCTAGTAATATTATCGCGTGTAAGTCTTGGTAACTTGGAACAGGTGTACTGAGGAGATTAGCGGTTAATATCTTGTCTACTAGTGTTAGAACAGTTTGCTGTGTAAACAGGATATTTCAAATCTCTAAGCAAAGAAATTCAAATAACTTTGTTTTCAAAAAACCTTTCTTTAAATAAAATAACACTATGGTATCTGATATTTTCCAAACCATTTCCAGTTATCATTTAATATTTGGAGAGCCATGCTTCGCCATGTTAACCTACCCGCCCCATCCCATCCCCAAATTAACTTTCTCCAACTTAAAAAAGGCTGGTAACTCTTTAAGTTTTTGAAAATATTTACGAGCGGTGCTGTTTGCTTACTGCTAGGTGAACCAATCTGAAAAATACTTTTTTCTTAGGTTAATAATTCTATGTCAACTTACATCTGCTGTACTTAGAGGATTAAATAACTCCGAGTACGCTGATTAATAAATAATAATAGAGTACATTTTGTCCTAGAATACATTATTATAATCCTTAAATGACCTTGGGAATTCATACTATGAATGGCATTTCTGCTCTCTCGCGCGGTTTTATTCACCCAGCTCCATTTGACTGTAGCCTGTATATCACTTAGAAACATGGTAACTATCTATCAGTGAAAGAATTTTAAAAATCCAACCAGCTGATCCAAATATTACCCCCTACATACAAATTTACAAATTACACATTTAAAAAACGTTGCCCCACATTAGGATTTTCTCCTGTGTCGTGGGTGCTGTTACAAACATACAATTTCACATACACATGACACACAGACCCCGAACAACAATTTGTGGATCACACAAAGAGTTGTTCCGTGCGGGAATCGAACCCGCGACACGTTGCACGGCAGCCAGTAGCCCAGCCACCGCACCAACCGTGCAGTCATATTAGCATAAATGTATTACTCAGTAATATTAGAAATAAAAACAAATTGCAAACAGCCCTGAAATATAATACAAATGCTCTTCAAACTGCCCCATGCGTGAATCTAATCGGCATTTCTGAACAACATTTGTTCCTAAAAGCAATCGAAACATTCAATAACTAATCATTCAAATCCTGAAACGTAACTAGTAAAGTAGTAAACCCCAAAATGAAAATTATTCCCATTAATTTCCAAACTTTAAAATTACTTTCTGTAAACTGCAAGAAAATCTACGTTTGGACGAACATTTCTGCTATCAATCATCTGGAAATCCCAAAAGTTGGAGTCCCTTTACCCCTGGAGTTGCAGATCGATGGGAATTGGCAACCGGAAACTTTGAACGTCGAAGGAAACCCGTTTATTGTCCCCCTGATTTAGAGGTTTCAGGAATTATGTTGAACTGCTAATTTTTGGAACTTTGCGATTGATTTATTATTAGTCTGAGTCTTTGGAAGGCTTTTTTGTTTTTGGGTCTGATTATCATCACAAGCGCAGTAAGGCACCGCGGCCTCGGCCTGGGGCAGGATAAGGGACGAGGGGGGGGAGGGGGGGGGGGGTTTATTCAGTACGAGTCTGACTCTATTTCTCGTCATACTAGGTGGCGAGAGAAGAAGAGAGAGAAGAATCAACTAGCGTCTTATTGGCTCTCGTAGGATTTACAAAAAATCGAAGCTGCTTATCGTTAAGTCCTTCAAAGTAGGTTATAAATACCAAAACTTTTGTACATAATTAAGATTTAGTGTAACTAAATCTAAATGTTTAATTCCGAAATCAAATACCTGCCTGCCTTTGATGAAAGTGAAGGCTGTTTTATTTGTTTCATACACACTAGTGTTTTCTCCAGTATTGTGGGTGCGTTAACAAACCTAACTTCACATCACACCCAGACTATGAACTGCAATTTTTGGATCCCATTAAAAAATTGTTCATAACAGCGAGCAGTACCTAAGATTTTCCTCACATAGACTATACAAATTCCAAACTACATACAAAGTTGAACGAAACTTGGAACATTACTATGCAGTTACATGACTTACAGCGTCCGTAGACTTGTGACGTATTCAATGTACTGCGAATAATAAATTAACATCTACGTTTATCTTAATGTGGCTATTTCCTTGCCAGCTAGTAGAACTACGTGGGGAGACGTTCAATTTACATGTTTAAACATGAACTGTGGTTTTAAACTGTGATTTGTGAGGTAGTGATGCGATGTTGTTTTGATTTAGTGACGCGCTTGGGGTTGCAATGTCTAGGTTTTGTTGGTAGGTTGGTAAAATCGTGTAGGAAATATTGCTGCTGTGACGTTACAGGAGGCGAAATTCTAGGGTTCTAACTGTTAGACGTAGGAAAGGTCTAACCTAATCTAAGTCTTCAATGTCCATCCATCTATCTGTGTCAGTTGGCAGCCTGTATTTTATGAACCATACGATAGCGAGACCGTTGAAATTTAGACAGATGATGTATTTTTGTTGAAGTTTTAACAATAAATACAAAAAAAAGCAATTTATTTATGTGCGAATGTTGTCATCAATGATCAATGATGGCAGGAATCCCTTGTTATTTGGTACCACCTACCTATAATGTTTGGAGTTTTAAATAATCCTGAGCCCATTTTGAATTTGAATAACTCTGTTACGAAATATAAAGGTATGATTTAGCCATATTTTTGTGAAGAGCAATTAAAAAGAAACCTGAAAACAGAGCAGTGGCCGCTGAAACTGAAATCGGTAGTTAGTAACGTTTAAGCTGTATTCCTGAAGTTTTCAACATCAAATAAAAATATGTAATAAACCCTTTTTATTTCACCGTAAATGAGTTCCGGAGCTCGCTTCGCTGACGGGGGATTAACGGGGCCCTACCACGAAAACTCGCAACAGGTGCAACTTCGAGTTTAAGAAATTGTATTCTCATAAAAAATACAGTCTCACACAAGTTGCTACAGATTTTACAAATTAAAATTACTGTTGGCAACTTGAATACTAAAAACCTCTTACTTCTATTTTTCTAAAGAAAGACTTTTTTTAACGTACCTAACCTTACTGAATAGATTTATGGAAATGTCCAAATGATAACGTCTAATATTACAAGCGAGTTTGGTTCGTGCAAAATTTAATTCAATTTTACTCATTTTTACACAACTCACTTATTACAATCGACTACAAAGTGACTTCCTCTTGTAGGTACCAGCCATAAAAACTGCAACGTTGCTTGATGGGCTGAATCTTTTTGCTTCCATCGTAAAGGTGATTTAGCGCAGAAATTAATAAGAAACTACATTTGAGATTGATTAGAAGTGAAAATTAAAGTTCTTGTTATGTTTTGACAGTTTTTGTTTGTACTTGTAATGTAATAGGAGGTGTTTAACATTTGTCTGATGTGTGTAAAACATTGTAATGATGATAGCGAGCTAATGGTTTTTGGTGTGCAGTGAAAGTGAGTTGTGAGTGAGAAAAACATATAGTAATATAATAATAATATCTAATAATATAATAGTTTTTGTTTAAATATTGTTAAATTGATAGTTAAATTAATAGTTTTTGTTTAAATATTGTTAAATAACAATGTAATGCATTGTTATTTTTTAAAAGTTGTGATGAAACGTTTTTTTTTCTGTGCGTTGGAGTAACCCTCTCATCTGCACCTATCTTACGCGAAGAAAAGAAAATGGAGATTTTTTCTTCCACTTTTAAATCATAGGTACTTAATTTTGTACTGTCTCGAATTTAAATCAATAGATGAACACGTGGAACGAAAATGTGTGTAACCTATTTATTATTAATCGATAGTTAAGTGACTATTACCATTCATAAAATTCCATTCGATCCAATTAAAAAAAACTGTCGTCGCAAATTCTATTTTAAGCATTTCTAAAGCGTTAATATAAAATATGGCCCAAGAATCGTAAAACAAAGTAAGTAGTGGGCGTTTTCAACACTTAACCTGCTTCTGAATCAAAGGCTGACCACAGTACAAAGAAAATATCCACCGTTTATTACTCTCTTTGTATCGGCTACTTTGATAAACTGCCTTTTGTCTTGCCCTGTTACATTCAATCTGTGGTTTTCCCTTTTGATTTCCAAGTATTTACTGTTTTTGTTTATTTATTTGTAGGTAAAAGGTGACTTAGGAAATGATTAGAAAAGCACCTCTTATTTATGTTACCCGTGGAAGGTGAATACTTAATAATAAATTGAAAATTATGATTTATTCACTTGAATTAACTAGTAGTTTAGTAGTTTCGAGTGAAAACGGAACTAGTACTCTAGTAGTTTCGAGTGAAAACGGAATTCATGAGCAGCGTGCGTGCCGTGGCGACGTCCCGCAGCTAATATTCGAGTTTCGCAAAAGTAACGCGAAATATTCAATAAATTTTATATGTGTAATAATCACGTTGATTATTACTATACAAACATAGTAAAAACTTCTTTCTGATGCATTTCCTTATGATAGCTTTAGATATTTAAAAGTACAAAAAAAAGTTTTGTTGATCGAAAAAATGTTGGCAATTGCACTTCATCAAAAACAAACTACGATCTAAACTAAATTCCTTATAAGTCGAATAAAAACTCAGCATCGACATGTTATTATAGTACAAGTCAAATTAATCAATTAATTTAGGTGTGGGAAAGCCAAGCTTTGGCACGAATGGGTTGGTTCGACCGTAGTGATACCACGGCCTCATTGAAAACCGGCGTGAAACAACCACAGCGTTGTGTTTCGCCGTGTGAGTAAGGTTACCGGAGGCCTAATCTTTCCCATTTCCCCATCCCTTGCCAATCCTTAAATTTTGAATATTTAAGGATTGGCAAGGGATGGCCCTTATCCTTAAAAGGCCGGCAACGCACTCGTAACTCCTTTGGTGTTACGGGAGTCCATGGGCGGCGCTAATTGCTTACCACCAGGTAACTCGTTTGCCCGTTTGCCGACCTATACCATAAATGTATATCATTTTCGCACCAAAGAGCTTAAAATCAGAATACATACATAACGAAAGTATTTACAACAACCACTCAGAATAGCTTAACAAAATCTCATAATCTTTCATCACTCAAGAACACACGTCGAAAATTTTATATTCAAAATATGTGTAAAACAAAACAGCTACGAGCTCATACATTTTAAATGTGAATATAATGAAGCTAAGTTAGTAAAACAGCGGTAACTGGGGCACTGCAACTATGGTATTATAAAACTCAAAATTTTACTACCTACACTATATTTTACACTGCTAAGCGATTTTTCCTCAAGTTTTACACCGGCCGGCGCGTGGCGTAACATGAGGAGTATGTACGAAAAGCGAAGACGTAATAAAATTTGGAAACACAGGTTTTTGGAGTTGAAACTGACACGCTCGGAAACTGACTTGTTTGACGCATTGGTTGGCTGTTCAACGTTTGCAGTGTCTTGTGTCCTCAATGCTGACAGTAAATACCAATGAGTCCCTGTTGTGATTTGAAACTATTGGCGTTATATAGTCATATAGTTATGTGTAAGTTAGATTAATATGTGTCATGAAATTTAGAGCACCAATACTAAACATAACCAAAACGAGACAGAGCCAAACAAAGACCCAATAGACCACCACAGATAGGGTCTAATAGGTTTGATGACCAGCCGGGGTTGCGGGTCAAGCGCAATAAGGAACCACAGCTTCTGCTTGGTGCAGGAGCAGAAACATGGTGATTTTTAGTCGATAATACTTTTACAGTTCACATCGAAGGAATTTGATGAACCCAAAAGTTTGTATAAGATTGGCTAGCTCTTTGAAAGTGAACAAGATCGAATAATTACAGTTTAATGGGAAGCATTTACTACTTTCTGCCCCGCACAGCAAAGCTTTGAAATGATCTTCCGGCGGCGGTATTCCCGAACTGATACGACCTTCAAACCTTCAAGAAACGAGCGTACTCCGTCTGAAAAGGTCGGCAACGCACCTGTGACTCCTCTGGTGTTGCAGGTGTCCATGGGCGGCGCCGATCGCTTACCATCAGGTGATCCGTCTGCTCGTTTGTCTCCTATTCCATAAAAAAAGCATTTTTAAACTATGTTGCCGAGTCAAGGAAAATGCTTACTACCAAATAATTCAAGATACTTTCCAGACCAATCAATGGACAACTATGACAGAATATCTTGGTCTGTTAAAATGAATTTCCGTATATTCCCCATACAGTTGGTGCACAACTTATTGGAGTGTTTTCCTTTAAATTTAGGGCACAGAACGTGACCTAAAGGGGACGGTAGTCGACGAATTACGAGCTAAGTTCACAAGTTGCTCGAATACAGAGTTGAAGGTATAATGTGACGCAGTGGGAAACTTGGAGCAATTGCTTGCTCGTTGTTATTCGCTACCCAAAGGCTCTCTGTTTTACTATGAATATGTGCCGTCTAGTTTAGGCAGGATTTCTGTCAAAGGAATTACTGATTTTGGATGCAAGAACTGACCTTTCTGTGGGCGGTCGAGCATTCCTTTTGTGTGCTATTATGTGTAACACAAGCCATAGGAGGTTGAACTATTCCTCTAAAATATTACCAAAAGCGATCAGTTAATATTTCTATAGCTATAGAGATGAAAGTCCATATTTAATAATAAATATGAAACAACAGAAGAATATACCTGACACTAAGCTGAATTAGTCCAAAACTTAGTGCCAAATTTAGATAACGATAATGATAATGATAACGAACTATGAACATCTTTACTAATCCTTATTTTTAATGAACTTTATAACTATATAGCAACAGCTAATAGAGAGAAAGTTTAGACTAAGTAATGTATATTAGGAGTGTTGAGAAACTTGTAATGGGACTCCTGGGACCGTTGCTTATATGTTGTGTATCCTACACGTACTTCTAAGACATAATTTTAATGATAGTTTGTTTTTGTTTGTAAAATGTAAAAATGACGCGGTAGTCCGAAGGTTGAGGCGCTCGCTTTTCATGAATGATAGATCTGAAACCTGGTAAGTACCAATGTGACTTAACTTTTTTAAACTTAGGTACTGTATTTCTTGTCTTTTTTGTGTAAAAATTTGGTAATTGAACGAATGAAACACTTGAAAGTAAGCAGTAATCGCCAGTAGGTCGCTCACACTGCGAAGTACCACTTAATTGTTGTTTCACGCCGGTATTTTGCGTGGCCGTCATATCACTCCGGTCTCCAGGATACACACTCCGGTCTACACTTGATAATCTCTGACAGATAAGTGTAACAGTGATAAGTTACAACGTTGAACTAAAAAACTGCTTAATTGATTTTTCTAGTGTTAATGTGTTTTTGAGGAAAGTTTTAAGAAATAGTTTTACTTATTTTATAGATACTCTGTAATGTTATTGATTGTATCCTGTTTTGTGTGCCTATTAAAATAAATAAATAAATAAATAGTAATCTACAATTGTAAAGTTTAAATTCTGGTTTATAAAAAGACTTAATTTATAAAGACCATTAAGAGCTTGAATTAGACTTAGTAATAGACTTCATAGATTAAACAAAGGTCTAAAACAGTACAAAATACAATAATAGTAATTCCTATAACTGTTCACATTTGGAATAAAACGGTGTAAGTCCCAAACATAAAACCAAGCCTAACCAGCTTTTAAATTGGCTCCAAAGTTGGTACAAATGTGAAAACGGACTAATGAAAAATACACCTTACAGATAAAACTTTACGTTTAGTTTCTATTAGCAGTGTGCCTCAGATACTTTTACAAAATGTTGCTTGGTTTATAATTCCGTACATTTTGTGTGGAAACTATGCAAATAACGGAGTTTGTAACATTCTTAGGAACTAATTCTGTGTGGTATGTTAACAAGCATTTTGCACGTCCACAGAATTATTAACTTTAGTAATGTTGTAGGGAAGTGCATTGCTTAAGTAGCTGTAGAAACTGTTGTAGGAAGCGGGAACCATTTGGACAAAGTCAAGTTTAGAAGTAACGTATCGTACAAGACTTCCTCTTAACTGAACTTAAGTCATATTTTTGCTGGTGTAATGGTTCTAAAACATATGAAGTTGACGCCATGATGGCAGAACCGTGTGCCAGTACCCGTTGCGGGTCGTATTGAACAAATGTGTGTCCAGAAATGGTTTTGTAGGTCTGGGTATGATGTGTATTTTTCCAGACACAGCCATGACACAGGGGCAAATCCTAAGTTGGGGCATTTAAAAAAAAGGTCTTGTTCTACGGTACTTTGAAAGATTTTTCTGCTGTTTCTGATTTTCACTTTGTACATTTTTAGTATCAAAAAGTAGGTAATAGTTATCAGTTCTTATTTTCAACCTTAAAAAGGCAGAAGGTGTGTGTGTGACATTTCAGTGACAAATTTCAAGAAACTCTAAGCATAGCTTTCATTTTAAATCCGACGTTACGCTTTTCAGTCCAAATAAACAACAATAAATCATTCACCAAAACTTCAACTTCACGACATACTAAGAAACTAGCTTCGTACGAGCAAGCAACATTATTTTCCACAAAGATTGTATATAAAATTCCGCGATGCCTTCATATTTGTCATCTGAATGGTGTTCCGTACACATGGGGACAGCTAAACTGCTATACGTGCAAATAATGGTACCACTAGTCCTTGTAATGGCACGTAAGTGTAATAACACTGTTTTCATATTGTTTTTCTTCGTTATTTTTTTCAAGTAGTTCTTTGGTTTTAAGTGTTGAGAGGGATGTTTTAGGCTCGCCTTATATTCAAATTTTTATCAAGACTGTATTTTTGTTATTGTAGTCTGTGTTTCGGAGGTGTGTATGTATAGATAGATTTTACTAATGCTAAAAGTATGTGAATTCTATTCCATTTTTCATAAGAATTCTATGCCATACGCATTTTTTCCTACATTTGTTTTTTTATTTCCATACGTTCTCACAAATGCATTCATAATTGTGATCTAGATGACCGATTCTTTCATAACTTTTTTCTATAAAATAAAACTTAATTGAATTGATTTTGCGTTTCCAAAACCTCTTTTTTTTTCTTTTTTTTCTATAAATTTAAAAAAGAATTGTTCGTTTAAATACATAGAAATAATTCACATAGATACACTACCTAGCCACATTTCGATCACGAAATCTCCATAAAGTTTATTACTAGAACTCAGGATAAGGAACATCCGACCGTATCTACAGACATAAAGATCTTTAAGTTCCAATAAGTCTGAAAGGCAACACGGTACATAATCCAAATGAGAAAATATATCCTAACCCCAATATAATTCTTGATATAAAGGCTATGTACGAGCATACAGTGCGGTATAAATTTACGATGAGTGCCAAAACTGCGAACTAGGATGCTATTTAATTAATTTTTGATTGATTTCGGAAGTGCTGTGTCGCCTATGCGGGCAATGAAAATTTTTTTAAAGCTATACCATCGCATTTTAGTGTTTTGGGTTGATTTTTCTAATACGGTTTGGTATAGACGTCGACGTAAATGGTCTTGTTTACAAATTGAAATTCCTTTTAGAAACCTCCCATACTAACCGCCGATAATTACATCGCTTATTAAAAATTCAACTATTTTGCTTATAGTTTATACTTCTCTGTTTCTGTAAGCCCTGGTTCATGAAAATCTGTATTACATAAAGAAAGTCTTGTTAGTAACACTATTAATAACTCAAGAACGATTAGACTGAAAATTGGTAGGGAGGTAGCTAAGAACTGGAGAAGGCTATAAGATAGGGTAGAGTAGGTAGGGTATGGTAGCTAGGGTAGGGCAGGTAAGGTAGCGTAGGTAGTGTAGGGAAGGGAAGGTAAAGTAGGATAGGTAGTGTAGGGTTGGTAGAGTGGGGTACTGTGGGATAGTCTGAGATGTGTAGGATAGTGTAGGGTGAGAGAAGTTAGTGTACATAAAAATACATAAAAAATGCATTTATTTTCCATCACTAATGTAGGAACAGTTTAGACAGTATATAACAATTCAAGGGTGAACTGGAGCGTAAACTAGGGAACCCCTGTATTTCAGGACTCCAGCTTACATAGGTAACTAGGTACTCGAATGATAATGAATGAATGATGATAGATGGTGATGATGATGAATTGAGAGTGAAAAAGACATGTATGGCAATGACATTGATGTGTATTAAAATTCACAATATTTAGACACCACTGACATACGGTGAAGGTAAACACCGTGAGGAAACCTTTTTTTTTTTTTTTTTTTTTGTCAGGGGAAAATCATCCAATGACTTCTCCCGCCCAGGGTAAGGCGAGAGAGAGTGTCAGACTCTTACTGACTAAAAACCCCCCCGTTCCTTCTCCTGCTCTGGGCCGAGGTCGCGGTGCCTCATTGCGCTTACCCCGCAGCCCCGGCTAACCGTGAGGAAACCTGGACTTATAATTTCTAATTATAAGTTTGAAATCGCCAACCCGCATTGAGCAAGCGTGGTGATCAATGCTCTAATCTCCTCCGTATGAGAAGAGGCCTTTGCTCAGCAGTGGGCACTTATAGGCTGATGATGATGATGATGAAAATTCACAACAGATCCATATATTAAACTTTCCTTTCCTCCTCCTTAGTTAAGTGCTTAAACACCATTTAACTCGTAGCACAGGTACAGAGTTACTATGTAATTATGAACACATTATAGTTTTAATATCGTTCCCTTCATTACCATCTAAGAGACTGTCTCTGGCAGTTTTCCAACTAGACTTCTGTGCATTATTGTAACGACTTGTTCTTAGTGAAATATCGACACTGTGCCGCTAGTGCGAATATATTAAAGAGCGGTGCCTTAATTTCCCCAAAGGTTTGAGAAGAAGACAAAAATTTGTGGCGGTAGTGCTTACAATGCATTTTATGTTGCAAGCTGAATCAGGTCAGGGATTTTTATAGTATATATGTATAACTAGCTCCACCTAGGTGTTTTACCCGCTCCTCAGCTTGATACTAGTGAGTAGCAGTGATGTTTTATAGCCTATGACCTTCCTCAATAAATGGGCTATCCAACACAAAAATAATTGTTTAATTCAAACCAGTAGTTCCGGAGATTAGTGCGTTCAAAACAAACGAGCTCTTCAGCTTTATAATGTTTGTATAAATAGGTGACAGTTACAGATGAAGGATTATGAGTTCATTACATCTATTATTCTTATATTATTAAGCTAAAGAGTTTGTTGGTACTCGAAAATTTTAGAAAAAGTCAATTTAAAAAAATTTCAATAGCGGCCAAGTAGGTGGGATCCATCAGGTGGGATCACAGTCAAGCACTAGTATATAGTAGTATAACTGTACAGTAAACTTAGTATGACAAGTAAAAAAAAAGGAGGTAATTAATTACACAAATAAACCTCACAACACTATTCCGGAGTGTAGGTATCCAAAGTGTAGGTCCAAACATCGTAACTTTCGCATTTATAATATTAGTAAGTAGTAAAATAAGATAAATAGCTAATAAATAAATTAAAATGGTATAATATAACTTATAACTTTGCTGTAAACCCGAGCACATTTTGTTGATAATTTAACTGAAACTCACACGTGTGAAAATACTGATTAAACTTATCTAAGAAGAACTGTGTCTTAATTAAAAAGTTCACTGAGATCCAAATAAAATCTCCTAGATTTTGTCCGATAGAAGTTTCTCAGTGAAAGTACTTTAATTAACGTGGGAACTCATTATTTCTTATTATTTAACTTTAGCACATTTAACTTTGAAGATATTTTCGTTTAATAAATTGTTTTCTATTTTATTTTAATTTTGTTATTTTCTTAGACAACTTTTCTTAGAACTAGTATGAAATATTAATTAAAGAAAAAAATTTTCAGTTAATTTTTGACGGTAAATGAGTATTTTTTTTTATTTTTTTTTTATTTAATTGGTCGGCAAACAAGCTGACTGATTACCTGATGGTAAGCAATCAGCGCCGCCCATGGACACTCGCAAAGGAGGAGGTACGAGTGCGTTGCCGACCTTTTAGGGATTAGGGATTTGGAGATTTAGGGATTTAGGAGGGATTGGGGGAGGGGAAGGATTGGGCCTCCGGTAACCTCACTCACACGGTGAAACACAACGCTGTGGTTATTTCACGCCGGTTTTCTGTGAGGCCGTGGTATCACTCCGGTCGAGCCGACCCATTCGTGCCGAAGCATGGCTCTCCCACACTTATGAGTATATGGATCACCTGACTGTAAGCAATGGGCGCTGCCCATGCCCAGTTTGTGGATTAGAAATTTCATGATTGGGGTATATACGAGTACATAGTCAGCGCAGTGGCTAGGAAAGTGGCCGCTGAGCAATGTGTCACGGGTTTTAAACCCATGATAAAATATAAAATGACGATAAAACGCGAGCGTTTGTTTAAGCCAGTTTTGTAAAAACATGATATCACTTTGATCTAGCTGACTTATTCGAGCTCTTCCATACATTTTGGGGCAGAAAGAGGCGGTAAACATGTACACTAATAAGGTATTTTCTGGTCTGGCACTATAAACATTATAATTATTTGTCGGAGCACGCGACAGTAGCGCCACACTTGGCCGGATCGGCTAGTTGTAGAACTTATGTTGTAATCTGTCAACATAGGTTTTCATTTAAAAATCAAACCATAGGCAGTATCTTTTCTTTTTCTTTTATTGGTTGCGTCAAGTATCCGAACTTGGGCGTAGTCGATACGTGGCTGGCTGGTTGGGCCATATTGTGGCCATAGACTAACTGTCAATTTGTAACCTCATGTTGGTACTGTAAAACAAAAAATGAATGCTGCGAACCTTACGAGATTGACGTCCTGCCGTGGATGGAAAATCAAAAAAACGTGAAGATTCATTTTTCAGATTGCGACGGCAAAACTGTCGAGTTAGTCAGCCCCGTGTCGAATTCGCCGCGCAACCAAAGTGTATCCGTTTGCATCTCGATTATCGTGATTATTCAAGAATTGTAATTGCTGGCAAATAATAAAAGCCTGATCATCGTAAATTACGTTTTATTTCTGGAATCTACGCCATTATGGAGCCTCAGCGCCTGGATGCCCCGTCATCAGAAGTGGGATTGGAAAACCACGCGCCACGTGCAAAGGACAACGACCCACCGAGTGTTGAAAATCACGATGCCGCTGCAAATAACGTTTCACCACGTGCAATAGATAACGACGCAGACGATAGAAGATGGCATCTACTTTTGGAACAGCAGAACCGGAATTTTATGACCCTTGTGCAAGCTATGAAGACGCCTTCGACCAGTGAGCTACGCCTGCCCGATTTCGACCCTGATAAACGAGATGTCGACGCACGTGCTTGGATATCGACGGCTGACCTCTGCATCAGTGACCAGCACCAGCAAGGTACGCACCTTATGGTGGCTTTAAGTCGTGCGTTAAAGGGGCATGCCTCCACGTGGTTTTCGACGATTTCATACCCTGGCATGAACTGGTATGATTTCAAGGAGCTTTTTAAAGCAAGATACGACTGTCCCGAAACTGTTGCTTCATTTTTAATCAACCTAAATGAAAGCAAGCCTAAAGAAAATGAGTGTGTTGCTGCATATGCTGCCTCCCTTATGACGTCGATTATGGCCAGATGGAAAAATTTACCCACCGAAGAACTGGCTATAGCTACTGTTCTTGCACATTTGTCACGTTTCGACCGACGTATTCAACGACTTTCGTTTACAACCGACGTCAAGACACGCAATCAATTGCAACAAGAATTGAAGGCAGTATCTTTTTTGAAACGTAAAGCCAATGCGAATGACCTTGATGTGCCTGATACCAAGACGAACCGCAGCACTTGCCCAACAACTCCTGTGAAGTGCTACTACTGCGGGAAGATAGGACACAAATCTACCATGTGTCAGTCACGTAGGAGGGACAATATGAAGAGGAGAGACGAGCACCCTAGACCTCAACTGGGCAACAATGATAACAGCAAGCCAAACCAGACCAAACCAGCGGCCGTCACCTGCTACCACTGCCAAGGGAGCGGCCACTACGCGTCGAGCTGTCCGAAGCGGCGCAGCCAGGAAGGGACCAGCGGAGCGGGCGCCTCCAACGTGAAAAGGGTCAACCTGTGCGTCCGGAGCGTGCCTACTGGGACCATGCGTATTGCTGGTGAGCCTTATTCATTTCATTTTGATTCTGGAGCTGAGTGTTCACTTGTAAAAGAGACTGTGTCACAGAGACTCAACGGACGACGACTCAATAATACAGTGACATTGATTGGTTTAGGTCAGACCCCTGTTTATTGCACATCGCAAATACTGACAGTCGTAGAGATTGACAACATCAATTTAGAAATTCTACTGCATGTTCTGCTTGACCAGTATCTGCAACATAACATCGTAGTAGGTCATGAGATTTTGCTGTTAGGTTTGGCTGCACATATCACTGCTTCGCAACTGAGATTTTCCAAAAATCAAATCGTTCAGTTGTGCCATGTTTCGCCAACTGACCAAGGAATTAATCCGGACACGGTGGACACCGACGTCCCACCTGAATACAAAGGTCAGTTACTTGATTTGTTGAAATCATTTGAGCAGTCTTTTTCAAGAGGTGTGCCAGCGAAATGCGCGGATACTGAACCCATGGAGATTCGCCTAAAGGATCCACACAAGACTGTTAATCGGCGACCATATCGGCTGAGCACTCAAGAGCGACAAGTTGTTCGAGAAAAGGTAAGCGAGCTTCTAGACGCAGGCATAGTTCGTCCTAGCTCGTCACCATTTGCAAGCCCAATACTTCTAGTCAAGAAGAAAGATGATTCCGACAGGCTTTGCGTGGATTACCGCGAACTGAATGACAACACAATACCTGACAGATTCCCGCTACCACTCATCTCCGACCAAATTGCTAGGTTGCACGGAGGTATGTACTTCTCCACTTTGGATCTCACATCGGGCTTTCATCAGATCCCTGTCGCAGCTGATTCCATCGAACGAACTGCGTTTGTAACACCAGACGGCCAGTACGAGTATCTCAGAATGCCGTTTGGCCTAAAGAACGCGCCAGCAGTTTTCCAGCGCGCAATCATAAAAGCTCTCGGGGATCTGGTGAACACCTATGTTGTGGTCTATATGGACGACGTGCTGATTATGGCCAGCACTGTAGAGGAAGCGCTGGAGCGACTGAAGATCGTGCTAGAAGTCCTCACTGAAAGGGGATTTTCTCTCAACATGAAGAAGTGCAAGTTCCTCAAACAAAAGGTGGAGTATTTGGGATTTGAGGTGTGCCAAGGTGAGATACGCCCTAACCAGCGGAAAGTGGAAGCTCTTACTGCTCTGCCACCCCCGGAGACTGTGACACAGTTACGTCAATTCATTGGCTTAGCATCATACTTTCGGCAGTTCGTGCCCCAGTTCTCGCAGGTAATGGCTCAACTCTACGCACTTACCTCGAGCTCGAATAATGGAAAGCTTGTCTGGAAAGCTGAACATGAAGCTATCAGACAACAAATAATTGCTGCACTGACTAGCGAACCGGTATTGCTTATTTTCGATCCAGATCTTGACACGGAACTGCATACCGACGCAAGTGCGATCGGATACGGCGCAGTTCTAATGCAGAGAAAGGCTGGTAAGTTGCACGCTGTTGCCTACTACAGCAAGCGTACGACGGCCGCTGAATCGCGGTACCACTCCTATGAACTGGAGACGCTAGCGGTCGTCAACGCAATTAGGCATTTTAGGCATTTCCTTCATGGACGAAAATTTGTTGTCGTGACAGACTGCAATTCACTTCAATCCAGCAGAAAGAAGTTGGACCTGGCCCCACGTGTTCATAGATGGTGGGCTTTTCTACAGAGTTTCGACTTTGATATCGTGCACCGAGGAGGAAAACACATGTCTCATGCAGACTTTTTGTCCAGAAACCCTGTCCCGTCCGACAAGGTAAGTCAAAAGCCTGCGAATAAAGTGGAACCAAAGCGCATCAATTTGACCGAATTGACCGGTAACTGGCTCCTGGCTGAGCAACAGAAAGATGTTGAGATTTCTAAGCTTGTTATTGACCTGAACGATAACAAGCTTCCTGACGACGTTGCGAAGACGTACGAGCTACGCTCAGGACTTTTATACCGGAAGGTACAGCGTAACGGTAAGACTCGCTGCTTGCCTATCATACCTCGGTCGCTTAGGTGGTCGATCATCAACGGCGTGCACGAGAGCTTGATGCACTTGGGGTGGGAGAAAACGTTAGAGAAGGTGTTCGAACTTTACTGGTTCGAACATATGACGAAGTATGTGAGGCGTTTCGTTGAGAACTGCGTTACATGCAGAATCTCAAAGTCGAATTCAGGTAAGGTTCAAGCATCCATGCACCCTATTCCAAAAGTTGCGATACCTTGGCACACTGTGCATGTTGATGCAACAGGAAAACTCAGCGGAAAGAACGACAAGAAGGAATATGTGTTCGTTCTAGTCGACGCCTTCACAAAGTACGTATTGCTGTACCATACCCTGAATATAGACACTGCCAGCAGCATCAGAGCCGTGAAGCAGAGCGTCTCACTTTTTGGTGCCCCTACGCGGCTAATTGCGGATCAAGGACGATGCTTCGCAAGCAGAGACTTCAAAGAGTACTGTGAGTCTGTAAACATTAAATTACACCTCATTGCAACCGGAAGCTCTAGGGCCAACGGCCAGGTCGAGCGCATTATGTGCACTCTAAAAAATATGCTGACCGCTGCGGAAACCGGTAGCCGATCGTGGCAGGATGCGTTACCCGACGTGCAGCTCGCTCTAAATTGCACTAAAAATCGGGTGACTAAGGCAAGTGCACTGGAGATGCTCATAGGCAAGATTGCAAGGCCGCTGGAGTTGATGCTTGCTGACGACGAAGAACCTGTAACAGATCTAGAACAGGTAAGAGCTGAAGCGGTTCAAAACATGACTGACAGCGCTGGATACGACAAAAGACGGTTTGATAGCAGCAAGGCTAAAGTCCAGCCGTTCTCTGTTGGAGATTTTGTCCTGCTTCAGAACGAGGAACGCAACCAGACTAAGCTTGACCCCAAGTACAAAGGACCTTTTAAGGTTATTGAGGTGTTGGAAGGCGACCGGTACGTGCTGAAAGCTTTGAACAGCAATCGTACATACAAGTACGCACATGACCGTCTGCGGAAAATGCCAGATGGTATTTGTGAAATTGACGATGCTGACAGTGACGACCATGACTCTGACCAGTAGTTTCATTAAGAAAAGGGCCATGGAACAATATTTTTTTTCGTGATGTTTGGTGAAATTCTCGATTTTACTTGTTTACTTTAAGTGTGTAAGTGACTTAAGAGCGGTTGTCTAGAATGGGCTGAAATCGGACGCCTGTATGTGGTTGTCTCGAACTGTCGCTATCAGACACTGATAACTGAAGAGGTTGTCTTGGAAAGACAATGACACGATCAGACGCTGTGAAGGTTGTCTTGAAGTGTGCAACACGATCAGACGCTGTGAAGGTTGTCTTGAAGTGTGCAACACGATCAGACGCTGTGAAGGCTGTCTTGAAGTGTGCAATGTGGTTAAGGTGCAGCTGTCTTGATGTATTCCATCAGACGCCAGTCGGGGTTGTCTAGAAGAATACTATCAGACGCTCACGAGAGTATTTTTGAAATTATGTGTTGCTTGGTTACTGTTTCATAGCCAGCCATGCAAACATTTGTAAACACTAGAATTCTTGTTTCTCCCTGTAAACGCTTAGCAAATTGGAATAGTTTGTATCGTAATTTAATGCTAGACGCAGTTATGATTACTTTTCCTGTACACCTTTGTAAATATTGCACTTTCTTGCATTTTTGTTTTTCAAGCTAACCCTTACTTTAGTCAGGCTGACCGAGCAAGAGTTGTACTACTGCTTTGAGTTTTCTTTTCAGATACCCCACACGAGGACGTGTGAAACGTCAAGATGGCCGTGTCGGAGCACGCGACAGTAGCGCCACACTTGGCCGGATCGGCTAGTTGTAGAACTTATGTTGTAATCTGTCAACATAGGTTTTCATTTAAAAATCAAACCATAGGCAGTATCTTTTCTTTTTCTTTTATTGGTTGCGTCAAGTATCCGAACTTGGGCGTAGTCGATACGTGGCTGGCTGGTTGGGCCATATTGTGGCCATAGACTAACTGTCAATTTGTAACCTCATGTTGGTACTGTAAAACAAAAAATGAATGCTGCGAACCTTACGAGATTGACGTCCTGCCGTGGATGGAAAATCAAAAAAACGTGAAGATTCATTTTTCAGATTGCGACGGCAAAACTGTCGAGTTAGTCAGCCCCGTGTCGAATTCGCCGCGCAACCAAAGTGTATCCGTTTGCATCTCGATTATCGTGATTATTCAAGAATTGTAATTGCTGGCAAATAATAAAAGCCTGATCATCGTAAATTACGTTTTATTTCTGGAATCTACGCCATTATGGAGCCTCAGCGCCTGGATGCCCCGTCATATTTATATTCGATTTCAAATATTTTCTTTTTGTTTGTTATTTGCCTGTTAATATTATAAAGATTTATTATTATCTACTTTGTGCTTCGGCACGAATAGGTCAGCTCGACCGGATTGATACCAGGGCCTCACAGAAAACCGGCGTGAAACAACCACAGCGTAGTGTTTCACCGTGCGAGTAAGGTTAACGGGGGCCCAATCCCTACCCCTACTCCACCACTTCCCAATACTTAAATATCCAAAACGCGCGACGGCCGGCGACGCACTCGTAACTCCTTTGGTGTTGTGGGTGTCCATGGGTGGCGGTGATTGCTTACTATCAGGTAATGCGTCTGCTCGTTTGCCGACCTATACCATTAAAAAAAAGCGTTGCTAATTGTTTTCATTTAACTACGAAGTTAACATTACTTTTCATACTATAAAACTATTTACGAATATAAGAAGTATCGTCCCGTCGCAGTAGTAAATAAGTCGGCGGCACCATTCAATGGTAGCGGTCAAATTATATGTTCCAACTTTACACTGGACGAGATGCATTCCTTGCATTTTCTGACGATGGCCCAATTTGCGATCGGAGCGGAAAATAATATGCAATTTTTAATTAAAGAATATAAGACATACAATCAAAATGTTTTTATTGTTACTGAGGTCAAAGTTTTCTTGAGTTAATTATTTTTGTATTTTTGGGGTTTAACCAGGTATAAGTTGAATAATACTTAGTTCTTATAAATGTTGTAAACGTTCGTCAAAGGACCATTTTAGTTTTTTCGTAGCTAATCTTGCTTTCGTTAACCATTTTATAATACAAGGTAATTAAAATTGCAATTATTGGCCGCTTATAACTTAGTACATAACTTTAAAGTGGAACTTTTCCAATAAATGTAACGTGAACGAGGGACGAATGTCTCTGCGGTCACAGCGTGGATTGTTACGCGCCCGACGTCATTGATTTAGACCCCGTTCTGACCGGCCCTAACCAGTTTTAAGCGGTTTCAACTGCTTTTAACTGGTTTTAATCTTTTAACCCGCTGTCCGCTTTGTTATTCGAATCGGAGGGTCAGGTGTGTAGGGGTTCTTCAGAAGTTTTCTTTTGTTATTGATTGGAAAAGTAACCGTTTCATTGTTTGCGGTGAAAGGGTTAAGGTACCGTTTGGTTGTTATTATGGAGTAATAATCATTCAGAGTTTTCCTGTAAAGGTTTGCTCGAGTGGGTTTGTTGTTCGTCATACACGTGCTTTGATTAAAGTGTTTACGCCAAATTCAACCATTATATTTAAGTAGGTACAACTGAAATGTATGAAACTTATATTTTTGTTTTCGTATTTTTATAATTTTTGCACAATTTTAAGAATCGTGTTTGTTATGGTTTAATATTTTGCAAGTAATAAATACCTTATCTCCGAACTTAATCTAAGTTCGTCCGTGAAATAGCTTTTTTCCCTACTGTGTAAAGAAACTGATCCGATAGTATTTACTTTCTACAAAAAATAAATAAGACGCAACTATAATTTGGTGGAACCCATCAAACACCTGATACCGTGTCCAAACTGCGCATAGAAAAGTCTGTGGTCCAAGAGATGCGATTTTAGGCCATAATTATATTGTTTACGAAAAGAAGCAGTAGGTACATTTTAATATATTACTATATTTTCGTTTTAATGTTCATCACAGCAGAAGAAAATAAATCTTAGGCGACGTTATTGATTTTACGATACTATGTTTACATATGATATATAGTATTATATTAACATGGTTTGCAGATAAAAATTAGCTTCATATAGCTAATTTTTATCTTCATTTATCAATTTACAAGTAAATAAGTGTGGAAGAGCCATGCTTTGGCACGAATGGGTCGGCTTGATCGGAGTGACACCACGACCTCACAGAAAACAACCACAGCGTTATGTTTTGCCTTGTAAGTGAGGTTACCGGAGGCCCAATCTCTCTCCTCCCCTATCCCTTCCCAATCCTCAAATATCCGTAACCGCTTTTCTCCAAAAGGCCGGCAACGCACTCGTAACTCCTTTGATGTTGTCGGTGTTAACGGGAGGCGCCAATTGCTTACCATCAGGTAATCCGTCGGTTTACTTGCAAACTTAAAAAAAAACTTTAAAGCATAAAACTGCCGCTGGGTTTGTACTTATCGTTACCAACCCGGGTGCTAAAATTGCAATTCCTAAGTTTCAATTCCGCTCCGCTTATCGCTCATTCTTTGCACCATGACCCACAAAACAGTACACAACAAGTATACATTACAGATAATATTTTTTTTCTAATTCCCGTCACGCGACACCGCCGGCCAGTGTCGAATATAATTTTCCTCGTTAACTGGTCGCAATTCGATACCTATAATCGAGTCGCGGTATCGATAACGGAAACCTTAGGAAGTTACTCACAAGCAACAGGCAGAAGGTTTGTTAAAATTTATTTGAGTTTGTGTTAGTTAGATTTGCTTTAATAAATTTAAAAAATGTTTTCAATTAATGTAACATGATTTATTATATGTTCTATTTGAATAGAAAGCTGTACGTTTTGACGTTTTGTTCAATAAAAAGAAACCGATTAATATCGATTTGAAGGTTTTTATTATATTTTAGCAGAAAAAAACTGAAGTATGTACGTAAGTCTGTCCTTTTTTCGACACAATTCATGATTAATGCATGATCAACATTGAAGGCTTTAATAGCTTTTAGTTTATTTAATAGTAAGATTGACTTTATAGTTTTTTTATTATTTATGATTACGTACGCAATCGACGGGTGTGCTAAGTAAAATCATTATTTTCCATAAGTCCAGTTCCTTTTTTTTACTATTTCACAATTGTTTTATGCAAATATAGACATAGGAATTTAAAGTTTAATTTAAAGACCAATCTCGCTTAATCAACTACTAAAACTATTTATCCGTCTATAAATTCTTTAATAACCTCTAATGATCACACCTACGCATTTCGTTTAGCGTCCGAGTATACCTTTTGTTTTAAATTTTTCATATTATAAAGAAGACGTTAAAATTTTACGCGCACTGCCTGTCAGCTGTTTTATTTGCTGTTTATAACTACAGATTAGGGCTGGCATATTTATTTTTTCTTAATAAAGCACTTTTGAATATTTAACGGTGATAAAATATGTGATTACCTATCTAAATTATACGAAAATCAAATCTGGTTGTAAATTAAGCTGTGTGTGTTAAGCTGGAATTGAAGTGGAGTCATAATATTTTGTTTTTGTCATGCAATTTATATGTTATTAATGCAACGTTTATGATTCTACGGATAAGTGTGTACTGCTCGTTATATCGGAATATTTATGTGAAGACCATAAAATATGGCTTAACGAAAGCAGTAATATGCTTTTTAATATAGCTGTTTTAATTACTGGCTTGTTGGATGAGTCGTCAATGCATTTCATATCATTTTATCCGAACCTCTTTTTATCTTGATATAGGCTACTATTTTTTTTGAGTACTTCGGAGTACAATAAAACACTAAAAAAGGTGAACGGCAGGCTTGTATGGGAGTCCTGTACCGCTAATAATTTTTCGTATTTTCAGATACTTTTTGGTTTAATTAGTAGTTAATATGATAAACAAGCCCTGTTTAAAATATTGGATTTTTAAAACTTGGGACATAAGAGTTATAGCTAGTTTTATTTTTAAAGGTTATTGAAATCTTTTATTGATATTTATAATTAATCCCAGCTTCTGAAAATATAACAATTACATAAAATTAATAGCTTAGCTGCCTTAATAAGTAGTACAAACTCTAATACATAACATGACAAAAAGTATGCGGTACAGGGCCTGCCGTTTACCTTTGTATAGAAAAACAGCAGAAAATCTGAAAAGGTGCACCAATCGTCACTTTTATACTATATCTAGAGGTAAAAGTGTTAATGAGTTTGTAACGATAAGATGATTTGAGTGTACTCAAAACTAACACCTCGATTTCAAAAATATCTGCAACTGGGTTTGCGGCTGCATGCCAATTAATGCTCTGCAGCTCCAGTCTAGATCAGAACAAGGAACAGGGTGATTTTTAGTCTGTAAGAGTCTGATACTCCGACTCTTAGTATATTCGAATGATTTCTTGTTACGTTATAATGTTACTTACTGGAGATTAAAAGCAGCCTATGTATTATTACAGACTACAATCTATCTCAGCACCAAATTAGACTCAGGTCTATTTTAGTATTTTTCATAAAAGAAGGATAATTTTTTAATCGCATAATCTTGAGATTTCCCAGGTGCTTATACTATAATATATGGGACGAAGTCACGGATGGCAAGATAGCATTCATAATATTATGAATCAATCAATCAATCAATCATATTTATTTATTTACGTTTGTACATAAATATCTTATACTAGGTCTTACATTTTAATTAATCTAGGTAAATAACATTACGGTGCCTGTATAGAATTGAATCTGTACCACAGGCGTTACGGTCACTTTCAGTTACTGTTATGCTATGATTCATCCTTAAAAATATTTATTTTTATCCAGATAACTAAGTCATAATTTATACATAATTATACATTTCATTTATACATAATTTAGGAATATATTAAAACTTAACTATTACTACATTACTACCTAATTAAACCTATGTCTATTTGACCACAGTCAGCAACGCCTCGGTTTCGTCGTAATTACGTGATTGTAAAAACTGAGACGTCCGCAGTTTTGCTCTGGCATAGGTTAGGTCGTATATGGGTGTTTCTTTGTTTATTTTATTATACAAATTTGGACCTAAAAATGCAAAGAACCTGTTTGTAAACACAAACTTTGATGTGGAGTGAGAAGTACAGACAATATCTTTCCGCCTCTTAGTGTTAGTAAGGTTCACGTCATATGTAAGCGCAGCATGCTGTTTTAATAAAGTGAATAATATAAAAAGTTGTCGTACTGTGAGCACTTTACAAGACTCATACAGTTGGCATGTAGGAAAACGGAACGTTCGGCGCGTGGCGACTTTTAGGATGGCTCTTTGCGCTCGTTCTATCGGAAGTATCAATGTTTTTCCATTTCCACCCCAGGAAGTGATGCAGTATTGGATTATAGATTGACACAAAGCCTTATATAACTGAATAATTAGTTTTTGATCTGCAATATACCGCAACTTCTTAAAGACAAACATCAGCTTGCGAATTCTAGATGTTAAAGCAGCATAATGTTGTTTATATGAAAGGGTTTCATCCAGTATAATCCCTAAGTACTTAATATTATTAGTGTTTACAATTTCCGGACAGCTGGTGCATGCATTAGTCACAGTCATGCAATCGTTGTGCTTATGTGCATATAAGCGAAATTCACTAGTTAGTGTTGGAGATTTACGCATATAAAAATTTATGAATTTGGTCTTATCAGTATTTAATGTTAGTAAATTTATTTTAAGCCAGTTATTTACTACTCTAAATCCATGTTGTGCATAATTTTGAACTTCTGCAATAGAGTTTGCTGAGAAGAGTAGCGCAGTATCATCTGCATATGATACAATTGTGCCACATTGTAGGTTGAGGTTACAAAGGTCATTTATGTATACCAGGAATAGGGTTCCTCCGAGTACACTTCCTTGTGGTATTCCATATTGTGGCAATAACACTTCGGAACTCGTAACATCACCTATTTTCACGCATTGTCGTCTATCCTGTAAGTAGTCCTCAAACAGTTTTAACTGTGTACCTCTTATTCCCAGAGCCTCCAATTTGTTAATTAGGAGTGGGATAGATACCGTGTCAAATGCTTTTGCTAGATCAAGGAAGATTCCCATTACCTGTTTACATTGACCAAGTTCCTCTGTGATATAGTTAGTTAAAGAGTGCACTGCATCGGCTGTTGATAAATTAGCTCTGAAACCAAACTGTTTGGTAGACAAGAGAGAGTTATTTTCAAGATATGCGACCAGTCTATTATTTATAATTTTCTCAAGTACCTTAGATATAGTTGGTAATAAAGAGATCGGCCTGTAGTTATTTACTATATCCTTTTGACCAGATATATGTATAGGAATGACTATTGCCTTTTTAAGGCATTTAGGAAAAGTACCATTTGATAAACAAATTCTAAAAATGTGAGTCAATGGAGGTGTTAGTATGTGCCTAAATGATTTTAGTATGTTAGCGCTGATATTGTCCCATCCCGTTACTGAACTATTTTTTAATGATAAGATAACACATTCTACTTCACATTCATCCGGCTCTAGCAAAACAAAAGACTTACCGCTATTATTATATGATGAACAGGTTGGTATAACATTATTTGGACCAGTGCTACACTGCCTTTGAATGTTTTCAGCAAGTTTTTCACCAATGTTTGCAAAAATATATTTACGTTGTCAACGGATAATGACGGGGTTCGATCTGTACTTAATAAGTTCGTGTTACATTCATTTTGCTTTGACATAAATGTTACTGATTTGACGTATTTCCACAATTGTTTAGTGTTATTTCTGAATTGGGATATTTGAGCTTTATCGTATTCAATTTTTATTCTTTTCAGCAAACCATTGCAGAAATTTCTGTATCTTTTATAGGTAATCTGAATAACTAAATTATTTGGATTTTGCTTTGCTTTTCTATGTAATCTATCTCGGTGTCTTATACACCTGACTAGACCTGTAGTTATCCATGGTTTAATGTTGTAATATTTCTTACTTAATTTTATTGGGTTAGTATTGTTTAAAATAGCTACTTGCAACTTGTTAATAACATAATACATTGACCAATCCGTGTCAGTAGAATTATACACTCGGCTAAAGTCAATATTGTATAAATCACGCTCAAGATTTGTCATATTGATCTTTGACCTTTGCTGCGGGCGCGAATAATGTTTAGTCTGCGTTAATTCAAGTGTAAGCAAAATTGCACAATGGTCTGTTATTGTTGAGTTAGTGACAAGTGTTAGACACGGAAGCCTAGTTTTTAGCATGACGTGATCCAAACATGACCCACTTTGATGAGTTGGAAATGTGTGTGAAGGTAAAATACCATGGTATGCACACATGTTTAGGTACTCTTGAGCCCCTGCGTCATTATTCTCTTTATATTAATATTTAGGTCGCCAGTTACGATGATACTAGGAAAAAATGACAGTGTCTGTAGTATACTATCTAATGATTTATTAAATTTATCTAAGTTTCTAATTGATGGAGACCGGTAGATCGATACTATTGCGATTTCAGAACCTATTTTAATAATAATACAATTATATTCTACGTCTGTAGGCTCTTCTATCGAAATATTTAAAGCTTGTTTTGTGTACACCACAATACCATCGTTTTGATTTAAAAGTAATGTAGAGTTAAAACAATTGTAACCAGGTAAAACTGGCATATTCCCATTTCTATTTGAAAGCCTATTTTCCAATTACTCAAATTACCCTATTACTCAAAATTTACCACCGTGAGAATTAAAATAGAGTGACGTGTGAAGTGTTAAGCGACCCTTCTAATATAAACATCAAATCACTTAGTTGTAATCTTTATGTCTAGTTTCTTTTAAAGTAATATTACTTGTGACTTGTCAAGTATACCGCCGCCGTATTAATTCAATGGCTTTTAAATATAGATTTTATTGTATCTTTCACCACCAGTGACAGGTGTAAGATAATGGTTCTCTGGTGTAATCATATTATAAAGCTGTAGAGTTTTTAAACTTTCGCGTTTCATCTTACCTACATTATATTTAGACCAGGTGTTTATAAGATCAACTGCAGCTGCGGTAGTTCCTACATTGGGCAAACGAAGCGGACCATTGCTGAGAGGCTCAAAGAACATATCGCCGCAGTCAAAAACCGACAGAGCAACAAATCAGCGATAGCAGAACACCTGCTCCAGGCTGGTTCTAATCACTGGGTAGAATTCCACCGACCGCAAATTCTCTCCACTGATCGCCACTACCATACAAGACTTGTGCGTGAAGCGGTTGAAATAAAGAAATGCCCAAATAATTTCAATCGGGAGGACGGCTTTAAATTGTCGTCGACGTGGAATCCAGTGCTTCGCAAAACACAACCTCGCTTTCCTTCAAAGTCGGTTAACACATCTGTGGATATAATCAGCGCAGTGTGTAGACGGCCTAATATGGTAGAAAATGAAAATAAGGGGGTAGATGAAGATTCATCACCCGAATGCAGGGAGCTGTGACATCGCGTCTTCAGTCTGCTTGTGACCACGACCTGTGCAACCGGGTCGAAACGTCAAGCCTACCAAGGTATTCAAATTATAATTTTCCGCGTTAATACCCGCGTAAATATAATGTAGCTGTAGAGTTTGTTTGTTTGAACGCCTTAATCTCCAGAACTACTTTTTATGGTTTCAATCGAACAATATTTTTTATGTTGGTTAGCCCGTTTATCGAGGAAGGCTGAAAGAATATAGGCTACCTATATAAAATCACACTTCTCTGTAAGGCCCGCGGTTGAAAACACGCGAGATTAGCTAGTGTGTAATATTATGTTTGTTTTTAAATTATATTAACTTCTCATGTTTTTAAAGTATATTGACGTAAGCAGAAGTTTGTTGGCTGTCTGGGAGAAATCTGATTTTTTTCAGAGCCTGTGTTCTACAAAGGTCAATGTGTTTTCAATTACCCGAGATGACCCGATTGAATGGGTTGCTTATTGGTAGGCGTTCTGTATCATAGGTCGCTTACCACTAAGCGCGATACCGGCAAGTGATGGGAGGTTGGTTTTGACAGTGTGTATTAACAGTTTTATTTCAATGTGGGAGCAGCTGTGTCTTTTATATATACAAGGACCCGATCCTAGTGCTCAAATACTTTTCTATTGGGCTAATATAGAAAATTTACAGCTTTTTTTTTATGTAATAGGTCGGCAAACGAGCAGACTGATTACCTGATGGTAAGCAATCAGCGCCGCCCATGGACACTCGCAACGGAGGAGTTACGAGTGCGTTGCCGACCTTTTAGGGATTGGGGATTTGGAGATTTAGGGATTGAGGAGGGATTGGGGAAGGGGAAGGATTGGGCCTCCGGTAACCTCACTCACACGGCGAAACACAACGCAGTGGTTATTTCACGCCGGTTTTCTGTGAGGCCGTGGTATCACTCCGGTCGAGCCGACCCATTCGTGCCGAAGCATGGCTCTCCCACACTTAAGCTTAGTGCAAAATGAACAATCTGCAGTTCCGATTTCTATGGAGAAAGAAATTTACATAATTTTAAGATTTGAATATTAGTCCCTTGGAAAAAATTGTTTGTAATTGAGCATCAAAATGGGCTCCTTGAACAAGCCCATCGATCTAAATCACACTGTATAATATTATAACGAATTACGTTCTAACGGTGATTTTCAGAACAATATAAGAAACAGCTTTTCTTGTATTCTGTTTATATTAATAGTAGAACTTGATGGTTTGTGGTTATGTGAGTTTAACTGTTCTAGGAACAATTGAGGAAGCGGTTTCGTCAAGTTTCGTTTGTCACCAATGTTTGTGGTGACTTGAGAGCAAAATTAACCACGGCACAAACTAATAACTGTCTACTTGCCGAATTATTGTTCAACTGGAATGAAGTACTTCCCACTCCTATTAAATGAATGTTGTCGTGTTTTAGGGACAGTTTTTGATGACTTACGGATTCGGATGGGCTTTTGGTAGACTTCTGCCAAAATTATATCAATACATACATAAGTTGTAGGTTGTCAAAAATAATAGGGTGCGTAAGTTTATCCAATAATTAATTTAACGCCCACTTTTTAATGCAGCATTCGAATTACTTGATGGGAAGCAATTGGCACCACCCATGAACGGGTGTCTACGGTTGGCAACACCAGAAAAGTTACGTGCTTTTTCGGCCTTTTTGTGATTACGGTTTCGGAGATTTAGAGATTGGGGAGATATGGAGGTGGTGAAGGATTGGGCCTCCGGTAACCTTACTCAGACGGCGAAAAACAACGCTGTGGTTGTTTCATGTCGGTTTTTTGTGAGGCCGTGGTATCACTCCGGTCGAGCCGACCCATTCGTACCGAAGCTTGGCTTTTCCACTGTTGGAATATTTTAACTGTGGAAAAATCACTAAGGGTTTTGAAAACAATTTTGATCTTCTTTTATTAAATATTTTTAAATACATTTAAATACAATCCCTAGTTGTAGTTGTCTAACTAATATTACAGTAACTGTGACGAATGTCTCATTAGAATTACGCGTCGTGTGCCGATATTTGCGGCCTATGGCGTTTAACACCTTTGTCAAGAATTTGTATTGTGCAGTGTACAAAGGCTTTAAGGAAGCATTTATTACTTACGTCATAAAACAACGTCTAACCTGTTATCCCTCCAGACTGTGTGCACGGTGATAAAAAATATATAGGAATTCTTTTTAGTTTTGAAGTCTGTTTAAAATAGGAGTTATCGAAATTAGCGGTGAATGATATGTTACTCTTTTTTTATATTTAATTGAAGTAACATTTTTTTGAGGAGGGAGTTCATTATCGTTATGCCCTCTCCTGTCCTGGGTGGAACGAGTGGGAGTGTCAGTCTCTTACTGACTAAAAACCAAGTTATTTTCCCTGCTGCCAGGGCTGCGGTACGCAGAGAGAGTATTGCTTTAATATAGTTAATAATTATACTCTTCGTCGCTAAGTAAAGAGAGGAACCTATGAAGTAAAAATGACCATTACATTATTTTTCATCTATTATATGCCTAGTCACGCAGCTCTCTTCACTCCATATTTCCAACGAAATAAATCTCTAGATTTCCTTGAACAGAGACAATAAAACGTATTAAGGTCATCACGGTCCGGGATAAATTCAGATACGTAAGGATTGAGAAAATACGAGTGGAAGTAAAGCACTCGTTTATATCGGAATCCCGGACACTGGGTATTAAGTCTAACCTTTATTGAGTTATAGCTGAACCAATTGTTTTGTGTTTTTGCAGTGAGTTAGTGTTTATTTATATTGTACATCGGGGCAGATTTTCTGTGATGATTTTTCGTTCTAAATCAATTGGTAATGTTGGTTGTGAAAAATGACCTCGAATTGTTAGTTTTATGGGATAGGGCTTCAAACGAAAAGACGGATTGCCTGATGGTAAGCTATAGTTGCCGTATATGGACACCTCCAACATTAGAAGAGAAACGAGTACGTTCCCGGTCTTTTGGGGAATCGGGATACTGCAACCGCCGCCCAATATTCGGAAGGTTCCAAAAATTTGTGATAAAATTTGTTATAATCTTTTCCTGGATTATTAATGAATCGGCTAAGTAGAACTCAATAATGGTCGTGTTTTGTCGTCATCGACAGTAACCTAAACAAAGATACTGTTCTTTATGTTCGACAAAGACGAAAAAATGAATGATATCAAAGAGCAAACCCAAGTAAAATCTGGTGACCATTATATTGGGTGGTCTGGTGATCATTAAAATTTAACCACAACTAAACTAAAATTGATCAAAATTTATACGAGAACAGCAGTATTAATTCATAGTTAGGGAACAGACAGGGTTCGTTGAGTTGGTTCCAATTGCAGGGTTGTTAATACAGGAAATTTCAAAGAGACGACATCTAGCCAGGATTTCCGAATGAAGCGGCGGAAATAAACGGAACGAATCCGGCCATCACTTTGACAGCGTTCGAACTGCGGCTAGTCTGCCGGACGGCGATAATATTATTGATAATACTCGAAAATATGCACTAATAGTTTTAATTGAATTTTAGAGCCATTCATGTATAGGACACCGTTTCAAATATTTTCCTACTTTGAATAAATAAACATTAACACTAAAAGGTCGTGATAGGGTAAGGCTGGTCAATTGTTTTTTTATTAGGTAACATTATATTCATAATGGTAAACATAAACTAAAACAGTTAATTTTATTGTTTCAACAACTAATTTATAGAATCAGGCGTTACTTTGCGGAAATCCATGACATTAAATGTTAGGGAAAATATTTAGTTATAATTCCGCGACAAAAATCCAGGCTTGTTGCAGGATGATTGCATAGGAGTGGGATTGCATCCTGCAACAAGCCTGGATTTTTGTCGCGGAATTATAACTAAATATTTTCCCTAACATTTAATGTTTCAACAACTATTTTGTTGTTATTGTTTGCGAGTATTTTCAGGATGTCGTTGCTTACCTCAGACTAATATTTTTTCTTAAAAATAACAACGTAAGCGCCATTGTACGACTGGGTGGCTTGGTAGGGAGGCAGGGAGTATCAGACTCTTGTTAACTAAAAACACCTCGTTCCATCTCTTGCTTCTGGACGTGGTTCTTCATTGCGCTTACACCCTACATAATTTAGGTTTGTCATAAACAGTTTCTTATTGGAAATGACGACTTAAGCATCAAATTAACCAAGAAAAGCTCTACTAATTTCAAGTCACTACGGGACTCTTATTCATGAGTAGTGTGTGTGTTGGGGTGACGTCATTCAGTCGAAGCTATGACTTGATACTAGTAGAACTTTTTTCAGTTAATTCACGTGCTTACGTTGTTATTTGCTATACATTTACTATGATCCACGACAGTTACTAAAACATGTATATTTTAAGAAATCACACTTTTAAAGAAAAGGAATGCGATACAATGCTCATACGAAGAAAAGTGGGTGGTGTACAATTTTAATTTACTATGTGCTTCTAGTAAAAAAACACGCGCAACTGAAGCACTTCCATTCCTACTAACAACAAAGTAAGCGAATATGTTTCAATGTTCTCAAGTCCCTTCGAGCCGATCGTGTCAACGCAACCATTGCAAGCCGTAGCGGCTCAATAACACGGAAAATTATATCGTTCCGCGAGAAAACAGCTGTGGACTCGTTGAGTTCCGTACTTATTCTATATTAGCCAGCTACTGAAAAAGTATTTACTCGTTCTTTTCATTACAACTGAGAGTTTTGACTGGTTGAGTGGAAAATCCTGGCTTTTGAGTGCGATTCTTTAGGTCAAGAAAAGTAATAAGAAGCACGTTTAAATCAAAATTGTAATGGATACCTTTTGCAAAAGGTAAATCAGAAGAAGGAGACGGATTCCCAGTTTCTCTTGCTTCGTAACACGGCCTAGATTAAGGCCGGACGCGACAAGTCGCTGCCGCAGGTTCCTTAAGGATTCAGCATTGCTCAGCCCAAGCAGAGGATGGTCATCACAACGTGAACAACCCCGTTTCTTTCCGCCAGATCAGAAACAGTCACTTAACGAAGCATTCGTGTCTGGTAAGCACTTGCGTCAAGCGGAAGGTGCATGGGGAAGTACCAAGATTACAATTTCTGTGTAGAATATTAAATTTATTCAAATTTAGAATCATACGAAAGAATGGGTCTTCTAGACACTCAATTTTATTAAAAATCATATATTAACATACGAAATGAGTAGCTTAGTTCGCAATAATATAGGTACATAATACATTTAAGATAAATCTATTGATATTTCGCCTATAGCCCTATTGATTAATCCAGCGAGGGTAACACGATTCGTCCATTTACAAACGATAGTTGCCTAATGGACGTCCATCGCGATACATAAATAGACCATATTATTACTATTTTGTGTCAAAATTATGTGAAGAGTACTAATGGCGAAATATTAAACTGGTTTCTTCTTCAGCCATTTTTCGCCAACTGCTAGACTTGGAAATTTACGTAATTCTATAAGGGGCGAAGGATTAAGCCTCCAATACGGCGAAACACAACGTACTTAAATGGTTGTTCCATGCCATTATACTATGAGGGCTTGATATCACTTCGGTCGAGTCTGCCCATTCGTGCCGAAGCGTGGTACGACCACGCTTACCTAAAATCAATCATTTCGATCAATTTGCTGACACATACAACTGATTATCCACCACGAGTATTATCCCTACTTCATTATTACCGTCCTCTGATAACGCTAACACCCTAACTGGAATAGCGTGAAGGTGTGACGCAACCAGCCAACTGTGATAGTAGCGATAAAAGTAATTGAATTCTGGATTAGTCGGCCCTGGATTGTTTAGCAAATATTTTGGTTTGTCAGTGTGGTATATTGTTTATAGCTACATTGTCTTTTGTATTGACGTGGTGTGTGTACGGTTGAAAATTAAGTGATTGAAATTGAAGTGTGGATGGAATGAAGATTAGGATTCAACATAGGTTGCATTAATTGTGTATTATGTTGTATGAAAAAGCAAAGTGAAGATGCTCGATGAAAAATAAACGAAACATATACCTATGGTGTCAAGGATCTTGTAATATTAAGCATCTAAGGAAGGAATATATACATAATATATCCTAAGAACCGATAGGGAGAGATAAATAAAACAGCAAATGTTTGGATTTTGGTACAACACTTTTATGTATGTTTTTGTTTTTTTTGGACCTAACATCGCATGCCTTCTACCACCCTGTGCGAGCCGTTCTTGCTCCTACTCCAGGTCAGAACACGGAACATTTTTTTGATAGATTACTGTGAGTTTTATTTAGTACTGTGAATTCTACGTATAAAAAAAATAACGCATAATTTACTAAACATTTCTTGGATTGAGCCAAATCCAAACATTTTATGATCAATATAAATAAGTACAAGCATTTCCTTATCACCAGTTCACGGTAGAATTACTTACACCAAACAATATATCTCCTGTTATCCACCAATAATTTCTGCAAAACTTACTGTAGTGTCTGCACCCACCACAGTCGGCCTTATTTCCCAAAAACCTTACAAAATATCTTCGCAAATATCTCTGCATGCCAAGAAAATATCTCAAATAGGTCCAGGAGTATGACAGTTGTGTACAATGGCTGCTACATGGCTTGCTATGCCTTTGTCGAAAATGTCCGCCTGTATAAGTGACGACCATTGTTCCTCGGTATTTGTGTTAGGAAACTGTTAGGCGGTAAATGTTATAGGAATTGATATTATTATATTTGTATGTACGTGAATTTTGCTATTGGAAGTGTTATTAGTGGTTTATTGTTGTTGGTCGTTCAAGTATTTCACATTGTTACTAGTTAGAGTATAATTATTAAGATCGTATTTGTTTTCATTTTCACTTTTACCAAATAATTTTATTGTATTCAATTTATTTATTTTTGCGAATATGAGTAGATACATGTAGATCTTATGTTATTTAACAAAATGAGCATTGGCCATATGCTACCATAAGGCTTCCATAATCACTGCCTCATGAAAGTAAAAGTCTACAACATCCTCTCAACCCACTCTGGGCAGATCAAGTGATTTGATGATTTTACCCTCGCAAAAAAATAATCATAATCAAAGACAACAACAACTTTCCTCTTAAACATGTTGATCTGTGCGGTTTCGAGAACCAATCTTGGCACCAACTGACGTGTAGTGCAAAAAATCTCATGTATTCTTTTCATTTTGGCTTAAAAACTAATAATATTTAAATTCTTCTAAAATTAAACTTAATCCAAAGGTTGTCTGGAAGAAATTGCTTTTAAGCGATAAGACCGCCAATTGTACTATCTTCTGTGTTTATTGTTTCCTGTGTTTTTTTATCATTATGGTGTACAATAAAGAATATTCATTCATTCATCCATTCAATACTTAATGAAATATATGCTATAATTTGGAAAAAAAATTTGGCTGTATTACCACGTGTAATAACGCTGTTTATACTTTGATCAAAGTAACAACCTTTTAATATTTCTTTGTACAACATGTGTAGACTTCCTCGTAGGTCCAGGGTGTTGTTGTGACCGAGGGACATATATTTATATACTTTTTTACTTCTCCATGGAAAGTGATCAATCAGCTGTTGCAATTTGTATGGGAAAATAAAATTATTTCTAAGAATTCTTATTGGTGTTATGGAAAACGTTGTGTTATTTGAATACCAGAATCGGGTCCTAGAATATGTCCTAGAAAAAATAATGAATATTTCCTAAATTCTACTTACATAGAAGCACTAGAGACGAAGGTTACAGCTTGTGTAACCGTTGTTAGTGATATATTAGAGACTGAATACAAAAACTTTGAATAATGCTCTGCGCTTGCTGCAAAATGTAAGAAAAACATCAGAGTCCTGTGATCAAGCCCAAGTTGTAGACGATCGCGGATGGAAAAAGAAAGAGGTTGAACCAATAAGATCTTTGTCGTACCTTGATACACGAATGTGAATTTAGCAACAGGTTAAACTCATCAATGGTCATGGAAGAACATTAAGTATTGCAACTTTCATCAGTGGTAATGCGTCAGTTGAAAAAGTTAAGTTTGCTTTTCCTTCAAAAAAAAAGCTGAGCTGCTGTACAAGCTTACCTGAATATTTAAGATAGTGTTGGATACAATACATTTTTTTAAATTTAAACGTTGCTCCATCCAAGGTTTTTCTTCTGTTTCGTGGGTCACAAAACAGTTACAAACATACGATTTCACATACACATAACACCCACGACCGGAACAACAATTTGTGGATCACACAAAGAGTTGTTCCGTGCAGGAATCGATTATAAAATTTATTGATAAACATATCTACTGTCGAATTAATTACAATGATATTTATTTATAGTATTTTTTTCTGTAATCAAGCAAGAAAAATAACCTTTACGTCAGTCATTGAAAATTTTTATTTTATATTTTCGGATAAGTAGTCATAATTATGACTACTCCCGCTCTGAATGCGACGATTCTGAAGCAGTGTCAGATTCTTAATGATAAATTCACACTTTTCCTACTCCTGCCAGAGAATTTTGCTACCACATCGAGCTTCAACCGCAACTCCGGCTGAACATCAGCTTTATAGGCTACATCTATAATAGACGGTATTTCTTTTTTATAATAACTATCGTGAGACATACTAAATTAACTAAAAATGGCGGGTTACTCACGTGTGTAATTGAGAAAAGCTCTACTAGTTTCGAACCACAGAGGGGTTCTTCCTGTAACCCGCGATTTTTAGTTAAGACAGCATTTCCTTTTTGACTCAGAGAAGAACAACTGAAACCACGTGAGTAAAATTTATCCTTACTAACCGCTTTATTCTTTCACTTGGACCATCCTAATAAATTTGATATGTGGTAACAAACTATCTGGGAATGATAACAAAGTGTGAGCATACTATATTTACTGGTTGGCTCGCGATCTACGGTGACAGTACTGATACAGTAGCTGAGTCATAACACAGTGAGATACTGTGCAGTGTGCAATGTCTACTGTGGCCGACCCTATGTGAACTGTGGGTGTTTGGGAAATTATTGCTTTAGGGATTTTAAGCTCGAGAATTTAGATTTACTGAAGAGAATTAAAGAAATGGTCTAATAGGTTCGCATAGCCGACTGTGTGACGTCACCGCGACGCACACGCTGCTTATGAATAAGAGTCCCGCTGTGACTTGAAACTAGTAGAGATTTTCTCAATTAATTCACGTTAGTAAGCAGTCAGTTTATTTTCACTAATTTGAATTTAAGATATATAAGAAGGAAAATATATGTATGTTCCGATGTTCCTGATGAGTATTAAGTTACATGCTTGGCTTGGAAAAAGTATTACAAATACATGATGCATTGAACTGAATGAACTTGGATACCAACAATACCTATAACAATATTGGCGCTTACTCCAAAGACTCATGTATCTATATATTGTAAAATAATCTAATACATACTTATTTTTATGACTTAACATAATAAAGTCGTAATTTACTTTGTTTAACACTAGATTTCAGAAAGCAGACTTCAGCGAACCACGATGTTTAGTTATCAATAGAGTAACAGACATAAATAAACTTAGCAATAACGTAAACATTACAATTATACCAAAGCTGATTCCTTCACCAATCAAAATAGGTAAGATATTTACGAAAAAGCAAAAAAAAAAATATATAAAGAAAAAGAAAAATACATTTTTATTCGAAATTGTTCATTAACAACAATTCCGAGCCTCGAAGGAGATGGAACAGGTTCATTAATAAAACTTAATTAATTTCACATTAAGTCAGTCAGATTGGATTAAGTGAACGTAGCTTAAACGAATTATTGGGGATTTGTGCGAAATTATAGGGAAAGACGGTTGAAATATACGTAGAGTTATTTGGAACGTGATCGCTTCTTTTTTATATTGGGAAGGGTGCCAAACGAACATCATTTGATGGTAAGCAATCAAAGTCCCTGCTACCGGCAACACCGAGAAGGAGAGCAGGAGTGGGTTGCCAGCTTTTTGGATGTGTTGTCTTGAGAAGGGGGAAGGGGATTGACGTAGTCTTACTCACCCGGAGAATGCAAAACACAAAGGTACTATTTCTTACGTAGTTTTCTGTAAGGCCAAGGTAACACTCCGGTCTAGCCTGCCAATTTGTGCCGGCGTATGGTTCTCCTGCACTTTTTATTTAAGTAAGTAAGTATAAGAACTTGAAGAAATTGATCGATTTAAAAAAGGTAAATGGATTTTATTATACTAAATGAAATCGATTTAACGTTTTTCTCGAAACCCATGTTTATTGTGTTCGCAAGTGCGCCTGCTGAGCGAAAAATATTGTGTTAAATTTTGAAATTAGAACAGATTATAATCCAATTGTGTACCGTAATAAAATTGGCATTGGATTTGTGGACTGCTACGATGTGGTTGAAATCAAAACAGTTATTAATTTCAAATATTTTTAGGCAGTTAGATTTCAATTCTCTATTAACAAAATCGAATGTCGTTTGAGTCCTTGAACAAGTTAAACACCGAAAATATCATGGTCACACGTTATAAATACCTTCCGAAATACCTTTTACAAAATTCCCGTACTGACATCATTTAGCGGCTGGAGTTGCGGGGGAGCGTCTAAAAACACAAAACACGACCGTATGTTTTCAACATCGTCATGCGGATTATAATCGACAGCCCCTGACTGCTGACCCGATATTTTTATATAGACTCCATTGACGAGGACGTCGTATGTCGAATTATCTGACATTTGACGTCAGGAACAGAAGTTAGATGTTTTCTGATTGGAAAAATGATTTTTTATAACTATACCTTGAACAGACCTATTAAAAATAAATTAAAAAAAATATGTTCAAAAGCAGAGACGTTTTGAAGCTAATAATAATACATTATACATGTAATGATGATATATTTATTTGTCTGATAAATATATATATCATGTTAATCTAAGCATCCATTAAACAAAAAAAGGAGCAAAATTTGTTAAGTAAGGTAATTGTAGAGTTATATGCATTTTAACTACTAGTTCACAAATAAGGTCGACAATTGCTTGCACTCCATCACACCAACAAAAAGAGTTATTTCGGTTCACAGTCACTCTAAACAACGGTCTAATTTTAGACCTTAAATGTCGTGACAACTATATCTAACGATATTTTAAACGCATTTAAATACAGAATAAACACTGTCACGTGTCACATCAAAAGGGAAACGAACAAAAACGGCATTTTGAACAAACATCGCATTTTGAAAAAATACTTTTAGAATTAAACAATAACTGTTATACAATTTTAAAGCAGAAAAATAAACTCTATTTTGTTAGGTATAAGACTTATTTAAAATGCAAAAAGAGAATTAAAGAATGCAAACTTGTTTTTACAGTCAACTAGAGGTAAAGTAGTCCTTAAACTGAAAGCTATAAGATCTATTTGTACTGTAAAGTATATTTTGGCTATATTTAAAAGGGATAGTTGCGCATATGCGTCGATTGTCAGCTGTTTGTGTTGACACGTCCAATCGCAATGAGAAATTTTAAAATTAATAGTTTTAAACAATGGAAGCTATTCTAATTTTAAATACAATTTGGAATGGATAGAAACACTATCCGTTCTTATAATCAAACATAAAGAATGTGCAACGTTTTGAGGTGATTGCCATGTTGCGCGTAAATCGAGGAGCGCAAGTCAGTGCAGTTTTTTTTTTGTTAAGTGTACATGGAAATTATGACAAATCTGGTAGAAAATGGATATAAAATTG
The DNA here is from genome assembly GCA_902829305.4 of Spodoptera exigua. NCBI lineage: Eukaryota > Metazoa > Arthropoda > Insecta > Lepidoptera > Noctuidae > Spodoptera > Spodoptera exigua. The sequence continues at coordinate 14,537,918 of LR824605.2, forward strand.
AAAAAATCTACCTCTGTCTAGAAATTTGGAGATCAAAACGAATGACGTAACACCTAAGTCTTTGACTATAAACTTTCTGAAAACAATGTTACTTGGCATACTTCTGTAAGAAATTAACTTATCCGCTTTAAAACGTTAAAATAAAATCCTAATTTAAAACTAATAGCTGTTTGCAAAGCGTACTTTATTCATATAGAGAAAGATCAACAAATAAATCGGTTCTATTCATAAATCCGGGATACAAATCTTGCGCCAGCTTGTATTTCGAATAAATAAAATTGTACTCATAAAAATATTGCACAATGATGTAATTTGCCCCAAATCTAGTTAACCACATCCGTTGTTTTTATTATATCAATGTTTACACTGAGGTTCGCCAGTACTGGCTGTATAGAAACTGTGTGAGAAATCATTGAACTCATACCTACATACATAAAATTACTGCGCACATACGTTGGCAGCATATGCAGGTTGGTATTTGGGCCAGTGACATATTTTTTTTGTCTGGGTAAAATCATCAAATGACCTCTCTTTCCCAGGGTAAGGCGAGAGAGAGTGTCAGACTCTTATTAACTAAAAATCTCCCCGTTCCTTCTCTTGCTCTGGGCCGAGGCCGCGGCGACTTATTGCGCTTAACCCGCAACCCCGGCTGAACATCAGCCCTATAGGGCCCCGTCTGTGGTGGTCTATTGGCTCTTTGAGGCACGCGCGGAACGCTCGGGCCTGGTTCTGGTCGGGCGGCGAGCTGCCCTACTCGCCGTCCGCAGAACCGCGCTAACGGTGGCCGTATTTAAGAAGCCGATTTCGGTGCTCAATTACAACAACTTTTTCAATGGGACCAATATACAATCTCAAAAATAAATTTATTTCCCCCGTACAAATCGCAACAGCTGATTGATCATTTTGCATGAAAAGTAATTTGGAACTGAGGTATGTCGTGGTGGTGGTGATGACGACGCTAATTACTTACCATCAGGTAATCCGTCTGCTCGTTTGCCGACCAATTACATAAAAAAAAGAAAAAAAAAGGCTTCAAATTTAAATAAGTATACATTTTATTTTAACACAAATCAAACTCTTTTTTATACTATAGATATATTGATAGATTAATTAATATCACAGGGATTAATAAACTTACTATATGCCATACAAAATATTGCAATATTGCCAATTCACAAACCCCATCCCCACAAGTATAACAGCGTGTAGGCATTTCGTCCCCGACTCCATAATAACTACTCAGAAATGAATAGCGATATAAAAATTCAATCACACGAGAGTACTGGCCGTCCTATACACCAGAGGAAAACTATTAAAAAGAAATCCGCTTAAGGGCTCACATCTTCATACAATATAATCGATTCTGTAGTACCCTTCAAACGATTCTCGATTACAACATCTGTTACTAAGAATACTTTTACATAATCTCCTTTTCGGCTCATCTTCCATAACTTCAACCTTATGACTTAAGCAATAATGTTTAAATCAACTGCATTTTTTCATCTTTAATTTGCATTAGTCTCCTTTTATTGTTGCACGATATTGAACCTTTAGCTCTTGTTTTAAAGTATTAGTAAAAGATATGAATTTGAGTATGTTTGCCACATGCCTGTATTTTATGGCAAATTATTAAGAAATAATTGGAAATCCCGCCTACTTTTTCAAAGGGCTGTGTAAAGATTTATTGTGGGCGGTAGTTTCAATTTTGTGTATCCAAAATTTAATATATTTTTATTTATGGGGGCAACGTTGAGACGTGTAATTTTGCAGGGTTTGAATAAACAATAATTTTAGAGACAGGATGGCTAAAGAAAAAACAAATCTATAATTATAATGCTGGCAGGGTCCTGACAGCATTTATTTTCTAATTTACTTTTGTAACACTCCGAATTTAGAGTTCAGTAATACGTGAACATATGAGTCAGTGTTAGCGCAATAATTTGCCGTGGCTGCAGCCTGGAGCCGGAGAAGGCCCGCGACGGTTTTCAGTGTGTAAGAGTCAAACATTTCGGTCAACCCCACCTAGAGCGGAAAAAGAAAAAAGTCACAATACTCTGTTAAAATGACCCCCCTTTATAAAAGAGACCAAACTGTCACAAAGCATAGTCAATTTACAATCACCTCTTTTTGATTGATTAATTTCACAAATCGAATTTTAAATCAAGATTGCGTAATCTTGACTATTATTAATACGAGTAATATTTCGTTCGATACGCGACTAGAAGTTTGGCAGTTGGTTTTATTCAACTTATAGGTTACCCCACACTATGACTTTATTTTATGTCATGGGTGTGTTAATGAACATACAAATCCAAAACTACACCCGAGACAATATTTTTGTGGATCACACGAAGATTAGTTCCGCGCTGGAATCATACACGCGACAGGTCGCAGCCAGTTGCCGAGTGACTGTCCCAACCGTAGAGTTACATTGGCTAATTAATATATTAACTCATAAACGTCCTTTATATTACAGACACAAACAAGCCGAGATCAGCCGCAAATATTATCAAGAAAAACTTCACCGCAATGTAATAACAACAAGGGAATACAACTTAAAAGAAAATGAAGCCTCAAGATAATAATACATTTAGGAAGAAAATGATATAAGTCGAGATAATACCTTTAATCTCTGTCTGAGTAGCAATAAGGCTAACTAGTTGCAAACAGATCGCATTGCTTCCTTCGTTGAAGGGAATTCTTTGTAAAATAGTTTTATTGTGTCTCCTTATTCGCCGGTGAACGTACAGATTTGGACACTGGCGATGAAAAATAACTTATCGAAATAAATGAATTGCATTTTTTTTTATATTGAAAATAGACTTTGTTATTTATGCTTATCCTGAAGCCCTGTGCACCTACTAAATCTTATCCTCTTCAAAATTCGAACCCTCCAGAAGGTCGGTAACAAATTTGCTACTCTTCTGACACCGCAATGGTGACACCAGGTGATCCGTCTGCACGTTTGCCATATAGATGATGATAATGCTTTTCTATAATCCCTAGATCGAACAATAGGATAGCCTCTCATCATACGCTGTATTTATTATTACACATTTTTACTTAAACAATATTGTCCAGACGCTTCAAAAAGTTCCAACGAGGTTTTAAGCTTAGCTTCATCATTATGAGTGTTAATAACAGCAATGGTATATTTTTCGGTTCCAATGAAGCTAGGTGCATTATTTTATAGTGAATCAATTAATATTATTCTTTTACATTAACTTTTATTCAATCGGAAATTCTCTGATTCACTTGTCTGAGCGCTATCCTTGCATGAAATTGACTCAGAGCTTCAGCGAATCTATTGAAAAGTTCATAATCCGACTTCATTCATTACATTAAAATGAAAACTGGACCAGCAATGCAGACCGAATTTGGATTCATCTTTTCTATCAAAACGTCTGTATTTTAATTCGTCGCTAAAATAAACTTCTGAATATTTGTCAGAATGGCGCAAAAATAACTCTTGCAGATTACAAAAACATACTTATACATTATCAAATGTTATGTCAGACTGTCATAATATGACCGTGCAGAGGGTGCAATGGGGGAAAATGCAATTAATTTTATCACAAAAGACCCATTCGAGTCCGCAACTTATCAGGGAGGTAGGGGCAGAGAATAGTTAGGAAAGTCATGTCTTAATACCTCAGTGACATTCGCGAAAAATGAATCTTATTTAAACTGTAATAGAGTTTGAATTTATATCTTTGAATGTAGTCCTACGTATAAGATACGGTGGACGTCTTTATCGTGTATTCATGAGTATCAACAAATAGTTTTATTGACAATAAAACTGTGCTAATGATTCTATCTTCATTTAAATAAGAACTATTCTGTTTACAGACTCCTGAGATAACAATGTGACCTTTATAGGCAGTTGGATGTTGCAGATTTAAAAAAGAGTTTTAAACTTTTAATTTCAGAATGAGCCCCCAAAGTCTCGACATCTGAAAAAAAAAATTGTTTTGCAATTGTAATTGTTTTGCAAATACAAACGTTTTTGTACACAAATAACTAAACTTATAATCCATGTTTTGAAAACGCGAGAGTTTGGGAAAGTCACGCTTAGGCACGAATGAATTGAATCAACCGAAATGATACCACGACTTCACAGAAAACTGGAGTGAAACAACTACAGCGTTGTGTTTCGCCATGTAAGTTAGGTTACCGGAGGCCCAATCTTTCCCCTTTCCCCATTACTCCCCAAAACTACTAAAACCTAAAAGGCCAGAAAAGCAACTCATCTATCTAATATTGTTGCAAGGATCCGGCAGTTGGGACTCGAGGTGGCGCTTCACAAGTCCGAGGCCATGTGTTTTTATGGCCGTCGGAACGCGCCACCTCCAGATGGGTCCCAAATAACGGCAGGAGGAGTTACCATCGGCGTCGAGTCGGCGATGAAGTACCTGGGTCTCGTCCTCGACAGCCGGTGGAACTTCAAGGAGCATTTTCGTCATTTGGCTCCTAAGTTGGAACGGACTGGGGCCGCACTCAAGCGGCTCCTTCCCAACCTCGGGGGGCCAAACCCTCCTGCCGGAGGTTGTATATGGGGATTGTGCGATCCATGGCCCTCTACGGTGCTCCTGTGTGAGCGCCGTTCTTGAGGCGGCGGCCAGCTCGTACGCTGGTCGCGTCCCAGAGGGTCATGGCTATCCGAATAATTCGCGGCTATCGCACGATCTCCGGGGAGGCGGCGAACCTCCTTGCCGGATCACCGCCATGGGATCTGGAAGAGAAGGCGCTCGCGCGCGTCTACAGTTTACGCGCAGACGCGCGTCGCCGGGGCGAGGATCCTCTGCTGCGCCAAATTAGTGCGTGGCGGAATGAGCTCCGGCGAGATCTCATGGCAGAGTGGAAACAACAACTGTCGCAACCGAGTGCCAGGCACGCTATTATAGCAGCGGTAAGACCCCTCTTTGAGGAGTGGCTTGAGAGACGCCACGGCGTCCTCACCTTCCGCCTGACGCAGGTGCTTAACAGGCACGGCAGCTTCGGTAGGTTCCTGTTTCGGATCCAGCGGGAGGAAACGTCCGAGTGTCGTCATTGCGAGGAACACCTAGAGGATACGGTGGAGCATACGGTGGCGGTATGCCCTGCCTGGGCTGAGCACCACCGTGTCCTCAGGGAAGTTATCGGTGGCGGTGACCTCTCGCGCCCGGCCTTAGTAGAGCCCATGGTGCGGAGTGAGAGGAACTGGGATGCCGTCTCCTCCTTTTGTGAAGCAGTCATGCTCGCAAAGAGAGAGGCGGCCCGCGTGAGGGAGCAATCCTCCTCCTCACGCCCCAGCAGCCGCAACTGGCGACACTACGGGCGTCGGGGATCAAGGGACGATCTCCGGCCACCGTAAGCACGGGCCTGCGGTCGGCGAGTAAGGGCAGCTCGCCGCCCGACCAGAACCAGGCCCGAGCGTACGGCGCGTAGCGTTCCGCGCGCGCCTCAAAGAGCCAATAGACCATCACAGACGGAGCCCTAAAGGGCTGATGTTCAGCCGGGGTTGCGGGGTAAGCGCAATGAGGCACCGCGACCTCAGCCCAGAGCAGGAGAAGGAACAGGGGGGTTTTTAGTCAGTAAGAGTCTGACACTCCCTCCCGCCCGGCCCTGGGCGGGAGAAGACATTTGATGATTTTCCCCTCACAAAAAAAATCTATCTAATATTGCGAAGTGAGCGAGCAAGAGGAGTACCTCTTTATCGGAATAAAATTACGAAACACGATTAAACAAATAAGGAACTCAATCAATAATTACCTTTGCCAAACTGAAAATATCCATACCATATGATATTTTCAGTTTGGCAAACTTTCACACTTTACGTCTGCAATTCCCATTGGCATTACTACGTATATAAACCGAATACTCCCATTTATTTTTTTATTTTTATTTTTTTTATTTATTTATTTATTTATTTAAGTCAGGCATCTGCGGCCCATAGAGAATACAATACATAAATATATTATAACATTAAATCATAAACTAATACATATGTTACATAGATAACTTAAAAACTAATGCACACGTAGTGTCGGCGTCGTGTTACGCTGCGTGGTGTCGCGTAGCCATCTTCGGAACCTCCGATATACGACACCCTTCGGCCAAAACTCTTCCTTGAGGAATGTCTCCAAGTGATGAGTTGGAACTCGCACCATGAACGAATTAAAGTTCGTATTGTGGCGCGACTCCAACTTCGCCACCTTCAAGGTCCAGTTGGTCTTGGATCGGACATACTCCACGATCTGCTCCACCGTCGTGGTGTGATGTAGACGGGACACGTACAACTGCGTCGTTGGTACTGCAGGACGCAGCAGGATGTTTGGTCCAGTTAGTGCAGTTCCGCACTTATTCCTACAAGTTGGCCTCTTTTTTCTCCTTTCTACCTTTTTGAAGCCATCCTTGTCGCACGTGTCCTTCTTAGGACTAGTCTGTGGCTGTGATGTGCCACGGGTTTGTTTACCCCCTTTTGCTTTGGCCCGCTTTGTTTGCGTCACAGCGGGCTTGTTGGTGGCTGCAACTGCTGCGTAGGCGCGTTTGGGGGTCGATGTTCCTACGCAAGGTTCGGCCGCAGGTGTTGACACAGCAGCGGCGGCGGCGGCGGGGCGGGGTGCATCGTCAGCTACATCGGCGACCGGTGACGCACTCGAATTCGCCGACTCGAAACTGATGACAGACGCGTTTTGCGCACCGCGACGAGTATTCACATTAATTACATCAAATGACCCACTTATAGAAACAGCGTTGCGCAACAACGCTACTTCACCACGCAGGTCACTGATGGTCACCTGTGAAGCTTCCATCTTGGACTTCATATCTTCCAGGCTCGCCTTAAGACACGTTATGTCTTTCAACAGCCTGGTGACATCGACGTGATCGAACGTGACGGGAGGCAGCTTATGCAAGTCTTTCGCCACGAACTCAGGCACGTCATCAGGATCTGTCCTCTTCAGCAGGGAGATGATATCCTGCAGGCTCTTGTCCCCACCGTCCCTTCGGCGGGATGGCATCTGCTCGAGTTGTCCGAGCGACTTGAAGAGTAGCAGCTTTGCACTGCAAACCTCATCCTCTTTGTAGGCTGATCTGCAGATCTGCACGATGCTGACCTCATCCATATAATCGATGGCATGATTAATGAATGCCAAAACTTCGTTGGCGATGAGCGGTTTAGAACTCATCGCGACTAAAACGGGCAGCGGCTAAAGCCGCGCAAAACGCGAATATAATATTCGTACCGTGCAGCGAAAACGCGACTGTTCTGTAGCGCGCATTGCACTGCACTCTTGATTTGCGATTGTCCCAAAATTGGTAACACTAAAACCTTTTACAATTAAAACGAGCCCATTATCGGCTGTGCCTAATCCGGTACATTTAAGTGAATGGCCCGCCTCACCGGTCCGACCTTTGTACCCGATTTTAAATGCAAATTTTATATGTGCTCAATTTGTTTGAGGATCGATATTAAAACGGTATTATTGGGCTGAATAGTCTGGACACTATTTTTAAGGTTTTTTTTTTCTATGGCTGCTAACAAGCCCGACGTCTTACCTAATGGTAAGCAACCAGTCGCTCATGGATACCCGCAACAACAGAGGAGTGACGAGTGCGTTGCTGACTTTTTGAGGATCAGGGATTTGGGAGATTTAAGGATTGTGGAGGGATTCGGGGAGGGGAAGGATTGGGTCTCCGGCAACCTCACACACACGGTGAAACATAGTTTTTCATGCCGGTTTTCTGTAAGGCCATGGTAGCACTCCGGTCGAGCCGACCTATTCGTGCCGAAGCATGGCTCTCTCACGGTTATTTATCGTTTTTTTAGTTTTTATACACCTTCATTGCTTTTAGTGCAATAATGAAGATGGTTAAGATCATGGTTATAGCATTAACTATTTCCTAATCAGTCAAGGTCATGAGTTTATTGCTTCTAGTTCATATTTATTGACTAGAATTAGATGTCAAAAGTATTTTCTACAGATACATTTCTAAACATCATAAGTAATTTTAAGAAACAAAAACAATAGTAAAAAAGCCAATATCACTGACCTGCTCCTCAACTTGTTATTTGACAATCATAATTGTTTCCACTCTAAAAAAAACGTCCATTTATATCGTTAGCCCTAATACCTCCGATCGACATCTAAATCGCAGTTAACAGTTCTTATCTAAACTTGAATTTAATTCAGGCTAAGTTCAGTTCACGACAAACTAGTAATTCAATTAAAAGACACCTTACTGATTACTTGAGACAACATGATTGGTCCAAACTGTTTTATTCGTACATACTATTTTGTGGCAGTGCTAGATTGACAAGACCGACAGATTTCGTTTTCATAGCTTGAAAGAAATTATAAGTGACAGTGGTATTTTGCTTCATAGAAAGTGATTATAGACATTATACCAAAATTTTATATGTTAAGTTCTAAACATCAACATAAAAATCAAGTTGTTTATTATACTTAGTCGGGTCATAAGTTCTGTCACAAACTTTTGATGTAATAACTTATACGCCTTTTGACAATTATTTAAAAATTATATATGAAATGAAAGGTCATTAAATGTACAATATAATTTTATTTACATTATTCGAAATGCCCTCCCCCATTTTGAACACATGCCCTTAATCTACGCGGCCAGTCATCGATCGCTGCACGCACCACATTCATATCTATGTCTGCCGCTGCTTTAACCAGAGATGCTCGGAGAGACTCCAAATTCGGGTGAGGTTTAGCACAGACTTTTTCCTCCAAATATTGCCATATCTTGTAGTCCAGTGGGTTTAAATCTGGACTAGAAGAGGGCCAGTCTTCATGCCGGATGAAGTCAATTCCACGAGCGATCAACCAGTCTTGCGTACTTCGTGCCTTATGAGCCGGTGCAGAGTCCTGTTGGAATATCCAATGCCTGTTCCTGAACATTGTCTGAGAAAGAGGTTCCACTATGTTTGTTAGGACAGTATTTTGATAAACTTCGGCACTAGTTCTCACACCTTTTTCACAGAAAAACACCTCAGTTACGCCTGAATATGAGACTCCAAGCCAAACCATGAATGAGGAAGGGTAATGCCCACGCTGGACCCTCGCAATACGCGCGCTTGCTTCTTCACTGCTGTGGGCATACACCTTATCATTTTGTTTGTTAAAACTTTCTTCAATAGTAAAAATTTTTTCATCCGAAAAAAGAATTTCGCGGTATTTTTTTCCCGCGTACCGTCGTAGCAAAGCGCGGGATCTGTCTAGCCTAATTTTTTTTAAACGCTCGTTCAAAAAATGTCCTGTCTTTTTACGATAAGCTCGTAGTCCCAGGTCTTCATTTAGTACTCTTTTAACAGTGGTTCTGCTTAGCCCCATCTGCAGAGCTAGGATTTTTTGTTTACGTACGGGATTTCGTTCGATTCGCGCCTTCACTGCTTTGATGACCTTATGTGTCCGAACTGTGCGAGGTCGGCCGCTTCTCTTACGATCTTCGAAGCTTGACTCTTCGGTGTATCGTTTGATAGTACGATAAACAAACCGTAACGTTATTTTCAAATTTTGAAGAATATTGAAAATGTCTTTTGGCGCGTAACCACAGCGGTGCAACGCGATAACCGCGATTCTGTCTTCTTTATTCGACCACTCCATATTTAAAAATGAATAAAAAATAATTTCTTTTTTATTTTCTACAAGCGCGAAAGTTCTATTTTTAAAATAAGTCGAAGAATTTCTGGCCAGTAATCGAAAATTAAAAATATAAGGTTTTGACAGAACTTATGACCCGACTAAGTATATGTGTGCATAGTATGTATTCATGGATCATATGCACACTGATATTTATCAAAAAATGAAATTATGACGTAATCCTAAATATTTATTTACTTTTTCCTTTTTTTCTTTCTGTCTCTTTTGCTTTGACCGAACTTCTTGCATCTTCTCTCTGCATCACCTAAAGGTTGGTTAGAAACAATGCCTGTGGCAATAAGACCATTCATGTATGTTTTGTTGCAAAAAGAAATAAACATTATAAGATTTTTGTAGCTACATCAATAGGTTATACGTATGCATCTAAGCAATCATCGTGAACAGACCGAAATCAAATATGCAAATTACAAATATCTAATGATCCATTTGAACATGACTAAGTTAGAATATTGGAACCCATTTTGAAGATAAAGTGTAGGGTCCACACAACGACAGGAGACACAGCTTAGTTTTCCAGCGGTCATGAGAAATTTAATAAGAGGGCAAGAACAGGACTGCTTTATGCAAATGTAGGAGCTATGTGCACGTTATTTAATGGATACGAGACGTAGGCGATACGAGAATGTCACGACATGACAGCCAGAAAATCGTTGAAGCAAAATAAGCACCAGAAGAGTGTGATAGATCAGATTGATTAAGACAGATTCTGGCTCCAAGCCAATTTGCCAATTTTCTCACTAATGTAGCGAATAGAGGACACAGCCGAAGATGGATAACAAAAAATATTTACTTGTGCTAATTTATTTTTATTTGCCGTTATGGAAATAAAATCTTATCATATCATCGTAAAACACATATGTTGTCTGTGAAAATCGCATCAGAATCTAGCGATAAGACCACCCATTGTATATTATTTGTGTTTACTTATGTTTTATAGTGTACAATAAGGTATAAATAAATGAACTGTAGCAAAATCAATATTAGATACATTAGTAACCAATAAATATTAACTTTTAAGAGCTAAACATAGGAGAGTTTTTGGAACGTGGAACCCAAATAGACATGTGCACATGCCATATATCCATACGTCAGCAAATAATTCAATTCCTAATCATCATCATCAGTCGGAAGAGGTCCACTAAACAAAGACCTCCCTACTAGTCCTCCGCATCCATTGCCTTCCCCGACTGTGACAATGTTGTCGGTCCAACAAGCGCAAGGCCTGCTCATGCTATATTTTCCGATCTTTGGTCGCCACTCCAGTACTTTTCAGGCCCATCGGCTGTCCGACCTACGAGCGACGTGGCCAGCCCATTGCCACTTCAGCCTGCAGATTTTACAAGCTATGTCAGTTACTTTGGCGATAAGGCGAATTGCCACGATTCGGATTTTGTCGTGCAAAAGAGAAAAATAATGCAATTAAACATTATAATTTAACAACATGAAAATGCAATGCTTAGTTGAAATAAATACACAGAAAATAAAAATAATTGCATGATACATTACCAGCCTGCACAGAATAAAGGATTTCAACAATACCATAATGCGTCGGTGTATCGCAAAATTCCTTGTCGCTTTTCCGATTCACTCGGTAGTGTTCGGAATATTGAAATTTTATGCGTCCAAAATCCGTGAAGTATTAAAGTCCCATCGGTTGCTGGATTACTGAGGGGAAAGTTCTTCACATTCACTCACCGATATTTGGGTATGACACAAGATATTTTCGGCGCATTCAGCAATAGATCTATACAAATAGTACAGATTTTAAAAGACTTTTTTGCCTTCATTCTGATGGGTGACTAAAAACTTCGCATGAGTGTAGGTAAGTATTCGCTTTGATCTTTTCAGAAGTATTTGGGATTTTTATTTGGTTGAATAAATACTTTGGAAAATAATTGTAGATTACATTTTAACCTGTGTACGTAATAAAAACTTCAAATTTCCCTAATTTCAACTGCTGGGTACTGTAAGGTTTAAAACCTTATTATTTGCGTCAAGAATGTTTCTATGACTTATTTATACTATAATATTATAAAGCTGAATAGTTTGTTTGTTTCAACGGTTTTAAAACATCACGCTACGATCTGTAGGAGCCGTGCAGCGGGTGAAACCGCGCGAAAATAGCTAATACATGTATATACTAATATTATAAAGCTGAAGAGTTTGTTTATTTGAACGCGCCAATCTCAGAAACTACTTGTTCGAATGAAAAATTATATTTTTTTGTTTGTTAGTCCATTTATTGAGGAAAGCTTAATTTAGCTTTAAAACAGCACTCTACAATATATAGGAGCCGAGCAGTGGGTGAAACCGCGGGTCGATAGCTAGTTAAGAATATTTGACAAAAAAAAGTTGCGATCAACACGAACTTTTCAAAAACAATACATGACTTCACGACCTTAGCACAAAAACGAAGGAATCTACAATCGGTACCAACAATAGATTCATCGGAACTTGTCTTAATAAGTTAATAAATATCTTTATAACATGTCGAGTCATGTCGTAAACAATACTTAATAATACTGGCAACATTCAATACACATTATTAGATAGAATCTACAAGATGGTACGTTGTCCCATTGTTCATTTGGAAGGTCGAGAATGCCAAAGTGTTTCAAAGTTAAGAATCGAATTAACATTTTAAATGCGAATCAATTTGCTGTTGCAACTATTGATACTCGGTTTGTTTTGAGTGAAAAGTTTGACGAAATTAAGTCGATTATAGTGATCTAAGTACAAATTATTTTTTAATTCGTAAAATATATTTTAATGGGTGATTAATAAATGCTTAATGAGTATCATTTAGTCTAAATATGAGTTATTACTTTTCATATTTAGATAATATAAAATTAAAGTTCAACGGAAGTATAATAAGTTGATCCATCAAACTGTAACCGAATCAAATTTAAAGTTAAAAATATTTATCAGCTGTACGATCAATTATTATTGTATACGTTTGAATAAAGCTACTGTTAATCAAAAAGCAACATTTCATTCCAAAATTAATTCGAATAAAAGTATACCATTAAAATAATATCTCTGTTCGACTTGTAAGAGAAACAAATAGTAGGGGATCAGTATTTATTCAGTCGATTATGCGTGCTAAGGTGGGTTTTAATTTACAGAATAACACGGTCGTGTTCGATTTGTAAAGTGATGTGCATAATGTATGAGCGATAATAAATTCAAGTTCGAGTTCCTCGGGGTTGTAGCTTAAGATGACTCTGGACCGATAACGGATGTACGGAATTTATTGAATAATTTCCTCATGTTATCGTACCGCTAGATTTATGAAGTTTGTTCAGTTCTATGACGAAGATTTGACAAACTTGATACTTAGTTTTTGTACAAAGGGGCTAAGCATTTGGCCGGTATCACGCCTGGTGGTAAGCTATGATGCGACCCACGATGGAGCACGTCTACACATAAGCAACCTGTTCAGTCGGCCCTCGAAGACACTCAAGTTTATACCTTTCGCTAAAGACAAACGACTACGGCAAAGCATTCTACTCCTTAGTGATTCTGATTATAAAATACGAAACTAGTTTCTCTAACCGTTTTCGTAAATGAAACGAACGTGAGCGTGGCGACAACCATTCTGATTTTTTTAATATATATCAACGCAAGAGTAGCACTGGTGTAATATTACAGTAGATTTTCATATACTAATAGTTTGAATTAGCTTTTAATAGTCAGTGAACGACGTGTCAAGTTTGTCTGGCTGATTCTAATGAGAAAGCTTGCAAATCAAATCGTGACCAGACAATTGCAACTAATGGGAATATTAACGCAGATAGCAGACCCTTTAACAATTGAGTGACATTGAACTGGTAAAGCGTTTGCAAGTTTTAAAGGAACTGTTAAATTTGTAACGGGCAAAGTCTATGCTTTCATTTTACTTGAAAATAAAGACACACAAAACTCACTCAATGGCAAAATACCATTGAACTTAAATCAATTGCAGCAACGATCAACCGTGATAAACAAATGAAAATACGACGATTCCCAAATAAATTTACTACACCACACCATACAATAAATCCTACACAACAATTATGTACAAAACAAAACATATGAGTGTGAACACATCCGAATTCAAATTCGTCCCTCAGTTTGATCGAGTTATGCATTATTAATGAAGGCAAGTAATTATAGTGCGGTGAGATTTATAGCAGGCAATGTTTTGTTGAATTGAGCCGTTCTGGGAATACCAGGCACAGTCACGCCGCGTGTGGCCTTAGATTGAGATGTCTTTTGTTAATTTGCTGTGTTCATCTTGAGATCTTACTTTATCGACAGATTTTCATGCAGAGACACGATCTCTTTTATCATAATCGCCATTTTATTGAACGTTAAGTGTTCTCTAATTATTGCTTATATCGCCAACAAGTTGGTCTTTTAGAAAGGTGTCTTTAATTGCTGTTTTATTGTATCGTCTTAATTATGATTGTGTTGTTTTTTCGATGTTATCTTTTACAGCTATTTGCTTTACACTGTTTTTGGTGTGGCCGTTTTTGTTAAGCATTTGTATTATATTTTTATTGTTATAAACAAGCTCTAAGTAAAATTTCTCAACAGTCAATGAAATCATCAATAACACATTCCATATAAGTATTTTTTTCGATTAAAGTGAATATAAAGCAGCAGTATTAAATGCGTTTTACGATTAAATATTAGCCTCACGTAATAGTATTAACACCTAACAGTCATAGAAACATTAGACACCTATTTAAAGTCTATCGGGTAACGGTGCTGACATAGCGTTCCCAGTATCTCGGGAGTATCTTAAGTGACGATTAAAGGATTCCGTAGCGACCGACAGCAAACTCCAGTAGTGTACCGATAACATCTGCACTTGGTAGTATGTTAACCCACACGCAATTCCGATTATATAGCAAATGTGAATTCCACTAGCACTCTATGTGAACGAAGCATTATTGCTTTAAGAATTTTAAGGGTTATTGACTGACTAAAAAATAACGACTAAGAGTAAGATGGACAGATTTTTAAAATTATGTAATATAAACTAAAAAGAAAGTTTGAAAATTAAGAGATATTTGACTGACATCAAAGAGAGGAAGAGAAAAAAGAAAATAATGCTATCCTTGAATATTTTTTTCTACTAAATTTCCCCTTTGAATTTACACGTATCATATTATTATTGCTTCATCACATACCATAAAGTTTACATTAGTAAATTGCCAATGTTGTCACTATAAAGCACTTAAAATTAAATGCGTCCCGATAACCCTTGCAGTATCAACTGCCTTATCATTTTCGATTCCGCCTGTTGTAAATAACGGAAAACCAATAAAATAATGATAAAAACAAGTTTTTTCACACATACCATTTTTAATGTTTTCAAAGTTAACATTTTTATCACTTCGATTCATTTTAAGAATTTGTTACACTTGAAAAAATCCTTATCTTTTATGTTATTGGTCGGGAAAAGAGCAGTCGGATTACCTGATGGTAAGCAGTTGCCGGCCTCTTGTGGATTATTAGGGATTTAAGGATAGAGGATGGAAAGAGGGAGAATTGAGCCTCCGGTAACCGCAGTCACTCACTCGGCGAAACACAACGTAAGCGTTGCTTCACGTTGGTTTTCTCTGTGACCGTGATATTACTATTGTCGAGCTGGCCCATTCATGCTGAAGCATATCTCTCTCACACTTAGTATGGCTCAAGCCTAAATCAAAAAGTTTTTACGACACGAATCCTAGTAAATATTTCAATTCAAAATTGGAACAGAAAAAAAAACAATGTACCTTTTATACGAATGACCCAATAATTACTTATAAAGACAGGCGATACAACCAAACCACACAACCAGAAACCACACCATACCAATGCATGAAAATGGATGAGCCCCAATACTATAGAGACAGTGGGCGAGCTACCGAAAAATTCATTTAAAACACTAATTAATATTCTCGATGTCCATTTCGTTACGGGCTTGCAGTCCATACTTTTATGAAAATTGAATTATGGTTTATTAAATCTGTATCAGTATAAAATTTAACAATATTACTTGCCACCGCGCTGCGGCGTGCGGACTTTTACCCCGAGGTGTGTGTGGTTCTTTTTTGTGATGGGTTGTTGATTTATGCTTGCTTTATGTGGTTGCAAGGGAGGTGGATTAGAGTTTGTAGCTATTAGAAAATGCAATGGCGTTTTTGAGTACGTCCAAACGATTCAATTGTTTTTTATTTTTATTTCAGTGTATATATTTTTATGGAGCTTACCGTGGGAGGGCCATACTTCGGCACGAATAGGACGACTCAGGATACCGAACAGGATACCGACTCTGAACTGGACCAGGTGCACACAGCTTTCTCATGTTATTTCTATATATATATACAAATCAATGTCACTTTTCGTTGTAATGCCATAACTCAACAATGCCTTTACGATTTAGCTAATTTTGGCCTTGAATTATTCGCGGAAGTCCAGAGAAGGTTTGTATGTAGAGACACTTACGTTGTGTTTCGCTGTGTTTTACCGGAGGTCCAATCCTTTCCCCTAGCCTCAAGTCACTATCCTCAATTCCCTGATAAACTAAAAGAGGCCAGCAACGCACTTGTAGTAACTCCTTTTGTGTTCCGCGTATCCATGAACAGCTTCATTTGCTTACCATCAGGTAATCTGTCTTCTCGTTTGCCGTCCTATGTCATCATTAGTTACTATAAAAAAACATAATCTGTACAAGGTCTGTCCCCTGCATTCTCTAACATGTAGAATGAATAAATAATAAAACAATTGTAACCAATGTTTTATAACCAAAAGCGATTCGGATCTGCTTTGTTTGGTTTATTAAACCTCAACCTCACTGGCACAAAAAATTTTTCAACATGTTTTATTTTAAATATAATAAACATTTTTTTTTTAATATAATTGAAGTGCAAGCTATACTCGCGGTGTCCCCGATAATCGCCCGATTAACGGACGATCCTCATTAACGATTACAGCGCCATCTGTTTTGCAGTAAAAACTCGAAACATACTCGTTCGGTTGCTAAAGACTCAAATAAATACACGATGTTAACTTCGGATTCACTTAATGCTGCCACCTACGTACAATTAAATATTTAAATTGCCGACTTAGCATTCATGTTTCAATTTTGAGTTTTTATTTTTTATATGTGAGATCGGAGATAATGACCCGCTGGGTAGTACTGTTTTAGTAATAGGTTCTCTTTACATTAATTGTGACAAAAAGTATTATATCTTTTAAGTAAGTTTTTCGGCTTACTCTCGTAACTGTTTGACAAGAGCGACTAGTTTCAAGCCACGCCAGGGGCTCATGTTCATGGCGCAGCTTATGGTGAAAGTCTAGGGAATGCTAAATACAAAGATTTGCTTTATTTTCAAATTTCTCTATATAAAAGCATTTTAGAGTTTCAGGCTTATTTACGGCAAACGAGCAGACGGATTACCTGATGGCCACCCAAGGCCCTTGGACACCCGCTATGCCAAAGGAATTGCGAGCGCTTTCCCGGCCTTTTAGGATAAGGGTTTCGGATATTTAAGGATTGGGAAGGGATTGGGAGAGGGGGAGCGATTGGACCTCCGGTAACCTCACTCACAGGCCGCACACCATGTTTCACGACGGTTTTCTGCGCAGCCGTGGTATCACTCCGGTTGAGCCGGCCCATTCATGCCGAAGGACGGCCTCTCCTACACTTACTTTTGATTAAAATTATGAAACTAAAAATATTTTCCACAAATCTAAAGAGGCACTTATTATAACATAATTTTTTTTCAGTGAAAAATTTCAACATATTTTTTCCGCTTACCTTTAGAAAATGTTTTATTAAATTACCTGAAGTATAAAGTTAAGCTTACCCTAGTTACGGACTAGTCCTAATTAAAATTATCTCGTTAATTAACCGTTCCTGAATAGCTATACGTACATTCTTTGTAAATTGTTTGACCATCTGCTGAATTGCTTAAGTTTTCATTAAAATTATGTATGTTTATTTATTTAATAAAATTGCAAACGTTAAAGTTTGGATTTTACAAAACACCAAATAAAATAAATGCCTAATTTAAAATATTATTGGGTATTTTAGAAGAGTGGTTCCGTGCAAGACTTAAACGCTCGTCACGTTGCATGGCAGCCCGTCACCCAGTCACCCTGCATTCAGGCATTCGATTATTTGAAAGTGTGATAAACACTTTATTGATTTTACCTGGAAATCAAATCAGATACTCATAATATATGTGTGGTGGCCCGGAGGTTAAGGCGCCCGCTTCTCATGCATGAGGGTGCGGGTTCGAAACCTGGCAAAGACCCGAGATGATTTTTGTTACCTTACCTTTGACGAGACGTACCAAAGAATATGTAAGTGAAACTGATTTAAAAAGAGTTCTTCTCCATTGCAATCTACACTTTGGAACGAGCAAATAGCTTCACTAAGAGGCTGACCGACAGACTGACACCTTTTCGTTTAGTTTTGTTTCAAAAAGTGCCTGTATGGTATAATAAAATAAATGATTTTGACTTGACGAAGTTAAAGCTCAATCAATAACATGTCGTAGTGGCCCGGAGGTTAAAGAGCTCGCTTCTCATGCATGAGGGTGTGGGTTCGAAACCTGGCAAAGACCAATGTGACTTTTTCCGAGTTGTATGTACTTTCTATAATTATTTAGACACCACTGACATACGGTGAAGGTAAACATCGTGAGGAAACCTGGACTTATAATTTCTAATTATAAGTTTGAAATCACCAACCCGCATTGAGCAAGCGTGGTGATTAATGCTCTAACCTTCTCCGTGTGAGAAGAGGCCTTTGCTCAGCAGTGGGCACTTATAGGCTGATGATGATGACTCATAATATATCTTACTTACTAATATTACATTTGCGAAAGTTACGATGTTTGAATGATTGTTACTCAATCAAGTTTAAACGGATCAGAATGAAATTTGGCACAGGCATAGGATACACTCCGAAATAGTAGATAGGCTACTTTCTACCAACATACCATGCGGGCAAAGCCGCGGTCAGAAGCTAGTTGTTATATACTCGTAAAAGAAAACCAGCGGGTAAGTTTCGCCGTGTGAATCAGGCGGTCCGATATACCACAAAACTTCAATTCTAACCCTCAAAAGTTCAGAAACGTGGGCGTTTCTGAACTTTTGTCACCCGCCCCATAACAATAAGCTACTTATTGATGTTGTTGATGTCTGTTGTTGGTAGAGCTTTTGTCCATAAAAAACAAACGAAACAGCAGAAAATATTCATTCAATAAAGTAAGCCCAAATAATGTTAATAATTAGTCCTCCTTATTTATTTACCTGATTAACACGGTATAAATAATTAAACTTTATCTTAGTATCAAAAATAATATTCAGTAACTGTCTGTTCGTCTGGTTGTCGGCTCGTGTTTGTTCTTCAAGTATTTTTATTAGTTTTTGCTGAATTTAAAATGTATCAGTGTATTTATTACGAGTTTATTGCGTCTGGCCGCTCGCCCACGGGTGGTGTCGGCGTCGCGTTTCAACTTAATATTTTTATTATGGTTTTACTTCCTTAAAGTATATAAAAATGTTATTGAAACACTGAAATGTTTTACCTTTAAGTTGTGCTACTGAAAAATTTTAAAATGCTCACGAGGTCCTAATTTTTTCAACTTGATTTTAGAATGCTCACGAGTGCATACATTTTTTTAGCATAAAACCGTGCTTGAGTTTTGCAGCATGGTAAACCAACACAGCCAGACTTAAGAGAACTATTTGTGGTTCACACCAAATATTGATTCATTTGGAGCTCAAACCCATGACACGTTGCGCAACAGCCGGTAGCCCAGCCACTGCACCACCCCAAAAACGAGAACCGAGACGAACCAAATACCCTGATTTGTCCCTTTTATAGAACTTGTACTTACCTAGATGCTTAATGATCGTACATGAGTTATGTCCAAACGAGATTTAAATAAAGCAATTTTATTGATCATAAAACAACCAATATTGACACAAAAACGACATTCACGAACAACAATAAATGTAATAAAAAACAGACTTAATTAAGAAATTAATCCTTGCTTACCATCAATTATGGGCTTTAACAGCGTTGTTTTTAAGTGCAGATTAAACAGGCATACACATTATAAAATACGATTGGTAAAATGATGCTGGACGCCATAAAAATAATATTTATAGGTCATTTTAAACGCATTCACTCGAGTTATTGTGAGTATTCGTTTTCACGACTCTATTAAGCTGGGCAAGTATAAAAATAATAACGGACCATCGCGCCTCTTATTCCCTGAAGGAATAGACAGAGTACTGTTCGCCTTTTTAAAGGTATCGTATATTATCATCAACGCCAGTCTATAAGTGCCCACTAAGAGAAAAAGCCTAAAGGCAAATTTGGAACCAGAATGGAAGTTAGTTAGAAAACATAATTCCACATTATAAGTTCATGATTGTGACTGTAGGAGAGCCATGTTCCGGTACATATGCCGCTAGCTTGATCGGAGTGACACCAGGGCCTCAAAGAAAACAATATGAAACAACCACAGCGTTCTGTTACGCCATGCGATTGAGGTTACTGGAGGCCTAATCTTTACCCTCCTCTCAATCCTTGAATACCCAAAACCTCATTTATTCATTTTTAGGGGTAGGAAAGGGAATATGTATTGGGCCTCCGGTAACCTCACTCATACGGCGAAACATATCTGTGGTTGTTTTCTGTGAGCCTGTGGTAACATTCTGGTTGAGCCGACCCATTCGTGGCGAAGCTTCTCTCACCCACACTTATGTGTATGTGATGGACGAAAACAATTTTTTTATAAATATCTAACCTAACAATTCTATACTTTCTTGGCAGATAACTTTCTTGATAGACGCCTCTACCTATCGATTAAAGAGGTAAAATACAAAACGAACTCAGAAATGTATTAGACCATGCCCATGTCTGCCAATCCCCTTCAAGGAAATAGGAGGCGTGACTCCGAATAATATCTTACTTATAAATGAATTACAGACAAGAATCAAACGTTGAACCACAAACGAATGTTACTTAACATTAATTGTGTAATTATTTTTATCATACAGTTCGATCTCTGTTCACCTATTAAATATTAATTGTCCGTAATAGAGTTTTTAATGCACATAAATCATTAAAATGTATCTTGCTTCTTTAATTAAATGGTAGGATTGTACTTTCTCTATCTTTAGTAATGTGTAATAATATATTCGTTAGATTCTTCCTACCATTAAAGCTATTAATATTCTTTAGTACCTAAACAAATTTTTTAAAAAACTTTAGTCTCGAGAAATCGATACTAACTTCCTGATCGTCAGTTCAGTCAAAACCCAGTAGTGGTTTCTGACCGAAGAATAATTTAAGATTTTATTCTTCTATACCGAGAAAAAAGAAATAATGACCATTAATACTATTTTTGAATAGTACATATTGTGAGAGATACTACTTAATGTATTGGAAATAACGACTCACTCACGTAATTTTATAGAAAACCGCACTTCAGACTCATATTCATTGTTATACACGTGCTGACAGCACGGTTGGCGCGGTGGCTGGACAACTGGCTGCCGCGCGACGTGTCGCGGGTTCGATTCCCGCACGGAACAACTCTTTGTGTGATCCACAGATTGTTGTTCCATTGTGTGTGTTGTGTTTGTAAACGCACCCACGACACATGAGAAAATCCTAATGTGGGGAAACATTAAAAAAAAAAATTCAATCATTTTCAATACACCATCTAGTATGACATCTAGTATAACGCCATAAATTTTCCTTCACAAATAATGATGTTACATAAAATGAATGTTGATTTAATTTAATTCCCAAGCATTGTATCCAAAACGCCCAAAAATCTGTCAAGACACCGAACGGACCTCAAGATAAGAAGTAGCTCTTAAGCCACGCTGTACCTTATCAAGTTATTTCCACTTTTATTAAGATGAGGGTCTCAAGCCCTTGATTTGTGACGTCGACTTATTAGTTCATTTTTACTTTTTTCCAATTCCAACTTTTCGAGATTCATTTATTTGGATGGTCGTAAATTAGCAAGGTAGTGATCGGTTTTTTAGTATCCATTGTGTCCTTTCGTTTTTCTGGATACCGCGTTTTATTATTATTATATTATCATAGCGGTGACTTTTAACCAAAGTAACGGTTATGCGTTCTGTGGAATGGGAAGGAAGGACGGATCAGAAAATACTTTGTACTATGGGTGGTGTTGATTGCTTTATTTTTTTTTTGTCAGGGGATAATCATCTAATGACTTCTCTCGCCCAGGGTAAGGCGAGAGAGAGTGTCAGACTCTTACTGACTAAAACACCCCCGTTCCTTCTCCTGCTCTGGGCAGAGATCGCGGTGCCTCATTGCATTTACCCCGCAACTCCGGTGTTGATTGCTTACCATCAGGTGATCCGGAGGTTTGTATATAGCCTAAATAACTAGATTAAAGCGATTCATTTATATAGTTATTGTAGCTATAGCAATTATCAATCGAGTACTTAAATAAATAGCAAAGATTTGTTTCAGAATTTCGAGGGACGTGACAACGTCTTTCCCAATATTTTGATTACGTATATTTGTATTCATTAATTACAGTTGTCAATAGGCTTTCTTCACTTTTCCTCCCATCTTTAATTATTTCTGTGAACAATGGCCTCCTGGACGTCGCAAGACGTATTGTCCGCGGTGACAGACGTCGTCGCCAGGCTTTGAATTAATCGATGAAGTTAGACCCTGAATGTAAGAAATTGAATGTTCGAAATATTCAATGGATTGTTACAAGAAATGTTAGCTGTTGGTTCGTATGAGAAGAGTGTATTTCTTTGTTTAGGGTTTTTAAAAACATTATTAATAATCAGTTCATAAGTATTATTGCCATTATAAAAAGGAACCAAGCAGCAACCGTATTTATATAACTTCTATAGTTTATGTAAAACAAATGACAAATCTATCAGAGTTTCTTATAGTCCGATACTTCTTAACTTCATAACATCTGTTAACTGAAATCAAAAGTAGTTTCACACAACAAAACCCTAATCCCTATATGTCCAAATCCCTAATACACAAAAAGCCGGCTGACTGCTTACCATTAGGTACAAAATGCACGTCTGCCATTTTTTAAAATAAAAAAACGACATGAATAAGGATACAGATATAAAATAGCCAACTTTAAAAAATAATAACAATATGACTACGTTGTGAGTACAAAATAATGAAATAGAAGACTTAATTTATTCAAAAAGAAACAACGATTAGAAAAGACTTCCTATACAGGAAACGTGTAAGGACATAAGTCATTTCGATAATAAGTGGACAGTGAGAACTGTGGAACTGGTCAAAGGTTTTCCAGTCAAAGGCGAAACGAGCTAACTGTTAGGACGTACATCGGGAATCTAATTGGAAGTCCGTGCTAGCCTCCCGAATTAATCGAAGCGTTCGATTTCGATGGCAGTCTTATTCGGTCTGCTGATATTTAAGGCGGATTTCGTCTTCAATTTTGGTTTTAAATTACTGTGTTATTTTTAAATTGTCATATATTTAAAAGGGTTATATAATAAGCAAAAGCTTCAAAAAGGTTTTAAAGCATTTAAAAAGGTTGAAGTCAAAGTTATAGTTGACAAAAACACATCCCTCAAGAATGAGCTTGCTGAACTGCACATCCAGTATATGGATGTATTAGATCAACACAACCAGATGCAGTACACCATCTCCACATTTCAAGAGTGCAGAGACACACATGAAGCTGCGCTAAAACGAATATCTGAATTAGAGTCTGAACTGTGTGATGCCCATAATTTAGTTTCTTCTTCGCAGAAATGTATGTGTACAAATTATGTTGAACAAAACAATCACACATTGTATGAGGAACTGGTAGGCTGTAGGTTACAGTGTGAGGAACCAGAGCCAATTACAATAGACCTGACTGGTGATGACACCGTGCATAGATGTCCCTTTCAATCTCACAATAAACTTAAAAAATATATAAAAATTACTAAATTTTTAAGGAAAACACAAAGATCACTTAAAAAACACTATTTAATAAAAGTGAATCTAAGATTTAGAAAAGAAAGAATTAATTTAGTTAAAGATCTCCAATCTTGCACTACCCAAATGGATAGCAATAGGGAAATATATAATAATAATATAAGAAGCCTTCAGGGTGACTTATCAATAAAAGAGGGTATGTTGAGGGATATTTTCGAGAGGTATGAGGAATCCCAGCAGCAATTAAGCGAACGCCTGCTTGAGGCTGGGGAGCTGATGGACATGGTGAAATACAACGCCGAGAGATATGAGTCGTTAACAAATAATATTGTCTGCAGTTGTATGAACCAACCTTAGTCTCCTGGGCCTTCTTTTAAATCCTCCTCAATAGTACCATACCCACAAAAAAGTGTAAGTAAAACTGATAGTAATAATTTTAAGTACAAAACTGTAATATATGGGGATGAAATCGCATCAGGCTTAGGTAAAATGATATATGGTCATTTAAACCATAGTTTTGTTAACAGTAGTTATCATAGTCTAGGCTACAACAAAATCATTGAAAAGGTCACTCAGACTGAATACAATGAAAATTCAATATAAGTGTTAATAATAGGTAACAGTTTGGGTGTAAAGAAGAGGGACATTGTGAACGGTGTGGACACATTATTA
Source organism: Spodoptera exigua (assembly GCA_902829305.4). Taxonomy (NCBI): domain Eukaryota; kingdom Metazoa; phylum Arthropoda; class Insecta; order Lepidoptera; family Noctuidae; genus Spodoptera; species Spodoptera exigua. The sequence goes on from LR824605.2 coordinate 14,562,230, forward strand.
AAATTAAAACTGGGAAAAACAATGCTTTGTGCATTTCCCTATTCTAGTACCATATCAGAGTCTAAAAATAGACATATAGGTGTACTTAACAGTACACTGCACCAATTGTCATGTTGTCATAGTGACAAACTTATATTTTTTGACACTAATAAATTTATTAGTGATTTTAGATTGTCAGAGAGAGGCGTAGAGGCCTCTCAAAAACATATCGAAGTACACTTGCTATGCTAATAGCATTCAATATTAACTCTGTTATAAAAATTATAACAGATATTAGTTTTAGGGACGAAGCTGTGCTGTCTAGGCTACCTAACAACACAGTGATAGATTTAAACTAGATTTTAAGACAACAGAACATACCATCATATATAATGTTAGTAGTAAGGTATATTCTGGCAAAAAACAACTCATATCTAATGTTGTTACACAGGCTCAGGGGCAGCACAATTTAATCTTATTTTATATTAATATTCAGGGCTGTTCCTCTAAAATATTTGAAATAGAAATGTTTCTTGAGAAAACACAATTTGATATAGTTTGTTTAGCAGAACATTGGTTGAAAGAGGACCAATTAATATCTTTCAATTTTGAAAATTATACTGTAATAAGTAATTTTAGTAGAAAGAATATGTTACACGGTGGGTCCTTAATTTTAGTTAAAAATGGCATTAAGTCCAAAGAAAGGAAAGATATTGTAGCACTGTCAGTTGAACACACTATTGAGTTGTCCTGTGTTGAGCTGGATAGACATGTTGTTGTTTGTGTATATAGACCACCTAATTATCAGAATCTTGCATTGTTTGATTCTGTAATGGAAGATGTTTTGAGGAAAGTATGTTCTAGCCATAAATCAGTACTTGTATGTGGCGATTTTAATATTAATTTATTGGAGAACAATACAAGTGGCATGGAGCTATTAAATTTGTTTGAATCATTTAATTTAAAAAATGTTTTTCTAGAACCGACTAGGATAACACCCTCCACAGCCACATGTATTGATAACATTTTTAGTAACTGCAACTATTTAGAAAAAAAAGTTATAAACAGTTTACCTTCTAACCACAATGGTCTTGTGGTTACTTACAGCTCTTATTTGCCTCTTCAAATAATTCAAATAAAGTTTAGACATATAACAAATAAAAATTTAGAGAAACTTAATGATTCATTAGCATCTAAATTAAGTATAGAAAATTTTGATGTAAGTAATCCAAGCAGGTTATACGAAAAATTTTTTACGGTTTTAAATAGGGAATTTCAAGATATTTTGCCAATGAAATATAAAGACGTCTATGCTAAGTTTCAGTTTAGCGATTGGGCTACCGCAGGTATTCGTAAGAGTAGAGATAAACTTTTTGAACTTTATGGCATGAAACCATACAATTGCGACCCTCTTTTTCATCAACATGTAAAATTGTACTCAAAGACATTTAGAATAGTATGCAAAACCGCAAAGCGTCTTTTCATCAGTAATAAAATAAAATCAGCTGAAGATAAGATAAAGGCTACGTAGAAAATAATACAGAATGAGACAGGTAGGAATAAATTAAAACATTCGGCATTTTGTTTAAACACAGAGAGGGGACAGATTTCGTCAAGCACAGATGTAGCTCAGGAGTTTGAGACTTTTTTTGCTAATATACCTGTCAAAACAACGGCTCATTTAAAATCATCGGCCAGACTATCGGCAACTTTGCTTAGAGAAAATGTCAAATCATGCGAATGCGACTTTAGTTTTCATTATACTAATCCTTTAGAGATAATAAAGGTTTTTAAAGAAATCAAGGTCAAATCAACTGAGGACCTTTGGGGACTATCCGTGAAAGTCTGCGGATCACTTATCCGAACTTTAGCGCCGTATCTGGTTTTGATTTTCAATAAAAGTATAGATGACGGTGTCTTCCCAAACCTAATGAAATACAGTAAAGTTATTCCATTATTCAAAAATGGTGACACTAAGGAACCAAACAACTATAGGCCTGTGTCTGTTCTGACGGTTCTTAGCAAGGTGTTCGAAAAGTTAATGCTATCTCGGATGCTTCATCACTTTGATAAACATGCCATCTTCCATCACCAACAATACGGTTTCACTAAAGGTCGTTGTACAACTGACGCCGGTGTCACGTTGATAAAGGAAGTACTCGGTGCTTGGGAGGAAGCACAGGATGCTGTTGGTGTCTTTTGCGACCTCTCAAAAGCGTTCGATTGCGTTGATCATGAAACACTCTTGCTGAAATTAGATCATTACGTGATTAGACATACTGCACTCCGTCTACTAAAATCATATTTAGAGGATAGGCAGCTGAGAGTTCATGTAGGTGGTTATAACTCACAGGGCTCTGAGATAAGAATGGGCGTTCCACAGGGTTCAATATTGGGTCCGTTTCTCTTTTTAATGTATGTTAATGACTTGCCATTTTTATTTAAAGCTGAGCCAAGGATGGTGCTGCTTGCTGATGATACCTCATTAATTTTTAAAATAGGTCGACGTTCTAATAATTTTGACGAAGTAAACAGCTCCATTCATCAAGTTCATAATTGGTTTACAGTCAATAATTTAGCACTTAACGAGAAAAAAACAAAATGTATTAAATTTAGCTTGCCCAACGTACACAGTAATGATTGTAGCATAATTTTAAATGGGCAAAAGTTAGAATTTGTCAACGAGACAGTGTTTCTAGGTATCACACTAGACAATAGACTTCAATGGTGTTCCCACATAAAGACGCTTTCGGGGAGACTAAGCTCTGCTGTTTTTGCAGTTAGACAGATAAGACAGCTCACAGACGTGAACACAGCAAGGCTTGTCTATTTTAGCTATTTTCACAGCATTATGTCGTACGGAATTTTGCTGTGGGGTCGAGCTGCGGAAGTAGAATCAATATTTATTCTTCAAAAGCGGGCTATCCGAGCGATATATAACTTGCCCCGTCGCGAATCTCTGAGAGAACTATTTAAAACGATAAATATCCTGACGGTGCCTTGTCAGTTTATATATGAAAATATTATGTATGTAAGGAAAAAATTGCAATTATTTGAAAAAAGAAGCGATAGACATAATTTTAATACAAGAGGCAGAGATAGGCTGTCTGTGCCACGATTCCGTCTGTCCAAAGTACAGAAATCCTTTATGGGGTTCTGTGTAAATTGTTACAATAAAATTCCAAGTACTGTATTGAATCTTAACGAACGAAAATTTAAAACTTATATTAAACGCGAATTGTGTAGACAGGCATACTACAAACTTTCAGATTATATTGAGGATAAAAATGCCTGGCAGCGTGTTGATTCGGCTCCACTGGACAATACTCAAATATAGTCAGCAGTTAGGTAAAATTCTCAAAAATAATGCATCTTTAATTTATATATCCAAAAAGTTTATATAGAAGCATTCTTAAAGATTGTGAGTACGCATATGTGAGCGCCATGTTCGAGACGACAAAGGAGTAAAATTTTATGATAGGTCCCCTCATTTGTTCTTTTTTTTTTAACAACTTGTCTCTGCATTGTTCTTACATAAGGGTACACTAATGTATACTATAAATGTTATATTATTGAAATTGTAAAACATTTTTTTTTTAAAAAGAGTAACGAATGGAGTTTCTTGCTCGTTCTTCTCCATTCGAATGTACAATTTGGAATGAGCACCTAGCTTCACTGACGAACAGACTGACAGACTACTTTTCTATTTTGACGTTTCAAAAGTACCTATCTAAGGTTTAGTTGGAATAAATGATTTTGACTTTGACTTTGACTTCAGTGGATAAAAGAGAAATCACTACTTACAAAAATATGTCAATGTTCAGCACTCTGTATGTTCTATGGAGCTCTAAAGGGCATTAACTAAATGTACAATATTATAAATATTCAATTCAATATTCAATAGTCTAATGATTTCGTGGCCACTAATTATGCTCAAAACGACATAGATTTTATTTTGCCTTTTGTATACAAATATTTATGGCAATTATGGACTTGCATAATCTCAACAATACGTATGGTATCATACATTTATTTAATTAATATTTCAGTCTTGCATGTTCTACTCACAGAACAGAAAAATTAAGTATTTTCTATTCCGTGGTTCTACACTACGATGTCTCTAAATAAGGCAGTCGAGACAAAAATAAGTTCAACACCAAAAATTAATTAAACGCATAAAACAGATTGACCTGCCAGTAACACAACGTTAAAATGTCAACCACTTTCTACCCTAATCAGTTGTTATCGTTGTGACATCTCGGAAACTGTATCTATCTATATAACCGTAGGTGGTCACAATACGATTAGATGTTAGTAAATTGATTAATTATAAGATAAGTCTGTAGTAAGACATGGTTTGGATGAGAACAAGGGATTGTGGGTGGTCGGTTTATTGTCAAATGTTGGATTGTGGTTTTATTTTGATTTCTGGTTGGTTATCTGTGTTGTGTCTCTGTTCAATGTCTAATGTGTCATAAGGATGTTGGTAATCACTGTTGTTGGAAGTATTGTAATTGCTTTTTTTATACGTACTCATTTTATTGTCAACGATTAGGTGTCTAAGATTTCCTTTACTGGTTGATGGTTGATTTACCGTATTATAGGATATCGAATTGAATTTATTTTAAAAACAGAAGTAAGATTAAGTTGAACAAATAGTGTTTATTGGTCATCATCATCAGCCTCAGCTGAGCAAAGGTCTTTTCCCATACGGAGAAGGTTAGAGCATTAATCACCACGCTTGCTCAATGCGGGTCGGCGATTTCAAACTTCTAATTAGAAATTATAAGTCCAGGTTTCTTCAAGATGTTTACCTTGACCGTATGTCGGTGGTGTCTAAAAAATAATCATAGAAAGTACTACATATAACTCGGAAAAAGTCACATTGGTCTTTGCCAGGTTTCGAACCCAGGCCACTACGACATGTTATTGATTGAGCTTTAACTTCGTCAAGTCAAAATCATTTAATTTTTTTTTAGACCATACAGGCATTTTTTGAAACAAAACTTAAAGGTAAAAAGGTGCCAGTCTGTCGGTCAGCCTCTTAGTGAAGCTATTTGCTCGTTCCAAAGTGTAGATAGCAATGGAGAAGAACTCTTTTTAAATCAGTTTCACTTACATATTCTTTGGTACGTCTCGTCAAAGGTAAGGTAACAAAAATCAAAGATACAGCTCTTGAAAAGAAACAACACCATTATAAACAAAGTCTACAATAGCGAGGCAAAACCAACGAATCAATCGCTGCCAATTCTGAATACGGTCATGAAATGTCGAATAATAATCGGCAACAACAGCATTTACAAGTCAATGTGGAAGACAAACTCGGAGCAACTCGAGTCCAGGTCAGGCTAAAAGAGAACGATTTTATCAAAATGTCGCTTTTGGCTTGGTGGCCGGTCGTGACTTACCTTACACATCGATGTACGGCGCAAGTTGCAGGAGAGGGCGACGTCAACGCTGCCCAGGTCTTAGGGTTAATTGTTACAAGGTTGAATATTAAATAAGAATTGAGAGTGGAAACAAGCGACTGAAAAGCGTAATCTGGAGATTAAGTTTTGACTTAAAAAATATCGGCTGCAAAAATATTTCCAAATTACTTTGCCATTGTCGAGGGAAGAATACTTTGGTCCCAAATACTTTCCCAAATTTCCCCTAGGTGTCGTCCCGGCCGACTTAGGGATTATGCATTCGCCAAAGTCTTACTTCATAATTCTCTGATAAATATTGACTGAAAATGCGATCTTCAACCAATCGCACTCGTGGAGATTATGTATGTTAGTCCCCTTTCAAGTGCAGAAAACGATGTTCACTCACCAACAACTGTAAACTGTCACAAGCTTTTAATAAATCATTTCAATTATTGAATTTCTAATATCCTTTATTTTGGACCACAACTAAAAATAGGTCGGACAAAGGAGTGGGCGAACTAAGAATGATGCGAATGCACTTACAATTGTTTAATTTCGAGAATGAGTCTTTGCTTTTAACTTTAATGAGTACTGATATACGGCCGTGATTGGAAACTCATTTATTGACACTAAATCTGCCCTGTCGAAAGATTAATGGTACTTTTAGTGCCTATGTAAGCAATTAAGATGTTAATGTTGGTTACGTTGAGTGTCTCGTTAGTCTTGAGTTGTTTCGTCTGATAATTCTTTGTGTGATCCACATATTATTGTTTTATACACTTCTAGGTGCAATATCTTTGCAAAATAAAACTTTGAAACTTAGTGTGAGACAAAGTCTTATATAAAAACTCAGTAGCTGTTGGTTCTGCTGCTAAAGTGTACCCGGGCCCCCGGGGCATGGGTATGGTCATTTGAATATTAGTAAAATCTAGTACCTACTTTTTCCAATATTAGTATCAACATCGTCAGTCCTATGAACTTTGTACGAAACAGTGTGTTATCGAATTTAATAAGCACCGAAACTGCTTGATCATTTGAAAATTCCTTTACTCGTTACACTACCCACGGTAATACATAACTAAATACACAGGGCACGACACAACAACATTTTTTTAAGTACCCAGCTGGTTCACAATGTATAACAAAATACTATATTCATATATAATTATATATTAAAGGCGATAATGGGGTAGTTATACTTCAATAGCTATCTTTTCGCAACTCTGCCAATCCCTTTGGTATGCAATGTTTCTTTGAGACATTTATTTGATTTTAAATTAAGTGAAACAATGCTTTTGTTCAGACGAGCGGGTAATAAAATAGTTACTGCCTAACTATTGGCGATAATGCAATGAATACCAATTGGTATTGTTTCTGAGTTTTGTGGTGAATGGGATAAACTGAGTGGATTTTTTTAAATATTTTTATGTGATAGGCAAACAAGCTGATTTTGCCTGATGGTAAGCAATCGGCGCCAGCCATGGACACCCACAACACCAGAGGAGTTACGACTGCATTCCTGGCCGTTTAGAGATTAGGGTTTCGCAGATTTTGGGTTTGGGGATCGATGAAATGGGGTAGGGGAAGGATTCGGCCTCCAGTAACATCACTCACTCGACGAATTACAACGCTGTAGTTGTTTCACGCCAGTTTACTATAATGCCGTGGTATCACTCCGGTCGAGGTCAGGCTGGGGCTCATTCATGTCGAAGCTTGGCTTACACTTATTGAAATTTATATATGCTAATTATTTTTCTAGAATTGTTCTAACTGTGGGAGTGTACTACAATTTTTATACGAGCGTGTATTCATATTTCAGGAATAATTCTGAATTAATTATATTTATCAACTTACTCAAACAAATGTTTGGCAAGACAGCTCAAGTAATTTCAAGCTACGCTCGAATCATATCCAGCATTCCGCTTCACATGACGCGATGACCATCGCCTAGCGAACTGATGATATTACATAAAAACAATATTCTTCTGCAAAAATAACTTTTGGAAACTATACATTATTAGCCAAAACAGAACAAATGGAATGAATGAATTGCAAAGATTGAATACAAATCTTCATTATTGAACTACAAAAGATCTTCAAAAAAAAGAAGAATCTAATTTATCACTTACCGAACAATACCTACGTACCTATATCTATTTAAAGGTATATATACATACACACCTTGAAAGATTAATTTCCTACTTAGTTTCCAACACGCGACATTCAACGCAGAAATTAATTTATCGTACAAAAAGAGCCCTTAGTTTGAAAGGAAATAGTTGGAACCCTTCTGCCTGTGACCTTACAAGAGTTGATGAATTGATGCCCCGCTGTGTAGGGCGACAGTGCCTTAGAGAATTGAAGGACCTGTTTATCTTGTTTATTTTCGTAAGTTTGGTATCTATATGTATAATATGAGGATCACATAGGCTTTTCTTTAGACACATATTTTATTGTTTGTTACAAATTGTGTCATAATTGACATAAGTGCCTATTGCTAAGCAAAGGCCTCTTCTTATACGCTTGCTTAAGATGGATGGGCGATTTAAATTTTTGCATGTAATAAGCCCTGGTTCCTAAATTAACTTATTATTTGGAAATAGTTAAAACTTTGGTCACTTGCCTGATTTCAAGCCCCCGTCCTCATGTATGAAAACTAGGTGCCTTTAACCTCTGGGCTATCGTTATAGTGTAAGCACAACTCGAAGAAGAATTTGTGGCAGTAGTTATAAAATAAAAAAAACATAACTTTAATTTTAGAGTTGAACTCATCTCACTCGCTAGTAAAAAACATTCGTTAGTACAATTTTCTGTTTTAGAAATTATTTGCAAACGTGAATAATTAATCCATACTCACACAATCTGATATCCACCCTACACTCCAGCCCTTTTGTCGCTACAACGATGCCCTTTGCGATTGATTAGTCGACATTTCAGTCCCTTTCAGTCTTCGAAGAAGCCACACAAATATACGAGGGTTAGGACCCAGGACTGTTCCTTGCGGCACTCCATTGATATTAGAAGCGTTGAAGTAAGTAATCAGCTCGAGAATAAAGCTAGTTTTGTTAGTAGTGTAGTTCAATGGGAGATTAGAACTTGTTGCTTGATGATTAGCAGCGGTTCGGTATTGATTTATGTAAGGTTTCTTGAAGTTGTAGTGTTCAATCAAAACTCCCATTGGCAGTTGGATTACTCAATTCCCTACACAATATGGTTGAATTGGACGGTGTTGGTATATGTATCCAATTCGTGTACAGGTGCTGGTAATTGATATTAAGATTAAAATTAATAAAAAATGCATTATTCAATGAAATATTACAAAATATAACTAACCGACACACAAATCTTTTGTATTTTACATTAGATTATTTGATTTATCGTATTGGTTAATTACCGCTTAGCGGAGAAGTGATAGTCAAAGGAGATAACGGCGAGGATGCTGATTTGTTTCGTAAAGTGAAGGCTTAAACATCCGGACCACCGATTGGTGCCTGGTGGCCTACTTCCCAACAATTGTATGTGCGTATTTAACTTCACTTGTGCAATGTAGGATTTGTCACTTCATTTATTATTGTCGTCTAATGTTCTATTGCGTTATTTAGTGGAAATTAACCTTTGGCTACGTTTATTCTCGAGTGAAGAGATACAGAAGAAAAGTTAAGGTAGTAAATTGTCTTGAAATATGGCCTTCAACCGATCATCTTGTGCCCTAATCAGAACAAATGAGACAGTCATTACATAGTATAATGTTTTAAACTCACGTGAATTATTGAATGTCAGAATTTGTAGACTTACTTTCTAAACAACACAGGTAAAAATTATTGGTAAAACAACATGTAGATACATTAATTACTTTTAATTACTAAAAGTTTAAATTGATTAATTATCACGAATATAGATATTATGGTAACCAATGAATCGATTATATATGAATTTATGGTACCACAATGAATCGTAAAATTAGATTCATACTTTATAGTAAAACTCAAAAGGTGTTCGAACCAATCACCTACGTTTAAAAAAAGAACCCGAATCAATTCAGTAGTAATATTTTAATCAGCTTTAGTTAAAAAAACGAAATTAAATCCAAACGAAGTGAGACCAATTTAATTATTATCAGAAATCATAAAACGATTACCAATGGCCGCCTACTAACTTATTCCGAACGCACCTTTTCCATAAATTAGAAACTACAAAACGTGTTTTTTTTTGGTAGAAAAAAGTTGTTTTTTACACATGCTACCTTTTGATGGGGATTGATAAAAAAGCTGTGAGTAGCATGCTAGTAATACTTATTTTATAGTTACACCTGCCTATTCATAGTCCCCTTGTACATTATAATGTATTTAAATGCATTCCCAAAATGTATGCAGTTGTGTGGTGGCAGTAATCGCGGTAAATGAACAGTTTTGTTGATGTTTTAGTATTTAGGCATAATATGGGTTTTTTTTTAAACGAAATTTTTATTTTATTAGGAAACGTGTGGTTGATATTTTAGTTTTCGGTAGAAGAATGTTAACACCATGGCCTCAAATAAAACTTGAGTGAAGATTTCTGTTCGGCCGTGTTTGCGATAAAATTTGCGTTGAATTTCCCAAATCTCGAATTTCTTAATCCCCAAAACGCACTTGTAACTCCGGTGGAGTTGCCGTGTCAATAGGAACCATTTGCTTACCTTTAGGTGATGTGCCCCCTCGTTCGCTTTCCAATAAACAAACCAAAGTTTATTTTTCCTCTTAGCATATCACCTCTATATGTTTGGTATGGACAGGGTAGAGACTGTACCAAAGCAAAACAGTGTGCGTAAAATTGTATATTACTGTGTTTGTAACTTATATTTAACCAATTTTTTATTGTGACTGCTGTAAGGCAGGATTTACAGTACATAAAACCATGAAAACACCGGAACACTGAAGTCGCGTCTCAGGGACATGAATGACTGTCTTGGATCCCGCAACGAAATAAATCAGAAGATATCATTTGAGGAGAAGAAAAAATGAAATAGCTTCCCCTTCCCTCGGTTAATTTAATGCAGGAAACAGAATGACCTCAGCCTTAAACACACAAAAGAGACTATACAACCGTACAAATTTCTAACCTAATTATATAAAATAATATACATTTGTAAACGTCTTTAGCAATTATTAAGTTACTTCCAGAAACAGTGTCAATACGAAATCGATCCCCGTCAACACCAGTTGACAGACAGAAGCTACTGAAATTGGATCATCCAATATTACTTACCAATTTATTATTACTTTTGCTTGTCTAAATATAGGTACACATAAAGATGGCAGAATAATGATTGGATTACTTCAATTTGTTTTTCTTATTTTTTTTATTTATTGTAGTCTGCTAATAGATTTTCGACTTCATTTCAAATAACGATTAAGTTGAATATCGCTCAAAATATTTTTTCTTCCGCTGTCCGCTGCAACTGACACCATCTCTTGGTTACGCTACCGTGACGCGGGCGCATGACGTTTGACGCTAACCCGTCACCACGCAAGCTCACACCTGCCTACATGCGTACATATACGCAACAATAGGACGGCGTTTTTTTGTATGTTCAGTCGAACAAGTGGTGTAAAGTGGTTTTTATTTTTTTATATTATACTAATTATCTTAAATTATGTTATTTATACTAGCTTTTGTCCGCTCATCCGTTCGCGTGGAATAGTGTGACTTTCTGCAGATTTTTGGTATAAAAACTATCCTATGTTCTTTCTCGAGTTCCAAACTATGACTGCACTAAATTTCACAAAAATCAGTTTGGTAGTTTAGGCGTGAAGCAAACTCAGACAGTCAGAGTTACTTTCGCATTTAGAATAATAGTTTGGATTAATAGGTTGTAAGGTCTATCACAATCTTAATCAGTCTATTTTCATTATCTACTGGACAGATAAATGAAAACCTCCTAAATGATATGGTTTTGGACTGATATAATGGACTAAGTTTTTTTTAACTATCATATTCTGTTAGCAATCGTCTGGTCAATTTAGCTTTAGATTCAAAAATATTTTCGAAATAAGAATAAAAACAAATACGGTACGGGTACTTCACTTCTGTCCCCAACAGTCCCCACGATCACATGCGGAACGCCGAAACTGTTTCCTAAATTTATTTTCACATTTTCTTCGCCTGTCACTCGTCTAGTTCAAAGTTAAGTTTTGTAAATAGCTGACATTCCTTACTTTTGTTCGGTTTTGTTTTATGTTAGGCATTCGACCGGTCAATTCGATTCGGCCATGTTTGTTTGATCTTTCAAACAGTACAGACGATGTTCTACAGACGATGCGTGGACAAGAATGTGGTATTGTCAGTGGGATAAGCGTAAAAGTGTGTGGTTAAAGAATCAATTAGTTAAATAACGTGTTTAGAGATTTCTACATAAGTTTGTTTTTTACTGGGAGTCGTTGCTTTGAATTTTTGCTTTCTGGCTTATGCTCTGTTGTTGAATGTGCTTACTTAAATCGTTTTAGAACTTGCTTTTGTTATTTTGTTTAAACTTCGAAATGGGGATTCGCTTTAGGAATTTGTCTACGTAAATTTTTATACGTGGATTGACTTTAGCTTCAATGTTTTACTTTGTCAAATATATAGTTGGCTAGTTATGCCACTGAAGCTATATTGCTACATAAAACATTTTATTGGAGTCAGAATCGTTATCATAAATACTGATTAGTTGAAATTTGTACATAATTAAGACTTTCTATGTGAAGTGTTTCCGTTGTTATTTTTTTATTTGTATAATCTGATTTTTCTATTAGTTACTGGCAGTGGTTTGATAAGAAGAGTTAAACATCGAGCTCAGTGGCGTGCAATCAAGAAGGCTTATGTTCAGTATTTAAGCAGTGGTCGGAATCAGGCTGATGATGATGATGATGGTCGCTAAAATTTTGTTTGGATGTTGTTCAACTTTTGCGTTTTTCATAAATTTTATTTTCCCTTCCACAAAAATAATTATGTGCTTTCATAAATTTTCTAATTAGTTTCAGTATTGGTAATTTTCTTATAAACTTTTTTTTGTTTACATACATATGATACTCTTCAAAGATTTACAATAATTATACATTTGACCTACAAACTGTGATTGTATGTTTGTTCGTAGCTGTTATGGATTGTTTCACGAGATTTAAATGACATAATGATGGGTTGTGCATAGAATGCTTACAAAATAATGACATACTAGCTATGCATTCAATGTGTATAGATGTTATTACATTGATTAATTACTAATATTTGGTTCTTGCGTTTATTAAGATTGTAGTTTCGTAATATTATGGCCAAGAATGCAATTTATATTTTTACTTTAACCTTTTTAGTGCACCTCTTTTAATGTTGCTTTTTATTTTAGAGTAGTTCTATGACGAATTTGTTTTAAATGTGGGAGACACATAAATAGCTGGAAACCGGAATGATAAGCAATAGGCGTCGCCAATGGACATTCATAGGCTTACTAATATGGATTGAAAATGAGGTAGCTGCAAGACATGGCCTGTTGTAACATTGTAGTACATATTATTTAATTGACATATGCGTTACTTTATATTCATAATAAATGGCATGCTCAATTGCCATGGGACTTTGTTTCTTTAGGTAGGTTTTCAACCTTTTTTCAACATAAACTGTTTTCACTAGTTGTAGTTCTTATATAAGAGAAGACATACAAATTATATAGATACACATCTCCGTCGGATCGGACTTGGGACGCCTCATTAGACAGATTCATTGCATACAAAAATTCAAATTTAATAGACTAGATGTGAGTATACTTACTCAGACAACGTCAGAAGAAGCGATTGTATATATATATATTGGTTCAAGGTGTCAAAGACTGATGACATTATTTATACAGTTATTGGCTTAACTTACCCTTTTATTTTAAAATTTTATATGCAGTTATTTACTAACACTTTGTATAATGTACTGGACATCGGCTGGCATATCCTTACTGATGAAATTCGTTTATGGGAGACTCGTAAAGATTAAAAAAGTATAATAGTACACATAATGTGTAGTGATATATTATATTCTACTTAAACGTTATATGTGAAGGGGACAATGAAGATCCTGCGACACACACAGAAACCTGCGTGCGAAGTATGTCACAACCCCCGCATACTTCAGCGCAGTGCTCAATGGCATGGAATCCTTTGTCTTCTCAATGCAGTGTCATAGCAGGCATGTCCCAGTATCTCTGGCATTCTCAGCCAGGTGTATTCCGGCGAAATTTTGCTTCGGGTTTCATTAATTTTATGTTTATGTTTAACAAACTAATATTATAAATGCGAAAGTAACTCTGTCTGTCTTTTATTCACGCCTAAACTAATAACCAATTTCTGTGAAATTTGGTACATAAATAGTACTAGTTTTTTTTGTAAAATATTTATAAATTGTTTGCGAACTTATTTGATCAGGTATGTTGGAGAAAATTGTTTAAAGATATTTTTTAAACAGAAAGCAACGTATCAGGCGGATTGTAAGTAGTCGGCACCACTATTGGAAAACTGCAACAATAGAAAATGTGGAGAGGAGAAGGAGTATGATCGTTTCTGAAGTTAGTGTCGGTTTGGAAAAAGATATTCTAAAGGTAGATGTTCGCGAAAATCGCACAGTTGTTGTTCGCCACCCATCCTAATAATATCGTCATCATTTGATGAGGACAGAAGTGTGGTCGCGTGGTTTCGCGAAAAGATGCGACAGGGATCTAACTGAACTATTCCTAGTCGCGCTCACCATTTTATTAGCGGTAGAAGGGATTAAGCCGGCCGGTAAACTCGCTCACACGGCGAAACAACGCTGTGGTTGTTTCACTTCGGTTTTCAGTAGGGTACCTAAATAAGATTCTGATAACGTCACAGAGTACTTCAATGCCCCCTTGAGAATAAGTAGGCTAGAGTAAGATTGAGATGTAACATTCTAAACATTTGAGCATTTATAACAATTTGAAATGAAACAACAGAATGCACAGTTAAACATAATTTATTTCATATTATTTAAGTATCACAGATCCATTTATTTTAATATTCATCACGTTAACAAAAATATATATAGTCTACGGGGTGGTGACGTCACCAGTACATAGCATATTATATGTTCCGACTACAATATAACTGCGATACATGATATTTACAATCTATCACATTATATACATTCATAGAAAATTGATCTCTATTGGCTCGTATCAATGTCGAAATTGGACTGGAAGTAATTATTACAATAAGTATCAAATTTTAATGTACTATATGGTTCGTAGATATTATAATTGTTTATTTTTTTTTTACCCAAATTAATAATCCGTTTTGTTACGAGAATATGAAAGGAACTATTCGACTTATGACATCAACGACGGAATTAGACAAAAGTATAAATGAAAGCTGTATTTACCACCCAAAATTCTCAATGATTAATGACTACATTTGTAGAGTAAAAATGATAATATAACATGGGAAAGTAACGTTTTAAACATCTGTCCAATAACAACCCCTTAAAAACAGGTGTTTAGTATAATTATAACTTTAAAACAGGACGATTAATCGCTGTCCACAAATTGGTAATCAGTGTAGGAACTACACTTTGGAACGAGCTTCAAGTCTGAGCGACATACAGATAGACTTTTTAATCTTTAAATCTTTTGTTGACGTCCAAAAATGCCTCATAATGTTCTAATCAAAATAAATGATTTAGATTGAACTTTTGTTTTTGTAAAATTGTATGTTTATGAATGCACCCACATGAGAGTATTAATGTGTGGGGCGAACGCACGCTGCTTATGAATAAGAGTCCCGTTATGGCTTGAAACTAGTAGAGTTTTACTCGATTTGTTCACCGCAGCAACAAATATGTGCGGCAGTTTAAAAAGCCCTCTTTTCAATTCTTGACATGAAATCAATTAAGTAGGATAACTTATTTTTATAAAAATTCTGTTTTTCATTAGAATTGTTTATTGTTATATAAATACTGTCAACAAAACTGTGTAACGTATTCATTGCAATTAAAATTGTATAAAACGAACGAACAAAATATGAAATATCCCTGAGGCCTTACAACGCGATCGGTGTTATCAAGTTGTCATCGCACGCGGTGAAAGTTAAATTAAAAATGTTTTTATTCATTTCATACTTAAATAACACCGCGATATTATTTCTCCAAAGGGATAGACGACGATAGAGAAGCTATAATTTGTAAAACATAATGTCTATTTAGGTCTTTAATCAGGTTCAGCCGGGGTTGCGTGGTAAGCTCAATAAGGCAGCGCGGCTTTGGCCCAGAGCAGGAGAAGAAACAGGGGGTTTTTGCCAGCAAGAGTCTGACACTCCCTTTAGCCTTTACCCTGGGTGAGAGAAATAATTAGATGATTTTTCAGGACGGGAAACGAGCAGGTAAATACAGGACCTATTTTGAGTCTTTTTGGGGTATTTTTAATAACAATAATACGTTAGGTTTTTAAGACGAATTTCAAAAATTGGATTGTTAAATTTTTGTTCCTTTTCATATGAACCAGCCTCTTAAAGACTTGGATAAGTTATAACACAGCAATTTGATATCTGCTGTCCCGAATAAAAACTTTTTAAATCAATATTTGTTCGATATCTTAAATTATTTCCAGTCCTATTGCGACAGTGCACGATATAAAAAGACGAAGGTAGCAAGATCTTTTCTATTGGTAGCTGAAATCATTTAGTTCTGTTTTGTACGCGATAATTAAGAAGGGCAGTGATTAGTGGCAGATTTCTATACTTTTATGTAGCTTAGTTGTTTATTGGAAAATTTAATTTCTTGTAAACGACGCAATACTTTGTATTATCCATTACTTACATTTGAAAGAGGATGAGAAATAGATTTTTTTCAAGAACCTACATAAAAAGTATAAAGGTATTTTGAGATTGGATCAAAACTATCGCGTACAAATACAACTAAAAAGAGACTTAATCATAGGTTACGTTGAAATAGATTTAGATATAAATGCAGTTGTGAAGTCTTTTATAGTACAAGAGACTATTAGATGAATTTCTCATTATTCAGTACATGTGGCGCGGTAGTGAATGTATTCAGATAGCGGTGTGTTGTTAAAGCTCATCGTGTGTTTATAAATATTGAAAATTCATCTAACATCAAATAAAAATACTTATGTATATTGTAACTTTAAACAGTAGCTAAGTAAGCTCAGAGTTAGACACGTATAACATTCTCTTTTAGATAATATTGCCAAAATGTTTGCTGTGGCAGTCAATATTTGGCACAAAGTTCGAATCTATTAAAAAGCAAATTCAAATTATTGCGAGCAAATAAAATAGAAAAATAAGCAAATTTCTCAGTTAATAAAACACTCAAACACTATACAAAAAATAACAAAATAACCAACTGACGCCGACCGTCTCGAGTCGGCAATGTTTCTTTAAAAGACATTGTAGGCACTATTATTGCTAATATAATATAATTTATTCATCAATCGCTTATCTACAGCATAGAATATTCTATACAAAATATACTACGAAGATTTTACAAACTTAGGCCGTCGGCCTACGAAACTATACTTTTTTCTAACGTAACATTTAAACTACTCATTAGTTTACCAACAATCGTCCATGTACATTCGTTCGTATAGGCCTATAGTAGCACAGATATCATCTTTCACAATAGTCTCATTACATACACTCGGATACGTACCGTAGAGTTGAAGTCATTAATTAGGTTGAGAGTGGGGAGTTTGAGGAATTCATAACCAGGAGGGTCTGCCGTGCAGTAGGTCGGCCGCATCGTGGCGATCCATGGTGCGCAGAGCGGCGGCCAGCGCGGCGGTGGCGCCCGGGCCGCGCTCGCGACACTCCCATAGCTCCAGGATAGCCTCTGTTGGCGAGCTTTTTGTGGCGAACCACGTCGTGTAACGATCCACTCCCAGCCTCGATGCCAGAGCCCGCCAGTCGTTCCCGCGCGCGTTTGGCGGATCCAATATAGCGCACAACTGCCTTTTTACTCGAGCACTTAATTTAAACGGGCCCTCGCCCGCGCACTCGTTGACGCCCGCCTCACTAACTGTTACGTTCCTTTTAACGCTGCCATCGCTCCCGTCTTCGCTGCGGCACATACGAGCCTCTAAAAGGTTTTCAGTTATGTTAAAACTGCGCTGCGATTCGGCGCGGGGTGAACGTCCCCGCGGTGATCGGCTCCGCACGTCGTCAAGGGATATTCGGAATGTCTGCTTGTATGACGGATTGGTTCTCTGACAGGCTGACACGCTGAAATCGATATTATCGCAATCATGAGTCCTCTCAAGCACAAAACTGCAATGTAATGCGTTGTAGTTCGAGCCCCAAACATGTTGGAAGGGGATCTCTTGGTAACCAATACCCGGTTTGGCTTTCCAACCAGGGCTGACATGTTCCAAGTTCAAACAGAGATTCGATCCACCGTCTTGGAATAGCAAAGTTTTAGGTCGCTCGAGTAACACGCCGCCAAGTTTCTTCTCCTGTTCCTGACAGTAGTAGGCTGCGCAAAGCGTATCTTCAAATACATAAAGTCTTATGCTGTAATCTGCACTGGTTTCACTCAGTACTGCGGGCGCATATATCGCCAATTGAAGCGCCTTCACTGCCTTTCCATTAAAACTTTCACCGACTAATACAAAAGTAGACAGCATATCGGTCACTAAGAATATTTTATCATTGTCGAGTTGAGTGAACACGGGAGTATTGATCGTTTCTTGGCCGAGGCCGACGATTTTCTTCCATTGTGGCTGCGTATTATCTGTTTTAGCAGTATTATGGTCGATGGCGTACAGCGAGAGATTCCAGAAGCCGTGTTTTAGACTGGCGCAATGAGGGATTTGTAGGATGACTGACTTGTTTAATTGAAGACGCGGTGGGCCGCACTTAACTACTGGGCTCAGCTGCGTGATACCTGCGGGGCGGAATTTGTTGTGAGCACTTCGTATTCTACATGTAGTACATGTGTGTTACAACCCGGCCTGCCCAAGGCGACCGTTTTTTCCCAAGCAGAAATTATACCTCGCTGATACCATAGCATAATTACACATCATTTAAAATTACCTCTTGAAATTGTTCTCTATCGTATCGCAAAATCAATTTATTTTTATTAGACTTACATTCAAGCAAAGTTATTCAGTTTGAACTCATAAATATTCATTGAAATTTGATGGTTTAGGGCATAATAAATACAAGAGCGGAACATCGAAAATATTTATCGAAATTTAATTATGTATTACATCAGCAAAGTTTGACTTTTAAATATAAAAATGGCTTTTAAATTTTAATTTCATGATCAATTTTTTATCTAATTAAAATAATTCGTACCTTTTCCTAGTCTTGGTCGATAGCGGTCGTCTTTGACGACTGCGACATATATTTGCTCCCGCCTGCCCCTGCTAAGGGCAGCTTCGGGGATAGAGAGGGCAACACCAGCGGCAGGTAATGCCAACCTCGCTCCAGCACTTGAAACTGAGAGGGACTGAGATGTAGGCGAGTTTGACACGAGTTCCGCTAGTTGGAGAGTCACGGACTCATTTGCAGCATCGTACATTGAGCCAGCTAGAAAAGAAATTATAGTCAGTGAAATCGTTCTTACTGTTTAATAATTTGAATATATTTAAGGTAAGTAGGTTAAAATCTAATCTGATATTATAGCTTTCAACTGAATAGTCTTAATTTAGACATTAATTGAAAGGCAAGTAAGGAACTTACAGCTAGTAAAACAGCTGGAAGCAGAGTGTTCTGATTCACTGTAAGGCTTGCTGTCGTAGTCGTCACTTTGGCCCTTACTGGAGGCACAAGGAGTCACTTGATGGTCTACAGGAGACGCATAGCTGCAAAAAAGAACTCTGTCAATAATGTTATCATAAACGGAATTTGAGACGTATTCCTAATGCAAAGGTCTTTTAAACAAACCACGAACGGTTCATTTATTCCAATTTCTGCACCCGACAGACAATTTTCAGCAATAATAGACTTTATTTCAAAGACAAAGATCCATGATTAAACTTCTGCGAAATAAAATCAATTCAAAATCAAGTTAGTGAATATTATAATAATTTATTGTTCGTGGCACAGCTGCCAGAAAAAACTTTACCAGTATAAACGCTGGTTAAAAAGCGGTCGCAAAAATTCGTTCATTTTTTGCTGTTATACTATTAACTTAAAACGAAACCAGTTATTTATTTGGTAATCCATCCGGAACATTATCGTTAAGTAACATATCGCTGAAATTGTTATTAACATCATTCATAAAACATGTATCTATTAACTTTTTGCTCAATTAAAACCTTATCGACGATCAGACTCATCTATCAAAGATTGTATGTGGTATTTGTTTTTAGTCGCTAAATCGTTCGGGGACATGAATTATGTATTTTGTAATTGCGTCTTCTCTTATAATTAGCGTTTCTAATCGTCATAGTTATTAAGCAAAAAATGTTATGATTTATTTCATTGCCGTCTTTAGTATTTGTTTGTTCTAGTTTAGTCGTTAACTTGTTAATCTTAATTGTAATTTATTCCTTATAGATGTCCTAACTTGATTCGCCTGAGGACTCGTTTTAATTAGACACGCTAGTTGTAAATAATAATTTAGCTAATTTATTTGTTTGATTTAGATTTTAACGGTTATTTAGAGCTGTGTCACTTTGTAATTTATATTTGAATGTCTTTAATGGCTTTGCCATTTACTGTTGGTATGGGACTAACAAGCTGTATAGCCTTAAGGATTCAGGTTTTTTTTTATTTCATTTGAACTACGAGGCAAGCAGATCAAAACAAGATACAGCACGTTTGTCATTCATGCAGTACTTGGTACGTAAGGACACATTCGTCTACGGCGTCGTAGATGTATGAAGGTAAATTTCTACTTTTATTTCTTAGTGTCATATTTGGCATCGTCAGACTTTAAAGAAGTGAAATTAAAAGTGAAAACAATCTCAGAAAAAGGTACGTGTTTATATAGGTATTATAGTAAAATAATTGAACATGGAAAAAAAATATGCAATGCAATCCATTATAAAACTAACCTGTTAGTAAGATGCGGTACATCATAATGATGTTCAGCTCTAGAGTCTGGTTGTGGATGCTCGTATCTTGGAGGACGATGCTGCATCAGATCTGGTGCCAGAGACAGAGACTGTTTCTCCACTGTAGGATACATTTCAGGCTGGAAATCTGCTTGAAGAAGAAATATTGAAATTTGAATGATGTGGCATTATAAAAGAAATTTTATACTAAAAGCGTAAATACGAAAGTTGGCGAGGATGGAACTATGTAATTTTTTACTCTTCTACTCAAAATCTGCAGAATGGATATTATTTTAAGAGATAAATAAGATATAGTCTCGAATAACGCGAATATACACGACTTCTTATCAATATTAATCAGTTTATCATAGTCTCATTTTACATGAAGTTTACGAACTAATGAATTTTTAACATTCTAGAGTCCGTTTATACCGGATGTTACAGACGTGTATACTGATTTTATTATAGAAATCGCATCAACTGCACTTAATTTTTTTTATATTTAGATATTATACAATATTAATTAGGTATTGTTCTGTTGATGACATGTTCTATTATAATAATCATGAAGCCAGTGTTGACAGCTAGGAAATGGATATCCGAGTGGAAGTTCTCGAGTTCTTGCAAGTGGTCTATGATAGAATTAATTAGTACTTATTCTTAACCGACAATTCATTTTACTACCGATTGTGTGTATCAATAGGTATTTCCGGATTCTTTCATTTCAACACATTTGTCAAAGAAAATAATTTTGATGTTTTATTTTTTTATAAATGTAAGGAGAAAAATGTACAAACCGTTATTTGTCCATAAAAAAAAAAACACAAATAAACGAATTAATGATAAAGTAGACAAGGTTTCAATCGTATTATAACTCTAAGATGTTTTCCGATAAACTCAATGTGTATAATATTTAAAATGGTCTCTTCATTGCAAAAAATACATAGCAATACACGATAATCACTAAACACACTAGACTATGATTTCTATATATAAACGAAAACTTCTTAGATACTTACCAGTTCTGGTCATAGTGTACAACGAATGGTCCCTGGTCTTCCTCTGTAGAAGTTTGTAGACCACTGCAGCTCCAGCCAAGAAAACTACCACAGCTACTGCTATACCAATATATAGTGGTATATCGCTGTGTGCTGCAACTGTTGACAAAGAAAAGAATATGTTATTGAGTTAAGAATAGGGTTTAAATTATAATGCTTGAGAGAAAATAGAATTCTACAGATGAAGAAATAGATTTGATTTATCCGAAGTACTGAAGAAGTACACTAAATTAACAGTGTCATAATATTGTCAGAAAAATGCGCAAATAATTTTGAAGGATGACTCTTTTATTTTGTCAAAACAAAGAAAATAATATTTGTAGCAATAAAAATAATGCTCGTCTCTGTCATAACACTGAAGGCGAACTTTTGCTTGTCAGCTCAAAAAACCACAACTTGAAAACAGAACACATTCATCATTCCACACAAAGAAACATAAATTACATTGTTAGTTCGTCCCGCAAACTTTTAAAAGGCTCCACTATCCGAGAACATACCTAACATTTGTATTCAAAGCAAACAACAACAAAAAAAAAAACTATAAAACATCAACTTATTAAACACCTGATAAACTTTTGTGGTCATAAAAAGGGTTTAACGATAAAATAACGATGTGTCAATTTAACGATTTCCGTTATAAGCCCAATACAAGAGGCAAATTCGTTGAAATTCAAACTTTTCGACCGCAATCGTTAAATTTGTTTACGTTCATTCAAAATGTACTTTACTCCGCGTTGTCGGCAGCACCTTGGTATTATTTATGTCAACGTGGCTTTAAAGCCGTGTTCCAGAGAGAAACACAAACGCTCATTTAAATCCCAAAAATAGTACAAGCTAGTTTTAATTACGAAGTGACTTTAAAATACAGCAATTAGGTAAAACTCCACGTTTTAGGGAACTTAATAGACAATCTCTTTGGTTATTTAGTCCAGATTACAGTTCATTTCTTTAAAGTCAATCAGAAGTATGATGTCATCTTTAAAAACTATATGAACAAAACTCCTAAACTTTTTAACTCCTTATTTTTTATTCCTGCCTTTCGTTAAAACGTCTAAGAAACCCGAAATATCGTTTCACGTTTACGATTTATAAAAAGTGAAGCTGTCGTAAAATTTACATATCGCCGCATTCAATAATACGTCACAATCTTCAAAAAATGTACCGGCGGCATTTTTTAACGATTATACAGTTCTTTTTTTTTGGTATAATTCCTTGCCGTGAAAAGGACTCGTTATTGGATTTTTTTAACGATCCCTTTGATCCCTGCATAGTGGTTGTAAATGTGGGTTTAAGGGAAATTGTTGGGACATATGGCATCTTACTTTAAAGATCGCTTACTGCTAATGCGCTTCACGTGGCCGATGTAAATTTAATGGATTTTGACGAGTAATTTGAGTTTTCTTAATTTTTTATACTTCCTATTTTATGTTTTTGTTTTATTGCATTGATATTCTGACTTTGAACTCTTTGCTTATCAACATTTATTATTTTCACTACTAGTACTAGCTACGATTGTTGTCCCTTATCTGTATCTGTTCTGCCTATTCCCTTATTAAGTTTTAATTGCAGGTCAAAGTATTTTTTTTGCAATTATCTTGTTCATGATTCAGTCACGTCTAGCTGTTTACATTTTCTGCGTATGTGCTCTAATCAGCAGTTTATTTCTGGCTTTTAGTAATACATGTAGTTTTGGTGACAACAAGATATCATTCATATTTCAATGCGTTCTCATTTCGTACAGCCCTTTCATTTATTAAATTCAGACCAGTGAAGTTGAGTCATTGGTCTTACTCATGCCCTGACATGACATGTGGCACCGATTATGCTAATTTCATTTGTCGACAATATTATTCGTTATACGACATCTTTCCATTTCCTTTCCTTATTGGTAATCTTCATATGGTTTTCAAAAATAATTGAACTGATTTTAATTTTGAGTATTGCACTAAGAAGTTTTTAGCAAAGAAACGTGTGCGTTGAAATTTTGTTACTATCTGTTATATAAGTCATTTATTACTATCCTTAAATCAATATTTTTTCTGGTATTCGGTACAACTATATTGAAGCTGAAAGTGGTAAATCGACACCACTCATTATTGCAAGGGAATCGTCGTGGTCCAACATTATCAAATGTTTTTATAATAACTATCGTGAGACATACTAAATTAACTAAAATTCGCGGGTTACTCACGTGTAAATGTTGAGAAAAGCTCTACTAGTTTCGAACCACAGAGGGGTTCTTCCTCATGAGCAGCGTGCGCGGACGCGGCGACGTCGCCGCGTATCAAATGTCATTACCACAATCACAATCTTCAAATCATCTTTTTCCATATAACTATTTTTAAACAACACATATAAAAATACGTCTTAGTCAAGTCAAAAACCCGTTCCTCGTAAAAAATGCATAGAATATGACTAATCATAATTCTAAAGATAGAACATAAATCGATCATTTACGAAGAAAAATCATGGGAACAAGAAATAACAAAGTAAGAAACAAACGCTTGTAAAACCGCAATGGTGCAACGCAAAACGATTTTCCACGGTTAGAATTTACACCTTGAATAGAACAGAACATAGACCTTAGCATTCTTACATTTCTCATTTACGTGACACAATGGAAGGAATTAATAGGCTGTTGAAAGCTCAAATAGCTAACACGGAACAAATGTGAGAGGGAACAAGCTAATGAATGAACATTTGTTTTCAATAATGTGTTAAGAATCTTGGTTCTGTTGTGGTATTAAAAATTTACCATAAAGCCGGAAATATACTTAGGTGTCGTGTTGCGTGTTGTCAAATGTCAACGCGTGTTGATAAGTTTCACGTCATCAGTGTTTCCTTAACTTCGGAATGACGATAACTGTTCTACAGTCTACTGAGTCTATTGGTAGCCATTTTCAACAAGAATTGGAATAGTTTGATCAATTCAATCGGGGATTCATTTTGTATGATAATGAATCATTTGACAATGTAGAGCAATCTGTTT
This sequence comes from Spodoptera exigua, assembly GCA_902829305.4. NCBI lineage: Eukaryota > Metazoa > Arthropoda > Insecta > Lepidoptera > Noctuidae > Spodoptera > Spodoptera exigua. The sequence goes on from LR824605.2 coordinate 14,586,686, forward strand.
TGGTTGGAATATAACCTATACAACCTGTTATTTCTAATAAAAACAAATATAAAGTCGTATTTTATAAAAATACATTTTAATATCCCTTATTATTTCCGTTCTGCATAAATGTTATTATTTTAAATATCATTTTTATAGTGCAGGTATTCTTTATTAGTAATATTAATGATTCATATTATGAACAAAATGAGATCGCCCCGAGCAATAAATGAATGAAGCCATTTTCTCTGTTCAATAATTTGATAACGATCACGAATACTCGTTCGTAATTAAAAACAAGCTTTTGAATAACACCGCAGTAGACCTGTTATGTTTCAATTCATTTGCATTAACTTCGAAATGATATGATAAATATCTTGTCGAAGACAAATTATTAAGAAAGAAAGAGCAAGACAGAGAGAGGGAGGTAGATATATCAAATGAAGGCAAACAAAATCTGTTCCTAAATTTGGTATAAAATGTTTTAAAATGTCATACAATTTTATAAAACATCGACAATTTTGATTCCTTAATGAAGTACGTTAGGTACAGAATTAATAAAAAGTTCATCGAAAATACATTAGCTGTGCTAAAGACGAAACAATAAAAAATCTAGCTTCACAAAAATGTGTCAGAAATTCCAATGGTCCCGAATAGTTCGATAACTTGGCTATTATAATATAAACGGCGTATCGAATGACCGGGATCTGAGTCGAATGTAATAAATTAATAAACATCGTGACCGTACGAGCTATTTGGATTCGATAGTGATCGCTGTAATTGCTGCACGCAAGTTGATGCTACCATGTGGAATAAGTGGACGTTTAGTGTTAAATTCTATATCGAACATGTCGGAACTTGTTTTCGGGTATTAAATAGGTCACCTTCAATAGATTGTTATCATGAACAGTATTAATAGTTACATTTTTTATTCGAACACCCGTCGTATGTATTTTATCCTAAGAAAACAAAGGCTGTCTCTGTATTTCAAGTCCAAAACCTTAGTTTTAAAAATTATATTTTCCACTCAACAATTTATCGATGCACACTAAATAGGACACCACGTTCAAAACAAGGTAATCTGTAACCCACTTATTTTCCAAATTTAATTTAATGATTATAATCCTCTTAAAACTAAGTCTGATTTAATCAATGGCTGACAAAAATGAAGTCATTCAAGCAATTATAGCTGTCCACATATGGTAGGAAGATTTTTTTGGAGATTCAATTTGCTCTGCACAATCGTTTCTTAAACGGGACAACTGATTGGCTTTCTACGAATGACGGTAAAGACCGGTTTAGCTACTAAGAAATGTAAAAAGTAGACTAAACCGTGTAATTTCTGTGCACGCGATCTTGATACCAACGTGTGTGAAGAAACTATGAAGTTAAAGATGTAATTCAATGTTTCGAATAAAAATAGACGTGTGGATGATAGTCCAGAACTTTAATCCGAGGAAAATACAAGTGCAGTTGTGAAAAAAGAAAACCTTATTTTACAAAAATAGTCACGAGGCGTTCATTCTGATTAGTTAAACAAGTCAAAAGATTCAATAAGAACATCAGTTTGGAGAAAAAAAGTGAGAATTAATTCTTTGCAAGACACACAACATACTTTGTCACAGACATTGCAGATATATCTCTACACAAAGGAATCTCAAAGGTGGAATGTATAAAGCAAATTATCGAGGCATCATTTTGTAAGCTTTTATAATATCTAAAGCAGATTTATGTGGAGTCAAAGATCAAACCAATAGTAATCTTCACAGTCAGAGAGAAAAGCCTGAACACACTAGAACTATCTTTTAATAGAGCATACAATTTTATGGCTTGTATTATTACGAGCAATACGATTTTCTTTTGTAAGCAATAAATTATTTACAATCACTTCCAACTTAACATATTGATAGTTTCGAAAGCCATTGGAGTTAGAAGCAAAGCACTTTAAGGAGAAGTACAGGTCGCATCAGAAGTGGAATCTTAGGCGCTCAAGATTGTTTTCTGAATGAATGTGATGTCTTACTGCTTCAGTGAATAGCTTCGAGTGCAGATGGCGCAGTGCCAAAGTTGAAACATTTAGTGGAAGAACTTTAAAGTGTCGATAGAACTGTCATTGATAAAACTAAATTTAAAGAGGCTGGTGAAATTGTACGTTTTATTTACAGAATAAAGATTTCTGACACTTTTACTTACGAAATTCTGTAAGTAATTGGAGATAAGACGTTTGTTTTGAAAGCTACTGGAATATTTATTTATAGACTTCGTTCCACTGTACGATAAAATGTTAGAGTAACGGTAAATAACAGCGAATGATGCCAATGCAATAAGTTCAAAAGAAACTAAAGAAATATTTGCTCGAGCAACGGAAATCGAAAACATCCTTTGTATGGTTCCATCTTCGTTCAGCGCTTGCGTAGCCGTGTGTACATCCATACGCAATGGCGCAACACTGCAGTAAAACGTACTTCATATCAATAAATCTCCTTCATAAACAAGTTCCACGTCCCCACACGGTTTATAGCCAACCGATGTTTGAAATTCAATAAATCATTACATCCGCTACTTACTCGTTGAAATCAAAACCGCAGACGTTACAGAAATTAATTCACGTACGATTATATCGGATTAATTTTGAAATTTGTACCCTGTGCAAACATTTGTCAGTGCCAACGGTACGGTGTCCGCTGCAGTGATCCCAGATAGGGAATCCAATCGAAATTTACAAACCCTTGTCGCTTTGCCCATAACGTGGTAGGAGGGCTTGCGGAATTTAATTCTCTCCGCGTGTTTCTCATACGAATGTGATACTTAGAATCTTTAATCATAAAGTCGATATTTGCTTGAATGAGGAGGAGCGATATGTGAATGCATTTTGCGATCGCCTGCTGCGCTCACTCGACGAAATCACAACAAATCATTCACGAGACCCACCTCCAGTAATGATGGCCGCATCGCATATAAATTGGATTTTACTGTTGTTTGTTTATGCATTAATGTTTGATTAAAAAGTTTTGTACGATTTAATTTAATTTGGACGAAACCGCAACGGTTGACGGCTGGTTGTCGTTTTCGAATGCAGTGAACGCGATAAAATCAGTTGAAATCCGTTCGTGGACGTTTATTTTGTGGTACACGTATATAAATATTGTAATAATGTGTACATAATAATTGTAAGACCTTTAATGGTATTACAACCGCACAATAATAATGCTTTTAATTTCAATTGATTGATATATGTAAACAGTAAAACTACAATAAATGGAAAAAGCAATACACCAAATCCTACATGCTATCACATTAATGCATTAGCAAGATTTTCAAAACTCGATTCGACTACTCACTGAAGACAATTTACGACCTGTCCTCAATACAAGAGGAAGCCAAATTTAATTCACACGAAGATACATTCAAATTATCATAATAATACAGCTATAATTTGTTTTATGAAAAGACTTAAAATATAAAACTAAAATATAAAAATATAAAACGTGAAATATAAAACTTAGTTTCAATAAATCTGTCCAATGGTCGGTGATAATGACGGCTCAGAATTTGTGTTCCAACGGTGCTTTCTTATATATTAGTGTTGATACTTACTAATCTGCTTATAGAGCCATAGTAACTAATGTTCGACTATTTAAATCTGGGAAAAGACTTTTAGCTTGTGAAAATTTGAATATGAATTGAGGGAATTTGGATGAAAACCTGTGGATCAGAATGATCTTTGTTGAATTCAAAAACTGTGTCATGACTTTTTAGGATTAGCGTTTGCAAGAGTCTCATAATTTTTATATTTTTGCATTTACATTTATAAAAATCACAATTTGACAAAGTAAACTTGATATTATGGTAATAATCCCAAGAAAACTGTTCATTTCACTGAGAAAATACCTACACATTTCCTGCAGAGAGATTTTCTGTGTCAAGAGAAAGTCTTCTTGGAAATTCTACTCCGTGTAAGGTACCTTATTGGCAGGTCGATGCTTGAATATAACAATAAGCTCATAATGAGTGTAAAGTTACACGCTCTTCAGGTTTACTACGAGCTAGAAACCAACATTTTTCATTAGCTTAAATTCCTTAATTCTGTATATCATCGTTTAAACGAAGAATCCACATTCCGTCGTGATGTTTAGGCAACAAAAGATGAAAAGGTGCTATAAAATTTCACCATTTTCCCCTTTTGTATGTGGCAATTAGGCTAATGAAGTGGCTCCAACGAGCGCGAATGAATGGCTCCACCCGAGTTCCTGGCATTCAAAGCTCACCTTTCATGTGGGCAATTTACTGATGGTCTACATTATATGGCTTACTTGAATTACTTGGAGATCCTCTAGTTGCGAATATGGATTTAGAAATTGGATTACAGATCAGAATTATGAATTATTAGCAAGAGGCTTATTGAATTGGGGATCCGGCTATGAAGCGTCTTACAATATTGTAATTATATAATTATTAATATATAGGTTCCATTCTTTGAAACGATTTTGTGAAGATAAATATACTGAAAAACTGCGCTTAACGATGGCCATATCGGTACGGTAACATATGAACACAAATGCTCTAACAGAACAACAGTGGATTTACAAAAGTCATAGTTATCGTTGAATGTAGCATAACATTGCGCAGTATTGTCAAGTGTAGGACCAATTGTGTGGAGAAAGGAGATGCCCTAAATCACTTTCAGTGTGCCAAGTTTATACAATATACAAATATTTCCTGCAGTACGGCTTCCACACTACATCTTCCGTACATTTTGGAACAATACAATGTTTTCTTACGACATCGGTATTTTGCTACCTAGCATCATAAAAGGAAATAAAATCGAGCTCATTTTTAAAACGTTTATCAGCCTGTTTCTAACTTCCAAAAAAATAACCTCCAGAACTGAACACAATAGATTGATCATCCCAATAAATAACGATCAATCCACGCGACGCTAAACAAAAACAATTTACAAAGTCAAGATGGCGGATTTATTTGGCGCGAAAGCGTTCGCGAAGAAGCCGCCGTACAAAACCAAAATGGTATTACCCCCAGGCTATTTATCAAAACGTACGATAAACAGAAATGGGAAATTGAAACAGAGTCAACGGGGACCAGTGGAAATGATTTATTGCCATTATAAACAAAATATGGACTGATCATTTTCCATTTCGAGATTGAATTTAGACCTCCGAGGGCGAGGTGTGTGTTAAACGTGACTAACACCGTGTTTAATGGCGTATCGCTGTCGAGTGATTTGTTTGATCATGTCATATATCGAGTTGGTAGTCTACAAAACACATTCTATCTAAGCAATTTTGACGACCAAAAAATGGCTACCTGAAAAGTATAAGAAAACTTTATCTAGTGTAAAACCACTTGGCAACGGTTACATACAATAAAAACCAAAAAAGTCCATACAATAGTAATAAAGGCCCATGCTAAGGTATTAAAACTAAATAATACCCTGGAATTGGAATGGAAGAGCCGAAACTGAATATTCCAAATGCCGAGCGTCGGGAATTTCTCCAGAATACCTGGCTTAGCGCGCCCATTAAATATTGCGCTATAATATTAAGTTTTTTGTTTCAAAGCACGTAGAAGTGGCAGTGTGCTGTTTAATTTTGCATTATTTTTATTTTTAGTTACATTTCAATTTGGCCTGCCTAGTAATGCTTGTGCTTCCTAATATAACCTAAAAAAAAACGCAATTACTAATCATAAACGTTCTGATTGCAGTTTTCATATTGGTCAATGCTTATTTTAGAATGAAATTATTTTTTTGTATAGATCCTAGAAAAATGTTTGACTTATAAGCGAGTACTGAGAGATAAGTGTTAGCGAAAACATAATTCACATTTTCATCTGCCTCATTACTAATTACCTTTACACAAAACCTGCGAATGTTCATTTAAACTCATACCAACCAAAATTTAATTTCCGTTACAGTACGAGTTACCATGTTTTCCTTAGTTCCTTAGAGTTTAGCGTTCTCTAGTTACCATTGTATGTAGTTCTGCGAGAATTAATTTGCAGTGTAGTAACAGAACACACATTGGAATTATTACTCGTTGCCCGCTTATGAATGGGTTTTCCTAGCGTTGCATTTGCTGTCTGTCTGTCAACATAGCACTGTAAACTTTAGCAGGTACCTACTAAGTTTGTTATTAAATGTGAATAGTAGTTAAACCGTTGTGTTACACTGACGAATTCTGATAATTTAACATAAGGATTTTAGTAGGATAATTTAAATGCTGTCAAAAAGATTGTTTTTAAGGGTGAAGACAAACTAGCAGACGGACTATGTAATGGTAAGCTATCTCCTTTTTTGGGTTAGGGATAGTAGTTAGGAATTAGAATATCAGTAGTGATAGTTTTACTTCTTTATACAATCAGTCTCAGACAGAAACGTTAGCGACAATATAAGCTTAAAATAAATAAGTATGAATAATAATGTCTCCTTCCAAATTCGAAATTTAAGTACGTGGTCTCGCTTTTAGTGCATCATATAATTTGACATTTTAGTCTAACTTTTTACCATCTTCGTGAACCATAAAAACTTCTAAAACAGTTGAGAACAATCCTAGCTCACCCAATTAAGTCCAAAACGTTATCATATAAAATGTTACCTCAACTTTTTCGTAAGAACACCATAAAAATTTACTCCCTCGTCTATATTTAGACGATATGATACGGCCCAGATGGTCACGCCACCCGATTTTAGTATCTCTCGAATCTTTTTAACGTGACCATTTTATAGTGGCCGTTACCTTACCTAGCTTCTACCTTTATGGTCATTAGAAATTGTTAAGCTGCAGGAGGTGAGGCAGGTCAACTTAATTTGGAAGGTCGCAGTAACAGTCGATAGTCTGCTATGGAACGACCAGAGTAACATTTCATAGTTATGACTGAACGGAAAGGAAGTGTATATTTAGTATGGCATCTGGTTCTGGAGCATTTCATAGAAATAGTATTAATTAACATGTCCCATGGCGGATAGTTTCATAACTTTTAATTCCCGTGACACGGGATCGTAAAGTTTTGGCTGCAAATGTTCGGGGCTCTCAGTTGTCGCGGCTATTCGTGGCTTCGATGTTATGAGATGAGAAATGATGGCGATTAACGTAAAAAAATGTTTAGTGGGATACGGAAACGTTATGAAAAATGGGATTATTAGCTGTTGAATGTGAACGTTCTGGTTATAAAAATAATAATATACGCTGTTATAGTTTCAAAACTAAAACAAATGTTTTATTTTGTTGTGTGTGGTTCGAATTACAAATATCAGTCACTTGATTCAATGTGTCATTAAATATTATAGGTTTAATATTTTAGAGTTATGGTTTATTTTATGTTATCTGGTATTTAATGTCCTTTTTGTATGATGATAAAATGGACTGAAGTGTCCATAAAATTAATTTAACATGGCGTTACAGCAAGAGATTTAATGTACCGTGGCGCGTAGTTTCAAATGGACATCAAAAGCTATTTGTATTATGACTTACGAATGTAATTTGTTACCTAGAACATAGAATACTAAGAAATTGTAAAAAGTTCCTTTCAAAATCTACCTAATAACAAAGCCGATCCTGGGTACCAAGTAAAAGATGAAGATGAGGAAGAAAGAAAGAAACTTAGTACTCACCACCATGTACTCCGCAGTAGTCTCCAACACAGTCAGCATGCTGTGCATGAGCCCCTGAACACGGAGTGTCTCCGGTGCACGCTCGTCTTCTTGTCTGTCTGCAGTCAGCTCCACAAACTGACCACTCCGACCAGCTGCCCCAACGACCAGGTAACGCTGAGAGAGAGAAAAAAATCTTTCAGTAAATTGTTCTTTATGACAATTAAGTTAAAGTTGGTATTTAGTTTGGCATAGAGTGACTACCGTATGTAATCCAAAAAATCTCTAAAGATGCCAGTATGAGCCTAAAATCGTGTCTATATGAATATACATAAGGGTGAGTAGATGAGAATGGATGGTCTCGTCCATAAGTGGTGGCGACTAATAAACTTGTCTGTGCAAAGGTTACCTGAATATTTCATGTACTATATACTAATAGAGATTATTTGTTTGAACACTCTAATCTCCAGTATTACTGGTTTGAATTGAACAAATCTTTTGGTGTTCATAAGTCCATTTACGAGTACCGAGGAAGGCTCTAGGCTAAAACATGACGCTACGGTCACAAAGAACCAAGCAGCGGGTGAAACCACGCCAGGGGAGTTAATTTATTCATTTTTTTTTAAATGACGTCGTTAATAAATTCCGTAAATAAAAGATCTCTATGCATATAACAAAAACTTTCAAAAAAAACATAGGAAACACTATAAACACAGGTCTTTAAATGTAACGTCCGAAATCTAATTCGAAATTGCGTTTAAATCGCCGTTTAGCCACATTTATGCGACTTTAAAATGTATTGCGAGGACATAAAGTCTTTTTATGGTCGTCCTTTAGTTTCGTAGTCCATCGTATACGTAGCACAAACAAAACGTTCCTAAAATGAAGGGAACAAAAACGGAACCCAATGTCAAAGATCAGGGTTCAGTTTTTGCAGATACGACATCATCATTTATCATAATGCAGAACTGACATGTTTTTATGTTAAACATATGGGAGCAAATAATTTGAGTTCCAAGTTTTCAGAAATGGATTCGGTATGTGTGGAATGTTTTGAAGAATCTGTTTATAATTTTGTTCGTGTTTGTATAGGTAAGTACAAGAATATTTGTGTCTTACTGAATTGGTAGGTAAAAATGTTTAATGAAGCTGTTGTTTTTTTTAATTGTTTGGTGATGTAACTTGCGTGGAGACATTAAAATAATTACCTATTATGTTTAGCGGCTTACCCCGGTAAAGGAATAAGAACCCCGACCGTAGCTTGAAACTAGTCGAGTACCACGTCAGAGAGTTACACGAGTAAGTTACGTACGTTTAATTAATTATTGACTACAAAATCTTTTAGCTAGTATGTATTTTAAGATTATTTTTATTCTTTTCTCAACTATATCTAAAAACGGTAAACAAAAATTAGTTTTACATAAAAGAGAGAGCTTTTTAAAACCTCTTTACTTACGTATTCCGGGTCCACTTAGCGACGCCATTACGGAAACGTTTATTACAAGAAATAACCAGTCGTTATTGGGAATTTTAAAATTGAAATTTTATATAAAATAATGCATGCGCCCGCTGCGACGTTTCTTTGTAATATATTCTGACATTTTCTTCGAAATTATTTTGTTAATATGGTGTTAGGATGCGTACAGGAAATTGAAAGGGCATTCGAACGTAAACAACGATCCTGTATATTTGTTTTCTGTTCATTTACATAAATATTTGTTACTTTTTATTCGATACAGTTAACTTTAAAGCGTTCCAGTCAATTTACTTCGAGATCTAAACCTCTAACAACGATCGACAAACCAATTTCGATTCGTCAAATAAATCGATTAGCACTCAAATCGATACTACATCTAACCGACGGTTTACTGACTTTACTACGCAATTATCTAGACTCAAACTGACTAGCTGCGACCAATTAACGCGTGGTTTACGATTATTAATCGAGTACTCGATAATTCGAAAGCCAGATGGAACTATCGCCCTATAAATTGAAATTAAAATACATCGGTGGTTGTCCGAAGCGTCCTTACACGCGAGCTGAGCATAAATCACAATGTTTTTAAAAAAGGAAATAATAGAACGTTCATACTGTGATGGCGTTTGGTGCAAAAATAAAGTTTTTCGCGGTTTTAGGAAGTTGAAAAGTGATTCAGAACTCTTACTTAAGTATCATGAATTGAATTCTTAACATATTTTTTTTTTCAGAGAGTTATGTAATGTAATAGGTCGGCAAACGAGCAGACGGATTACCTGATGGTAAGCAATCAGCGCCGCCCATGGACACCCGCAACGGACGAGTTACGAGTGCGTTTCCGACATTTTAGGGATTAGGGATTTGGAGATTTAGGAACTGGGGAGGGATTAGGGAAGGGGAAGGATTGGGCCTCCGGTAACCTCACTCACAGAACACACAGTTAATGTAATGTAGTAAGTTTATAAAGTTTTTTAATTCATCAAACTCTAAGCGAACACCGGCGTTAGCGCACCTAGTGTTCTTCTATTTTGTCTCGAACTAACATGATTGAAATGTTAATTTAATATACCTCTTAAATAACCGAACAGCTAAATGAATGAAATTATTTTTTTATTTTATAATTATAATCTGATAAATTGTAGACACTACCATGTTTTAACCAACTCACATTACAACCCATAATCACAACAGAATTTTATAACCTAAAAAAACGACCTCTTCGACATCCCGCCACACATGTCACACTTGGGCCACACCCCCGCCCAACCATGTGTGGGTGTGCACGGATATTAAGTACAACAGTGTGTAACATTTCTTATTAATTAATGCGCACACACATAAATCAGTCTTGCTTCGTTAGAGTAACTACGACATAAAGGACTTTCACGTTTACATAATTTTTATTTTTTGTTTTTTTTTTCTACCGGCCTGATTAGGGAGACTATGGGAAATGTAAATTTGATTAAAGTTCTTTTAATGAAGTTTAAATTTATTATTTGTGGGAGAAAGGGTGGTATTTGAATGTTATTTTGTTTATGCATTTGTTAGGTCGAATTGAGTTTTAGTTTTATTTGTGCGTATCAGTTTGTTCATACATAATTTGAGGCTATTTTTTAGTAAGATATATTGACGCAATAAACAATAAAACGCTGCCTAATTTAAAATAAAAAACGAAATAAAATTTATTTTCTTAATATTAATAATTATAAAAAAACCTACTTAATAAACTTTCCAAAACCATACCCTATATAAAAAAAAATCTAAAACGTCTTCTTTGAATTAAAAAAAACCTTTTGTTGTTAGTCGCTGACACTGCAACCATACCTTAACGTAAGCAAATAAATTGTGATTGCGTCTTCAGACAGACAAGTACTTGGTAAATTATCTTTTTACTTACACTGTTGCATTCAAGTGGTACTGCAAGATGTTTTTGGACATACATTGATTAAATTGTTTTTACGAAAATATTTATATAAGTATTTTTTTTTGTATTATTGTGTAAAATATAAGCCATTAAATTTCTTTCCCAAGCTTTTGTACAACTACTTCTCTTTATTTAATAATATATTTTTAATGCTGCTCGATTGTGTATATTTACAAAAATCTTTTGCATTAAAACTAAATTGGAGAACTAAACAAAATTGTTATTTTTTTATTGTTCATACTAAATACTTCTTATGTTAAAAATGGAACGGCTTTAGTTTTTTTAAAGAACGCATAGAACGTAAAATAAAAAAATATAGACTTTATTATTGTTCGAAATTTAAACTGCGAAAACGTATTCCATTTTCAAAACACACAACACAAAAAATTCCAAATTCAAAAATAATGAAGAGAACGCAGCCATACACACGGCGGTAACGTTCATCAAGCTGAGCTAGGAACATGTGCTTCCAATTAACTCATATAACAAAGTTTCATGGTTTGAAACAACCGCCACTTGATTGAGTTTTATTGTCTACCCTGTTGGTCTATTTCCTTTGATACGTACGTCACGAATAGTGAGTGAACTTGCTACAGTTTTGTTGACAGTTTATTGATTGGAAATTATTATTACATACATAGAATTATGTAGTTTAGAACATGTATTGTTTTGGTAAAAAAAAGGTTGTCTACATCTTTAGGACAATTTTAGTTATAATTTTGTAAGTTCTACAGACAATTATTTTTGGTCAAAAAGGTATTAAAACATTCTAAGTAGCTTAATTTGGCGTGATTTTAGCTTTTAACCTATTTGTCGGTTTATAACTATAGAATTAAAATAATCAATAAATTAGTTTCGGAATTAAATTTTGAAAGACATACATGATGAGAATAAGGTACACCTTTAAACACTTAAATCACAACTATTATTAAATACAGCTACCATCTCAGACCTAACAGTTTCACAAGAAATTTCCCAAAAATATCTTTACTATTTCACATTAAAAAACATTGCGAATCACAAATAAACAATATTAATATTTTTATCCAACGTAGGTATCTTCATACCAAATTTCAACAAAATTGGTCTATCCGTTTTTGCGTAAAAAATAACAAACATATTATGTAGGTACATCCATGCATTGTAACAAACCTTTCACATTTAGAATATTAGCAGGATTAAATAGAACAATAACACTAACATTTAATTACCGTATCGTACTTCAAATATGGATGCCACTCAAGAATTTATTTGCAACCTCTTTGATCTGGCGACTGCGTAATTTCGCGACTGTTCTGACAAGCTCGCCAATTTCTTTAGCAGTGTGTATCGCGTTCTCTTTGAAGTGATTTCAGTGTGTAGTTTATGACGATATAGAATTAAAACACTCGACCTTTTTACGACTTTGATGTGCAGATATGATTGTTAAGTAGTTATTGTTATTAGCACATGTTGTTTATGTTTTAAGGAGTTAAAACTAAAGAGTTTTGGGTTTTGACAATTGTGCCATGGTATGAATAAGCTGGTGCTAATGTTTGGCCCTTATTTTTTTTAAATGTAGTTTATTAGGGCGTTCTTTAATGTATGTTCTGTGTCGTATTCGTTCTTCTCCATTCGAATTTACATTTTTGAACGAGTACCTACTCGTCACTTCAGTAACGAAAGGACTAACATACTACCATATAATTAGGTATTTTCAAAAGTACCTATTTATGGTTTAGTAATGATTTTGACGGGCTTAGTAATTTGTAAATGAAGCTACTTTTTCTTTTCTAGTTTTATTTTCATAATATTATATGTATTGTTTTTAGTGGGCGTTATTGTACGCTATTTAGGTACTAGCAAGTTACAAATATCTATATAACATGAGAATATTTAAAAGATAAAATTAAAGTTTTTAATTACGTCCATCTGCAGGAAATTTAAGTACACGAAATATTATTATGATGATATCTCAGGCAGTTTATTGGCCAAGTAAAATACACATACACAAATTTATATGAAAAAAATAATTGAATTTTTCCCCCATCGAGAATTTCTATGCAACCAAGCTCATAGTTATATCTATGGTTGACATAAGCCAATACCAACTATTCGATAGTGTTCTATAGAAAAAAAAAATACACACACACATTGTAAATTTTTACATATACGTACTTACCAATCAACAATTGTTGAGTGTTATCGTATCCTTGCAGATCCATGTACCCTTCTTCATTGTTAGCAGTAACAAAATAAAAAATCCATTTCAGTACCACAACCACAAACAACAACAGATATACAACCCTAACACAACAAGATTAAAGTATAAATTACTTCGCAGCATTTCCATTTAAAGTGGACCAAAAAAATATTTAATGCATTTGAAATTTTAGTACGTCGAAGCTAAAGTTGGTTTTTGTTTGTATCGCTTTACGAATGTTGTTCTAAATAAACTTTTAATATAAGTGTATTGGAAGTTCAAGTGTTTTCGATTCAAATGCATGATATTAACCACTGCGTTGCTTTCTAAAAATAATATTCAAAACAAATTAAATGTTTGGGCGTCTGTTTTGTGATTCACGAATTATGATTAATGTACTGATATTATTATAAATGTTTGATTCAGATATTTAATTCATCAATCAATTTAATTTCAAACAACTTGTCTGAGCCTTAAGTTGATTCAGTTAGGTAGTTATATATTATTTTGACTGCACAGTTGGTGCGGTGGCTGGGCAACTGACTGCCGTGCAACGTGTCGCGGGTTCGATTCCCGCACGGAACAACTATTTGTGTGATCCACGAATTGTTGTTGCGGGCCTGGGTGTCATGTGTATGTGAAATTGTATGTTTGTAACCGCACGCACGACACAGGAGAAAATACTAATGTGGGACAACCTTCTTTAAAAAAATAAATAAAAAAAAAGTTTATGTTACCTTTTACTCACTGCATTTCTTTCAAATGCATCGAATACTTGGTTTAATATGAAGTATACCAAACAAAATAGATAACAAAGATAATGATAGACATAAGTTCTTTTCTATAGGCTGTCATGACAAAAATTGTAAAAACACCGAAATTAAACATACTTATTTTAAATAAAAATAGTTATTATAAAAACATACTTATTTTTGTTTTTTATTTGTCAAATGTAATATAGCTCCAAGAATTTATAAGGTACAAATTGACGTTACAACTTACGGATATCCCTATTAAGTTCTTAATTAGACTTAATTCAGTTAAGAGGTTGTTCTAAACGATAGTTCAAATGATTATGATTGATTAACTAAGTGTTGGTTTATCTTGAACTTTAAGTCGATCGATAGTTATTGAGTTTAAGATGACGAGAAGTTTAACATTAATTAATGTTGTAATTGTAATTGGTAATGGAGTATGAGTTTATATACACATATTATGTACAAATATAAGATATTATTACGCGGGAATTAACGCGAAAAATAATTATTTTAATACCGATGCGAAAAATAAGCACTGCTTGCGATTGCGACCACGACCTATGCAACCAGGTCGAAACGTCAAGTCTACCAAGGTATTTTAATAATTATTTTTCGCGTTAATACCCACGTAATTATACGTTGTAAATATGAAACGCGAAAGTATAAAAGTTAGTACAAACGGAAACAATACATGTGTGACACGACGCGACAAACCAGTGCCTTTAACTCTATCCATAAATAAGCGTTTGAAAACAAAATTCTACTCGATACTGTGACAATACGTCTGAAAGAAAGAAGAAAAAAGGAAAAAAACATTTATTTGAGACTCGCACAGAAAATAAATACAATTACATTTTATTAACAACAACAAAAAATATTGAAAAATAAAATAAAAGACCTGTGCGAGGTCAAAATGGCCACTATCTCAGCATATAGTATGCTGCAATTATTATTCCCATCGCATGTAAGTAAGTATGTATCCGCATAAATATTGTATTTTCCTGCTCTCTCTCTGTAAAAACCATTTCTATAAACATCTTCTCTCGTCCTGATTGGGACGAAAGAAAGAGTCAGACTCTTACTGACTAAAAATCAGTCCCTTGTCCTGCTCTAGGCCGAGGCTGCGGTAATTTATCGCGCTTGCCCCGAAACCCCAGAAAGGAGTTCAAGAGCTTCGATTACGTTTAAGTCTACACTATTAATACAACAAAGGTAAGGCAGTCGATTCCGAATTGCTACTACAATTTTGTAAACCTGTGTTTACATGTAACACTAGCCTTATGAGTGGTTTTATAAGCCTTCTTATTTTCCTTCATAGTAATCATATTGGTAAATGTCATTCAACAGAGAATATATTGTTGTTATACAAATACCTATGTGATTGGAAATGCTGCGAGTAATATTTATCTGTTATTACAAGTCAAAATCATCCCTAAGAGGAGATAAGCTCTAGGTCATATATACCATAAGTATTCTACGTACTTTTAACCAGTATATAGAACTCCACCCTTCTAATGTAACCTTTTTAGAGTAATCCTATCAAAACTTACCACTCTGACACGGTACGCAGTCCGAAGTTCTCTGCACGGCCTGTCCTTGACAAGGTGCGCCGCCGTTCAACGGGTGTGGTTCCGTACAGGTACGGGTTCGACGCTGACCGCCCGTCACGCGGCCATTGCAACGACACTGCGTCCACGGACCCCAAGAACTCCAACCACCATTTACTGAGGACAAAGGAAATTACAATTACGTCAATAATTATGTTATTATAGCTTAGAGGATTTTAGAGAAGATTAGGATATGTTTATGTCAAGTCTCTTGTGTGGAAGAAGAAGGAAAAGAAGAAAAAGAAGGAAGCTGATATCTAATGTAGCTTGTTTATACTGCTGCGTGATTAAAGAGAATAATACTATTCTTCTTATTAAGCCAATGAATCCTTCGGAGCATTTTTCTTCAATTCTGATTTTGTAATTTAAATTAGGTAATCTAAAAGACGAAATAAAAATAATAAGAAACCTTTTTATTGAAAACCTCATCACGTAAAGATATGAAACAGATACCTATAAAATAAAGTAATCTTACATGCTTTGCAATTAAATTTAAATCAGAATTTTCTCAATACTCAATGCAGTCAGTTCAAGCGATAATATACTACAGCCCTTGAGCTATAAACTGTGAAATATCAATAAATAACATCAAATAGGAAAACTTAATTTATATACAAAACTATTTAATAATAAATTTATATGAACCGGTGTAATGTTGGTATAATAATCAACTATTCAAGTCTATAAAGAAATGTGACGGAAAACTAGGCTTTATTGAGTATTTATTATTACATTTAAAATAGACTGTATATTCTAGATTATGTGTTCTTCAATAAATTTTATTTTATTATATTATTATTTAAAATAGACTAGTTAGGAAATCAACTTTAAAGTGCATTTTCATTATGTAGTTTTTAATAGAGTTGTCAAGTAAATGTATTATGATTGTTTTCCAAGATTGAATCGAGGACTATAATTATGTGATAATCCAAACTATCCAAACTAATATTATAAATGCGAAAGTAACTCTGTCTGTCTGTCGTTTCTTCACGCCTAAACTACGGAACCGATTTGTGTGTAATTTGGTACAGACATAGTTTGGAACTCGAGAAAGGACATAGGATAGTTTTTAAACCAAAAATCTGCAGAAAGTCACTATTCCACGCGAATGAAGTCGCGGTCAAAAGCTAGTATTTATTAAAACATGGAGTACGTAGTTTCTAGATTAGACGATTTGTTTGTGGTGGTGAATTTAAACTAAATCATTAATTGCATAGGAAATATATTTATTACTTGGAATTTATTTGGATTAAGGTTAAAAGAATGACTGCAAGAACTTTCAAAGGAAGATAATAATCTTCTCCAGAGATAACCAAATAGTTTTGTCTTTTGCAACTCGCTAGCCGATAGATGCCCGGCAATTTTAGTGACGCACTGAACCCGGCATTATATTTTCGTAGGAGCAGATGACAGAACAGGATTTTTAGTCTGTAAAAGTCTGATACTCACTACATTGAGAGCTAAAGATGAAATTGCATGATATCCCTAGTTCAAAATTAAAAAGAAATGAATAGGGTAAGTCTAGCCCGTTCAAGGGTTTCCTATGAAAACAACTTGTTGTACCGGCCCGGGTAGCATGCAGTACAAACTAATAGTGTGCTATTAAAACTTACAAAAGCTACGAGGAAAAATCGTGACAGAAATAGCAAAAGTGGAAAATTCATTTTAACGTTTTAGAATTAGAGAAATCATGAACACGCGAGCTTTGGGTACCTACATACATAGAAACACACATACTGAGAATTTTGTATAAACTCCCAATAATATGGCAATATTGTAAACAGCGTGTAATTTCAAACGTAATATTCTGGTGACCGTGTTTTGTTTTAATTTTTGTAGTTGTTGTACTATTTTAGAAGTTTCTATTTTATTATTTTTGAATTAAGATCGGTCGTGTGAATGACTTTGTGACAAATACGACTTCAGAACAAATTAATATCGCCAAAGACAATAGTTAAATAAAGAGTACTTTATACGATATATGGTCTACTACTTCGTAATAAAATAAGTATAGTAATGTTTTGTATAGATATAAATAAACGTTTTTGACTTTGTCTTTGATCAAGACGACCTCATATTTTTTAAGAACCTGTTGAGTTTTCTCATTTTGGGAACCGATATACCTATTAGTTTGATTCCAAATAGAAAAAGAAAGAAGTATTACAAGTGAAAAAAACTTCACCATAAAAGGCACAAAAAAAAAGGCAGAGATATAAAAGAAATTACACAAGCCATAACAACTGTATTGTGTTAATTGGCCGTAAAGAAAACAAAACAAAAAAAAAAGAACCACGCAAAATCTCACCACGAACCAATCTAGATCCAATTGTAGCAACGGGCAGAACCAATGGTCGTTCTGTGCTATATCTTTACCAAAGATCGAACAACACGCGAACTAGCGTGCCACTCAGATACCTAACCTAACAACCTACCTAGAATTTACTTTGGCCTAATAGTACATTAGTACATGATACCATCTATTTGTGTTACATATACATACGTTAGTATAAAGATCGCGGTGACGATAATGACCTATTAATTATTTTCTACAATTGTATTTTGTTATTTTGTGGCGTTTTCTAAATCAATACGTTTGTGTAAGGCTGCTTGGTGTGGGTCGAATATTATGGCTATTATTTTCTTTAAATAGAACGGCAAAGAAAAACACCTACTTTTAAAAACAAATTATGTCTCCTGCTCTTCAAAATATTTGTATTCGGGTTTATAATCTTAGAAAGTAAATTATAAATCGAAAAAGGCCCAATTGGCATTTGCCAGGTTTTGTAACCCGCGTCCTATTACATGGGAAGAAATAATACATACATTCCTTATGAATACTAATTGCCTTAGAAATCTGTACTTCTACTACTACTACTACTACTCACAGAACTTAAAAAAAAAAACTACAAAATGGTAGATAATCTTCTCAGTCAAAAAATAACAACCAATAAACAGGAATTAGGAACGTGTAGGTATAATCTCCAATACTATACCATAGTAATAAACTAAAAAAGAAAAATCTTAAAGTCTTCATACACGCATTTAATGGAACATTACAAGCGATATAAGTAAAGCCAGTATTTTTCGTAAATTATGGTTAATAGAGAAACATTACCATGACTTACGTCGAACGTAAATCGAGTGAAACATGGCTCAGCTCAAGGAATAATAATGATATTATGATAAATACTGGTTGTAAGTGCTGTAATTGAATTTATAGACGACTTTTTTATAGATATTATTATACTTCTAATATGGAACTAAATTAAAAAAAAAATTGCTGTATGAAGTTCTTGTCAAAGGAGTTCGTATCAGAGGCTAATTGGATGGATATCGGTTATTATTTTCGGCCAATAGGTGAAAATTAAAAAATATACCTACCTACTCTTTATACGCCTATTTTTGTGAAGAATTTGTTAAGAATAAAAAATGGCGGATTACGATATACAGAGTGGTTCACAATAAACCCCAAGGAGAAATAGTTTGTCCCATAGACACAGAAAGTCATTAATAATAATTTCATTCTAAAGACTTCTTTTTTCAAAGGGATATTGAACTGAACTGTTTTTATAGATTTTTATAAGATTACTTAAGTCGATAAGTTGACGTTATATGTACAATCATTATTAATATTATCTTAATTCAAATTGGCACTTACAAATCCAATCTTACGTATAGGCTGTATAAAACAATAGAAGCATAAAAAGTAGATTTAATGCCTATTACAATAATGTTATTGGACATTTTTTGTCTCAAATTTTCTATAGTCCAATGTCTTTTAAGCCATCATTTCGTTTTATTGGTCAGATCAAGTTGTTTTTTGAATATTTATCGAGTGATTAGACTTTTGTAAGAAATGTGTTTAGTGTTACAAATGAAGACAGATACAATTTTATTTTGTTTAAATTACGACATTGTAGGTGTTATGTTTGTTGTGTATTAGAACTTTGAAGTTGACTGTACCAAAAAACTGTGGATGTGTTGGTCTGGTCAGGTTTAAGCTTCCGTTTTTCATACATGACCGTACGGGATCGAAACCTGGCACATACCACTATGATTTTTGTACTTTATAATTATATTTAGATACCACTGACAAACATTGTATAATGCTCAAACCTTCTCCGTGTGAGAATAGGCCTTTGCTCAGCAGTGGGCACTTATAGCCTGATGATGATGATGACAAACATTGAAGGAAAATATCGTAAGGAAACCTGGATCCTGAAATTTTAATAATAATAATAATAATAACCCCACCGATGTATCTCTACGTTGTCGGCGTGGTGGGGCTTAAGGGCTCTGACCCTTAGTCTTGTGTCGGTTTAGTTCACTTAGATCGAGATAGGGCTGGGGCGAAGGGTCCGACCAAAAGAGATACAACCCAAGCTAAGGTTGCATACGCTGAGAGCTGCGTGACTAAGGGGGTGCTTAGTCGTGAGTATGCCAACTCTGGAGACCAGGGGACCTCCAGTTTCATTTACCCTTGCCACAGTGAACGCAGGGCTCTGCTGTGGTCGACTTTTCAGGTCCCTAGCTACTCGTGGGAATCACATGATTACTAGATCAAAACTTAAAAAACTATCCCAGCCAGATGACGAATCTTCCCAATCTTCTTCGTCATCATCGAGATCTCTTTTCCCCTCGGTTTCATCATCATCACAATCTTTCTGCGTTTCTCCGACGCCATCTTCATCATCAACGGTTCAGTCGGTGGATGTTGTGCAGTTAACAAATTCTGTCGATGAAGCTGTACCCACCACAAGCACTGCCAAAACTCGTAGAAAATGGACGACAGATATGAACGAATTCATTCTACGAAACTATCTTCTTCTCACTAATCTAGAAACTGATAAAAATGCTTACCTCCCGTCATTACATATAAAATTCCTAGAAAAATATCCATCCATGGAAGTTAGTCGTCAGCGCATAGGCGACCAACGTCGAGCAATAGTCCAAAGGAAACTATTACCACAATCAAAGATCGATCAGATTTATGATCAAGTTAGAGCCCAACTACAAATAACACCGATAAGACAACAGCACTTAACAACGACCCAAGTAACTAATATACAACCTGGACAACGCATGAAATGGACAAATGAATACAATGAAACAATAATGAAAATTTATTATAAAATCACTTTCTTGGAAACTAATAAAACAGCATATAGGAAATCTTTACATGAACAGTTCATAAATATTCACCCAGAGTTATCCCATATCACAGAGCAAAGGCTGTCTGATCAAGTTAGAGCAATTACAAACAATAAATATATTACTGTCAAAAGGTTAGCAGAAATAAAAAAACAAGTTTCTGAACAATTAATACACGAAACAAATACAAATCATCACTTAAATAGACATTCAAATATCCCGGAATATCCTGATGGAAGTAATCAAGCACACTCATTCATATCTGACACACTCACTCACACAAATGACATCTCGCATGATGTCAACATAAACACGGATAATACGATCACGCCAAACTCTTTAAACGTAGATGACAACTTCTTGAATGATATTCAACTAGAACAATTCGACACAATACACGCCAACCAAAACGAAACAGAAATAAATCAAGAGCTAGAAGATTTATTTCAACAAGCATACGAATATTTTATTGACACAGATCCCACCAAAAGGCCATACATCCCTAAACAAAGAACATCAAGAAAATTTTCCATTATCGTAAATTACATAAACAACATTATATTTCCCAAATACGCTAACACAGATACTGACTTCAACAATTTACAAACTATAATTTACTCTGCTGCTTGGACAGCAGCTAAATATAATGGAGCTAAAATATCCTACACCGTACAGACTGAACGACAAACAACTACCAGAAAACCAAAGTGGCAAATAAGATTAGAACAAAAAATAAGAAGTTTGAGGGCAAATATAGGAAAACTATCGCAGTACATAAGAGGTATTAGAAGTCAAAGATTAGTAGCAGCTGTAGAAGTTATAAAAACAAAATATCAATTACATGCACAATACGAAAACCCCAATACACACATGACACACTATCTCGACACAATGAAGCAAAAGTTAAATGCAGCATCTAGTAGGCTTAGGAGATATTTAACATGTACAAATCGCAAATTAGAAAATAGTAGATTTACAAATAATGAAAAATTCTTCTACAGAAACCTAACATCTAATAGCACCTTAACTCAAAACATACAAACGCCTTCTGCTGAGACGCTCCGAGAATTCTGGGCAGGTATTTGGGAAAACCCAGTGTATCATAACAACACAGCAGCCTGGATACACGAGGCAAATTTAGATCACGAGGGAATGGAATTTGAAACCATACCCATAGATACATTCATAAACGTTATCAAACACACACACAACTGGAAATCACCCGGTACAGACCACATACACAACTATTGGTATAAAAAATTTACGAGTTTACATCCTTACCTACACAATCACCTAAACACATTCATCCAAACACCACATTTACTTCCAACATACATCACTCAGGGTATAACATACATGATACCTAAAGACATGAATGACACCACAAACCCGGCTAAATATCGACCAATTACTTGCCTTCAGACTTTTTATAAAATTATAACAGCTTGCATCAGTGAACTAATCAACAATCATTTAACAAAATACGAAACCCTAGCAGAGCAACAAAAAGGTTGTCGCAAGTACACTCAAGGTTGCAAAGAGCAACTAACTATTGACGCTGTCATTATGAACCACGCAGTAAAGAGTAAAACAGATATTCATACAATGTTTATAGATTACCAAAAGGCTTTTGATTCAGTTCCACACAGCTGGTTGTTGCAAGTGTTAAACCTATATAAAATCCACCCAACAATTAAACTATTTTTACAATCCACTATGCAAAACTGGCAAACTGTTCTTAGCATCAATCAAACTACGGCAAAAATAGTCACTCAACCAATTTACATTAAAAGAGGTATTTTCCAGGGCGATGCTCTGAGCCCTTTATGGTTCTGCATGGCATTGAACCCACTATCACACTTATTAAACAGAACAAATGCAGGTTACACCCTAACAAATAATGGTACACAATACATACTAACACACCTAATGTATATGGACGATATCAAATTGTACGCAGCAGATCAAATGTTATTATCCCATTTAGCAGATGTAACACAACAGTTTTCTACAGATATCTGCATGCAATTTGGAGTAGACAAGTGTAAAGTTATGTCAGTGGTTAAAGGGAAAGTTGAGAATAACAGTTACACACTTCAAACGGGCCAAACGATAGAACCCATGGAGGAACATGACACGTATAAATATTTAGGTTTTAGGCAATCTAGACAAATACAACACAAAAACACAAGACAGGAACTCATAAGAAAATTTACACATAGACTTAATCTTATTCTCAAGACAAATTTAAACGCTAGGAACACAATTAAAGCTATCAACACATTTGCAATACCTATTCTCACTTACTCCTTTGGAATAATACAATGGTCTAAAACAAATACCCGGAAATTACAACAAACCATCAACGCAACACTCACTAAACACCGAAAACATCATCCTAAATCATGCATACAACGACTCACGTTAACACGTAAAGAAGGAGGAAGAGGATTAATAGACATACAAAATCTACACAACAAACAAATTTCAAGCCTTAGAACCTATTTTCACAGTAAATCAGAACACTCGTTACTTCATACACATATTGTAGAAACAGACAAAAACTTCACACCGCTAAATCTGCAAAGCCGAGATACGCAAACAAATGAAATTATTGTTAACGATGAAGACAAGATTGCAGTATGGTCAGAAAAAGCGCTTCACGGAAGACATCGATCGTTCTTGAGCCAACCACACGTCGATAAAATTAAATCGAACGAATGGCTCAAACGTGGTGAATTGTTTCCCGAAACCGAAGGCTTTATGCTGGCCATACAAGATCAAGTCATAGCAACCCGCAACTATAGAAAATACATAATGAAAGATCCTAATCAGCAAAATGACCTATGCCGACACTGCAACCTGGCCTCAGAAACTATCCAGCACGTTACCGGAGCTTGTAAATCTCTCGCCCAGACTGACTACAAGCACAGGCACGATCAAGTCTCGGCCATAATACACCAACACCTAGCTTATAGATATAGCCTAGTTGATCAAATAACCGCGTACTATAAATATAAGCCCGAAACAATATTAGAAAATAGAAATTGTAAAATATATTGGGACCGAACCATTGTAACAGATAAAACGATACATTTTAATAGACCGGATATTACAGTACATGACAAAGCGAATAAAATAGTATACTTGATTGATATTGCTATCCCAAACTCACACAACATACAATCAACCATATCCGAAAAATTAAGTAAATACCAAGATCTTGCCATAGAAATTAAAACGCAGTGGAGAGTGCAAACAGTTCACATTGTCCCCATAGTCCTTTCAACCACCGGTATTATACCGAAGTCCCTCACACAAAGTCTTAATACTCTGCAAATGCCTGCATACACTCTCCACACGCTACAAAAAGCTACCATTCTCAACACTTGCCGCATCACCCGAAAATTCTTGACATCGTCTACTTTAACATCTACCTATTCTATTTAATCTTCCCCTTTTACACTTGGCTCCGGCCCGTGTATAAGGTTTCTTAAACTCTCGTATGAGAAGAAAACTATAATGTATTTAAAATAATAATAATAATAAAGCATTTATTTCGGACAGGATCCATACAAGAGTTCGATATCAACATCATTAATACGATACATCAAAATTTAAAATGCCTCACACAGTAAAATCAATTATTAACATTGAACTAATCTGTTAAAAATCCATTAAGTACTTCAAAATCCACTAATTAAATAAAATTTATATTAAATACAATAAAAATAAGTACAATTAAATTTCAATAAGTTAGTAAATAAAATTCTCAATTAAAATGTAAAAATAAATAAATAAAATTCCCAATTAAAATGTAAAAATAAAACTAATTTTAATTAAGTGTCATTAAATTACGCCAATACCCACCCGCACCCAGTGCTGTTGGAATGGACAATCCCATCGTGAGGCAATAAGTTTCAGGATGCTGTTGCCGCTGTCTCGTAGGCGCTGCAGTAGAGATGCTGCTTTTTTTCGCATTAATGCGGGAAACCCGTCAATGTTCGCTACAGCGAACATACCCGAGGCACTGCAGCGCCACGGCAACCCCAACAGCATCCTGAAGACATTGTTATATTGGACGCGCAGGGCTCCGTAGGCACGTTGGGTATACCTCACCCACAGGCCGCTGGTGTAAAATGACGTACAGTATGCTTTGAATAAAGCTATTTTGACTTCTGTCGTGCAGCCAGCGAACCTGCGAGCCAGCATATTGCCCCTTACCGCCAGAACCCTACGCTCTCTCTCAATGTCCTCGTCATCCTTTAGATTAGGTGTCACAATGTGCCCAAGATACTTAAAACTCTCAACCTGTTTGAGTGTAGTACCGTTCAAAAGCACCGGAGGAACATGGGTGGGGCAATGTTTACCCGCTCTAAATATCATTAATTCACTCTTATTAGAGTTATATTTTAACCCATGCTCCATCGCGTACTGTTCACAAATTGACAATAATGTCCTCAAACTCCCTACTGAGGGGCTCAGCAGCACCATGTCGTCCGCATAGCTAATATTATTAACACTGGTGCCGTCAATATGGCACCCCACATGAGTGCTGTTGAGCCGCTCAATCAGCTGGTTGATGTACACATTATACAGCAAAGGGGAGCTGAGTCCCCCCTGCCTCACACCACACTCGAGCCTATACTCATCAGATAGGCTACCGGCCCACTTCACCCGGTTTATCTGATTTGCATACCAATACTGCAGCAAAGAAATAGACTCTACCGGTACACCAGCACTCCCTAGCTTGTTTAAAGAAAGTTGGAAATAACTATCCATTTTGAGCAAACGTCGTGATTAATTCTCAAACCTTCTTCGTGTTAGAGCTTTTGCTCAGCGGAAAGCACATATAGGCCTGATAATACGGATCAAAAAATGAACACACATTTAAAGTATCATAACGTTGCTCTTTTATTTACCTAAATATTAAAATATTATTTATAAAACGAAATAATACAGAGTTGTAAATTAATTTATATGGATAACATATTTATAAAAGTCATTAACCCATTATTAAAATTAACATACCTATGTAAAATTACAACCCTGATTATATTCATCCCTCATTAGTTCCGCGGGTTTGTTTGTTTCTATATACTTAAAAGGATTAAATGTTATTCATTGTTAATGTATTTCTGTCTAAATATGATATCAATTATTTTATGGAACATACATCCTGTCTGAGTTTCACCTACAACTCTTTTACGCTAATGATATTAACATTTTAATCCCGTATAATCCAAGGAGTAAACGTATAAAATTAGGATTAAGCAACTTTGTTTACTGTGTTACTTGTAAACGATTATCATGAGAAAAAAACTTTCACCCATAAGATTGAGTGATTTAACACAAATTCTAATTTATGCAAATCTTTTGAAGATTATAATAATGAATCAATTTTCCCTATGTCCATAAGTAGGTAATTTCCTGTCCCATTGTAATTCTGTTGTGAAATGTTAAAAATATTCAAATTAAATATCATAATTTTCATCTTACATCCAAATTAATCTTTTTAAATCCCACATTTATTATCGAAATACCGATATTAGGTTACTTAATGAAAAAATTAAAATAAATGACAATCATCTATCGTCGACGACACAAGTTGTTAATTAAAACATAAAATGAAATTAATTATACTAATCTATTAGGTGGTCTTAATGTCTGAATTTTATTTCTCCAGTAATTATTAGTTCGAAAACTAAATAATTACATTTTGGAAAAGTAGACACTGGCCACCCGTGGTGTATAATTTTGGTGTTCATCTCAATAAAAATTGATTGCCGAGTCGCATCTCTAGTTTGTTATTAAACTATTAAAATACTGTTAATATTAATAAAGTGCCTTGCATTCTAATGGCGGTTGTGGTATCTATAAAATTCTAAATTTTATACGTCGTATAAGGTTATTTACGTTCGAAGAACTTGACTTGGGTTCGCTTACGAGCTTCGTTGGAAACTATTCGAATTCCGTGTTCAAACGTTGTAATAGTATTGTAAACATTTTTTTTTAATGGCGGAACCAAAGATTTAAATTTCGAACTTTCTGGCATTATGTCTCCTTATCTTTTATTATTACTCTGCTGTTTCTGTTTGCAGGTCACCGATTTATAAATGGGGATAAAGTTTAAACTGTGTAATTTTTAAGTTAATGATATTGTTGTTCGTTTTTTTTTATTTCCCTTAACAATGTAGGTACATAAGATTGCAACAAAAGAGTATTTAACACAAACCAGAAATCAAAATTCAATTGCTATTTAAAACGATGGCATAAATTAGCTATTTTTCCTAATTAGAACACGAATACGCTAGTCAACAGTAAAGCATTCACCTCTTTAATAAAACAGAGACTTGTCCAGCCGTCACCCTTTTTTATATTTAACACCGGGTCAACACATTGTTTGTTAATTAAAATAACAGTTTTTTTTCTTTGTAGGATAAAAACGTAAAATTTTTATACGTAATAAGCACGGAACGTGTATCGCATTAGAATTACATATTTTCCTAGAAGTACAAATAATTCTACATGAAAAAGTCACAATAATCTTTTATTCCTTTTACTGGAAAAATACTTATTTTGAGAAGCGAGAAAAATGATAATGAAATGCAGGCAGCTGATGTAAATCATGATAATTACGACAATAACACTAAAATAGAAGAAGATAATGTTATAAGTAAAAACATGGCACCAGAATACAATAAAAACAATCATTTTAAAAGTACAATCGTCCAACACGACAACAAAGAACACAATCAAGCGAGATCATTATACAATCGTGGAGCATAAAAAGTACTGAGGCGACGACACTCGCCCACGCCTCACTATAATGACGATATATAGCCCAATTTGCGACCAAACGATACATTCCAACAACAAAGAGTATTTCCTTCTAATAGAGGTAATTGGTGCGAAGTAGGAACAATTAGAGAACTTGGAAATAGCTGAAGCTACGTCCGTAGTTGAATTGTGATCATAGAAACGCTCGCTTGTAATTTCAAAGACTTTGGCCTATTTCGAAGTTCAAAGATCAATGTTTAGTTTGTAAATGGAATATTTATTGTTAAAGTTTGTAGTGCTGGTTCAGTGAGTAAGGACTACTAGTGAGATTTCTTGGGAGCAACTTTAATCAATTTTGAAAAGGTATGTTTTCTTGATAAGGTGAATAATAGAACTGTAAGCCTATGATGATGCTAGAACAATTTAAGAGTAATTTGAGTAATGAAGGTGTAATGTCAAAGTTTAAAAGGCTCATCCTTATTGGCCGTAATAGAGACGCCAATTCAAACGGTGCAAAAGTTTGCTTCGTGAGAAATCATTTAAGGGAACAAAGCATCCGGGCTACTTAAACAATTATTGGATAATAACAGGTAATTTTATTTCAAGCGAAACTGTTTATGTAATTCTCAAAATACTAAGCATCCTGGTTCACATGTTCCAAAGGATATGAGTACCAACACTGGCGCCATATTTGTCACCCATTACTTTCACATGCACCGTGCATGAGCATATTACAGGAGCTTTCATAGCAAGCCAGCGGCTAGTCACGTTGCTAAAATTAAATATGAATCATGGTCGCGAAACAGAATTTCGGACGTGCAAGTCAGAGGTGATGATTGCTATCAGTTAGATGGCGCCTGCATCGCGTAGGCGTCTCTAATGACTCTCCCATGCGCCTGCGCCTCGCTATAATTGCAGCTATCGGCCCATGCCCTTTGATCTTACTGAAGTAAAGATAGTTATTACATACACCAAGGGTGAAATGAGCGTTAAACAGCTTGTCTGATAAATTATACGTGAAATAATGAAACGTGCAACCATAACTTGTTGGGTGAGGTGTACCTATTAAATTGTCTAACGCTCTTTAGTCAGTAATGGCTGCGGCGCTTACTACTTCAAGTTATGGATTTGATAAGGAAACATAAATTCTGGCCAGGTTTAGTGCGGTATTAACTTCCTGGTTTATAATATCTGGATTACATTAACGCGTTACGACTATAAAACTTCAAAGACTCGATTTTGTTTCATTTTTTGTTATTTTGTGTTTTATGTTCTTATGGTGTCTTTAATGATAATGTACTCACCATAGACAGTCAAGAGGGCGGGTTCGGAGATCCTCTTGCCGGCAATGTTCTCTGCGACGCAGCTGTAGTTCGCCATGTCCTGTTAACAATAATAACCATTAATTGAAATATATTAGTTCAACTCAAGTTCAGTGTTAAGTAACAGCTGTGTATCTTCTTGTCATGAGAATATTGGGGCCATTATAACTTTGGATATCGATATCATAATTATGAGTCACTGACATACCAGCTAGAACATAAATACGATTAATCTCAACTAAATAAATCACTCTTAACATGAAATTATCTACACGAAGTCGACGGTATATTATAAGATGCTTGCTAGGCCTATCACAGGAAAGGGCACAGCCATATTGTAATTATACGAGCACATATATTTTGCTAATCTCCAAGAAATTGCTAAAGCGACCTGTACTAAATCTCAGACGTCATAATGTCCACGAATATACAGAAATCTGCGTCGCACGTTGGTTATAAAGGTTTATTATGAGGTCGATAAAGTTAACGGACACCTATTTATCCAACTATCACAGTCAAGCTCAGCAAAAGACGGAATAAAGGTGTACATTCTACCTAATGGCATAGCTACTTTAACTGAAATTGCTGGGTCCGTGAAGAAAGACGCTGACTTAAAGAGAAATTTCGTCGCAAGCTTCCTTCAAAAACGTTTCCAAACGCTGTTTGAAAGTTATACTGAGTATATAAAACTGAACTTTGTATCTAACCACCTAATTATAGCATAGAACACAGTTTTAATTACAATCCTTAAGTATTTGTTAGACGACAAAAACAAATTAGCACCCGCATTGCTTGAAAGGGCAAATATAAATTCAAAGTGTTCATTACAGCGCCCGTCTCCGTAATATATTTTTACAACCGAAAAGCTGAATGTGTTAAAATTACAAAGGACGGGAGTCATTAATTTAAAAGACGTACAACACATTACGATCATATTCATTAAGAAAGCGCTCTAGACACCTTTCTGAAGATTATGTTACACACGAACCCACAATGAGAGAACGACTGACAGTGGCAGCAATTAATCCATGTCTGCTCACAGTGCCTAATTAGTGGGAGCTGCGTAGCGGAAACCGGAGATGGAATGAGTTATTTGCGATTGTGCCATTATTTGGTGATGTGGTTGGAAAACAATATTGTATCACGTCTTTTGAATTTATCTTTAAGGGGAATTTGTTTTGCTCTTGCATGTATAATGTAAACAAAACAATAAGTGTGTTGCTCGTGTACAAGTATCTTATAATCCTATATATTATCATAATATTATATTTGTTTGTATATATATATTTTGTTTATATAATGATTTTGCGAACTAGATTGAGTCAAATTTTGGTGGTAGCTATAGAATAAAGATGGAAATTACTGAGATTAACCACTTTAAGTTGTGAATAGATGAATTTACTTTGAATTAAAATTAATCGAGATGCATAACCACAACACTAAAGCCTAAATGATTACGACACCTGACACAACATTAACATAATTATACCGATATTAATGTACACAGAATAATGCTACTGGCAACATCGTATTTCTTAAAGCTTACGAATTAATTTTATAATCAACACATCAATTTTAACCGAATCGGGTATATAAAATCAAAGAAGAAAAATACTCGGGTCAAGCGAAATTAATTGCTAAAGATAAACGAATCTTTTTCCATGAAATATATAATTGTATTAACACAGGTTTAACACTTTTATCGGAGAATCCAGCTTTGAAAGACACTGGACGACAAAAAGTCGAAAAAAGAAAAGGAACGCACCCGACAGGGACTTGTGTCGCAATTAATAAACGTCTGTCGCGCTCGACTAATTAGTTGCAGTCGTAGAGATAAAATAAATAATTTGCAATCGTGCGACAAGATGATGCGATTGTGCGCGCTGACGCTTTGAAGGAGCATTTTAATGAGGTGCGTGGCTTAAAGTTAGCAACCGAATCCGATGTTGTTGTGTGCATAGCTGTAGAATATTGCCTGCCATCCACTTCGAACACTGCATAGACTCAGCTATCTCTAAATAAGATGTAACGTTTAATAGAGGAACTGGTTGGTAATCGGACGGTAAGTAAGTAAGTGGAAAATACAAAGACTGCTAAAACAACCCTAATTGTTTCATTAAATTTGGTTGAATAATTTTTGCAAATTATTCTCACATTGTTGTTTGTTTTATTTAATGGTTTTAAGTGGTGATTCGTCTTGATAATAACTAGTGCCTCGTGACTACTTTAATGCCTTCCAAACATAAAATTACATTAATTATTTTCTATGATCTCCATCTTTGGAATTCGCCACGTGTTGTCAAATACCGCTTTAGCCAATTAAATTTCATCTTTAACTATTCAGACATAAGTAATATATTCTAATGAGAAAAATCATTTACTTTTTATTACTGTACAAATAGATGGCCTAATATTGACATGTGTTCGTAATACGACTGTTCTAAGATCATGTTCATGCTCATTGTTTGGATTTGTGGTTGTTTTTTATTAAGCTTTTAGTATTATGGCACTAATTTATGGATCATAAACGATGTACATCTGGGGCGTTGGTCCTTGGGTGGTTTCAGTAGCATGTTTTTAATAAGTATCATTATGACCTTTTCGGT
This sequence comes from Spodoptera exigua, assembly GCA_902829305.4. Lineage (NCBI taxonomy): Eukaryota > Metazoa > Arthropoda > Insecta > Lepidoptera > Noctuidae > Spodoptera > Spodoptera exigua. The sequence continues at coordinate 14,618,081 of LR824605.2, forward strand.
GTCTGGCGTTGAGGAAGGAGAGTAGTTCCCAAAATGAATCTTGTTCATCAAAAATTACTTTGACAAGATATTTTGAATTCGTGCCAAAATATTTTTGGACTGTCAGTCAGACATAAAAACTGGACATAAAAAATGGAACAATAGAATGACTAAGTCGGGAGGACGTATTAAAGTCAAGAGATTGTTTTCGTCGATTTTTGTTAGCTCGTCAAGTCAACTTTTAAACTGATCTTTGTTTCGAAGACATCTCGAGGCCGCATTTTATGCATGCTTCTCAATTTGAAATTCTTTGAAATAATACGCAATATTTTGGTATCTGTTTCTGTTTCGACCTTCGATGCTTGTTTACATAATTTCTTATACCCAAGCTATGTTTCAATGTTGTTTATTTTATTGTGTCTAAAGTCAATTTCGATTTCAACTTTATTGACAATATATTTGTTTTATGTTCTTAGTTTGACCTGAGTTGTGGCTTACTGCAGCATTGATTAAGCATCTGGGTCATTCTCAGAATCTTAAATAGGCTTTGGTTCTAACACAAATTTGTAATTTAAATGAGTCTTATTTGACATGATTTCTTTCTTCGACGTGCTATTATTGATTTTATCTCTTTCCCATAATTTTATTGTATGATTGTGTAAATAGTTGTAAGTAGATGTATGAGTATACATATAAAGTACAATATTACTAACTGCTGCTTTTTGAACCAAACCACTAGGTTTTGTTTCCAGATTAAACTGAATGACACGATTTTAGAAAGTATAAATTCTTAATAGACACTACATTAAATACATAATTTAAATTCGTAATTGAAATAACTAACAAAACTACAATTTCACGTTATCTCACTTACTTGTAAAGTAGCTCTTGATATGAGAAGATTTCCCTCAGCAGAAATGAGGACATTATGATCTTGCTGCAATGGCTGTCCATGTTTCAGCCAGGAGACTCTGGGAGCTGGTGCTGCAGCAGGAGGGGAGCAACGTAAGGAAGCAGCAGAACCAGCCTCGACTGAGGTTGGAGATGGTGATACGGCAAAGGGCTTCTTGAGATCTGTGAATAAATTTGAATTTTAGAATGTATCGGATCTTAAAAAGCTGAAGGAATTTCTTAAAAAAAAACTGAACTTACTCTTAAACATCCAGATGTAGAACTTTAAAATAAGAAATCTGATATTGCCAATATAAAAATAGGAATATAGAGTATATTATTAAATTAGTATATTACATTTATATATAGAGTCAAAAATTGATTATCTAATAGGTTATTTGATACTATTTGTAGATTAGTTCTATTACGTTTATGTTTAAAAACAAAACATTAAAATAACCCTATAAGTTTACTATGTGGATTTGTATGGTTGATAACTGTCCACAAAAAATGTTTTAATCTGTTTTACTCAAAGTCCTCAATAAATGAATGCCGTTTCAAATTGAAAGAAAGAAAACAAAATCGGAATTTAATAACATTTAAATAAGGGGAGGCATATCAATCAATAACATTTTTCTCATCCCGCATATTCTAAATTAATTAGATCAACTCGATTGTAATTGACATATCATTGTTATGTTACAATGAATCTAATAACATAACAATCGGATGTCAATAACAATTAGTATGACGTCGACGTCTGTTGCCAAAAGCTTTTGATGTTATTTAATCATTGCTTGACGTTCGTTGCACAATACTGTATCGTGGAATATGAGATTAGAGGGGTTTTGGAATTTGATATATTATTATTATATTTTATTTATTTATTTATGTTTGGAATAAAATTTAATGGTTTAATTATGAATTTTCTAAATAACTTAACCTATTAGATATTTTAATATATTCAAACAAAATCCTGGCGACCAATTAAACATTTTTTTTTTTATTATACACAAAATATTACCTTATAAAGTTCTATAAACAAGGTACTTTCTAGGTATTTAATGGCGGAACAAACACAATGAACAAAACCTTAATTAGCGAAAAATCCCAACAGTTCACACTATACAGTATAAATCATTCTCACGCCAATCTCGGCGCGACATAAAAACGCAGGGCGACACGATTGCGTTGCGTACCATGCGACATGCGACAGTTGCATTGCACCCATGTCGATAATTGTCGTTCATTTAACAATTTTACGGTGTTTTAGTACTTCACCGCCGTGTAATTGTCAACTATCTTAATTTGTCTGCTGTGCCCAATTATTTGGTTAGATGTGTAACGCGTTTTTCATTTGGGTAACGTTTGAGGTTGGTACCTACATTATCACTTGCTTTATTGAGTAGACTTTGTTAAAAATGTTTCTGGGAGTAGCCTCTGTGAAGAACTTCAAAAGGCATCTAGCTTTTTAGGAACCTGACTAGGGAGTGTGGGATTTTTACCTAAATCTCTCCGTTGGCCACCATCAGCCCCGGCAAGAGACACACTACTGTCTTGGTAGACCAACTCCAGAGACCCTCCGATGCAACACCTATTACGTACACATCACATATCCCTACTCTAGAGACCTACGTGCCTTCTTTAAGCCACTGGGTGGGCGCCTAGATGCCCGCACTATGCGCCCATGACCCCAAAAGCGAATATTGTCCTATATAAGCCTATGGAATATTTTATCCAGAGCTGTTTAGTAGTTTCTGCGTTTGTAGGTTACAAACATATTATATATACATCGATTGATTAATTATCGCGTTCTTTGAGTAGCTTTTGTTGTTTCATTATCTTGTGGTTGTGTTTCAGATTGTAAGATTGTAAGAGAGTATGAGTGTAAAATTGTATTACTGTTCACATTTTGTGTTTTTTGTATGTGTTTATTAATAAATTGTTTTTATAATTAAAGTGTTTTAATACTGCTATTATTATTTTAAAATAACCCGACAACAAGAAATAGCCACTACAAAAACTAATACGTTGTACAGTCGGCACAAAATGTTCAGCCCTCAACTCCAAAGTGGTTTAACGTAGTGTGTCCATAAATCTGCTGGGTGTACGCTCCATTACTTGCTCTCGCTAAGATATCGCCGCACACTACGAAGAGGTGAAAACTCGAGAATTTTCTGCGACTGCAACTTATAAACATGTTGGAACGATGTTATTTGTCACTGTATTTCAACATGGTTCGTTTCTTTGCGCTCCTCTCACGGAGAAAAATGAAAAATAGGTGATATTATCGTTTCCCGGCGATGCTTCGAGACGAGTTTTTATCCTTGAGCATTTCCTTGGGTAATAAGATATCCTTGTTGGTAGGAGACAGTAATTGCATCAACTCGTTCCCGTCGCATGTAATCCCTGCATGGCGCTGACTACTGGTATTAATTGAAAATTCTCAGGTAAACCCAGGAATTGGAACGTTGCCTCGACACAACTATAACTTTCCAATACTGTTATTGGAAAATGTATCGTATTTTATATTTCGTAGTACGTGTTTGACGACTAAATCCCTTGTGGTTTGTGGAAGAAATATAACAAACACAAATTTAACTTTGTCTGGTTAAGTGTAATTCGCGATGTAGTTTTAATAGTTATGGATGGATTTCATCGCTAAAATAATGCATTAAAAATCAAGTATTTACGATCAAAAGTTTTCACATAGATCATGCCCTAGTCCGAACTGACTCAGCAGACACTACTAGAAAGCTTGTACATAAACATTTTTTTTTAAAGTTACATTAAGACATAATTGTTTTTGGTCCTGGTCTCTCCCCCCCCCAAATTCCTCAATCCTCAAATCCCTTATAACCCAATGAAAATCTAAATTTCCATAATTATAATCATATTGGCTTCCACACCGCAGCTTTGCCTACATGGTATGTCGATAAAATAAAACGGTCCAGTCATTTTTGAGTGAAAGAATACCACACATTCCTCCATATATTCTCATAAACTTTCAAATTTATAATATTAAGTAAGATAGGAGAGTAGGACTCAATAAAACAAACTAATTAACATATGCGAATACAACAAGAACAACAGCAAAGCTAGAATATAATTCTGTAGCTTCATTATGATAAGTACCTACAAGTAAAATTAGTTTATAACAGAATTCCACACATTAAACAGGAGTAAAGTACGTAGTAGTAATTTTGTTTCTACACTCCAGAGTTGGAACGTGACTTGCATTATGAAACGGAATGGGCTTCAATAACTGGTAGGAAGGTCGAAAGGTCTCGATGGTGCAAACTTGTGAATCTTAGTAATGATTGTGATGAATGATATGTCTGTTGGCGCCAGTAGACTACGTGGTTAAGCGTTAGAGCTAGATTTAGTTTCATGTTAGTTCATCGTCAGCCTATAATTGTCCACTGCTGAGCAAAGGCTTCTTCTCACACGGAGGATTGAGTGTTAATCAACACGCTTGCTCAAAGCGAATTAGCGATTTGAGTTTCCTCACCATATTTTCCTTAACCGTTTTTGAATACACTTAGTAAGTACATAGAATTTAGAAAACGTCACATCGCCAGGTTTTGTACCCACACTCTCATGTAAGAAGCGAGAGCCTTAACCTTCGGGTCACCCTGATAACATGTTTATTTTTGGATAGTGATTTATTTTTCTGAAGGTGAGCATGATTACGGAGAGAAGATAATTAGGTCTGAAGTTGTAACTTTTTTTTACATCAGTTTAATTCTTAAACGCGTAAAAGACATGGTATCTTGTCTAGCCTGGGTAGGAAACTGCTGAATACATTCTGCTTCCAACACTTCAACGCGAAAGTCCCCAGAGCTCTATGTTTTGCATTGGATATTTTGTTGCTAGTAGATTATGATTATGACGATTATAAATCGAGCGTACTGTAAGAAAATACAAGTTAAAATGAAAATATAAATGTTTAAAGCAAATAAAAAAAAAGACTATCGACTGTTTCCTGTTGCATGTTATTCATGTTACTGATACCATATCAAATAAAATTGGTAAAATAAAGAACGATATCCAATGAAACGTGATCTCACGTTGCATAATATTGAAGTGACAAATATAATTTGATTCTTAATATTAATAAGATTAAGCCTACTATCACGAAATCATTCTCACTTCAAGATTAGGCAACAAGAGATCACATTACTCATTATACAAGAAATCGATACTCATTCAATTTGGAAGCACGATAGAAAAATCTCACTTCAATACCAAAAAGCCTTCTATGTAACTTTAAACTGTGCGTCTGATGGTTGTAAGTGATAAGTGTTAGGTGAATCCGGGGAGTTCGTGTGGACTCATAAATTACAGAGCGCGTTTCATTTCCTCTACGAAATTCGTACCTACGCGGACGAGGAGATAAAGATACTAGATGCGTTTCGTGTTGGTGATTGAATTTTTTTTAAACTGCTTTTGTTTTTTTCCATTTTTGGATCGGGCATGTACGTGCTTAAACAAAGCCATTGCAGTATATGGTATCGTGTTATTGAACCTTAAATCCCGATCCCTAAACATAGATTATTTACTCTGTTTATTTGGAATTTTTCAATTGATATCAAAGCTCTATCAATGCCCAATATAAAAATAATAATTAACCTAAAGTAGTGTCTCTTTAAATAACCAAAGAATCACTAATTGGAATCGAAACTTTTCAAGAGAAATTTTCTCAAGGTGTTTCTATAAGAAAAGCATCGGTGAAAGTCATACTATCAAGTTCGATATAGCAATTTTGCATAAACACAGTCGAGACATTTAATAACTAGCAAACACCGTGATTATTCATAGCACTCATTTCCCTTTGTAAATAAGTTCTCACAACTTCTAACTTGATAAAATACGACACGATTGCGCGATTGAATTTGATCACAAATCTGTTATTCAAGTCTTTAAAATCTAAAGGTGAAACATTACCAAACAATCAACGCAAAGATGCGAATAGTCAAAATACAATCGTAAGTACGTCACTCTATATCATTGAAGCTAAGTTTTTTTTTCCAAATCACAGATAGGTATGGATATGAACTAATTGGATTATAACGTTGCTGGGCGCCGAATGTTTCCCTTTATTCACATACCCAATCCCCAAATTCCTAACCACACCAAAAAGGCCAGCCACACACTCGTTACTCCTCTGGTGAAGCGGATGCAAGTGAGCTAGGTAATTGATTTCCTCCTCCAATCAAACTACAAAAAAAACCCATTGGACGCTTCTTCAATCGGACCTCAATAATATTTTACATCTTTGTTGCCAAAAATGCAGCTCCGCATATGGAATACGGATTTTCTGTCTGTTAACATTGAATTATTTCAGCCACGCTGCTTTCATACAGTTATCGTTATATTTTAAGCGTGTAAGGCATAGTTGTATACCGTTGGTACATTCCAATTTCGTTCATAATGAAAATAGCACAATTAAGGCTATAAAATTTAACACAAATAATTTTGGGTTTCGAGAAAATCTAACGTTTTTTCTTATGCAATAAGTACCATATTGCAATTAAAAAAAAGACGTTGCCCTACATTAGTATTTTCTCCTGTGTCGTGGGTGCTGTTACAACCATACAATTTCACATACACAAGACACCCAGACCCGGAACAACAATTTGTGGATCACACAAAGAGTTGTTCCGTGCGGGAATCGAACCCGCGACACGTTGCACAGCAGCCAGTTGCCCAGCCACCGCACCAACCGTGTCAATCAACAAATCAATTTCAAAATCCATTTTTGTGTTACCTACTCTTACGTAAAATGCAGACGTTGACTGCTAAAACATTAATACACAACTCTGACATGGAATACAACCGAACAGTTCAAAAATAGTTACGATACGCCTGCACACTAGACTCTGACGTCGATTCCGATACTCAATAATAGATCAACACTATAACTGAAAGCTAACTTTACTACACAATCAATGAAAAAGTTAAATATAGACACGCGACGCGTTTACCCATCCATTAAAAGGCCCCACCATAGTAGTAAACTTGAAAACATCACATTCCTACTTGGCTACAGTAAATCGTTGGAGGCGACTTACCAGTGACACTTTTATGCGTACTTACTATGCATCCATTATTGTTAATAGCTTCATAGATGCTGTTTAAGTAGGGATGTGTACCTATTATGTGTATTTTGAGAATGAATCAAGTTGACGCGTAATGTCTTCACGAACGCATCTTACGAAATTAGTGCCTCCACTTTAAGTGCTTCCATCAATCAGGTGATTTCAAGCGTTGGATATCAAAACATTAATGTTTGTGTTGCTCAAATATATCACACGTGAGATTACTAACTTAACATTATATCTATTGAAGTAAGAGATAAAAGTATTTTAACAATTAATTATGTTATTGTTTCTGTTTCATGGCACAAGGTGCAAATGTCAACATCAATATCATCATCGTCATTGTCATCTCTCAAAAAATGACAGTGATATTATTAATAGGTATTTTATCAGAAATGGAACAATTGCTGGTTCAGTGGATCCCACTTCTGACCTAGCTATTAATGCCACCAATCGAAAATAAAATAGTTCTTACTACAGCTGGACGTATTTACAAAGGTGTTAATAATATCGTTATTACTATTTACATCTCCCATATCCTTTAGTGTCAGTCACTTGAATCCAACAACAGAGGGAAGACAAATAATCCGAAACACATTTCTCTGTCACCCTCGATTCAGTTAAGAAATAAAATAAAGACTTAACCTAACAAGTCGGAATAAAACACACGTTCCCAGTCATCCGGTAATTCGCAGAGAAAACTCATAAACATCTAAATACAGAAATTGAGAGAGACATTACGAAGTCTTAATTGTGCGAAGAGACAGCGCGCGGTAAACTTGCACTAAATTTACATCCTGACGGCTTTAATTGTTCCCTCGCTTGTGCAACAGAATGGTAACGTGTCTAGGGAGCTTATATTTTGGATTTTGGATATGCTTTTGTATTTTATGCTATTGGCCATTTTTTAACAGAATAGTATACCTACATATATTATTATTCTTAAAGATAAGGTGCACTGGTTTTATGCCCCATATGTTGTAGGAAATGGCGCGTCATTTCACGTAACTAATTCTAAGATCAGTGTTATTACTGAATTTTTTGAGTTGCGTTTTCCCTAAGAATTCCTTGGTGTAAGTTTGTGTCTATGACAATATATAAAAGGTATCTGTGTAGTATCTAGATTCAAAATTAATCGAAAACGTTAAGTATCATGTTTCCAATTAAAACCTTCACACGAACCTAGCTTATCTCTTCTCACCGTCAAAATACACTTGCATTTCACTATTAACACTTTCACCAAATTAAAATTCTCGTTCGCTATGCTTTTCCTTCAAGCTTGGATCATGCGAACGCTTGCTATAATAAATTACTAATATCTTAAATCACAATTTATTACTTAGCAGGGTCTAGCTTCAACTTTAAACCGTTGTTCCACTTCGACACAATCTACAGTTTGCAATACAATGAACTTTATGTTCTGTGCCACGACTCAGGAGTGCTATTGCAGGAATCATTGAATGTCATGAATTACATTCTGATCTAATCTCGCCTTTGTTTCGTTAAATATATGATTTCTGGTCACGGTGTTAAGGTAGGGGAGGTGGAAATGGATTAGTGTAATCAGTTATGGTATGCTGTTATCCTTGTGTCGATAATGGTCGTAAAAACTTTTAATGTTTGGCCTGTCGTATATCGGTTTTATGAATGACGAAGAATATGTGATAATTTCATAAACTCCAATAAGAAAGTTTCCAATAAATATTGAAACAGTAGTCGGTATGGTATATTTTAATTTTATAGCTCATCCCATTATGAAATAAATAACAAGAGAAAATCCCATAATTATAACAAAACATGATTTACGTGCATATGTTCTAGTATCAAAATAACAGTACTCGTACTTGACTGCCTCAAGTATTACCCAACACCCATAAATCCAGGCAACGGTCATTCCGACATTTATTTAATATGCATAGAAGATTTACCACGAATGGGTATTGAATTTAATCGAGCAACTGTCCGTAATACAGTTTATGAACAATATTAATGGTGCTATACATCACGGGAGTTTGATGGTGGCGGTACTTTGTCTTGTCACAACATGTTCTTTTTGGTGAGTTTATTTTGGTCCTGGACAACGCGTTTATATTGTATTCTTACTTAAATAAACTTTTGTTGAAGTTACATTAGATATGAATAAGAATTTCCAAGCTGTGGAGACTAGAGAGTCATTTAAATACGATAATGGATCGCACATCAACGTCCATCGCTACGTTGAAGCTCGTAAGATCCATCATAGTAGTTGGTCAATTCATCAATGCACGTCGAATTGTAGCGAAGGTTCAACCGTTATTTACCTATTGTTTGTATTTGAATGAAGCCTTAAGATGTCTTAGAAGAAGTTTATGTTGAGTAAAATACTTAAGATTTATTGTAAACCCACAAATGAAGACGTTTCAAAACGTTCGAAAAGTCATAATAAATCGAGACATAAGAAAAGAACGGTGATCCACAGCTATTAACGTTGTGTCTCGGACCGGAGATGGGCGTGCAACAATCCCAACTGGGTTAGTCTAAAATCGTCTACGGAAACTCGCCACGAATTATGAGGTTTGATGAAATGTTCCGCGGCCGTGCGCACGTTTGACAGGAAACAATATATTTTTATAACTATCTGAATACCGTGGAAATTGGAAGTATTTGGGTTATTAATAGTACTGTCGATACATGACTGGTTTATAGAAAATAAAAATAAAGTTTAACATTTTAATCTAAAATATTGAGCAAAATTAGTAGAGTTAATCTGATTGAACGAGGAAAAAAGTGGTTTTTTGAAATATGACAGAAATAAACAATTTTTTCAACTCCTACGTAACTCAGATAAATAATTAATAAGTGTATTATTATCTCATAAAGCCGACTAATTAGGATCATATGATTTATCTCATCGTTTTGTGTAAGAAAGCGTAAATATTTAATAACTTTATAAGGAAAATGTTAACAGTTAACCCCATCGATAAAAATCTACATTACAAGCTTTTACTATACAAAGAAACGTTTATAATATCAATAGACAAAACACAACGTGACAATAAGGAAAATACTTTCAGATGAGAATCAGGTTGTAGACACAACAGTATAGTTATTTGAGTACTTACATGCCAACTCGACGACTGCGGGCTGACTTCTAATATCACCTTTGCTGCTCCAAGCATTACACGTGCAAGTGAATCTGTCTTCACCAAAATATTCGTCCAATTGATCTCTCGTCACATTGCACTCAGCCTCCACAATTCGCACACCACTTTGTGGATCCACAAATTCAAACTGCGTACTAGGCACCGATCTCACATCATTGCATTGAAAATACACTTGTAGAGCATTTGCTGCCCGACACCTTAACACTGCAGGTTTGTTTCTCACCACATAAGCGTGCTGTGGTTCTAGGAGAAACATTGGCAAGTCATCAGTCGAACTTTGTAAGAGATGATCTCCTGATAACGAAGGTAGTTCGTCAGCATCATCTCTATTTTCATGTTCATCTTCTTTATGTGATTCGTGATCATAGTCTTCTTCTAGATAATCTCTATGATGTGGTGCTGCGTGATTCTTTTCTGAATTGTAAGGGTCTAAGTTTTCAACGCCGGCAGGATGGGCGTATTCTGGTCTTAAGGGTATCGGTGGTGTAGGAGCCGCTGTGGTGCTTTCTGGTGTAGTTGTGTTTGACACCTCTGCAACAAAAATGCAGTGTTAATAGTTAAATTTTAACATGAAATTCGAAACGTTGTCTCGTTAAGAATCTAAGCAACGTGTCGACTATTTATCTAAAATAATTTCTATTTCGGTTTGGCATCTTAATGTAAATCAATCATAATCGAGTAATCTATGAGCCAATATATATTTGTAGTTCGATGCAATATCAAGTTAACTGCTGCCAAAAGTTTGACATCAAAAACATGAGAACAAATTAAAATCAGCACACGATCTCCGCATGTATTACTAAAACGTCGCAAACAATTTAAAGACCAATTAAAACTTCACAAAATACCAACGCTAATAAGACTAATAGCTTTCGCTTAAGAACGAACGAACTTCTAATTGCAGAGTTAAAATATATTCCGTGTCGTTCGGGATAAATAGCATCTGTCATAATAACATGTAACCTCCAAGTCATGCCATCGATTTCACTCCAAGTCCGCACCTGGTTTGAAGCGTCACTCGCGCCTATTTACACGCGAAACATAGATATTTGGATAACATTCTCCCCTTTTAATAAATTCAGCATCCTTCAACCGAAAACCAACTTTAAATCCGTCCCGTTAATTTCAAAATTCAAGAACAACAACATGAATTCTTCCCTCTCCAGAATTTGGCCCAAAATCGCTATCAGCACATCGGTATATGTTACTCCTACTCTGTTGACAGTATTACTATTATTTGAACTAGGGAATTGTACGAAAATAAACCGCAACTCGAGCGAACCGTGGATAACTTAATTAGTTTCACTTCCGTTCAGCTTATTTCTATTTCCGTTTTCGTGGGGGCCGAACGATATTTCCTTCTGGAATCTATTTTTCCTTAATAGGATTTGTTTCGTGAGGCATTTTCCGCTTTCTGGTTTGAAATTGTGTTAAAATGATTAAAATATCAATTCCGTTTCAAACTGCTCAAGTGTTACATCTTTATCTGAAAATCTCGTAACTTTTGCTGCTCATTTTGTTAGAAGATATTTTGCATGATTCAATCGTAAGTACCAGTAGTAATAACAGTGGTGAGACAAAACAAATACATTAAACCAGCTAGTAAAATAATCCAAAATTCAATCTTACGCTTGTCAGACACAAAAACCAAATGCTTAACATATTCTAATTATAATACACATCCAAACGGGACATTGATTACCATTTCTCTAAAAAAACACTCTCCATGTCACGGTGACGAAGGTGAAGTCAATTACATTATTCTATTTGCTTCGAGCATTTCTGACCATCCGATTGAGCAAGTCGCCTGTCAATTTTAATTGGTTTTTAGCACTTAGAATTTGATTAACGGCTTTATTAGTATCAAATGTTTCGTAATCTTCACCAAGATTCATTTCTTTATCTGAATTTTAATTAACGTCCGATTCGAATGCAGTTCCTATCGTATTTCTATTGATATGCGAGTTTCCTATTGACTGGTTTAAATCAATGCTTTTGTTATGTAGGTCGTCTTCAGGGTTGGTTGTTGGAATATTTTCCTGTTATTATTTATTTACTAAATAAATGTATAGGTAGCTATTTCAGATACCATATACTAATCGTAAAAACTGCTGTTTATATTCCGCCCATCACTTAAAATTGAAAATAAAATTATGATTAGATCATACAAATTTATTTAGGTTTGCAAAACAAACTTTGCAACTAATTTAACTTGAATGAGAAACAGTTCTGTTATACAAGTAATACTTATCACGAGCAATATCAACACAGCAGAGGTTAATTGGTAATTTTAGATTGCAAGCAGTCAGCCCTACCCATCACAACAGTAACTGAGAGAAGCATTCACGATTCTTGTACAAGTGTTATCTATAGTGACGAAACTTCGTTTAAACGTTACAAGGAGCGTAACTAACCGGATCGTCGTCACGAACTTCGTAAATTATAAATAAATGTCCATCGTGTGTACTCCGATCAATGTGTTCAGCTTTGATGTTATTTGTATTGTTGAGAACATGTGTTTGTAGCCTGGCATGATCATTACTATCGCTTTTTACGTTAATTGAAATAACTGGTTTTAGCACACTTCTATTCTTAGCAGTTACTGAAGACACGCTATTGTCAACGTTGTAAAGATTGTACTTGTCAAGCTCAATTAGAAGGTATTTTATCGGCCATTTTTGTAAAAGTCTCAAAGGTACAAACAAAAGTACTCTGTTATCTGCAGACTATTGAAAAGCAGGAATATAGTTTTGTTCAGTCTTAATGAAACTTATCCCAGGAAAACTACACTTTATCCTTGAACAATAAAACTAAAAACAATATAAAGACACCTTGACAGCAACTACAGCGGTCCTCTTATATAATTGGACAAAGAAATGTGCCCAGAGCACGGTATTGTCTACAGAAGCTACTCATTATTTTAAACTTCTTGTTCTTGTCTTATAAAATATATATTATCTAAAATATTTTCTCCATTTCCAATTGTGTCACAATAAACAAATCACTTAAGAGACGCCTTACATAACTAATGGTATGTTTTCTTTGTTTTAAAATACCCCAAACGTTTGGAATCACAGAATTTTAAATGGGTCGAAATGTCGTGTGTTTAGTGACGTGGAACGCGTAGGTACGAGATTGACGAATGTTCGTATTCAGGGAGTTTATAAACGAAACGAAATATTGGGGTTGGTCTTCCTGTATATATGGTTGTTATCCTGGTTTATTAACTGCAGTGTCTTCTGGTATACATATTTAGTTCTCCACTATCGTTGATTAGAGAATAACTATTATTTATTTCAGGCTTCATCTAGATTACTAACAATTTAGGTTGTTTTAATCTTAAGTTTTTATAACTAAAACCGAATTCTCAACTGCTTCCTCAATAGTATCAAGTGTTAACGTTAACCAACCGAAAATCGAATCTGACCCGAATTAATGGTTCACACTTTACAGGTATTAAGTTTCAGTCCAAGCCAGTAAAAGCTAGTAGAAAATAATTAATGATGGCATCGATTTTATTCACGATAGGAGTTTTATTGATGGCCCGTTCTTAATCAACGTCGAAGAAGAATTCTTGGCTCGTTCTACAGATGCGCTAACAATTGGTTTTATTGATGACGGCAGACAATTACTGCGACTTGATGCCTTTTAAAATTGAACAAATGACAGCTCAGGATGTTTTCACTCATCGATGCTTGTGCATGCACAACTTTCAGCACAGGTAATCAAATATAAAGTAGAACCGAGAACCTACGTAGAATGAAAAAGTATTTAATAAATGTTATCAGGAAAAATAAATTTAATGACTGTTTCTCAATCAATACTTCCCAAATAGTAACTAAAGCCATTCATATCGGACGTCATAAAACTAATACCGTTCAAAACATTTCTGTTATCTTAATACCAAATCTAAAGCACTCAATTTATTTATAAACCAACTAAATATTCCCATTACATTTATTAAGGGATTCTATCACTGATACTTAACAGATGTAGCTGTTACATTAAGTGGGTATACGGTGCTCTTATAAAAGTTGGCCGTAATAGCTGCAGTATCAGCTTGTGCCCTATTCAGTTGAGCGATAACAGAACCTTTATGCGCCGGAGAGTACATAGAGGAATGCAGTCGTATTTACATACTGTGTTGCTACGAGATCGGGAGCTGGAAGTTGAGCCTTTAGAGAATAGGATACAAGTATAAAGGCATTTGTGAAAGCAAGAGACTACAAATAATGTCTTCAGAACATTCTAGGTGAAGCACCAAAGTTTGTTACTAGTGTACAACAGCTGCATCCTATAACACACAGTTAAGAGCTTAAACATTTTGCTGCACGTGCCTATATATTTGAAGCACTTAACGCTGACACCACTTGAAGACTGTCTCTTTAAAGCAAAAGATATGTAAAGATAGCAAAACAATCTTGAAGATAACACAAATGTTCATTTTGCGAGCATTAACACAATACAATAAGCGGATGCATTACCAAACATCTGTAGCACACACTCGTCACTGGATGGGACGATGCTTGATGCAGTTTACTAGCAAATGCACTTAGCGCCGGAGAAACGTAAAAAGACATACTCGATCTATTTAATGGCATTGTAGGCGGGGATACGCGAAGTTCGAAATAAACGAGCTATGATCAGCACTGTGATCTGAAGTCGTTTGATGACGAGTTCATCACAACAGAACGAGAAAGTATTTTAAAGGCGCAATATTTCAGCACAAAATTCTTGCGTTACATGGGTTTAACACTGTTTTGTAGTCGATAATGTTACAACGGCATGCTCAGATTGAGATAAGATATTGCAGACCATGGTATTTTAATTAAGTGAGTCACGATCTTGCATCGATTCGATTTCGCAAACAATGTGGGTTTTGTCAAATTGTTTCCTATCCAATATCTCGGAGTTTCAAGTTGTAATAATATTACATTTCCACATATCCAAAATTTATAAAGAAGTACTGGACAGTAGGCAAAATATCTTCAATACATTTCAAATTACCAAAACAACTGAACCGTTAACATACAATAAGTAACAAGGTGCAAAAAATGCTCCAAAATTTCTTTGAATGTCGCCGAATTCTCACCCCGACTTGGACCACACCCACAAAAACTTCAATGGTAACACGATACATAGAGTGCCAGTCAAGAGTTTCCTAAACAAGATAATCCCTTTGTTAGTCGGGTTATAATGCTCCATGGCTTCTCCTGAGAGTCTTTCGCTATTATTTAGTGTTTCATTCACGCCAGCAGCTGCCGTCGAGTGGTCGTTTCCGATTTCAACTTTAATGGATGTATGGATTTTTTTCGCGGTAACGGGGAAATATTCGAGAGTTGGTTGATTTGAATCTTCAACTTTGTTGTCGCAAGGTAGTGCTATATTCACCGCGTTAATGTTATTTCGGTGTCCTGTTTCTTGCTGTTTTTTTTTGTTCTGCCTTTGAGTTACGCGTGTTGTCCTTTTTATACGTTTTTATCTCTATTATGTTGTCTTGGGATGTTTTTCAGATTTGCTTTCTGCTTAAAATGCTTACGATTCTCTTGATGAATTGTTGTTAAGTAAGCTTATTGCTTGTGTTTCTTTATTTTCGTTTTCTAAAACCGACATAACGACGTAACATAATCTGCCCCGTTGTACGTTTACTATTTAAAAATCGTGACTACCATGCACTTCAAACTATCTCTCATGAGTATTGGTTCTCTTTCATTAACGAATTTTCACACGTGAGTACATTCGTGACCTAGTTTTTCATAGTGAGCTTTTGCTTAACGAGACAATGTTATATTCAGACACAGTGTTATATAAGGCAATGATGAATGCCCAAGTGGACGTTACGTTTTGTGGAGAAGTGAACGATGTTGCTTCACTTATAAAAATATTTTATGTTTACTTACTATGCAAACTTGATTGTCAATAACTTTTTTTTATTTAGAATATGTATTAAATATATTATGGATCTCAAATTTTTAAGACATAATTTTTGCATTTTTATGATTTGTGATACAAAACATTTTGAACTTCTGTAAAAAAAATCAAATACGTAATAACGCATGCGGCATTGTTTTAATATTATTAAAGTTTCTTTCCGTTTCGTAACATCAACGGCAGAGTTTACGTAAACTTACTACCTGTTTATCCATTTCAATCTCGACAATTCAACAAAACGCCACGTCATTAGGTTTGTAAAATCCATTACACCGTTCAAATAGTGCAGTTTGATTAACTGTTCTGAACGTCAATCATCGAAGACGCGCTATGACAACACATAGTGTCAATCCCAACATTTAACAACGAGCCATCAGAACTGACGCCCTCAATACAGATAATTTCTTGTTTGTTACTTACATTATCGACATCACCATTTCTTTCACCTTTTAGCCTCTCAAGTGTAGCATTGTATCATCGTTTTTTATGATCAAAGATCCGTTGGTGACAGTTACACTTTTTGCTTTCTTTATCAGGCCCAAGATTAGGTGCAAACGCTACAGTTTTTACATCGTTTTTTGTTACCCCACTTAGATTTTTGAGGGTCACAGATAAAACGATGCTTTACGGGGAGAAATTTTGCCTCTCCATAAATCATGGCCGGTAATTAACCGTGAAGATATGGAGTTGAAACTTTTTAAATTAAGGGCTGTGACCTAAATTCTTGAAAGTCCGGATTAGAATTCATGAATATTTTGCGAGGAAGTTTTATAAATACATGTCCGGCGCAGTAAAAGCTTTTTGCTAGAGTCTTTAAAATGTTTTCTGTAAAAAGTTATTCAGAAACGTAATCCTAGGAGAGTTTGTGAGTAATTACAGTGCAGAACTGGTTCATAATAAAGCATTCAGATATGATCATACAGTCAAACCTGTACCGATCCAACGCTTGTAAATGGCTTATATAAATATCGTGATATTTGTTTTTATACTACCAATAACTTTGGACCGGCCTCACGATTTCAGTCTTCGCCGAAGAACAAAAAGAACAAATGTGTATGGTACTTACCATGTTTGTCGGCGGCGACGGCCACCCATAGCACGAGGAGCACGACACCCCCCCGCGCCATGTTCACTTGCGCGCACGCATCACCTAAAACAATAACGTTGGAAAGTTAGACCAATATTTACTTAGACGACTTTGTATTGGTACTGGCTTTGTGTGGTGTGTGAACATTTGACAATTAACGTTGCTTTAATATTATTCTGTTTATTTTTTTTAACTTATCATTAGCTTACATTCTTTTTTTTATTTTACAAGGCATTTAATATTAAATCAGTATCCTATATATTAAGACAAAAAACAAAACGGGTTTACCGCGCCGTATCGTCAGACATACTTGATTTACAATTCGACATAACAAGATTAGTTCACGTCAAAAAATAATATATAGAACCGTTTCTAATCAAAAATAATAGTTACAAAGTTTTTGAACGACATAAAAAAGGGCAACTGACACATTTCAAAATTTCAACTGATCATAAAAA
Source organism: Spodoptera exigua (assembly GCA_902829305.4). Taxonomy (NCBI): domain Eukaryota; kingdom Metazoa; phylum Arthropoda; class Insecta; order Lepidoptera; family Noctuidae; genus Spodoptera; species Spodoptera exigua. Next base: position 14,635,671 of record LR824605.2, read on the forward strand.
ATTCGGGAAACCGATGGCTAATATTTCTGATCATATCCGAAAGTACAAGCCCACCGCGTCATTAGCCAGAACACTTTTGTATGGCACCGCACCGTGACTAATAGGACCCTTTAGGGCCATTTTTGAGGAAAAAATAAATGGCCCTATTATAGGCCGGTAAGTAGAGGCTTGTGGTAAAAAGCCGATTTGGTGTGACGAAACACATTTTATAGAAATTGAACATGTTGTGTGAATAATGTTTGAAGAACTACTGCAAGAAGTATTGTTTACAAAAAGTTTTGGGTGTGATCAAAGAAACCGCAAAAGATTTTTATGGAGTAGAATAAAGTTCAAAATGTTATGTATTTTCCTTGCTACGTTTTAACTTTAAAGCCACCGTGTAGAAACGATGAAGTGTACAATATAAAAGAGGAATAATGGAGTGCATCAGCTGCTTACAATCCCACGCAACTTGTAAGAGATGACTGAGAGAAATGGGTTACTATGGCACTCCTATTAACAATGGTATAGCCACCTGTCATTACTATACATACTTATGATCATACAACTAGCACGGTACTGTTATATTGGAATTCAAACGGTACAATCCAACAAACATTATTTACATTTTGACTTGACTTTTATAAAGTGTCAACCGATCATATCAAAGTTGTCGTGGCACTTAATGACAAATTAAATGCTCTAAACTGTAATGATTAAGTGCCTGATAATTATGTAGATAATGAAACAGTAGCTACAAGGTTTAATAAAGTGTTTGATGAAAACAAAGATAGTGAAAGAGATCAAACAGATTAAACAATGTTCGTGGACACTGAATTTGAATAATGCAGCGAGTAAATGGACAAAGTTTTCGATTCGAATATGTGCAGGCTTAGACAAAGTTTTGATGGGAGTTAGATAATAAGTTACCGCTTTGACTTTTTCCTGCTTTGCACTGATTTTTACTGCTTGTGTTACTACTACAACAACAAATATTATTGATTAGTAAGTTACTTTATACTTAATACTTCTTACATATATTTTTGACGCAAGATAAAGGCAGTAAAGCACATCTTATTACGTTATTCCTTTTTTTATTTTACTTTACTCGACAAGACTATTTAAATCCAACACCTTAACACGAAGAATTGAGCTAATAAGCGAAGCTAAGAATTCACAGAACTCCGGAGAGCTCAACTAACTCTTGAAATACTTTGATAACATTTCATTAATACAACGAAATCCAAAGCTGAAGCATTTAAACCAAACGTTACCATTCATATAACAACTTACTGAGTAGAAAATAGCGTAATATAAAACCTTGTATTTGTATAAGATTATTGTTTATGTTAAGCAATGCTATTGCTCCTAGTTGCAACAATGTTGTATTTACTGTTGAATGCAGACTTTCAAATGAACTGTCAAATGTGTTATTGTTATATGTAGCTTAAATTATCGGTATATATTTTATTATGCCATTCCTGAATGTGTCAGATTCATGCTTAAGGTGCGGTTCCTTCTCGCCTACGTTTGGATTAGTATGATTTGGTTCGAGATTTATTCCTTCCTTGGTTTTTGATTTCTAGATATTTCGATTAGTGGTTAGTGTAGAATTATCTACATTATCTTACCTTACCGAGAAGAGAAAGTTAATCTTTACTCTTTTTTTTATATTTTAACCATTTTTAAATAAGAATTTCAACTAATACCAAGTTTTTCTTATTAATTAGCAGTAAGTAGTATTTTTTTTTTTAATTTCTTTCTGCACTCAAATAATGTCACAAACGTTCCAACTTCAAATTGCTAAACAATTCAACTAACTATACGGAACTCAGTATAATCTACAGTCTAAGTCAGTTTTAATTAAAATTTAAAACAAAGCTGAGACCGTGTTGTAAAAAGAAACTTCAAGATTTTGAACAAAGACCCGAGTCTTGTATTAAATCTTGGCAAAAAACTGCTATGCAGTTACTAAAGGAAAACTTTTCTTTTGGCTTGGCCGTAGTCACTTTATTTAAGTTAGTTTTAAGTTAAAACCATTTTTCTTAGCATTATTATTATAAACGCAAAATCGTGGTCGCTACTTGAAAATGCTACAGCGAAACGTAATTGTTTCCTGGAATTACAAAAATAGACTTTCTCTTAACAAAGGGCAAGTAGGAAAAATTCATTATTTATAAATTTCTGTGAATCTTAATAAGAGGTTTTTGTATTTATAGCAAATACGTTTTATCATTTAATGCTATTTGCTCTAAATTCAAGGTTCTATATCATTAGTTCATGGTTACGATAAATTTTAATTTAAGAATTTCAAGTGCAGCAAAACACACACTTAATATTTTGTAATTACTCTGCTAACTGTTTAGCGAAATAGCTCGATTAGCATCAAGTGACACTGGGCACTTACATTCATGAGCAGTTTCGCTCAATACACGTCGCAATAAAAAAAAACATCCATATTAATCATCAGTCGATACAAAAATATAATACCACGAATTCAAACCAGCTTAAAAAAAATTCTTACCACATCGAAAAACAAAACAAAACTATATCAATGCCATTCATTCATTAAAACACAGATAAAGTAAACTATCCTAAAATCAGTCTAAAATACCAAAAACGCTTCCTGATTATCAAGAAATCGATCGTACAAATTCATTCGTATTGCGTAACTGATTCTTCGTAAACAACACAGTTTAAGATCAATCAGATCTTGTTAAACCAAGGTGAACAGTTGGCCTGAATTGTAAGGGCATTATCGTTAGAACCTTGCACATACTGGTGGTGAACTAATTATTAAACTGATAATTACTGTTTTGTAAGATTGACTTTAGTGTAGAGAATGTATCTATGTATAGGTGTCAGGCATCAAGCCATTATCTCATCTTTTATTTCATTCAACTTCCTTATTAATACGTAGCATAGTGACTAAAATCGTATTATACAATAGCTTTATTTCATTAAGCCAATTGTTCTGACTTCTGTTAAGTTCATCTTTACCTATCCCTTCCAGTGACAGGCGATTTTTGTGTAAATCCTCTCTCACTGTTTCGTAGAAAAAGGACATTGTTGGATGTATTGATTTTAAAATTATCATCGTAACATTGTATTCGGCATCGTAATGATGATATACGAAAATAATACCACAGGGAGCCACACACAGGAGTAATAAAAATAAATGTAGAAAGTTTACGTGCTGTAAAAGCCCTGTTTACTCCCATGGGGGAAATTGGTAATCTGTAAATGATTCTTTACATATTATAGTTAATCCACGTATCTCCAATAATATAATAACCTATTATTCTAATGATTAATTTTAAAACCCATTCTTTCTCACTAAGAATTTCTCTTGTATTTTTTAAACATAGGATTTATATATATTACACTAGGATTTTCTGCTGTGTTGTGGGTGCGTTTACAAACATACACTGTCACATACACATCACACCCAGACCCGGAACAACTATTCGTAGATCACACTAAGAGTTGTTCCGTGCGTGCAGTTTGAGTTGAATAAGCGCAAAAATCATACGCGCATAAGAAGGTCGATGCTTTTCTTTACCTAAATATCAGTCCATGGAATAAACTAACAACTATTTAGTACAGCAACCAATTGTTCGGCCACTAAATCAACCATACAATAGTAAAGGCGTTATATTTCTGCTAAAATATTATCAAAACCATGGCCAATGAAATATTAATGTTGCATTTTATTGAATGATGAATGGCAATACTCTAATTTATGATGTTAAAATTGAATGCTATTATGTAGCCATTAAATAATTGCTCAAACAGTTATTCAGAGTTGATCAATGAACGTGGTAATTTAGATTGATATGTCCTCTACATTGAAAGGTATCAATAGGCATTCGATCAATTATTTCATTAAGTGTTGACACTCAAATTTGGCAAGGTCTGAGTGTTTTATTCGGAAAATGTTGTAATTGACACGAAATTTTCGCCAGAGCTTTTTCCACACATCGTAACTATGTAGACTATTAATACTTTTGTCTCGAAACTAGTTTGGTATCAAACTTAAGCCTTACTACTACTTATTTTAATTTCTTTTTTCAAAAATCATAGACTGCATTCACTTTTCGTGATCGTTATATCAGCCCAGATTCACTCACTGCTGAGGATAAGCCTCCACTTTCGACTGCTTCATGGTTCCCAGAGATATACGATATCGTTCACCTAACGCATTTATTTCTTCAACGTGGTCGTAATTCAAATTCCTTACTCCCGTAGTGACTGTACCAAAAATCAAACTAATGAATAGTTCAAACATCCAGCCCAAACTTCCGATCATTAGGCAATGAGATGAGCATACAAATTATAAAGTTACAAGGTGAGCCCTACCTTCGCTTCGTTAATAAGGCAAGCTACGTGCGTGCGACTGATCTCAACTTTAGATTAGTTCGTCCTATTTTCGGTTGCGACATTCTTGTTTTCTCTTTTTAGATCGAAAGATTTCTGCCTTTCGTTTTTACCTCTTAATAGAAGTAATAGCCAAACACTCTAAACACTACAAGCTTTACTCGAATAGAACTTACTCAATTTATCTACAAAGTAAAACAAATTTACAACTACGACTACAACGTAAACTGCGAATAAATTCTCAATTTGCATAGCTCTTATCGTAATCTTTAATCAAATCTAACTTTACGAACTTAACACATAAGTTTATTTAATGTTCGTAATGGTTGCTATTACGCAATCCATTGAAACAGATGAACTCGACACCGAGCCTATCAATGGCATCTATCCATTCAATATTTTGTAGCAATCGCGACGTAATTCTGCGACAATCGAACGTCGCAATCGCAAGTTTGCAATTCACTTTATTACCGGCGCACAACGTAGCTTAGTCGAACTCTGCGATAAGAGCTTCCGTGGGCAATCTTATCGCTACTGTAAACAAACCTTAGAGATTTTGCATGTTTAATGAACATTCGTGTAGCGTTGATTGTAGCGAGGCCTTATTATTTATTTACTTTCATACTGTTTCTTCCTTAGGGGAGAGAGTTCCAACTTGTGCAGGCTAACAGATGATTGACATCATGTTACTCATATTAAAACGACCTTTCTATCATCTGCTTGCAAGTGTTGTTACCAAGCAAGACACACCAGATTCAAAAACTTATTCGGCCTTATTACAAAATAAGGTTTTACTTTAGTCTAGGACTAAACCATTGAGCCAGTTTTCGTATTTCGAATTGAAGATAGATGACAATAAGATTCAAAATTCAAAACCCGACTTAATGGTTTAAACCTGGACTAAAGATAAACCTTGTTTTGTAATACGGGGGATTGGGTTTATATTTTTTTTATTTATCGCTCTGTTTTTTTCCCTGATTTATTGTAGCGGAACGTTTACCCCTACTTACATGGAACTCAAACACTTACTATGTACTATAGTTTACTCTGTAAGTATTGCCTACACTAAGGAAGTTATAACTGACTGACTGACGAATAACATCATCACACACTTTTGTTCATACAAAAATATCCAGTGATGATCCTTCGATCGTCCATCGATTAACTTAATTAATAGTTTGCCTCGCCTTAACGTCCATAAAATTATAACTCGACTTGAAATTTATAACGCACGAATTATAGCAGTCACCTTTAAATGTATTATGATTGTTCGAAACTAAATCGTGTTCACATAAATTTATATTATGATATAGCGTTATATAATACTGTAATAAAAACATATATAAATCATTGTACCTACATACAAGTATTATGGTTAATACGAATTTCAATTAATCACTACCTTGGCTTGGTTAGAACTACATTTACTACTACCGTACTACAATTATCTGTGATAAATTCTTAACATCAAATTGTACTGTTTAAGGCCACGGATAGAGGTCACTTTTGTCTTTATCACGCATTCTATTATTCATAGTAGAAAAGTGCTATGAGAAAGAATCTAACGTATTTCAGTTAGTTTAAGGTATAATAAAATATAAAGAAAATGTTTTTATATCCATTTCTAAATCTAAAATCAAAACCTCTTCCACTGATGTATTGTTTTATAATTAATTCACTGAGGAGGAACAACCGTAGAAGATATTTTAATTTAAAAAGAACCAAAAAATTCCATCTCACACATTTCACAAATTCAATAAACTTCACTAATATACTGCGATGTCAACGACAGGCACACGTGACATCAAACCGATAAAATTTTAAACATCACCGATAATTTGAAAATCAAAAGTAAACATTACAAATCAACAACGTTACATAGGTACCTATCTTGAGGAAGTTGTTTGAAACCATGTTCAATTCGTTGATAACACATTGATCAAATACTCTATCGCTTTATATGATACCGCGCGTAGTTTTTTTACGCAATACAGGACCAAGGAAATTGGAATAATTATGTTTTAAACCAAACCTCTTTAGGGATAAAGAAGTAATTAGTGTACCGGATTCATATTTAATTAAAACGGGTAAATAAACTTTACTACCCAGTTTTCCAAATAGCCAATTGTGTAAAAACTATAATGGTGTTACACATAGCTGTTAATATGTAATTATCCTCACTAAGGACTTATCAGATAATAGTAGTTTAAAACCGTAATCCTCGTTTTTACTTCTAATCTAAAGCATTTAAAATACTACATTGAAAATTGTGAAGGGATGTGAAGTTCACAGACAGTCAAAAGCCTTGAGAACGTTCATATAAAAAGTGACTGTCGTAAGTGCACCCTATGTTACCTAATCACCTCAAAATTGCCGGTATCTCAAACAAAATCACAACAGAGATCGTTAGAGCTTTCCCCTTCGTATCTCCTGGACCATCTTCTACACGTGACAAAGCATCATAATGGGAATCGACATTAGCCTATTTATGCTGTTCCATCTTATCAGATGTTGTCTCTCCTACCGTCACAATTGCAGCCGCTTTTACCGTTGTGAGTCGTAAAAAAGCTACATAATAGTTTTTGGTGCCGTCGTTGAGTAAGATTCTGATAAATCCGTGACCGACTTCCATATCTCCTTAGACGTAGTTCAAGTCATAAATCTTGTTTTATCAAAACTATCTGTCGTATAATTGGATGGAGAGTAAATAGGGACACTCAGAAAGATACGAATTGTTTTCATTGTTACGAACGTTTGAGAACCCGATAAATTTATTTCCTAACAGACAATATTTTTTATTAAACAGCCATAATGAAATAATGCATGGCCCTCATTAAATTAACTGTCATTACAAAGTGTACTGAAATAGTTACCCGAATAAAACACCGGAAATAGAATGCATCAGCGACGATTTATAAAATAAAAACAATCCACAAGAGGTTCACTCCAAACTTTATACAAAATCTGTCACTCCCGAATACTGAAAACATACGACAAATCGCATCACAGTTGCTAAAATGTTATCAGTTTCACTTCACGTATGTAAATTACACTAAGGAAAACAGTTTTCACAAACGCGGTATCGTAAGCAGCGCGGTTGGGACGCCCGAGTGTCAGCGTCCGTCCCTCACGACCGTCCGACTTCAACTGTCGCGGCAACAAGGGAAAGGGACGCAGGGGCAAGAGGGAACCTCTCCAACCGAGGAGATAACTTTTGATCTTTTTGGTGCCATAGAAGATTTTAATGATGCACTCACATCTGGAGATTCGACAGAAAAAGTGTGCGTAGATGTTAGGCGTTAATGCATGTCAAGGGCTTAGTGGAAACGACGTGTCAAAAAAAGCTTAGTTGTGGTTGCGGGTGACATTTTTAAAAATAGTATCGATAGGCAAACTTTGTGTTTGAGCTTAGGAGATATTTTCAAATGGTTACTTCGCGAGCTCTGGAGATTAGAATCTTCGTTGAAAACTGGAAGAGCCTGTTGTCGCGGGGGTATTTTGCTTCATATTCCGCGGTATTATTTTCACATCATCCGATGTCTTGGGGCAGACAATATTGCGCAAGGTTTTTGTCCCTGCCCCGCACATGTCAGGGTACAAAGGGGCGAGGAGCGGAGCAGGTACAAAAGATCCCAACCCCGCTTCAAGTTACAACGGCCATAGATTAATGACGGGAACATTGTGGAGTTAAGAACCCAAAAATTTACAACTGCATTGTATTCGTCCCGTAACAAAAGAGCACAAAAGATAGGATCGGCTTCTGTTATTACCTTATCGTTTATCTGCGCGTTGATTTCTCTCACTTTTCGAGTAATACGAGTTACATTATCAATGCGGATTTCTTTCTCAGCTACTACAGATGTTTGGAGGGCGTACCGTTATTGCATACAAATAATTCTTTTAAAATCTCGAGTATTCTTACAAATTTCAACAAATTCAATGGAATTGGACACAATAGAATCTTGAGTTACATTTGTCAATAATAATCTATTGGGAGCTAATCATTCTTCAATTTATAGCTTCCAAAATTTATTATTACCGTTTCTTTAATGTAGTGCGTGCTTCCTTTCCAAGTAGCATGTTGAATTTTTATTTGAGTATCATTATCGCGTTTAGTTTTTGTAGGATGATGTCATTTAATCCAAGTCCTGAATGTTAATCATTGGATCACTTTTCAACTGCCATATTATCTGTTGCCAAAGTTATTTTAACATTTATAATTAATTCCTTTTTAGGTTGTGACTTTACGCACGTAAGCAGTTGGTTTGATCTAATTGATATTTTTGAGATAATGAGCGACTTGGCCTAATTTTTTCGACGAAAATATATACTTTTCGTCGGTCTTGTCGTTTTAGTTTAGTTTTATACAAGAACGATTTTAAATATATTACTTCGGTATTGTTAATTAGTGGAGCCTGTGCACGATTTATGACGACAGTCTTGTCCTATGTTAAAACACTGACATAATCACACAACTGGCGAAAAATCGCCGTATACATCACTGTCTTCGTGGAAAAATAAACAAAATACACAGAAATATGATCCAATTTATCGTTGAACCTCATATTTGAGATCCAGAGCTTTCATATGGTAAGTGCCTGTTAACGAGTACAAATTCTAGTCACAATGAAAGTAAAACTCTTTAAAGCAAACGAAACTGATTGATAGCTCGGCTCAACAATAAAAATACGACGACGCATAAATCATTGGAAACAGTAGTGTAGCGCTGAAATAAAGGTCCCGTCACACGGCAAGTCACGGCCGGTAATGAGTAATGGGCGAGCGTTCATTACTCAACGACGCCCCGCAGTTTACGCGTCATCTGTCGTCATGTCTCGTGTGTTAGGGCCTTACTATGGATTTGAAGTGTGTGTGAAATGAGGAAAAGAATATGTTTCACCGAAGATTGATTTTTAAGCTTCATTATCTCTGAAGTCGATAAGTGGGAGATTATTTTGTAAGTTTGTCTCAGTGTTGAACCTTTTTTTCAAGTGTGTTAGGTGTTAAAACATATGTGTATAGGCAAGTGACATATCCCTGTCAGATATTTTATTTTTATCTTTGTAACACTGAACCTTACACATACATTCATCATTTAGTTCATACGGATCAGCTTCAAATGTCACTATTGCTTTAAAGCTTATGTTTTCACTGAGTCGGGGGTCGACAGCGCTCCTGCCTCGCCATAAACTCATTCACCGTGAAGATAACGCATCACAATGCCAGCGAAAGCCAAAAGGGTTGACAATATTCGGGCTTTTAAAACACGTCCATCAATTTTTACGAGATTGTTTTGCTCCCGTACACCATAATTTTACAACCGCTGCCGCGTCGTCGCCAACTGTATGCCATGTGTGCGATGGTAATCTTATGGCGGTCGCCGAGTTATTGCTGTACTGGGCCCTAATTTTTCAGGGTTTTTTGATAGCAATTCATTTAAACTTGTTTATGTTTATACATTTACTGTTATTTTTTTAACCGATGTAAGCTTTGTTTTGAGAATTATAACTGTTTATAGAGAAGATGCGAACAACGAATTGTTTTTAAGCAAAGTGGACCCTACAAAAATAAGACTTAGATTAATTACTTCATAGATTTAACATTTAAAGAGATTCTCAAGTTTGCCTTTTTGTAATTCAAGGACAGTATAAACAGAAGAAAGTAAAATGCCGACCCCAATTAATTTGTTTTGCTAATTAATCCTATAAATCTCTTGGCGGTTGCAGCCACAGTTTTGATTGTTTAGCCAGAGAAGAGATTTACTTTTGTATATTCATTTTGTTTTTGAATGGAATTATTAGGTTCAGAAGTCACAAAATAAGAGTTATGACATTGGTAAGGATAATAAACTCTATACTGATTGAAATAAAATCACAATTTAATGGTAAAGTTTTTGCAAGACTTGCTTATCATCAATGTTTGAAACATTCTTCGGTAAACTGACAGTACTTAACAAACGTTAATCAAAATCTGCTGTACTTCATGCAAGTAGCATCTTTTACCTTTTTAATGTTTACATTAATGTAAGCAAAGTTTTCCTCTAACTTTACAATAACATTTTGCGAATACCTGTATCTTTTCTTCCACTAAATATCCCTCTAATCCATTTTAATATTGCTTAAGGATATTTTTTGTGAAATTTATCATCTCATCCATATTCTTTTTTCGTTTCCCAAAATGAAGACTAATTAAAACGGCGACCTCAATTCGTTTTTGCTAATTAATCTCCACAAATCGTCCTGTGGGTTCAACCACAATTCTGATTGCTTGTGACCGCTTCCCGCAACCGTCTATTTGTTATTCTAAGAACGTGCACTCCCTGTCCATCCGTTGCATCGTGCATTTCTTAGATGTGCACCGCGCTTGCGACTTTTAGTCGTGGAATTGTATTGATGCAATTGTTGCTGTAACTTAATGAATTATTTATTTAATTGATATCGATCGAAGTATGAACAGATATTAGTATGGTCAACTTGATTATAATTTTATGTACATTGAATTATGATTGTGGTAAAGTTTTAATTTAGGTTAGTGTAAAAACTTCATGCGTATTTGTTTCAGAGTTGCTGAATTTTTTTTTTATTTGGTGTATGTTTCAAGGTATACATTATCAGTTAAAACGTCAACTGATCAGACGGTTTATAAATTATGACTTGAAAACTATTGAGTTCGCGACGCCAGACAATAAATACATAGTGATGCTTTATTCATACTTTTGGCTTTATTCTCGCGTTTGTCTCCAGTGCTGACGTATAAAAATTCGTTCACGGCCAATTTACGCTTGTTTTCGATTGAACAGGGAGAATGAAGACTTGAATCTTTACGACTAGTGGTGTCGTGTGCTGAATTGTTAAGATATGGCTCATCAATGGGAAGAGATAGGAAGTTCTTGGTTTAAGGAGTTAGAGTTCATTATTAGGTATTTTGTCTGAACTGTCAAATAAAGTTAGGATATCTGTTTGGTCCGTGGCATCAAGTAGTTTTAATTTAAATTGCGGTAATAAAGTTAAAATTACCACGTATTTAGGGTAAATACTTGTAACTTAGTACTTCTTTAAGAGTTGATGTATATAATTTAATAAAGACATTTGAAAGTAAAATCATGTAACAGAACCAAAATATTATAAGAACTCAGGCATCGCGGAAAAGTATAACCGTTACGAACGATTTCACTCTAACAATAGGACAAGGTACACGACACTCGATGAAAAAACTCAACTCGTACCTTAATGGAATCTTTACAAGTCGATCTATTATCGCTCGTAGAAGTCACGTAGAATATTAGACGCTGCTCGATATTCGATCCCGAAACACGATCTGCTAAGAAGACGGTTGAAAAGCGAACAGTTAACGATGTAAACTTAGGATTAATTTTCTCGGTGTTTGAGTTGTACTGAGCATCTAAGCAATGAACGATGGGCTCGCCCGCGGGGAGAGTCAACAGTCGCCAAGGATATAATTTCAAAGTTGCAACGCCATTACATTGAATGCCTGACGTGGCTCGCGTATATTTTAGAATTTGCTGTCCGTAAAGTAATGGTATCGTTGGAAATGATATTACATTGGGCTATGACTTTCAACATTTTGATATGTGAGCTGGAATTGTGGCCGTTTTATAGCTTCAGAACTTGCACTCACTTTTATACATTTACTATCATCATATCTTATGATGATAGTAAATGTATAAAAAAAATATTTCGACGCTTGAGGCAAACTATTTAATGATCTGAGACAGGCATAGTTATCAGAAAATCGGACATCCCATCACTTACATAGAATATTAAAATCATTCCACAACACCTTAAAATAATCAAAGTTACAGAAATATCAACTAAACAACGAGGAAGTAGTTAAGTTCTTAACTGTTGTCTTTACCAAAACCTTTAGAACAATAATTTATAGTTATTACAAAGTGGCGAGCTTAATACAACGAACTATTTGTTCTAGTAGCAATTATAATTAGTATTTGGTATCAAATTCTATCTAAAATTATGCCAGAGCAATAATAGTCCAATAACTGGTCGGTCTTGTGTATAATTTGTGTCTATTTTGGTAATATTGCATCAATCTTTATCAGTCTCTTATCACCAGTCGTGACCCTTCACAAATCTTTAAATAGGGTAACCCCATGTTTACATGTGAACTTTTTATCTCTAATTGTATGTTTGTCAATGTTTTGTATTTTATTTATTAAAAAATCTTGTTGTGTTTCACTTTGTTAGCTTATCTTGAATAAATAAAATTTTACTTTGTTATTTCTGTTGCGACTACTTAAGATTACTTGTACGTAAGAATCATATTTAGTATTTAAATTATAAATGTGTTTTGATACGAAATAATGTCAATAACCTCATCCATTTTGGTACCACGAAAATCTACTTACGCTCTTAAAATAAAGTTTAAAATGATGTCTTCAAGAAATGTAATTTGCGTATTCCTAAATGCATTCCTTGTAACAAATATAGTTCCAACCTCCTAAATATGAGGTTTCTAGGGATAGAACGTAAAAGTAGCACAAGATCTTTTATTGTACCTAATAAAATCTCCCGAGCTCGATACAGGGGCTTGTTTGAATTATAAAACGATATGGATGTAGGGTACATGTGAGCTGGGACCTCACGAAGCAATTTGTCTTGTGGCGTACAATTTGCATGTTACATTACACACTTGGTCTCCTTTAATTTTGTACGTGATTAGCGTCGCTTTTGTATGTAACCTTATCTGTATAAATCATTCCAACCATAAAACGTACCATTAAGTAATATTTTCCATTAATTCCGTTCAAAATATGGGAAAGATATTCAATCCATTTTTTACCCTAAACATTTAATAATATGAAATTGATATAACAACTTCTGGGAAACCCAAAACTTCTTCCAACTCGAGGAAAATCCTTCGAAACTTTTTATTTGCCAGCGTCTCTAAACAACCCTTCAAAAATCCTGTTTACCGAACTTGTTTTCGACATGTTCTGTCTGTTTTAAATCAATTCCTGATTTAGTATGAAGGCTTTCATAGTCTACATCATCGGGTGGCAGAAGGAATATAAACACGAGAGCCTCAGGCGGACGGGTTCGTGTGCTACCGGTGCGGTCGCTTCACGACGCCATTTGTCTAGCCCCTCCGGCCTCGGGTCGTGCAATTTGCATCTCCTGACCACGCCTAGATGCTTCCACACCGCGTACCATTGTTCCTTCCAGAAATGCCCTATCTCTGTAATCAAGGGCTTTAGCGTCTTTTTTGTGTTCTATATTGGTACCTAGTTAATGTTCAGCACGATTTAAGATTCTTTGTGCTTTTATCTCGAATATGTTCATTTTATTTTACGAAATATCATAATATCCACATTGATTTTATTTGCTATATTCATATTGTCTTTGATTAGCAAAATTTTTAAAAGCTAGAAAAACGGTACAAACATAACTGATGAGGAATGAAATGTGTCATCTTCTGACGGAGACTCGTTTGCAATAGTTCCTACAACCTGTGTGGTATGTTAATCAGCTGGGTAAGAAAAACTTAATGCGTCAGAATTACGTTTTTCCTCCAATCTCAGTAAACGTTGTACAGTACGGATGCCAGTAATTGCTCTTATAAGTAAAGCAATTAGAGGTGTTCTGTTTTTTCTTCTAATTAAGATCATTGGTTTCTAATACTGTTAAATGATCCTGGGTACCCAGCGATGTGGCTCGATATTTTCTACGATATCTGAGAACTAGAGGTTCAGGAATTTATCTGGTGGATGTATAAAGTTATCAGTTTCATTGATCTCCTAAGGATCAGAACTTAGAGGAAGTGGACTACTTCTTTAGCATTGTGCAACTTCTACATTTTTTTAATGATCTACAATTAATGTAGTTACTACTTAATTTGTATTTTATAATTCTCAAAAGGGTTCTTGCCTATCATCTACTATAATGATTTTAGATACCAAAACAACAAATTTATTCAATAGTAGTTTTCAAATTAAGCAAGTAATATTTTATTGAATCTAATTTTCAACCGGTTGGTTTATCCCTCATTGATATCAAATATCGGATTTAAATGATTAGAGGATGCATGAATTTGTGAGTTAATGAATTTGATTGTGTATTTAATTTTGGATTTGGCATTGTTTAGGTTAGTTACGTATTACAAAACAGATTTGATCCTTTTGAGTTCTGTCTTAAGTAGGTTTTAGAACCACTTCTATAATTTGTATAAGCTCAAAAGATAAAAAGGATTTGTATAATACTAGCGCATACCGGTTCCGTGAGATCAGTCTAATGTCGTGATATTGATTTACCAAAATATACTGAGTAGTTTCACAAAAAAAAACAATAATATTTTTTTTGTAGATCCCTGCCAATTAGATGTTACCTAAACTACCAGTTAGCTTTCCACTTTCACGTGAGTGATTTCAATAAATTAATCTAAGCATATTTCTGACTTCTCGTATTCATAACACAATAATACTGGTATAGAAATAAAATCAATATTCTCTATTATAATAAAAACTAATCTTAATCATCAACCGACCATTATCGTAAAATTTTCAGATTATGATTAGGTACTGTAATAATATTCGTATTCTTACACACCATAGTGTTCATTATGGTGTGACAATAAAATTGTTGGAATTACTGAGAGCGTCCCGTGGTGTGTAGTTAGTTATAGATTATGAAAAAGTAATTGTTTGTAGATGGGGTATAGGTTATGGGGATTTGTTTATTGTTTAAGTGATTGTGATCAACGGGGGTAGAATATGAATGTTGATTGAGGTGAAATATGAGCCTTTTTTGTAATTTTTTCAGAGGGACACTCGACTTCTGTGACATGGTATAGTTTTACTACGATTAACTTGATCGTTAGTTATCGTCATCATCATCATCATTGTCTGCTTACTACCGAAAAAAGGCTTGAACTCACTCGGAAAAGGTTGATCTTTATTCAGTTTATGAATTTATTTTTCGCCATAAGTCAATTTGTGTCTAGATAATCTTGAAGAGTATATATAACTCAAAAAAAGTCACATTGGGATTTGCCAAGTTACGTACATGTATGCACCCTCATGGGACCATCAGAACAACCTTGGTGATGGTTGTTAAGTATCTTTAGCTCCAAGTATATCAGAACCTTTATACTTTGACATAGCCTTCACTAGAATAAATCTAGAGTATAGTTAGAAAGTATAGACTTTTCTTTAACCAACAGCCGAATCTTAATACACACATGACAAGATGTAAATATTATGTATATAAACAAAAGTTTACAGCTGTAATCATCAAGATGGTGCTATCATATGAACATATTAATGACAAAGTTTTTTCTATTGAGAAACACAATAATAATTACTTATCACACAGTAACATGATTTCGATACACAACTTTAATTCCTACTTTTTAAACCACAGCCTATTGTCCCGTCAATATCCTGTGAAACAACAAAACATATATTTATTATAAAATAGAATCGTAAATCTTGTCAAGTGAACAATAAATGCATGATTCCATAGAATGCATTTTATTTCTATCATGGTAAGACTATTAATAGAAATTTAATTTGTAATTTACACACATCGGGACTGTCTCATCTCCTTCCGGCCTGGTCTATGTAAATTCCCCGTTCCTATACACCTCATACAACATTTAAATTCATAATAAATTTAATGGTGATATAGAAGTTATGAGGTAAAGTTGGGTTTTGATGGACAATCCTAACCTTTTTTTTATTAGAAATTCTAACCCATTGACTGAGGGTCTTGATTTAATTGACAGCGGTTGACGTAGTTATTTGATTGCCGCACGGAACAATCCTTTGTGTGATCAATAAACCCATCCAAGGAAAGTCCTAGTGTAGTGCAAAAAAGGCCGGCGACGAACCGAAACAGCATTTTGTGGATCACACAAAGTGATATGAAGTTTCGTGTGGTAATGAAACCCGCGTCACATTCTACGGCAGCCTTTTGCCCAGCTACTGCGCCAATTGTATAGTGATAAGTTTTTTTATTATAGGTTTGGCCATTGCTCCACTTGGCTTAGTGAGCTGCTCTTACTGTAGTTCTAGTCAATAGATTAGATTTGGACACCTGGACACTTCACGCGGTTGATGTAACAGCCAATAACTATGACAACATTGGACAGAGATTGGCAGCTTTCATTGTCTTAAACAAATGTTTTAAACGGCCATTCAAAACGATATAAGGGTATATCACCACAACACATCATCAGGCTATAAGTACCCACTTCTGAGCAAACTCCTCTTCTCACACGAAGAAGGTTTGAGCATTATTCACCTCGCTTACTCAAGGCGGATTGGCGATTTCAGGCTCATAGTAGAAATTAGAAGTCTCGTCGGCTTTCCTTACAATGTTTTCGTTCACCGTATGTCAGTGGAGTCTAAATAATCATAGAAAGTATCTACGTATAACTAGAAAAAACTCACATTGGTATTACGGTATCCAGGTTTTGCAAACGTTCCCTGATGCATGAGAAGCAGCCGCCTTAACCTCTGTGCTACCAAGAAGTCAAGAAGTGGTGAATATGGATTAACAACCTTATGTATGAACGAAGAATATCGCGAGGGTGTTTTATGTAAGAAAGTTTGTGTTTAGTATATGTAAGAAGTCCATAGTCCAAAGCAAACAGGTTTATGGTGCGTGTATTGTGAGTCCAGATTTAATCAATCACTCGGTATTACATTTTTTATGGGATATGTTGGTAAACGAGTAGGTGGATCACCTGATAAGCAATTCCTTGAGGATTTTAGGGAATTGAGAATTTGAGATTCAAGGCAGAGCCATGACTGGCCTACGTTTTGCCTAGTTTTAACTAGTTTTGCTAGTTTTTATCCATGGTTTTAAATGAAATTGCCTGATCAGTAGGTTTCGGATGTCATAACACTAATTAACACACAAAATAATTACCTACGTACAATAATAATAGTTGTCAAATTGATGAATAGCAAATGGATCATAATGGATTTTTGTTTCAGCGATATTTTCATGTTTAATTTATTACAGTGGTTTATAGTGATTTTGGTTAGTAACTGCCATTAATTAGCTATGAAATGAATTAATTACTCCTACGTGTATTCAAAAATATTGTTAAAACTAGTTAATATTTCAGTGTTGATTATTATATTCATATTATAAAACAGTTATATCATTCACTGGAACACAAGGTCCATGGAAGCGTAATACGAAACAATTTAAAGAGAATTTATTTCAATACATTAGCCAATTCCAAGCATTATCTTAAAATGATTAAAAATTGACCATTGGTCAAAAAATACTGACCCTCCTATAAAAACACACACACATTTATTTAAAACATCACTGTGGGTATACTTTAGAATCTCTTAAGAACGGGTGAACCGATTTTACTGAAAATTGGTAGGGAGGTAGCTAAGAACTGGGAAAACGTAGAGTAAGTGGGGTAGGGTAGGTAGGATAGGTCGATTAGAGTAGGGTAGGGTAGGTAGAGTAGGTTAGTTAAGGTAAGGTAGGTAGAGTAGGTTAGTTAGTGTAGGTAGTCAAACGATGAGAGCGAAGCTGAAGGTAAGAGCTAGTAGGTATTTAATATAAATTCTAAACACTACTCAAGTGTAAACAAATCCTTACGTTGTTTTCTTCACGGAGCAAATTGCATTCGCTTTATTACGCGCAGTCTCCTTGCCGACGTGTTTAATGTGAGTTTCGCGACTTATTATTAATTTTTGTAATCATTACTATACACCTTGTTAAGTATAAAACGGTATTATGGTTTCCTACTCCATTATTGGTGTCGGTAGTTAGATGGTTAAGTTATATTACCTTAGAGTTCATAAACATCATTTCCATGTCATTTATTCTATTCCTATAGTAACGCGTAATTGTAATATATATTCATAGAAAAATTGGTTAACGATGGTATGCAACTGGTACCAGCAACATCGAAGAGTAACTCTTTGTAAGTTGCTGGCCTAGACTTAGGGATTTGGGATTAAGGATTTGATTTATATATTTAGGTATATCTACAAAAATAGGTTTAATTTTCATTAATAAAAAACACTGATTGCTCGGTACATGTATGCATCGTTTACTCTTCTCCGCATGAACCAAAAATCATGCTGATAGAAAGAGCTACGGCATTAAGAACGCCCTGTTTCTAGAATAATAATTTTAGCTTTAATAAATAAATAATTTGTATTATTGAGAAATCAATCTCGAGGTTACGTTGGCGATTTCAATCGTTACCTTATCTGCAAAAACTATGGCAAACTAAAGATGCGTAATGAATCGTAAAATATATTCTGCCCGTGGTTTTGCCTGCGTTGGCAGAAGAAACAGTACTTATGAGATTCCAGTCTAAAATCGTTTCCTGTACCAAGTTTCATGAAAGTCGTTCATATACATATGTGAAATTAAATATCCATTTCGTGGTGCAAACCAATATAAAATAGCTGTTGGTATCCAACTGTTTACAAACAAAAATTATGGAACGTCTGGTCAGCAGAACTTGTGGTTAAACAGCAGTCGCACATTGTACTACCGGAAGCCAACCACATCCTGGATGAAGGGACTGACCAACCACTTACTAATGAGGACACATTCAACCATATACCAATTTATTAAACCATATTTATCTAGTGAAAGTATATTGGTTTTGCCATTTTCGTATTCCGTATGGCACAATCTACAATAAAGAGAAGCGACTTGCTTCAGATATCTAATAAATATAATAGCTTAATCTTAATCTTAATAATATTGTAAAATTTGTAAGTTTGTATGTAGGGGGTAATCTTTAGAACCGCTGCTCGGATTGCCAAAATTCTTTCACTGATAGATAGCTACAATGTTCCTGAGTGCTATATATGGGCTATAAAACATCACGCTTCGATGAAATGAAGAAAGGTTTTAGAATATAATATGACAAGAAAGCCTTGAACAAAACCGATCTCAAATATTAATCAACTTCACAAAATGCTCTGAAACCCAAGCTTATAATAATAAAAATCCACTGCATAAAGATTACAAAAAATAATAAAGAAAACCCCTCGAAAATTGAAGCGATAAAACGCTAGAAGATCTCATTAATATCTAGCTTTAGCCTGTTCAACGCGTAAAGCTAAGAAAAAATAAAAACAGAATATTTATTGCAGAGCAAGCGCTATCCGGGGAGTTGCTAGTCGGAACTCGGGAACTGGTTTCTATAAAATATAGGACATCGGATAACGACCTGTCTATACCTAGATACTTATAAAGAAATATATATCACTGTTATCACTGTTAGTTAGTTATCAGATAATTATAACCTATGGTAAAAAAATCACTAAAGCTGCTATGGTAGTCCTAGAACAAATATGGTTGTAGATACAGTACTTAGTTAATACTACAATCCTACAAGATTTACCAATAGCGCTTGATCAATTTTAACGATAAAAAAGTAGGTAAACATAGAATAGATGATGTGGTTTAAAATTGTTAAGAATATTAATGATACAACAGATGGGCTGAATGCGGTAACACTGAGGTCGGTGCATACTCGTAGTGCAAAAAATAGGGATGGATACAGCAAGAAAAGATTTGATTCAAACGTTGAGTGATATGGCATCCGAACATTTGTTTTTGAGCTACATTATTAATTATGGGTTTTTAAAGGTTAATATTGTATGTTACTATTATAGAACACTAAGAAAAAATATACGATTTAAATTTTTATATGTGAGAAAACTAAGCAGAGAATAAATTTATCCTCGGACGACTCATGTTGATTGCTATTTCACCGTGAATTTCTTTAATGGATAGGACGTCATAAAGTATAATCAAATATGAAACATAAATCATAGAAATATAAAACCAGCTCCAAGGATCTATTTATAAGTCCTAAGCGAAGGCTGCATTCGAAATACTCGTAAATATTGAACATCTCAGCTATGCGTACTTAATTTCAGATATCTCCTCAAGCTATGACAGGGCTTCTGTCAAAACGGTATATATCATAATAAAGGGCGGCTCCTAATACTTTGATTTGACGGCAAACATTCATTTTTCATACAATGAGGCTGAAGATAAAATTGTTCTAGTGGCGTTACATGATAAGAATTTGTGACACGGACAATTTGTTGTTGCAATTTATAATGATTATGCGTGCGATGGGCGTTGAAAATAGAATATGCGTGAAGATGATGTGGAAAATAGTCTACTACGAGTTTTTTCTGTAATGGTAGCAGAGCAACGTTCAATAGAACTCATTTATGTATACGAGACCATTTGAAATGTGTTATTGACATTGCCATCGTCAGCCTGTTTAAATCCACTGGTTAACTTCATATTTTACATCGAAGTATAAAAATATTATATTCGCCTATTCAAACAACAAATATCTACAAAGGTGCGAACACAATTTCCGAACAATTCAGCGTCTCAAGGTCATATTCTAAATGAGGTTCGACCTGTAGATAAAAGGGCAATTTTTCGCCAACATGGGCATCGAGGCGGATCATGACTGAATGTTCTATTTGGTAGGCAGGGGTATTTGAAGGACGTCGCTTCTCTAAAGGGTCCATTCAGTCCAAACTTTGTCACGTAGGGTCCCGTTATGTCCCAATTTTTCGTCCTTGACAGTCTGCATACATCTTCACAACTTGGCTGTTTGTATTCTTAACAATTTATAGTTTAGAGCTTTTTATGTGCAGCTGTACATCAGGCGTCGTGTTTTTGACGTTAAGGTTTTTAAGCTTTGAGTCTATTGTAGGTTAGCTTAAAATACATTTCGCTTTGATAATTTCATCTATGTGTTTAAATAAGTCAACTTGAAAGATGTATTTAAATTAATTCAATTTCACGACGTAATTAAAAATTGTTCAAAAGTAACATGTAGTTATGAGAATGGGACTAGACAAGTTTGAACGGGTCTCTGTTACAATGTTACGGTACACACGACAGGTTTAAATTCAAATGTAATTAAGATTAATATTTTTATACACGAAGATGTTACAAATGATAAACTAGCGGTGTGAGAAGTGAGTGTAACTTTGATTTATTATATTTTTTTCGTAATTTGATTAGTAATTGTTTTTTGTAGAGAAATCTTCATCAAATTAAATTTGATCCAGAAACAGTAATACATGGTTATGTACAGTTAAAAAGTTAATTAGTAATTATATTCTAAGTAAGTATAAATAAAACTATAGGAACACAATATGTTGAAAGGTTTAAAAAATTAACGAATATTCAATACTTTGCTTGACTATATATATATGGTATGTCTGTTTTACTGTCTCAATAATTTCGCATCAGAATTCAGAAAAAAACGTGAGCACAGATCAAGAAACGACAAAAAATGGCTTCCATAGCCGTTGGCTACAAGTAAATAAATCGACCCTCGGTCCCATACAAATATGCAATAAAAACTATCTAAGACTCTACTCCTTTCTTACTGTTTTCAAAATAAATATTTTTGTTGTTTTGCTTCTTATTTCATAAGCTACTGTTGTGTTTAGTTGTTTTTTGTATTTCGACTGTGGAATACGGGAATACGATGTCTGGATCATAGTTCACAAGATATCAGACACGTTCTTGGTATGATCATAAAGTCTAGTATACTTAGAATAATAATATAAATGTCATACAAAATTATTTATGCAACTCCCAATTAATACCGACTTCGGAAAGTTGTATTTTTGCCGTTAGATTTTTCTTCTATCGAGAAGGAAATAAATAATATTACATTTCTCAAACAAATTTATTGAGGTAAATTATTTTAAATAGAAAATTATTATAACATTTATATTTAATGATTCTTAACTAGTTTACAGATTATATTTTAAGATCTACAAAATACATATGTATGAGTATGTACTTTTTTACATGTAGTTGCATCATAACCCATATATTAGATTTGAATAGGCACTGTGCCTATTCACATAACAAAATTCCTAATCCTAATAAATGACGAAATATTTTCAAAGGTAATGAGGATACATTTAAATTCAACGGCTATATTTCACCACGAGGTCCAATGACGCATCTCAAGTAAATAAAGATGTCATGCTTTGACCCTAGGTTCAGCCCAGGTTTGATTGAAATCTTGATAGATAAGTTGTTCAATGCCTGTTATACGTAATTTACTCTTGTAATATAATTTACTTTGATACTAAAACTTGTGGTTGTTCACTAAAATCATTGATTTAGGGAGGCTTTCAATTCAATATTTGAATAAAAAATGATTTGTAAATTAGCTGTTGACTGCGAGACGTTGCCAAGCTGCGAAAAGTGCTTAGGAATAAGAGTTCCGTTGTGACACAAAACTAGCAAAGCTTTTATCAGTAATTGTATCATTTAGTTTAGATAATTGGTATCGTTATTTTCTTCTCTTTTGCTTGGGCAGAAATAAATGTTTTCTTTCTTTCTTTCTCTTTCTTTCATGTGAATAGATTGTTGTTTTCAATAAATTTATTATGTCTTATGAAACTCGTTACACGCTTATAAAATAAAGAATTATAGAAATATCTATGGTCATATCTTTTTTACATTTTGTTATGAAATAGGTAATATTAAAAACTTTAAGTTTACTCAACAAGAGTATTTGCAACTTAATAATCATTTCGATAGTGATTTAATACAAACGTACACTTTGCCAAAATTCATCCAAGTAAAATATCCCCATACTTTCGGTATATCGTTGCTCCTAAGAACTTGAATACATGTAGATTTACTACTTACTATTAAAGTTACACAATTGTACGGCTGGCAGTTGTGACCTTTTGACATTAAAGGCACGAACTAAACCCGTTTGTTCTACTAAACTTAGTGTTTCAAAATCTAGTATTATGCTTGTAAATTTTATAGTAACGGTCTTTGTTTTAATTAGAGTACCGATGAAGTTGAACAAGCGTAAGTTTGTAAAGTTTCGAAAATAATTTTGAATATAGATAGACTGTTCGGAGGCGTCTCTTTTTTTCTAGCCAAATTTTTAATACCTACCGAATGGTTTTCAATGAAATTTGGCAATTTTTGGACAAAGATAGGTTATCGTCTGGAATAACACAATACATGTTACTTTTTACCTTGGGACTGCGGGCAATACTAGTATTTAAAAAGTTAGAAAAACATTTATTTTGTGAAGAAAACATCTATTTTACATTACTTATAATAAGGTAGGGCCTTATTAGCATCTATAATCGGACCTAGCCTAAAGACCTTATCGATTAATAAATTGTCATCGCCACAATTTATTTGTATTTGACAAAGTGATTGTAAGATCAGAAGCTGTAGCTATAGCAGTTTAATGCCACTCAAGAATTTTAAAGGAGTGTTGTTTGACATCGCACGCAGCCAGATTAATCAATGTTAAAGGCAAGACAACGGCTATTGCAAAACCTATTTAGAACTGCCAATTACAATCTTAAACGGACAAGTAGATAATATTTAAGTTGCTGCCCGCCAACTAAACTATAATCGAAATGATTTACATCAACAAATTTCAATAAAAGCAAGAAATATTTATTGACTCCAATACAATAACAAAAGGAAACATAAATAAAAAACCAAGGCAACAAAAGAGAAATAATTAATATCGAAAATTTATCAAAAATCCCAATCTACAAAAACGCAACAACCCGAAAACAATCGATGAATCCCCAAGAGATTATCTAAATGAAGATACAATAAACTTTAAAAAGATTTTAAAACCGTAAATCCAAAAAAGCATTTATACTATCGAAAAAAACAATACCCCTGCTATGTTTCTCATAGTTGTGCCATAAGGTTCAATCAATCAATGTCCTTAGGAATAAAAAAAGGTGAGCATGCACGACCCACGTAAAGTTAGGGGATCCAAAAAACTTTGACTTGTATATTTTTTGTGGGCCAACCACGGGAATTGTTTCTGATGGTCTAATAGATGTGGGTTGGATTCTATTTCTATTTGCTTGTTTATTTCCCGAGTATGCGACTTTAAAATACCTACGTCGTGTACTTTAGGGACAAAATTAATCATATGGGCCTTTTTAAGTCGGCATTTTTTTACTTGCAAAGTCAGTGTTTATGATTTATTAGTATTTTGGTTTCAAGCACCAAAAATTATTCGGAAACGCGATATTCATATCACGATTTGAAAACTGCAAACCTTAATTAACGTCAATGATTTACGCGACGATCATATATCTCACAAGATCTAAGAAGCTGCGCCACCATTAAACATAAAATATGCCACCGATTTAAACTCCGAAACATAAACGTATGATAAAAAAGTTCCTCACATTATTTATCATGCTGTAATCTCATACATTCCCTCCACATTCATCAGAGAGCGTCTCGGATGTAAATTTTGCCTCGTTTCACATACGCCCAAGATTCTCTATAAAAATTATGATTACCTTCCTCTTTGACAAACCCCCATATCTTTGGCAGTTAGCCGCCCCTTCGTTGCAGCGTGATCCTCAGAAGAAATGAATATTTATGGAGGACGCAGTACATTTTTATCGTTTTCCAACCCAACATTTCGTACCTGCAAGAATGAAGGGAGATGTCCAAAAAAGCGGTCGGTTTCATTAGAGGTATAAATTAGAATGCGCGTGTGGACTTCGGACTCCCAAATTTGGGAGTCCTCAGTCGGACGTATTTTTGTGTATTATACTTTCAAATTGTGAAATTCCTGCAAACGACCAGTGCGGTTTTGGATCGAGATCATTATACTGACGGTTTCTTGTTTGTATTGTCATCTGAGCCATCGGAGAGTTAAATCAAAATAGTCGATTCAATTTGTTTTATCTGAACGAATGGATCCGTTGCATTTGTTTGGAATAAAAGTAATAACTATAAAAGCTTCAAAGAGATTCGTGTTTATCGATACATTGAACCAATACGTGCTTTGCGTTTTGAACATGTGTGAGCTATTTAACTGGAATTTATCACCAGCTCGAAGGGAGACGTCACGTCGTCGTTATGAAGATACTGCTACACTTAAATGAGTTCTTAACGGGGGTCCCGTTTTGATTTGTCACATGTCACCATGGACTAAGTTGTCAAGATATTATGCTTCTAATAAGTTTAGTATGTTTTAATAGAATGCTATTTATTTCTATTAAGTTTCTTTTTTTTATAAACGAATGCCACTGAGCTGGTACCTTTGGCAAGATAATTTATGAGAGTGTTAGAAAAAAAAATTAAATTAATGAATGAATTAAAAGTTCAAAAATACTTCAAATAGTTGCTCAAAGTGAAGTATCACCTCCTAAAGACTGAACTTAAGAAAAGTTTTGTAAACAAAAACTCAAAGTGCCAATATAACTTCGGTTTTGAATAAATCTTTATACGGATTTCATAGACACTGTTCTGAGCAATTGTTTTAAAGTTTAGAACCATCCTTGTCTATATCTCGATTGCTCGCGTAGGTGTTGAATGGTTATTTATCGACGGCCATATCGTAAGATGAAAATCAAGATAGAGCCCATCAGGATAAGGGCCTCATTAGAAATGAAATCCTATTGAACGTTTTGTTTAGTGTTATTGGGTGAAGTAGTTTGACTACTGGATAGTAACTGTCAAATAGAAATAGTAAAATTGAATTGAAATTGCGAAGTAAAGTATTAGTGGAAATGAAATCGAACAGTTCGGTATGTTCAAAGTTATAATGATACATACAACCATAAAAATATTGTACCTACAAGAACTTAAAAAACGGAAGATATAATATTCGAAAACGGAATAAGTATATAATATTCCAATTTTTTAAGGCATTACCCAAAAAATGGTTTTACATAAGGTAACTATTGGCGAGATTTCTTGACGTTAAATTCAATAATTAATTTGATATGTCTCCTTAAAATGTTGTTAAATTTTTCTGCCTTACGTTATTATTCTACTTGCATTCAAAAAATTACCTCAAAATTTCACAAACTCAAAAATTTTATTTTGTTCTATTCAAGAATTCAATCCTCTAACGAATGTCATAGCACCAAACACGCCGGCGCTGGACATAATAACTCAAGCATTCTATCCTAAGTAGTTCCCTTACTTCCACTTCAAAAAATATCTTCCTATCAACTATTCCCATTTTATACAGTGATGACATTTAAACTCAGGGCGACTCAACGCCGACGCTCTGCCCTATAATTTCGTTATCAGATCATCTCGGCTCTTAGTTTTTGTGCCCACACTATCTCACGGAACGTCATTGTTTCCATTTAGGCATGGGCTTGCTTTTTATCCAAAAATGATTTAAAAGGATTAACGTTTGTTTTGTGTCTATATGATGGCAGCTTCCAAATATTTGAATCAATTTTAATATAACTTTTTAGTCTCAAGACGATTTTACAGCGTGACCTTTGGGAATGGATATATACTTAACTTAACGGAAAACATTGCAAACAAAAAACATCAAGAGCTAATGCAAATTTTAAAGCGATGTACCCTCTCTGGGGATTTGACGACCCTTGCTGTCTGGCTGCCCCGGAAGGGATCTAGATCGTGAATTAACTACGATTCAGCGTTCAGCATTATTCATATTTCTGCAAAACAGAGATTTTAATACTTTCACCATTTCTCTCTTAATGTGCTTTTTATTGTTTTGGCAATTCGCCAACTTTGACATGCGCACTGTTTTCGTAATAAGCCAGAACATAAAGGTCAGCAATAAAATAGAATCTCTGAATCACTGCACCAGTACAACTTTCCATAACCTATTGTGTGTTTCAATATTACCTATCTGTCAACTTCAAGTTACTTCTGTAATACACATTATTTACGGCTCAAAATAAACTACTCTTCTAAATCGACTACAGTTTCTTCTGATACCTTCTCAAGATAAAAACACGTATTACACCAAATGATTACCCATAATTCTATCAACGTAATAACGGCTTTCTACCAAATTACGTTCAGAAAAAAATATCCCGGGTACATCTTTATCATCATCCGGACCCTAATCAAACATGATCTGTCGTTTTATAGACATAGTGTAGGGTTGACACTTTATGGTTTAATTACTTCCGACGTACAAGCCCTAATTGTTGGTGTCTCGTATCTGGATGATGTATCGGCGAATCAGTCAACGTCAAAGGTCAAAGGGTTAGAAGAGCTTGGTGTAATTAAATTTGAAGCTAATTGGAGGCTTCTAGTATGCAAGAAGATTAATTGTAATTATAGTGTGTGCAACGATGGAGTCGAAGGAAATTAGAATCTATCGACTGCTTTTCATCTAGCTGATTACATGAGTCACGATGAATTGGCTTTTGCACCAAATAAGTTGTAACATCAATCTGTCAATTCTTGTAATAAATCATGATAAACTACTTCTTAGTCCAACGGCTTATTTAGACAGGACGCGATCAATGATTCAACTGTTTTGTAATGTTTCATTTATGAAATTGCGTGTTTAGAGAAGATATTAATAATAGGCCATGAATTTGATTTAGAAAACACATCCTGTGTTTGAATTTAGTTACGTTCTATCATATTGATCACATTTGTAGGAATAAATTGATAAATTGTATTTATTTGAATTCCTGTCATAGGGCAATTACAATCTAGCTGGCATAGGAGTTGAAATGACAGGCACGATTTAATATTTTTGAAAAAGTGTGTGACATGAGTTTTTACAATCTAAAAGCTACTTCAGATTCAACAGCTCTCAACTAACAAAAAAACAATGCATTCGATATATCCACCAAAAACGATCCTCAAAGACCACTAATTTTCAAACGGGAACAATAATGAAATTTTTCACCGCCAGCCTTAAACAGAATACTCTCGCACTAAAAGAGAAACGTTGACATCGGCCTGGTTTAGTCTTTATGATGCACGTGGCTTAATTGGACGCATTTACGCCGATGGCTTTTAGCCGATAGCGTCACTTTCGACATTTCCTTTGATAAGGCACGTTCAGTTAAAAGGGTGCTAAAACAACACAACACCAGTTTACAGATTTAATTAAGATCGCACGCGAAAAACTGATGAAATAAAATGTCAATTTACAATGTGTGAATAAATGGATTTTGTGTGTGAATTGGTAGATATAAAATTAGTAATGTAACCGCTTTAGTATCCGCAGTTCGGTACGAAGGTTTCTCATTTCCATTTCGTTAATGGATCTGGTAATATCTTTTATTTTTATTGAAGATCGCATTGAAGCGCTTAATATCAATTGAGTATTGCGAGTTGTTTTCGTGTTCACAAATTCGAGCATAAATTTTTTCAACATTTAGTGTAATGAATTAATCTATAGTCTTCAGTTCGTTGCTTCTTACTTACACGGCGGCGTGACATGCCATAGTAAAGAGTGCTTTTTATGGGCTGTTACCTTTGCGAAGAAAATAAGAAAATTAGAAGTTGAAAAGACGTATCTAGTTAAAGAACAATGGAAATTACTTTTCTACCCATAACTCTTGCAAAACGACTTCCTAAAACTCTCCAGTCGAGCTAGTGTTCCAATTAAGTATACGGAACTACCACTTTTTTCTAAAGCATCGTTACAACGAACTCCATACAAGCAATGCGACATTGTTCCTTTTTTCATTGGTATCTTGCCAAATATTATAGCGTGGTTCGGATTTTATTGTATTTTCTAGAAATTGTATTTTCTTAAAATTCCGCTTGGTTCAGCAGTTTCGTTTTGCTGTCCCACTTTTGGTATTGTGGTAATATTTTAGTATTGTACAATCTTTGGTACGTGCAATACATGTTAATGTGGTGTTAGTATTTCGTACTAGTAACTTTGAGATATTTGGTTTGGTTGACGATACACTTATACTTACTTATTCGTGCATTTTACCTTACTTGAACCATTATATATTTTATATTAACTAAGCATTCAACTATTAGCGGTTATCGCACGTGCTCCCTCACTCCTTTGGTCCCACTATTATTTACATTTCTATTCGTGATTTTATCATTTAACCTACTAACTAAATCTACAAAGTCTCTCGAGAGAGTACAGAGCTCCTTTCATCCTTAATATTCTTATGCATCTCAGGCGCGCTAAGTATTTGCTTTTGAAAATACAACAAGTGACAATGAAAATCAAGTCCAACATCAAAATTTTAACCAAATGAAAAGCGAAGCCTACCTACCGATAAAATGAAACAAAATAGCAGTTCTAGCGTAATTCATAAAGATTTATGCTGTTTACTCCTTCTGAATTTCCTGATAGTTTTAGCGATGGCGATAGAAGGCATTTGGGCACTAGTCCAAGACCATATCAAATTTATTTTACTACTCTTATCCAAGTTAGGTGCAGAGGATATCCGTCCGTGGTCACGCTTGCTACAAGTGAAATGGTGACTCATAAGGTCTTATGTACCTGCTATAAAACCACTTAGTCTTTAGATTTGTAAGGCTTTAAGTAGTGTAGGTATTATACCTACATGATTGGCATTTTAACTTTTTGTATTTTGTTGTAGTGAATTTTGATTTGATTGTATGTGAAGCTTGGTGATTATATCACACATCTCGAGTATCTTATATGCGTTATAATGTATCGTGGCACCAGCTTGGAGCAGTAGAAGAAAAGAATTGACTTCTAATAGTGTGAAACTCCCTTTTACTCTTCTCAAATTGGCAAAAGTCAGTCGATAATTTCCTCCTCCTCAAAAAGAGTAGTCTAAGTCTTAGAAGGATATGCATGTGAAAGGTATCAAGGTTTTTGAGATTATCACCACTAAAATTATGTCAGAATTGCGAGCAATTCGATTTGTAATTATACAGGTCTGTAGTAAATCAGATGATGACATACTTATGATAAAACAATAGATTTTTTTTTATGACTGTCCTAAAATATAATATTCTTGACATTAAAACCCATAGGTAAATTACATATTATAAAAGAAATGACAATTTTTTATGACAATATTAACTTTAGCATATCAAATTCAATTTTATGTAACGCATTTAGCAATAATTCTGTTGTATGTCCCTCTGTAACCATATACGCATACCGAGGGACTCATTTGTAGAACAAATTCAATATTTTCAATGACCATCCTCATAAATGTATTATTAAATTCTACGCTTTATTAATCAACTTTTTTTTTCCTTTAAAAATAATTTGCATTTATTAATAAAAATTTTGCTATGCTGGTCCAGTTTTAAAGCATTTTCACTTTGATACAACGAAGTTACCGAGGTAACCTGGATACATTCTACGTGAAACGATTTAATTAAAAGCACTCAGGAATATCGTCCTGAAATATTCGAAAAACCTACCTCGATAAGACTACTTTTTGCTCGTCATAAAAATATACCTACATCTATTTGTGTTGACTTAAAAAGATCAAGTAGAAAAAGACAGGATTAGAAGGGATAAGCTTCTACAATCTGCGAGTTACTATAAAAGAAAACAACGATGTTTTCTCTGTGTCGATTTACATTTTCGTGTAAGAGAGGAGAACAACGAGTAATAATATCAATGAACTGGCTATTGCCGTCGTCGAGCACCCCGAGCTGTCTTGACCCATGACGACACAGAATAAAAATGCGCTTAGACCAGTTTTTGAATGTCTGTAATGCGATTTACATTTATTCATCTTCGTTCGTCCCCTTTTTTGTCTATCTTCCAGCATTGTTACTTGAAACAATGGTTTGCTATCGGGAATTTATCATTCTAACACCATCGACGGAAACGTGGTTTCTTATGTGTTTATAATGTGGAATCATGGTTAGTTTCACGATTATTTTACTCCATAAATGTTTGTATAGATCATAACAATGATGTAAGCGATTGTTTCGTACTTGTCTTGCATACTGATTGTAAAATACTTTGTAACGTGTGGTCTGGAAGATGGAAATCTTTGTTGTTAGATTTTTATCGCGATATTTCTATCTGTCATTTTGTATAATATTAGTTGGATTGCGGTGTTTCTCGTGTTTTAATCCTAGTATGATCATCTTTGTCCAACGTCAACACACATACAAGTAAAATTTTTTCTATCATTCCAAATATTACCAAAAAAGGACATTTTTAATGTTAGTTTTTACAAACTACTACATACTTTTGCTATGTTAAATCCAAAACGGCTCCTCTTGAATCACTTAGCACCACAATTTCTGAAACAAAATACAATATAAAATGAATATAGTGTTCAAATAAAATGATTTGCACATACAAATGAAGAAAAAAAAATACTACACATAATAAAAATAGGTTATATTTAGGCAGGTATAGTTAGGCATGTATTTAGGAATTAAGTCTAAATATATGATTCTGACTCTGTCATAAAAGCCTAGTCGAAAATAGATTTTGAATAAACGATAAATAATTTTATTTACGACATTGTGACAGCGTAAGGTTCATAAATATAAATATGAAAATTATTTTTATTATTGAATCAATATTGAGAACTTCTTTTGTTATGGACTCCTACGAACTACCTACATTGAAATATATCTTTTCTAAGTATTTTCTCACCTATTTATACACTCAATGTGTGGTAAAAATATACAACCTTAATGGTTTATTAGACGTCAATATGACTAGTAAATAAAATACAGAAGTATTGTTCAGTTCTCGCTGCAAGTAATGTGTAGGAATCTAATACAAACACAATAAAAAAATCCGTAGATTGTATGATATGATATTTGATATAGACACTTATTAGTATGTCCATATCAAATGTCCATATTGTTAAATGTAAATTATCATGTTTTTTTATGTAATAGGTCGGCAAACGAGCAGACGGATTACCTGATGGTAAGCAATCAGCGCCGCCCATGGACACCCGCAACGGAGGAGTTACGAGTACGTTGCCGACCTTTTAGGGATGAGGGATTTGGAGATTTGGGGATTGAGGAAGGATTGGGGGATGGGAAGGATTGGGCCTCCGTTAACCTCACTCACACGGCGAAACTAAACGCTGTGGTTGTTTCACGCCGGTTTTCTGTGAGGCCGTGGTCAAGTTTAATCAGAACGTTTTATTGATGACTTGGCTTCGCACGGGTGCAATACTGATACTAAATTTCTCCACTTTTTAATGGATATTATTATACATGTAAACCTTCCTCTTCAATCTCTCTATCTATTAAAAAACCGCAATAAAAATACTTTGCAAGGTTTCAAAGTTTTAAGCTTTATAGGATTATAGGGATAGAGATGAGAAACGTTTACACTTACCACTAAATCAAAAGCCAATGAAAAAGAAATCAAATAGGCTTTAGTAAAACACAATCAATAGGCGAATCGACGTTCCACGAGTCAATGTTTTCAAACTACCAAAGTTAACCTAAACAAAACTGGACGTGTTTATTTAAAAAACAATGCTAGGGGAGGGTGCTAAAACTCTGTTTGTGCGGGACAAAATTTTACGAGCAGGGACGTCCGCCTACGGCCCGGAATCCAGGCGCCACAAGCATTAGACCAGCCGATATCGGAATCGTATTCTACATTAACAAAACATAAAAATGTTTAGCGTCACATAAATTATTCACTAAAGGAGCCGATTCGTTTCACAGATCCGCACCACTAATGTTTTATTACTAATGCCCGTCTATTGACTGCCTAATTTTAAAGAATTTTATAACAAGATTTTTATACTTAATATGATTTTTATTATAGCTAAACGAATCGTAAAACTCTGCGGTGACGTTATGAATGGTAAATATATTTTAAATAGTTGTAAACGCAGCCCTTTTGAAAGAATTTTTAGCCCACGCAGGGCTTTCTATGTTCGATGTCTCTTCAACAATACTTTTAACCGGGCTACGATTTCGAGGACCCTGAATGAAGTATTTCTCAAAGGACCATAACAATGCTTTGGGCATAATAATAGTTGTAGATTTGAAACTAATTTGAATATGAATGGACACCTTCCCGTGCAGGATCGTAATAACAAATACGAAGTGTTGCCTTTGTGCTTACCCCTCACAATTTTGACTCTGATATGAAGAATTGATTTTGAACAGTTACAGCTTTACGTAATTATAGATATGGTTGTAATTGTGTGTTTCATGTTTTGTTTTGATTTGCGTGGTCGTTCTTTCAATTTCACATTTGTACTGACACACAATTCCGTTACAGAAGTGTGTATTGTTTTACAGATTTAGTGCTGTTTCATTTGATAAAACTTGCCAAAGGATAAAAGAAACTTGGGATGGTATAAATAAACACCCATCATTTGTTTAGGCACTATGCGTTCAAACGTTTTTTATTACAGCCAATTTAAAAGATTTTGTATAATCACTCCTGGAGTACTTAAGCTTGAATTGTTTCAAATGGTCCTGTCATGTTTAAGAAGCTTTTGAATGGTAAATACCACATTTTTCATTACCAATGACGATAAAATTCACTTCATCGGAATGACTCAATAAAAATGCGATTCAGTACTAATCTTACGGATAAAAATGCCAAATGGGTGCACATTTATCATCACAATGAATAATCTTAAAAAGAAACTAAAACGGACCCTCAAAAAGTGCTCGTAAATAACTGCAATTAGCTCCCTGCACACACATATCATTACGTATAAAATCCTATTTACTCTGCGAGGGCGTTAGTGCCACCCTTCGCTGGACACTCGACAGATATCGATCCGCAAAATTTTTGTACCACACGTCACATGTGGCCATTTTCCATATGCAAATGACCATTTCCCCCTTGGCTTTAAGTATGTTTGTTTTTTATGTCTCCTCCCACATTTATTTGTACACTTATTTATGGTCAGCGCTCGCGTTTTGCTGTTGCGAATATATCATCCAAGTACACGAACAGTTTTTTTGTTTCACCAAATTGCGGGCTGACGGTAGACTTTAATGCATTATGCATAATTCTTGGTTAAAATTTCATGTCTAGCTCTTTTCTAAAAATAAATACGTTCACCTGATGTTACAACGTAGTGGTGGTCAGTAATTTTAGCTTGCAATTTGAAAATTTAAATTCATTTTCTAGGGTAAAATAGTTTAAATAAACCGACAGCTATTTTAATGAAACTATGCTGTTCGAGTAAATAATTTTATCGTCAATCGGATGGAGAATTTAATTACATTACACCGAAATATCCACATAAACCGCGACGACCAAAAAATAATTATTTCGCTATTTATAACATGACAGTGCCGAGCTGGAGTTAGGGTCGCGACACGCTAGAAATAAGCTGTCACGCGTCATATCAAATCGAGTGTCACGGTGGCTCGGGACACGCGGTAATTTAGGTGCGTTGTGAGCGACAGCCCTGACTTCCAGCTTTTGTAACAAATCGAACTGAGTACGGTATCGCGATATGGTTTAAGCAATTGTTTTGCGTGTTCTGTTGGACATGCAAAATTTAATTGTATGTCTGTCATGATGATATAGGCATGGGCGCACGAGTGAAAGCGTAGATAAGGTTCGTTTGTTAGATACAATCGTTAATTTAATTGAATAGCTGAACGTGATTTTGGCAGCGTTGAAGATACCGTTATAGAATTGGGAATACAGTTAGGTTCCCGTTCTAACGTCTATGTTCGAATAATATTCTCAGATGAATATCTATTAAAATGAGAACTTTAAAAGGTATTAAAATAATAAATATTTAATAGTCAAATTATCAACACGTACACATGCAAATTTACTTAGCGGTACTGAAGTCCGATTGCAAGTCTACAGGCCTATGGTCAGACACTGAGCTCTGTTCCCAACTCCAAATTCTGACTAAATTTATGTTCAAGCAAACTCAGAATAGCCATTTTTTCATCAGAAAGGCCTTTTGGCAAAGCAATAAACATTGTATGTGACGGCAGTCAATCCTGCTGCTCAATTTGATTCCACACGAGTGATGTCAAAACGAATGCAGTTTGTACTGAATTAATGTTTTTATAAATTCCAGTTTCCATGCCACCGATGTCACCTGAATTATATTTTATGAACGAGAGTTATTGGTTTTTTGAAGCAAAAATTCAAACATCCTATTAATATTCCCGTTATATTTTTGTACTGGGATTGTTTTGGATAAAAGTTAGGTAGATAAAAAAGTTCCGACTTTTCAACAGTTAAATACCCTACGCAGTTCTTATAGTTTTGTGTTTACAATATTCAAAGCGGCGTTGTTACAGAGTAATTAATCGCTGCACCATAAGAATGAAACTGCAATCCAAAAACCAGTTGCAAAACATATTACCACATAGAACATAATTATACTGTGACATGATTTTTTTATGTAATAGGTCGGTAAACGAGCATACGGAGACATAAGCTGATGGTAAGCAATCAGAGCCGCCCATGGACACCCGCAATAACAGAGGAGGTACGAGTGTATGGCCAACCTTTTGGGAATTAGGGATTTGGAGATTTAGGGATTGGGGGAGAGAAAGTATTGGGCCTCCGGTAACCTCACTCACACGACGAAACACAACAATGTCGTTGTTTCACGCTGGTTGAGCCAACCCTTTCGTTCCGAAGCATGGCTCTCTCATACTGACTTTTATCCGGTGTAAAAATCAAGACCAAGTTTCATAAGCAATAAAATGTACAATTTTTTGAAATCCGATCCAACAGACAAACTGTGTATACAGTTTTGTTGGACATTTTATACTTTTTATAATCTAAAATGTACCTTTTAAACCATAATAAATAAATAAATAAATAATACAAATGTTCACATAATGTAAGCTCAATAGCTCTTACTTACACTAATTTGTTCACATAAACATCGCCAATGGAGCTATAATACAGAATTGCTGACATCATCTTAACTGCCACGTCTCGGTTGATAGGCCAACGTGACACGCGACAAACCGTTGATTACCAGCGTGACGGGCAACCGAGTGACGGGATATGTAATTTATGTAGGAGATGTTGATCAAATTTAGCTTCTGCATATATGTTTATTGGTTGCATATAACTTAAGCTTAAGAAATAATAAAAGATAGCCTTGGTACACTGTCAGATCTGACTAAAGGTGAAGAAAAACATCGTGAGGAGGAAACCTGGGCTTATAGTTTCTAATTATAAGTTTGAAATTGCTAATCCGCCTTGAGCAAGCGTGGTGATTTAATGCTCATACCTTCTCCGTGTGAGAAGGGGCTATTGCGTAGTAATGGGCAGTTTTAGGCTGATAATGTGATGTGTTATAATTATATTCATAACTAGCGGCCCGCCCCTGCTTCGCACGGGTCCAACTTCCTAATGTTCCCCTCTACTTTTCCAATATTTTCTTGATAAGAACCTTCTCCTGACAATAACAAACACAACAAAAAAAAAAAATTAGCAAAATTGGTCCAGGCGTTGTTGAGTTATGCGCTTACCAACACATTTTGCGATCCATTTTTATAAGATTGCTAGTATACTATCTATACATCAAGGGACAATATTTTGAAATGGCATATATTAATTATGATTATTTTTTTATATTCGTTAAACATCGATGTAAGCAAAGTTCTATATTTAAACATCCCAAAAATAGTACAAATTGTTTACAAAGAAAAACAAAGTAAACAAACAACATAACTGTTGGCGTCGTACGTAAAACAAAAGCGTCGTCCACACTTTCATGTCTCAGTTGATGGGCGACGTGACACGTGTCACGCTGTTGATTACCAACGTGACAACGTAACTAACTGGGTGACGGGACATGTAATTTTTGTGTTAATCTTATTTTGGCGGGTATGAAGAATATGTGGACGGTAAGTATGCCGTGTGTACTGACTTGCCCAGCATAATAATGAGTTCAGAAAACTTAGCTAATATAAGTAAGTATGCGTTTCGCTTTATGCTTTAAGGTACAAATCGATATGTCAGCAGTAATAAAACATTATACATATAATTGTAAGTTAATATTGAACCTCTTGTTGCACCTTATTCACCCTATAAGTATATGCAAAACCTAAAAAATATTTTGTTTGACTTAAATATTAACCTCCGGTTCAAGCTTAGCATGGCTCAGCTGCCATTACTAAGTGTAATCATTAGACCAATGAAGCATCAAAAACACAAAAATACATAATGTCACAAGCGTCATCAATATATAATATCCTAAAATTGAGAAGTGCCTCTCCATGGCTGAACAAAATTGCTTGGTAACCAATTTAGATTGTAATATTGATGCAAATTGTAGCTTTGAAACAATTTCAGACATTAATAATATCGAGTGGAGCTTCGCCGATAGCGCTAATGTTGTAGGAATATTAAAAGAGCGAGCATTCATATTGTATTGATATCTACTCCATGGTACTAATAAAGGATAGATACCAAAGGTATTCGCGCCTCATAAAATTGTAACAGGCATAACTGGTTCCTATGCTGTAAGGGAGAGAGCGGGATTAGGACTAAGAGAAACAAATATAGAAACATTACTCAATAAAATTATTGTAATCTTTGAGCGCTATTATCACATAGTATTTTTGGAGAGCACAATACATTTATCACCATCATTCGGAACTCTAGTAGAACATCACTGTGATGATTTACTCTTTTTAAAGAGAAGGCTGATGATTAGAGATCCAAATTGTCATGAGTTATCATTTGAGATACCCTGTGTTTCTGATCATCATAATTATCAGTCTGTTTTTCTTATACTGCTGGATACACCAATCTTTAATAGCATGCATATTATGAGTTACAAAAAACTCAAAAAATCTCGGTGCATCCATTCATACACCATTACAGAAAGGGCTTTGTAGGGCCGATATCTACCCAGGTTCAAGCGAATCGATTACCGCGGCCCGTCTCAAAGGACAAACTTGTACTTAGCTCTTTGGCATTCGTAAAAACAATTTGCATCAAATGGGAACAATTTAACATTTCACCCAGTTGTATCATTTGACTGACATCTTCCGATATCAAGACGAGCGAAGTGGACCCGGGTCGTGTTCTGATGTCCTGCTTATTATCAGAGCAAAATATACAGACGCAAAACACATCCAGCTATCCTTGAGTGCAAATATTGTGTAATGCATTCTCAATTTTATTGAAATGAGTACCAAAGTTGTATATTGGTTGAAGGGATTTGTCCTTTTAGTATAACTTGAAGTGCTGACTACTATTATCTTTAATATGAATCACTGTGTGTATTCTATTTATCAGAATGTGATCGCTCACACTGGGTGTTCTCTAATCAGTTTTATGAAATTCTATTGGGTTTTATAGAATATTTTATTATATATTTTTGTTATTACGAATCATTGGACTTTTTGTTTTAGTTTTCATATTTTATTGTGGGTTTTAAAACTGGTCTTTTACAAAGTTGCTAAGAGTATTTCTAGGCCTTACAACAGGATCGCTTTATGATCTACCAAGTAAAGTTACCAATTTCTAATATTTTTACGGTAAGCAGTTGGAACAATTTATATTATATAATAGCTATCATGTATGTAAGAGCATATAATAATATATAAAGTGAGAGAGCTATGATTAACATTTTCATTTCCTCTGTAGAAAATCCTCAATTTTTAAGCTATTAGTACCAATTTCAGACCGTACCTAATCTTTATACAAACACATTTTCTAAAACCAATTTAATCTAAAAGCTTCCTTTCTGATCCTTATTACTCTTTTCATTCACTAATTAAGGGCCCATCTCAGTAATACACCACCCCAAAACTAAAACAAGTAAACATCAACAAATTCGACCTGCAAATTATGTCAAAATGGGTTCTGTTAACGTCCCCAACCGCACATTAAGGCATCTAGGTCAATTACCTAGATAAAGTCCACCGCAAAATTACTATGTAATCAATAGCTACTCATAAATATACGCATGGGTGAACTGATAATGTAACAGTCACAAATATTAATACTTCTACGAATACTAATTTAAACGATAACATCCCAGTAGCATGTACTCTTATCTACGACATTTTGGCAAACAATTTTTTAGTGGCCATTTTTTTATATTCACCATTTGACATATTGTCAAATTGTTTTATCAACAAGGTAGTTAGTAGATAGCGTATCGAAAAATTAATTTTCCCACGATTTTTAATAATAAGTGTTGCGTTAATAATGTTTGTCGATTGTGTGTGTGTGTTTTTTTTACTGTAGGCAACATATTTTTACCCCTTACCGAATATGGTGACAGATGTGCAGTGTTGTGAATTTTCATCGTGATATTATTTTATTTTTTTGATTGACGTCAATAGTGATATGTGTGATAGTACAGGTATTTGTTTGTTTATGTTATTATTAAGCACTTGCCTCATCCTACAACTGGTATAAAACAATAGATTTGTCTAAGGCTTTAGGTAGTTTTTCAATCTATCAAGATTCGCACTTATAAACGTCACTTCAACAGTAGATGTTTTTTCTTTTAAATCTTATTCAATTTACGACGGACCACACGAAGCGCTGTCACCGTAAATGATAAGTACCTAATATAATGTTATTTTCCCTTACAACCAAAATTGTGCATGGTGTTGACAGCAGTGCCCTCGAAATCTAACCATGGCATTCAATCCTCTCTGGACTACACCAAGTGTGTTGATATTGGCTACTTGTATCTACCCGTCACAAGCAAGCATTGATACCAACTCCAAGTATCATGATAAATATCATCATTCCCGAACACACACTTGAAATAACCCCTCCACGAGTCGTATGCAAATAATTGAAGCATCCGCCCTTGTCGAAAATAAAATATAAGAGACGAGTACGTTCGTCTCGAAATCGTCACGTCTGTCGAGACGCGTGGCACGCGATTAGGAACACGTGACATGCTTCTGACTTAACAAACACCTTTAAATTTAGTGCGAAATTAGAACATTCTGTAAAATGTTTTGTGCACACTTTTGACAGGTTTTTGAAGTAGGGTAAGTGTTACGATTTATTTAGTGTAGGGTCTGCGTTTGTCTATGTTTATAAGCGTTGTAGGTAAATTCAAAAGAACATTAATTTTACCTTTCTCAAGAATGATACTATTTTATAAAAGTGAATACATAAGTGTCATTTACAGAGATACGACACCCCGCATATGCACATACGCGGCCTAAAATTGCCTTATATAGTTTTTGCTCATAGCTGTCGCTTATTGGTAAACATTGCACTGTAGAGATCATTAATTTCATAATTGATTCATTTAAAAATCACGGCCTGTGCCGTACGCAGAATAATTACTTAAATCCCAATTCTTAACAATGGATTTCGGGGATAAGACGTTATTAAGGTAATTATTAAATTTCGTTGAGTGCGGTAGTACGCTTTAAAAGTGTTTCTTGAACTCATATACCAGTAGCCTTTTCTAAAAGACCACCGTGATAGTATCTGGATGGTAAATCTAAAAGATAAAATAGGCAATATCGATGCCACTTGGAATTCAACCACCACGCCCTGAACGATTTCTCACTGTGATACAATTTTTATGAAACTACATTTGAATTGCATCAGTGTTGGAACGGCGGCGCTGACATCGAAAATGGCTGCTATTTTCTTTTTAAAATAGTTTTCAGTTTCATTGATACAAAAATGCACGCGTCCGGTTTACAAGGGCGAAAATCTGTTGAAATAATGTGACTATTGCACCTTGAAAAAACAAAACAATGCGTAAATTTTATGAACTGGTTTTTAAAACATCTTCTTAATTTAATTTAAAAGTTACATTATTGACAGCAAATAGAATTACATTATTTCGGAATACAATCGCCTAAGTTACCTAAATAAATGTTTTTAGAACATAAATTTTCAATTTTATTAGGTCATAACTGTCCCAGTTCTAGAACACCACTATAAATACAACCCTTAAAACACCTATCTCCTTTGTATGCTAGATTGCGATTCAGTACGTGCTTAACCCTAAGTCCTCATGCATATGTTTACTTGATTTTATTAAACTGTAAATTTACTTTGCGATAAGGTTTACGACGATCTAACACCTGCCTGCTATCGGTGTGTGAAATAATATAATCAAAATTAGATTTGCCGATGGGAACGTGTCTTTTGCCGATTTACTCGAAATATATAGCACGTCCATGGAATGTGTGTCCAAATCTTGTTTACACAAGAACGACGTCATCATCGGTTTGATTTGTAAAAGTTCTTTGCTCTAGCTTATCTTTAGATTTCGAAAAGGTCGTTAACTCATACAATATTATTAATGTGGTCTACTAGGTAATCGTGTTGATTTGTTACTTTAATGTTAGAAATTTCGTTGTCAAATCGTTGTACCTGTATATCTGGATCGATGATAGACATCATTTTTAATATTTTTGTATTTTCAAAGTGTGGGAGAGCCATGCTTCGGCACGAATGGGTCGGCTCGACCGGAGATACCACGACCTCACAGAAAACCGGCGTGAAACAACCACAGCATCGTGTTTCGCCGTGAGAGTGAGGTTACCGGAGGCCCAATCCAAATCCCTAATCCCTAAAAAGTGGGCAACGCACTCGTAAATCCTCCGTTGCGGGTGTCCATGGGCGGCGCTGATTACTTACCATCAGGTAATCCGTCTGCTCGTATGCCGACCTATTACATAAAAAAAAAATCTTGTAACGTAATACTAGTAAAAATGGATCTATTATTGATGTGTCTGCCTCTGACGTTGCTTTGTCTTTGTTTTTTTTGTTCAACAAGTTTTGGAGCCGTGCCTGATCCATTTTATTATATATATTAAGCAAGTCTTTTTTAAAACCTTATTTAAAAACTTGACAAACGCTTGTTTGAATTCAATCTTTTATAAATTTGTATTGCTTCAATTTATTTACTACTTGCCGAAGAACTTTGTCGAGATGATTTATTTTTAAATGAAAATGTTTTACGAACTTCTGCTTGGAATCTTCAATATTAATTAACTTTTCCAGATTGTGAAGCTCATAATATTGACGTAACAGTTTCAGTTGGAAAAAATCCAATAGTTATTATCGAACAGATTGAACGAGACTTAATGAACTCATTATAAAGTTGCGGAGAGTGCCAATCTGTGGTACAATTTTTGAGCGATTGCGTTGAAAAAGTACGAACTAAGGCAACATAATTGATATGTAATAATGGTAACAGGTACTATATTTGTGTTTGTGTTTATATTGTTACAATCTACACATTTTATCAAAAGATATGTCTTGTAAGGAGGTGCGGTTATGGCCATGATTTGGGACCAAACTACAAACCAAACGACAGTTTTATTTGTCAAATTCTCAAAACGAATCACACACCGTACGATTAACTTCAGTGAGGATTCAATCTCTTTAATGCTTTCACAAATCATAAACTAACATTCTAGTTTGTAGAGGTACGTTAATTTTCTTATTCCATGTTCTTTAAAAATGAATCTACAAAACACACAAGTATCCGTATTTGTCCTAAAAGTCAATCTCAAATCGCGATTCTCGCGTATTTGTACCAATAACAAGTTTCTCACACTCGACCGCGAGGGTTCCGCCGCTAATTAATTGAAGGAGACTTTTCATTTGTCGATTGAACCCACCGTTACCCAGTCACCTTTATAAGACCGAGGGTGTAAAAACTGCGCACGTGCCATACCCGGGAGCGAGTGCAGTTTTATCCCTTTAGGAGTTAGGCAACTTCATTTTGTTGTTTTGTTAAACGTGTGAAGTTGCCGTTTATTTTTATAGAAAATTATTTTAGTCTTGCAGTAATGAACTGTGTAGTTGTGAAATTATTTGAAAACTCCAATTTTAATTTTTAATGTGATTTTTTCCATTTATCTGATAAGGATCAAGTGTGGGAGAGCCAAGCTTTGGCACGAATGGGTCGGCTCAGACGGAGTGATACCAAGGCCTCACAGAATACCGGCGTGAAACAACTACAGCGTTGTATTTCGCCGTGTGAGTGAGGTTACCGGAGGCCCAATCCCGCCCCTTTCCTTATCCCTTCCCGATCCTTATATCCGCAACCCCTATCCCCAAAAGGCCGAAAAGACTTCTGATGAAAAGATGAAAAGACTAAAAATCCACAAATGAATGGCATACGTACAAAAATACGTTAACCAGCCAAAATAATTTACACTACCGACTAAGCAGGTACACTTCACACTGAGTTTAATTTACTTCATGAAATTTAAACCGCTAGCAAACATAGTCAACGCTACACAACATTTAAAATAAACTGAGCAGTACATGAGCTAGTAAAACCTACACCTATGTACGTTCTAACTTAGTTTTTGAACCTTTAAATGGATTAAGCTCGGTGAATTTTGCAG
Source organism: Spodoptera exigua (assembly GCA_902829305.4). Lineage (NCBI taxonomy): Eukaryota > Metazoa > Arthropoda > Insecta > Lepidoptera > Noctuidae > Spodoptera > Spodoptera exigua. The sequence goes on from LR824605.2 coordinate 14,679,038, forward strand.
CTAGAGAATATTCTGGAAATACGCTGTAAATATCATAAGCCTGGTGATTAAGGTATGGACTTTGTAGAAGAAGATTAGCGATGAGTCGTTTAGAGGATTTTGGAAATTCTCAAAAAATATTTAAAATATAGGTAGTTGACCATTAAGATCTCTAATTCCAAGTTTGAATCTAAGCAGACCCTTTTAGAAGTTCTTGATGTTTAAATGGTCATACGGTATATGGTACAAGGCTCAATTTAAAATATGTTTATAGTACAAAAACTTAAATGATCACTACGCCTAAATATTTCGAAAAATATGATATAAGATGTTAAAAATGAAAACAGTAAATAAAATGAAAGTGAAACTGTTCAACGTCCAGCAAACTACAACCAGCAACAAAGCATACATTATAATAAAGTATATGCAAATATACTATTATTAGGTACAAACACTTTAGTTTCTCCTAACAGATAGCAGATAAAGTCATTTAGCATTTAGCTCTAGATCTAGTAACTGACGAGAAAACGGACCAACTGTCAACTACAATACAATTTGCATGAGAAGTAAAACACAACAGTTGCTTAAGCTAAGTCGAATTGTTTCGTAACAGAAGTATTTTCTGTTTAAAGTTTGTTGTATAAAACATACTTATAAATGAATATGTATATACCTTTGTGGTGAAATATTTCTTAATCTACAACTACAAGTCCTTTATTTTAACAAATATTACCAGACTTACTTACATAATTTATCGTGCATTCACATATATTTAAGTCATCAATTCACTCTTTCAACTACGACTGAGCTTCAAATCTCTTAAACACCGAAATCATTACACGTGGAACAATAATTCCATGTTTCTAGTTTAGAATCCTAAAACGAAAGCAACTACTAATACTATTACAACTTACAACGAATGCTATTTTTAAACACTTAAACTTGAAGACATAACAATTACAGAAACATAATTGAATCAACTGGATTCAATTGCAAAATAACTCTCAATGCTTCTAGAATACATATAATTTGAAAGTCAAATCTTGGCTTGAAATCTTGATCTGCGGTAGACTGAGTACATGCAAAGAAAGTATTTAATTCATTAGAGCTATGGGAATTCACTGATAAGTCGAGAGAACATTTCTCACGCCATTTGAGGCGTAATCTGCTCCATTGTGCTTTGAGAAGAACAATGCTTGTGCTTACTCATCAATCAATTATTTATCACCTATTAACTATATAGCAATTACCATAAGCTTTTTTGTTTCATTGTATTTCTTGTTCGTTTCCGATTTGAATATATTATTTAATAAGTGCTGCTTTCTAAGACTTTTATCGGCACAGATTTTGTTTTTTTTTCTTCTTCTTTATTTTCACCATCTATAGTTTTATAATTAAAATACTCTTACTGATTTCGTTTCATACGTATTTCCTTATAATAAATTTAGTTTTTATGCGAACAATTCAGTATGTCATCACGCGCCTCCCTTCGCTGTGCCCACGATCTCTCTTCCACTCGCTCGAGGCCGGTATATTTCACGGGCGGTCTGCATTTAATAGCTCAGCGGTTCCTCGATAATTTTATTATTGGTGGATTTTTTTTCTGCCAATGACGTGCCGGCTTCTCTCATTGAAATAAAAATAATAGCGTTAGTTTAGTAAAATATCTTGGTGGGGGTTCGTTTTAATGGCCTTTGGATGTCTATGTATTTTTTTCCATTCTGGTCCTTGGTCTTGTAGGGCGTGGCAGGGTATTAATTTTGGCAGCAATTAGCCTGCTAGTTATGGGTTTTGGGATGGAAGTGATGTTAATGATTTATAGTTTTGTGTTGTTAATTTTGGGGTAGCGGTGGCTATTTAAAAACCGCAAATGGAAGAGCAAAATTATTTTGAGCTACCAAGTTTGTTTGTAAATTGCATATTTCTGCTTCTTTACTAAGTTTTTCTTAATGAGTATTACTTTAAGTAAAAGTATTAAATTCAATGAGACAATAAGGTTAGATTACTCCTATTCCATTTCTATTAAAGTAAAAAAGTGATAAGTACCCTTTATTTGCAAAATATTTTAATTGCCCTTGTAAACATTACATCCTCACACCTTATCATGGGAACCTAACACTTTTTTAAGCGTTATTCGAAACGATAACTCCATTTCCTAAATTAACGAACATGACACAATCAGGCCCCTTTTTACAAATATTTTTATCAAAGATTTCTTTTTGATTATGAACCTTATTTTGTGTGGAATACAGGTTACTATTAGTGGAGTTAACGGGTTTTTATGGTATTGTAGTGTCATACAGGGGTACGATATGAGAAATGTGGGTTCGAACAATAAAATAAAACGGTGGAATGGCCCGCTACGGTGCTGCGGGGTTCAAATCGATTAGCGCCGTGATAATAGTCTTAAGAGAGGGTGTCTAGCAATTCGTATGATATGAGACTTATCTAGGAGCAACTGAGCTTTAGAAAAACTAAACTCATTATCTAGCGTCGTTATATTAACTTAACAATCAAGTTATCCAAAAGACACAATATTAACCATATTGAAGATAATTTTGATAAGAGTAAGTAGGTTAAAACCTATTTAGCATTTTCGAGTGTAAAAATATTACGATGATATTTTACAAAATTTAAGTAGATACCTATATTAAATTAGATATTTAGGTTTTCAAATATTTGTACCATAACAAAAATGAATTTCTAAACGGATCTTAAAAATATAACATCCAATACGACATATATTATAAGCGTAAATAGATAGTAAAATCCCTTAGAAGATTATGGAGTAAGCTTCTTAATAGAAATTTTGCTTGCGTCCGAATTCCAAAGAGAACGATGGTCCCCTCTAATCCTCGTTTGATCACTTGATCAATTTGCACTAAGTCTCGTCTATCGCACAAACGGTATCTTAATCGCTTTAGTATTTTTGTTATTAACAAAACAATTTTTCATTACTGTTTTGAGTGAGTCATCTGTGTTTTTATTTGTATTAATACTTTAAGTGGATTTGTTCTCGTTGTAATTTTTTTCTTTTAAAAATCACCGATAAATAAATTTTGTTATCTTTTTATCAAAATATTTTAATAACGATAAAGTAATGGAACATCGTTCGCAATATAAAATCACCCAATAAATATATCCAACCCAAATATTTCCGGATCCAATTAAAAAACCATTTGTCATTTTCACCAGAACAATTTGACGCCGACATATTTGTGTACAACACAAAAGGAATTAAATAGACTAGTGCTGTGCCTAGCAGGGAATAAAAATAAATCATTCATAACACTCAACACTTCGCAACGAATCGATTCAAAAAACTACGTTCACTGAATCGATAACAATGAAAATCGCTATAACAAAAGCATCCGTTTCGTTTAATTTGAGATATGAGAGGTGGGCGACATTTTATTTAAAATTATAATAATAATTTAATTATAAATTAAATTAAATTTTATGATTTTATTAACTAGATTTTTGTTTGCGATTATTTCAACATACCTTTACAATTAATTTTACATATTATTATTAGGTGAGCTATTAGGTACCTACAATAATTCCAGAGCGTATTATCATATATCACTTATTGATTAGTGTATATTATCATTTTATATTTTTAACAAAACTATAAAAACATGGTCATCGCCGTTTTCACAAGCAAAAGAGCCAAAAAATAATCGCGTCACTCACAGTTTGCACCAAACATCTAGAATGAAAATCGCCATAACAAAGAGCTAAGCTTTGTGCAATAAAAATATAAATAAACGGTAGAACAATGACTCTTAAACGCATTGTTTTATAATGAACAATGAATGTACTATTAAATAGCCCGGCCGTCCTAAAGTAATCGAGTGTTATGAAGATGTCAAAGTGCGTGGACACACGAATGGTATTTGAAATGTTTTTTTTTACGATGGTCCTGATATAATGTCACATTTATTGTATTCAGGAAATTTCAAGTAGGTCAACAACTTATTGAATAGTATTTAACTAAAGAGTTATATTAGACTACAAACAAAAAAAAAATGTTCACTTTAATGACACCTCTTGAGCTTGAGATGTATAACTGAGGTATATAAATGAGACAAAAAGCTTAGGAAAAGCAGTAGAGCAAACATTAAAGTTTATTTATCATCGTCGTGAAGTTCACGATGATCGTCAAGTCGCATACTTCTGTAAGTCCGACAGGACTTGCTACTCGAGCGTACACGCCTCACAGAGCCAATAGACCACAACAGACGGGGCCCTATAGGGCTGATGTTCAACTGGGGCTGCGGGTTAAGCGTAATGAGTCACCGCGGCCTCGGCCCAGAGCAGGAGAAGGAACGGGGGTTTTTAGTCAGTAAGAGTCTGACACTCTCTCTCGCCTTACCCTGGGTAGTAGAGTTCATATGATGTACTTGCTAGGTTCCGATCCCGCACACTCGTGTATTAGAAGCGAATGGCAGAACCTGTGGCCCATTACAAAATTTTAAAATAAAGTTTCCTACTAAGTACGAGTATATCAGATTTTTAAGCTTATTAACTTACTCAAAAGGTTTAGTTATAGTATTAATACGTAATAACGAATACAACATTAAAAAGAAGCGGTTTTTATAACCCTAAAAATTATACAAATTTGAACAAAATTAACAAAACACTACGTGTATTCACAAACCAGAGAAAATCGTTTCCAATGAATCGATAAACAACAAAGTCACAAGTAAAATTTCTTTGAAAGTTTCGCGGACAAATAATAAGAATTAGCGACGTTTTATTACAACCAAACACAGGGTTATGGTGTAAAATAAGAAACGATAAAACACAGTGCTGCGACTTGCTAAGTATTTACACGGAAAACATCAGCATTTTGTAGCTGTTTTATGAATAAACAGTGAGTGGAAGAAACTAGACACCCAAGTTATGTAAGGCAATATTTTTGTCATGTTTTTTTAAATATTTAACTGTGCCTCATATTACTTGGCTTATTAATCTTTGACCAAGAATGAACCTTTAAAAAACCCTGATAACTTCTGCACTGATTTTTCGTCCAATCTTGCCACACGCTTACTTTGTTCCCGTGTGTGGATGAGGCACCAAACACAAATAGATTTGCACATCAGACAATAATTTGCCTTCAAACAAAGTGTTACTTCGAGCTGAAATTGAAGCCACGATACGTTCGTCAGTTGTTTGTTTCCCAATCATTTGTCAACCGTGCGATAAAAATTTATCAACTTCCCTTGACCAATATTCAGACGATTTGCTTTTTCTGCTCATTTCATCAAATCTGAAGAAGGCGAAAGCACTTTTTCCCAAAAACAATTTGTTCTGAGGAAAATAAGATGTAAAGGAATACATCTAATTTTCTCTTAAATCTATTAAATAACGAACGCATTAAGGATACAATGCTAACATTGCAAAAGACAACAACAAAAGCTTTTTTATTTTCATTCATAACAAGTCAGCTTCAAATACTCTCACAAGCAAAAGATTCCCATCGAATCAAACACTTGTACAACATTTGCGAACTATTTATCTATAGGTCAACAAAAGCAATAAAACTTTGCAAATAATTATTCACAGCACCAACATTTGCATAAAGTTAAACTCGCACGCGATACCGCCATAGAACGGCAACTTTACTAAAACGGAAATCCATTAATGTTTTTAGTCGCTCACATGTCACCCTTATCGGGAACGAGGAAGCAATGTATGTTGTACAAGCCAGTACAGTTGTGAATGAGGTTCGGATTTCAACGTCTAGTGGAATGGGAGGCATCTGTATTAACGCGGAAACATAGTAAGTAAGAAAGTTCACTGCCTTTTTGTTAGTAATCATGTTTTTAACGACCATTTTGTAAATATTCATAAGAGGGAATAAGTGAGAACAAAACGTATGTTTAACAAACACACGTATATGATTGAGATGCTTTTTTTGTAAATTGCTGTCTTTATCTTCTTTTAGTTTTGGATCTCAAAAGTATTCTTCGTTTCTTTAAAATCAAATGGAAAGCTTTTTGTTTAAATGGTACCTAACTATTCTTATTGTTATCCATTATTGCAAAAATTTAACTCAGCACGGAAACGTCTGAGAAACCAATCAAGCTATTAAATTTTAATTAGCACCAATACCAACCGGTGCAGTTGAACCGTCAAATCGTGTGTTTCCATGCGAAACGTTATCGGGCCCTTATCTCCCGCTTACATACGCACGATAGAGTTTCTCTAATCACCTCATCGCTTAGCTCGCCATAGATGCCAACGCTGATAATAACCTCATGGTTTTATACCCTGATTCGAAGGGAGACGCAGATTAGGCGCAATTTGCCATAGCCTAAAATAAGATAGCTCCTATAAAGGGGTTTAACGATGAATGGAATTGGTTTAGATTTTATGGAGAATGGATCCGATATGGCTGATATTGGATTCCGGTGTGGTATTGTATTGTTGTGTTGTGAAGGGACTGGGTGTGTATGTTGTTAGTTGAAGATTTAAATTGAATGAATGAATGTCATAATGGAAATTCAAAACGTTATGTCAAGTCTACTGAAACTATTAGCGATAGATATTTCAATAAACTTTATGTTCGAGAGAAATATATGAAAGTACATTTTGATTACAGATAGTCATAAGCTCCAATAGAATCTGCAAACATACTCCACAAAAAAAATCTACACTATCATGTATTCCCAATCACCCCACAACGGGCACATGTAACCGAAAATCCACCCTCATTACCCAAACGTATTTCATCCTGGGCATTATGCCAAACATTCGTAGATTGATTCAGATACAGGGCAGGTCGAGCTGTATGCATAATACATGTGACCTTACGATCATGGTCCCTGAATATGAGAGCAACTGCCGTGGCCTGAAGGGTTTTGACAGACTCCACTGTATTATCCTAGCTACAATTCACATGGAAATTCCACCAGTATTTCTGAGCTCGGGCACGGAATAAAATATTCGTGTGTTCCGTATGTTGCTTTTGGAGTGACGCATTACCATATCTTTATTATTTGATGAGAAGAGAAATTATTATGCAACGGATGTGTGTAACGTACTATGATATGCATGCTAAGCCCAGGAATTTTCATTTCAACCCGCTAATGATTAAACCCTTATGATCTCTAAATTAAATTCGTTTCGTGGTTGTTTTCACGTACGCAAATTTAGTTAGTGTACTATTAAAATTGTATAGGACAGTGAACTGGGTAAATTAATTTCCAGTTATGTGAACTCGCAAACTTGTAGTGTAAAGTGGATGGACCATTTCCTAATGCAAAATCAGATCTTGGCAATAAGCCAGTAAAATGCAATGGTAAAAATAAATCCTTGCATACATCAGTGAAACAAAAATTCACCGACAGAAACAAATGAGCGCGGCGTTCTTCAATTGTCATTTGAAATCCACACGGTTATAAACAGGATCAGGGGATCACACCACATCGCCAGGCTCACACAAAGCGGTCGGCCATTATTCAAAACACATACTTTATAAAATCTCAGCACACTTTTCAAACAAGTTGGAACTGTTTAATCATATTTCCTCTTTGATATTCCACGGAACAAAATACCAACTAGCACAAAAGCTTAGCGCTTGTTCAAAAATAGTTTCTGAACAAAAATTGCATAACAAGTTTCCTGTTTGAGGATAGTTGCATATGATAATGCGTTTCTTCGCAACAGCCTGGATTGTTTCAGTTTCAGCGTTCGCAAAGGATCAGATTCCTGAAGTATTTTTGTGTGAATATTTGGTTTATGCTTTCGCATGTTTGTGTAACTTTATGTGATAGGCTTATTTTGCACTGTTTGTGAAAGATGTCTTACACTAATAAAATTTCAATAGATACTATAATAACTTTCGTCTTAAGTCTCTTATTTATGAAGATTTCTAGTATTTCTGCTAGCATTTGAATATTACAACCAGTAGTTGATCAGTCTATCAGTCTGTAAGTGCCGACAGCAAAGGTCTCTTCTCACACGGAAAAGGTTCGAGCATTAATCAAAACACTTGCTCAAGGCGGATTAGCAATATCAAAGTTATAATAAAAAAATATAAGTTCAGTTTTCCTCACGATGTTTTCCTTTACCGTATAATTATTATCTGTGTATAAAGTTCATACGACAGGGAAAAGGTGACATTGGAACTTGCCTAGCGCTTTAACTCTCGGTCCACCACGACGTTAATCTACATTACACAATAATGATTGAGAAAACAATACATAGTAATGGAACAACAACTTATTGTGTTTAATATTTAATTACAATTTTCAGCTTCCGTCTCACATAACGTGAGAATTCTCTAAATAAAATATGAGTAATTTAAAATAGAGTGGAATGCGGAAGGTCTCTGAGGCTTTACAATATTGCAAGTGCCGTGATTCTCTTTGCTATATTTCAATCTCCAGGAAATCTCTAAGATATAAAAAAATTTAATTGATAAATAGAAATACAAAATATAAGCATAATTTTCATAGCATAGCATTGAAAATAAATAATCCAGAACCTTAAATTGGTAACAGATAGTTTTAATTGTCTGATGTCTAATGACATTATTTTTGATGCAAGCCTTACATAACACAGGACTATCGACGAAAAAAAAGTAAGGTTAAAATTTAAAAATACAAACAAATTCTTGATACAAATCAGCTTACAATAACAAAGAAAAAACACAGGATGTTATATAATGTAAAAATATTCAAATTTATTTAATGTTACTGCACTTACATGGTGCATTGCATTAATACTGACCCAGTGACCTCTTAGTTTTACTCTGACCCCGGCGCGACGCTGCAGTGCGCGCCTTATAAAAATGGATGACGACGTTTTTTTTAAAAAATGGAACTCGGTTTACAAGGACTGTGTTTAGTCTGGGGCCATGTTACGCTTGTTCAACTAGTTTAAGGAAATGCTCTTTGATAATACAGTGGTGGTAAACTGTGAGATTTTTTTATGAGTTAATTAAATATTGATATTTTGGAAATTTAGGGATTAGAGGAGGGGAAGGGAGGGCCTCCAGTCACCTAATTAACACGGTGAAACGCCCATTTTCTGCAAGGCCGTGATATCACTCCTGTCGAGCTGACCCCTTTCGTACCAAAGCATGAATCTTCTACACTTAGTATGGCTCTCCCACACTTGTGATTGTTAATTTTAACAGTGAGAACGATTTTTAATTTTTCGAAATTGTTCTTACAGTTTTAATAATCCTTGTTTTCAAAGTGCCGTGATATAAAAAAATTATAAGGTTCCGCGGGGGATTTGTAACAAGCTACGAATGGATCATTAATAAACTAAATACATAGTGTCAATGCAAACTAAAGTAGATCCAGAAAAAACATAACTAAAATAGGGAGATACTTAATGAAAAGTCCTAAAGACCTAAACATCTGGTAAAGGATTTGACTCGACATCGGACTAATGAAGGCCACTGTTTCGAATTGTCCTAAAATATAGTGGAACAAAACAAACGGAGCTTACAAAGGAATTTCTGGACCGTAAGCAACCAGTTTCCGAACTATTAATTCCTAATGTAGATAATGAGAGTGTTTGAACTGAATCAAACGTTGGAGCCAACATTTTTGCCAACGTTTTTTTGGCAATTCTTATTAACTTTGTTCATTTTGATATGGTTTTTATTGATATGATTGGAAAGTGTTAACATCTCATTATACAAGTGAAATAAAGGAATAATTTTGTTCGTTATATTTAACATGTTGGTAGCATTGTCATAAATTATCATCAATCATCAACGCGTCTCCGTTCACTACCCCTTCATCTTAAGCCATTCGAATCTAACCATCTAAAAAGACGTTAAAAATGAAACTATCGTATACGAAATATTTGAATATTGTTTAGAAAACACATTTATTAAATATATTGATAAAACTTTGTACCCAGGGAATGAGAAAATTGTTAAACATGAGACGGTTATTCCGTTGAGAATTTTACGAAAAGTAATTCTGTTATCCGAACTTAACGATGTATTTATACTTTGCTCAACAATTTTCTCAACGAAATTAGTAGTTTAACTTTATTTAAAGTGAATAAGATAGCCGTTAAAGAAACAGATAGAATTATTAATGAATTTATTTCGAAGGCAACTTTGCTCAAGGTTGAACAAAATCATGAAGAAAGTCTAGTTTTCCTAATTATGCTATTTTAAGATGAACACAATATTATTGATTTATTTTGCAATGTCTGAAATCCTTCTCATACAATTCGATGGGGTCAGGATCAAAACAGACACCAAGTATAGTCAAATTTGCCTATAAAAACAATAATTTGGGTCCAAAGTTTACTCTTTTGGGTTCCCTATCAAGGATTTTGGATTCGAAACCAGAAACAAAATCACCTAAACTACATCCCTGATTATTAATTATAGTAAGAACAATATTATGATTATTCACACATCAAGGCGATAACAACCACATTGCTTTTCAAACGATAAAAAGTCGATGAGATTATCACACATCAAGATGACAACGAACATAGAAATCTCAATTAGATTTCATCATCTCTAATTAAAATAAAGAAACTACTTTGAACTGACACAACAAAACGTGACTTAACTACTGCATCCTGATCAAGCGATAGCCGTAGTCATGTTTAGAAGCAAAAAAATCTACGAGAACCCAACGGCTTTCTCTGCAGCATCCAATCAACCAATTATAAAACTTTACGGAGAGGATTTAGCCCATTATTTCATTGGAGGAAATTAACAATTGTGTCCAAATAAAGTTGTTGAGTAATTCCGTCATGTCAGTTATCGTTTGTCTTGCGTTGTTAAGAGGACGGGTTGATTGACTTATTTATTGGACGCCGGACTAAATGATCGGGAATTAGCTTGTATGACGTTTTGATTGAACCTTTGTTGTGGAATGTCACGGCTTTGTTTAAGGTTTTTTTAATCTTCTCTATTAATATAGCCAGTAGAGTACATTTATTGATTTTGAATTGCGTCTGTTAGTTTGTATTCGATATAAGGTTTATTTCAATTGAATTTTAAGTTTACAACCATTTCAACTGTACTGTTGAGGTGTCTCTCTATTTGACTTTGATGAGAAGTTTGTTATAGTATGTGTAGTAGTTTTGTTTTGTTTTGAAACAAAACAAATATGACATTGCACAAATATGAGATTCCCATAAAATTTCACATTGAAGGATATTTCTAATCATTACACAAAACCTTTGCAAAAAGAACGCATGATGCACACAAAACAAAATTTCGATGTAGTACCGCTGAAAAAGGGAAACATTTCGCTGTCATAGGTATAAAAATAATACATATAACCCTTTGTACGGCACGCAAGCAACGTTGATACTTTCAAGGTGGCCATTCCAGCCACCTGCCCTTTGATCGTGATTCGAAACCAAACAGTCTTGGTACTTGTTTACAGAAAAACGCTTTATGATCAAATAGAACGGCTTACTTATTTTAATCGATGGTGCTCGAACCCTGTATGGCGTTTGTTCCACCGCCCAAGGAAAAGATAAATATCATAACGTTGGATGTTCATACACAATATTGTTAGTTTGTTTAAGAGAAATGAAAGATACTGATGTAGTTTTATGACTGAGAAATTGTGGAGACTTTTTTAAATGTCAATAGATTTTTTATCAAAGCTTCTTGGGTGTGTGTGTGGTCTCTTTGAACGTGTTTAAAATTGCATATGCATTACATATCTTGGTTCCTTTATGTCTCATGTATCGGTATAACCGCATGTTTGCAGTTGAAAAAAGTAAGATGGTTGTTTTTCTCAATTTCTAAATTTTCTTCGTAACTGTTCACTAATTTATTTATTTACTATTACATTTTTCTACACTATGATTATAGGAGTTTCACAATTTGACAGTCAAGATTACAGTATTAAGTAACATAATATTTTACATATAGAAAAATCCATTCAAGAAATACAAACTAATTAACGTAATACAACGACTAATTAACATTACTTATATCGATTAACTAAGAAAAATAAATCTAAACAACAAAATTAAAATAATCGGTATCATAATTTTAATTTAATTTAAATAAAAATACTTTTTTTGAATTCTCCTGATGGCATTGTAAATGTGTCAATTGGACTCAAATTTAAATTTACCTTGTATCTATTACCAGAAATTATATAGGTGAAGAGGGTGTAAATTTGCAATAAACCTTTGCCTACCTCTTTTGAAATAAAAAGTAAACGTCTGGATTCTGTTCAGCGAATAAATACTCCTTTTAATTTCAAATCCGATTCGGTGCAATACTTAGACATTATAACAGTGTTTATCGAGTTAGTAGTTCGTTTGTTTCAAGCCCACGCATATCAAGCAATTTGTTGTAGACTGTCGTGCTAAGAACAATCGCGTTGTTAAATTAACTGTTTAGTACTGATAATAATATCATGTTAATTTTACTGGGGAAAGGATTAACTGTAGTGGTATAAGTTATAAATACAGGGTAAGTAAGTTTCAGCCGGGGTTGCGGGTTAAGCGCAATGTGTCACCGCGGCCTCAGCCTATAGCAGGAGAAGGAACAGGGGGGTTTTTAGTCAGTAAGAGTCTGACACTCTCTCTCGCCTAACCACGGGCGAGAGAAGTCATTTGATGATTTTCTCATGACGTAACAAAAAAAAGAGGTAAGTAACTTTGCCAGCAATAAAAATATTTAAAAGAAGAAATGTACATGATCCACTAGTTTTAATAACAACAAAAAAATGAAATAGGAAGTAAATTGCACATAGCATGAAATGTGGTTGTTCTATTGTTCATATAAAACAAATGTTTATGATAAAACCTCCAACGTATTCCCAATTTTTATAAAAAATTAAATACATATAAAATTTCAAACAAAAAAGGATCAGCAAACAATATCTTCGCCAAAACCCAAGCAATCGTTCAAAACAAACGCTAAGTCCAAAGTTTTGTCGCGACTTGTACAAGTCATTAAACTGTTAAATTGTCAACTCGCCTTCATTGTGGAAACTTTAGTTTAACTACACCGGAACACTGTCAGCTGTAACTTAACGAAGGAAAGTTTACCAAGATAAGTGGGTCGTTACTTATTATGAAATAACTGATATATCGATCTAAGAAGTTACAGAATGCTCTGTTTCTGTTGCTCAAACAATTATTCAATATCCAGAAATGTAATGTTAATAAAATTTTTCTTTGACCAAAGTTTTTACTTGACGAGAGTTTTGTGTTTGAGTTTTTTCGTGTCGTTTTCTGTTCTAATTTACAATAAAGATACCTATAATTATGTATGTACCTATTTATTTTTGTAATGATTTTTTAAATTTAATTTAATTTATTGTTGATGGTATGCAATTAGCGCCGCCCATGGACACTCGCAACGACGGAGGAGTTACGAGTGCGTTGCCAACCTTTAGGGGATTAGGGATTTGGAGATTTTGGAAATGAGGAGGGAATGGGGGGAGGAGAGAGTTGGGCCTCTGGTAACCTCGCTCATACGGCATAACACAACGCTGTGGTTGCTTCACGCCGGTTTTCTGTGAGGCCGTGGTATCGCTCCTGTTGAGCCGACTCTTTTGTGCCGAAGCATGGCTCTCCCATACGTTCACATACATGTAATATGTATGAGTTCTAAAATTTAAAGACACTTTTAAGAATAACGAAGTCCAATTTTATAGTTCGAATCGTATACTGTGTGCCTACCGAACAGGTTATGCTTGGAGTAATTCCTAAAAGAAAATGTTTAAAAATAGATCTAATGTCAAAAACAAAGTTTTACCATAGATATCAAAGTAAATACCTATTGTTATTTTTATTAATCACTTAAAAGTGTAACTCCCTATGCTTATTTCTTCTTAGAAAAACAGGAACATGATTTACGAAGTCAAGCGAATTGTTTGAAAGGGTTTTGCATTCGCAATCATTACGTGATTACCTGTCTGCTAGCAACCACGGTAGCTTAGTATTGTAATGCGTGTTCGTGACATCGAACGCACGACCTCTCGGTGTTCAAGCTGAGGTAACTTCTCTTAGGTACTTGAGAGCTGTGGAAAATAGATCACTATTTTTACTAAGCTAAGTTAGTTAATTGAATGTCAAGTGTCATTTTTAGTTAAATAGGCACTTATACATTGGTAGATTTATTGCTGTGTAACTGAGTGGTTTTATAAAACGTGTGTATCACTCTTTCCGCTCTGATCATGGCTTTCGCATTTTTCTTATAAAGATGAATTTGAAATTATTGTGATCGTATGAAATTTTACTAGACAAACAATCGGCCCCCGCTTGAAAAAACTCTACTTAATGAGTAAAATAAACTTAAAAAGTTTCGATTTGAACTTTTTTAAAGCGTACTTTTTGTCGCATCTTGTGCACATTACAAAAGTATTAGCTATATCGAACAAAAAAAACCCTACAAAGAACTACACAAACATCCATAAGCAACAAAATCTCTGTAGGAACCAGCTTCGTTACTACAGAAATCCTGCCCTTTAGACAATGCTAGTTTGTTACACAGTTAAACGCGAAGGCGCCAAGGGAGGCACGTTAATCTGACAAGCAACAACAGAGTTGCGGCCACTGGCTGACTTAACGGCCCCTGTCACTCCGCCAAGTAACTTTCAATTAGGCCCTACCCCCGCATCCCAACCGCACCGATCCCATCACTAATGTAAACCTCCAATTTCAACCTCTACATCGCTCGCCCAACAACAGATTACAAACCCGAAGACGTTAATGAACTTGGCAATGGACCCAATACTTAAGCCCAAGGAATTGTAAACGTTACGCAGTGTAATCGTGGCTATTCTTAGCAATTAGACAAAGCAGAAATTAGCAAATGGCTACAGTACTGTGTGGGTGCTCTCTGGAATCTTGTTAGGGGTCGAGTGACTCAGTCGAGATTACAACAAAGCCTAAATGCCTCGTCCTTGTTTTCTTAAAGACCAATTTGATTATAAAATTTCAATTCTAATACTTAAGTTTAAGCTAAGGTAATTCCGTTGAAACAATTTAGCTAATTATGAGGACAGGCTGTGTCCTCTAAGTATTAAGGGCAATAAAGAGCTAATTAAATATTAATTCTCTCATAAAATGTATTTCGGAGAATTAGAAATTGGATTAGATTATTATAGATGCTTTAGGCTTTGATCAATCAGATTAATTTGATTATGCTGTATCTTCAGAAAGACTAAATTTAATAAGAGTTCTCATTTATGTATGTTAGTATGTATCAAAAGTCACACATTCTCAATATCAATTTCGCACAGATCCAAAATAAATATTTAGGAGATAAGATTGACACTTCTAGATAAAAAGAAGCGACCGCGGTCGCAACTGCGACCACTGATTCGTTTGAAATATTTGTCGAACCTCAAACACCGTTCTAAGAAAGTAATCACTTCCGAACTGGGCGAGTGTAGATCAAATAATCGCTTTTGACCAGAATCAATATTTGAGACCCAAATGGTACGTTTGCAAAGGATCGATGTGATTTGAATAAACATAGGTACAGTTACGAGGAATGATCGCTATCGATAAAATTTGAATCTACATGATTTGCTTGTTGATTTTCCCGTTTTGTCTATTTTGAATTGCTAAGGTCGTGTCAATGCTAATAGCGGCTCTCTTTGTATAGATTCAATGACTACGTTTCAAACTGTGTAGTTAGGTACTGGAGGCGTGTGACGTAATTGGCTACGTGGCAAACGCAGATTCTACAATATTAAGGTATAGCATAAAATGTTTTGCGCAGACACTCTTGTCTTTACGCTGTGAAGAAGAAATCACTTTGGATGTTTTCTTCTTGTCGTGTGATCCTTACTTTACCGATCAGGGTAAAGCTAGTAGTCGTTATCTCTCCCCAGTAGTTAATAGTTTCCATAAATCAATTCTGTTAATTAATCATTTATGTTCAGTTATTTGAATCTAAATTGCAACAATTCAGAGTATGAAATTAACACAATACAAGTAGGCAGGTACGTAAACACCACTAAACTTGGCGCTAGTACCAACCATCTACATTTGTTCTGCTTCTCGTCTATATCTTCATTATATAAATTAATTGGTCTCCGTAGCTTTGTTATACAAATAAATCAATACCCAATAATCGTTATAATGCTAATTTATATTCCCATCAATCACTTAATTAGTACGACGCAAAGGCAACAAGAATCAATAATGATTTACGGTCTGTGTTTTAACACCTCCAACTAGGCTGGTTACACATCGAAAAGACTATATTGTACTCGTTAGAATGAATGGATTTTATAAATAATTTCTACGATTGCCTAAAACTCAAGAAGCAGATAATTTTTAACTTTTATATCATCTGCTGTGACATCAGCTTTTACTTTTTACGTATTTTAGACAAAACATTTTATAATACCGAGAAAAAGTGAAATACGAACAACTATACGTTCTAAATAATATTGTTTGGTACGAATAAAAAAATAATATGTTATAACAACAGTAAAGCCAGCAAAGTAAATAAGTCAATCGACTATTGATTTTTGCCGCTGATGCGCCATATTGTCTCGTTTAGTCCTATGAATTTCTACGACATCCAATTTACTATTTGGAGGTTCTATATCTGTATTATATAGAGCGAAATGAGTTTAGATGATATCTAAAAGAATTATAAACATTAGCTATATCTTAGATGGAATTAGGTTCAGCATTGTCAATCATAAAGAGAGAAGATAAGAGAAGATAATACGGAATAATTGCATCATTCAATACAGAAAAGAAGATGAACGATCAATTATCACAAATAAAATGTACTGTGTAAGACGGTTCAAAAGCAATGAAATAAGGACAATAGCATCCAACATCGAACAATGAAACCATTGTAAGAACGCCATTCACGTTAAATGACCAAGCATTAATTGCAAATTCAAGAGATAAGAATGAACAACTGCTTGTATGACACTTTCTCGAAGATAGCAATGTCAAATGTCAAATGTTGGTCGATAAAGGTGCAATATGTTTGTCCGGTCCAGCATTATCGTAAACAATAACGCTTTAACATTAAGCAATAGATGATAATGGAGTGAAAATTGATAGTAATTTGTTCGTAATAGTTGGAATTTACGAGGCTTGTTGGGGAAATTGTGGGGTATGAGTAAGCGATGTTTCAAAACTCCTAATAATGGTTGCTGATAACATCTCAAACTAGTATACTGAGCAATCGAAACCAGTTGGAGCTGAACTCCATGGAGCATTTAATCAAGAACATGACCAGTAACATGCTTTCAACATACTCCGGGATAACCTAACGTGTTAGAGATATCGTCCACTAAGCGACCAGCGTCGCTCCAATCTGTGCTGTCATCACGTCGTCCGCACACTGTAGGCGCTTCACCGACAACACAGGTGACAATGTCCTGCTGTCGTGAACCAACATATAGTTTGATTATTTTATTGTTTTAGAGTATTTTAGGGTCAATAGCGCATCGTATGCATGATAGAGGACGAGCTCTGTGACACGTTAATGCCTGCAAGCAATTTATCAATAGTTATTTGCTGATAAATAAAATTCATTGTACAGTAACTTCATCATTGTAAGAGAATGGCTCTAAACAGACATTAGTTGAGTGATCGACAGTACATCCATAAGTTTGTAAGATTACAGTTGTCTGGAAGTGCTGGCAAGATGCTTAGTCACGATCAGTAAGTGATAAGCAAAAAGCACGATCCATTTTCCTTAAATGACTTTTGCAACTGACACGGCAAAATGGCGTGATTTGTTTTGACTGATGCATCAGGTTCAATGTTTTGTTTAGTTTCTTAGTGGTATTTTATAGCTACGTTGCTTGTTGCTAAAATAAAATTTGGTATGACTTCAAATTAAGCTTTGTTAAGTCATACCAAATTTTATACATATATTTAGAAATTTACACAGTAACCAAAAGTACCAAAACCGTCAACATAGAAACAACTACACGCAATACAAATTAAATCTGATAAACAAAAACGGAATGTTGGCCAAAAAGGTAATCTAATATTGATATCACATTACTCTATTCGATTACACGGTTCAAACGGCCACTTACAAACGAGAATTCATTATGTCATGCTTCGACACATTTCAAAGTTATTTTGTTTCGAAGAAACGTCTTTGCTGCACACAATCGTTATAAATCCACGTTCGACCACGGGTATTTCTAGCGCCAGTTTTATTTGAGCTTCCTCTTTTACCATTATGTTAGCCTTAAGAGGTTTTATTGATCGGTCGTAAGTTCCTACATTATTGGTCATGGTGACTGCTTCAATGGTTTATATATTGTTTGTTGGCTATGCATAGTTATTTCCCTCACGTATATCGGAAAGGGCGTCGAACCTATATTGTTATTAGTACTGATATGGCAGTCTTTATAATAGTTAAAGCTATTTACATGATCTCATTTGCAAGTATGTTACTTGAGTCATGT
Organism: Spodoptera exigua; assembly: GCA_902829305.4. Taxonomy (NCBI): domain Eukaryota; kingdom Metazoa; phylum Arthropoda; class Insecta; order Lepidoptera; family Noctuidae; genus Spodoptera; species Spodoptera exigua. Next base: position 14,697,397 of record LR824605.2, read on the forward strand.
GTGAATCATGTTGTCACAAAGATTTTTCTGTTTGTTCGTTTCGGCGAAGATGTTTATTTTCGGATCGGATGTCTTTCTTTTGGGAATGTGGGAAGTATTTCATGGTAACGATGTACTGAAAAAATTCAAATCAATTTCAATTCGGAGCGAATTTGAATTCTAAACATAAGCTAAGGTTAACTTTACTGTACTCACTTAATGTACTCATTTAAGTGTGGGAGAGCCATGCTTCGGCACGAATGGGTCGGCTCGACCGGAGTGATACCACGGCCTCACAGAAAACCGGCGTGAAACAACCACAGTGTTGTGTTTCGCCGTGTGAGTGAGGTTACCGGAGGCCCAATCCTTTTCCCCAATCCCTCCCCAGTTCCTAAATCTCCAAATCCCTAATCCCTAAAAGGTCGGCAACGCACTCGTAACTCCTCCGTTGCGGGTGTCCATGGGCAGCGCTGATTGCTTACCATCAGGTAATCCGTCTGCTAGTTTGCCGACCTATTACATAAAAAAAAATGTGGCAAAATGGGACAAACAAGATATTTTACTTATAGAGTGAAACAGTATTATACTCTTTTAAACCTAATAAAGCCTAAATAAAGAAATGAATAGGCTTTCTCAATTCCATTAGATCCGAAACTAATAATAAACCAACGCCAGGTATTAGATCTGATATCGATCCATATCGGGTAGACTAAAACCTCATCTAAATCTGTCTAGACTAAAATACACGCCGTCAGATTGAGAACTTTGATACCGACTACCTTCAAGGCCTGAGCAAAATTTCTGACTGACTCATTTAAAATTTATCAAAAGGTAAAATGCTTTGAATACTTTTGACAATGCAGAGAATGAGATGATGATGATGATGATGATGAAATCTTTGTCAAGTGCCATCTATAATAACTTTATTTTGTTAACTAAAATTCGCGGGTTACTCACGTGTAAATGTTGAGAAAAGCTCTACTAGTTTCGAACCACAGAGGGGTTCTTCCTCATGAGCAGCGTGCGCGGACGCGGCGACGTCGCGCAGCCTACTCTCGGTTCGAAACTAGTAGAGCTTTTCTCAACATTTACACGTGAGTAACCCGCGAATTTTAGTTAATTTAGTATGTCTCACGATAGTTATTATAAAAACAACTTTATTTTGTGTTTATAATTCATATTATTTTTAGTATTCATGAATATTCTTGATTATTTTAATTGGTTACTAAGTGTACCTATGCTGCCCATTGATTGCAAATTTTTTACACTCAACATTACTGTTAAGTAACTTAGCATTCTTATGATTTATTACCTGTTATAAGCATGTCAGCATTTAATAATCTACCAGAGGATATCAAGAAGTGTGACAATATAAATATGTATATTCAAAGTAAAACTGAAAAGACATGTGTGTACAACATAACGTCACAGATGTAAGCTATAATATTATGTATCTCATTTTAAGCGAACTGAGAATAAAGTTCTTTAAACCTATGTATCTACATATAATAGGTCTTTACCTATAAAATTGCCGTTTTGCAAGAAAAATCTTAAACGATTTTTTTGATTTAAAATGCGATGATAATGTAACACAAATCAATAAACAAATGACTACTTTTGGAAAAAAGAATCCCATGTTTTCAAAACAAAATTAATTAGCCTTAGCCTAACAAAAACTATTTTGATTTAAAATGGCCAGTACTGCAGAACGGCAAGTTCATAGGTAACCTATTATTAGCGGTGTTAGATATTGTAGGTTTTTCTACTATACGTCTATGATGACCATTCGTATGATATAGATCAAATATCTTTTTAGGATCATTACCTTCCATAGTGTTTTAATTAGTACACCAAAATTACAATCAACCATCTTTCTCATCTAGTTTATCATTATTAATGCACTATTGATTTTAATGAATAGATACTAGATACAAACCTAACTAATTTATTCATGTTAGAATTTCTGTCGTCAATTAACCATACATTGTAAGGTACTTATGAATGCTCATGTCTCGACAGCTCTCTGTTGCCAATACAAGAAACAAGGTAATACACAACTTCAATTATAAATTAGTTTCAGTAGAACACAATTTACTAATAAACCTTATAGAAAGCGGCGTCTATTCAATGCTCCATTCATTCTATGAATGCTATCATTAATAATCTTTTCTGTTTCAATGTAGTCAGTTCCCGTATGTCCATTTGTTAATTTGACAAGTCTGAAATTAGAATTATGATTGGTTTTATTTATTATATCAATATTGAAAAGTATTTTGCCAACTTTGTGATTGATTGTGGGCTTTTTTGCTTTTTTGCCGAAATTTTCCTTTGTTTTGTTATTTTTAGGTACTTGTGGTTAAGATAAGCCAAGTGAATGAACTTCCCGTATTTTTTTGCCATCAAAAAGTCATTTCTGAATGTTCCATAAACTAGGAACTCTGGTATTTAGGAATAGTAAGAAGTGTAAAACTCTCTACTCGCTCTGAGACGAAGAAATCAGTTAATAGACTAGCTGGCCATAAGAATTCCAAAAGAAATAAATGCTTATGAAAAAAAAAATACTTAGTAACATTCTCTTAATATTACGTGGCATGTTGTGTTCTGTATTAAGAACATAAAGACGATATTTATAAAATTCTTATAAAGATTTCTGATACAATACAAGCTCTATATTAAAGCAGAACAGACATGTTTTAATAAAACGTTTTACGTTCAAACACTCCAATTCATATCTTCAATATTACAAACAGGACCCGACGTTTGCGTACCTACATACATGGCGTGGCGCCTCCATGTAGTCACATTTAAATATGTTCATGGAAATAGCTGTCCATTGTATGCCTAATTGATGTATTTAGCACCTGTCAATAGGAACATTTAACGATTTCCGACACATACATTATGCGTATCTACTTAAAAAAATCAAAGTGTGAATTCGCAGGAAGTTGCTAGTCACGAAACGAAAAAAACAATAAACCTTCTTTCCTATTCTGTTCCATATGAACCGTAATTAGTCGTGTAGCGTTAATGTTAATTATCGCCATGGGAAGACAGTACCAACACAGTTTATTGATCGAAGTTCGATGCCTGCTTGCTATGTGGCATGCATGCTAAGGGGCTTTTTTATGTCAGTTTCGCTTGAAGACTTTTTGTTAGAATGTATCATAGATAAATCCCATTGCAATGATCGGTTTTGTTGTGTTTTAATGGGAGTAGAAGTGTTAATGACATGTGAAAGAAAATTAAAATGGGGTGATTGTAAGATGGATGATGGGAAGCCAATAGCGAAGAAATAATTATTCTGATATATTGACAACTTTGAAATGGCACAAAGTAGAAAAACACTTCACTACCCATAGCCAAGTTTCTTTTATACTTGTCTGGAAGAAATCACCTACTGTGATAAAACCACCCATTGTAATCACAACATTATTTTCATGTCTCAAACGTGTATCTATTTTATGCCCGTGTGCAATAAAGTGTCTATAAATAACAAAGTCGTCAAAATAGCTATCAAAGATTGCATTATATTGATCTAAATCAAGATTAAAATCCTCGGCAAAAAACGTTTGAATCACCATCCATTATGCTTTTGCAGAATATTCAGGCAACAATAGTACAGCACAGCACAGATCACCTTCAACTCATTTAATATCGTGTACACATCTTTCCGCTGCGCTCATATAGGCCGATGTAGTAACAAATTAACACATACAACATTGCCCTTCAACCACAGTGCTTCATTGTTCTCTCTAGCAATTTGTTTACACCGAGAACCAGAACTTTTGGAGTCGTAAAATGGAGATCACGATTCCATTGGAACAGTTTTGGTTAGAGTTCCTTTTTTACAGCTGTTTATGCTTTTTGAAGTGTGAATCGTTGATTTTGTTCGTTTCTTAGAAGTTCTGTTAGTTATTTTGTTGTTTTCGTATTTAATATTTCTTTAATAGATGTTATGGTTTAAGTTTTCAGTGATTCGGTTTATCCTTCTTTATGCAGTGAGTATTGATCATTGCTCTAATCCTTCTGAAGAAGCTTGGGGACCTTGGCTTAAGGGGTGTAAGTATCAATTTGATTGCTGACTATCTAAATAACCGTTTGCAGAGGGTCAGAGTGGGTGATGCGGTGAGTGATGATGCTTACATCGCGCACGGGGTTCCGCAAGGCAGTATTCTTGGTCCCACTCTTTTCCTAGCCTACATCAATAGCCTTTGCAACCTGAAACTGCGTGGTGGTAGGGTCATCACTTTTGCGGACGATACCGCCCTACTTTTTCACGCGGGTACTTGGGAACAAGTGTTTTCATGTGCTCAAGAAGGCTTTAATAAGGTGAGCGAATGGCTGGCTGCAAATAAACTCACCCTTAATGCAAAAAAAACCATGTACATTCCCTTTTCCATGAGAAATAATCCAGAACCGGACTCAAGCTTAAATATCACATACATGACGGATACCAGCACTTGCATAAACCTAAATAAAGTAAAAGTAGTCAAATACCTGGGCATACAAATTGATAGTAAACTTAGCTTTCAAATACATATTAATACGCTATCCGCAAGAATACGTAAAATGATATTCATTTTTAAAAACTTACGACATATTGCGGAAACCAGCATAATCAACATGGTTTATTTCGCACTGGTGCAATCGATCCTAACATACTGCATCACATGCTGGGGTGGTGTCCCCAAAACACTTCTATTGAAGTTAGAAAGAGCTCAAAGAGCACTTCTAAAAGTCAGTCGCCATCTTCCCTTTCGCTTCCCAACAAAGGATCTGTATAAACAGTGTGAGGTATTAACAGTCCGGCAACTATTCATTCAGAACACCATTACTCGTAAACACGTCCAACTACCATATAATCCCACTAATCTCATTAATAAGAGACGCAAACATGCCGTGTGTCCGACCCAAATATCAAATACAAAATTTTTTCAAAGATTTTACCACTTTTTGGGAGGACACCTTTACAACAAGGCTAACAAAATATTGGATATCTATTCGCTTACTAAATATCAATGCAAACAAAAGGTGAACTGCTGGCTAAGAACCTTAGACTATGACGCCACAGAAAAACTATTACAAATCAACAGCTAAATAACCGTTCATTGATCTCACAATATTTACCAACTCACATTTACCCATATCATTACACCATTCTTACACCCATACAAAGACATTCAGACACAAATACAAACACCAGTATTATATTATTATCAGATATAATTGGGCGGAACGGGCTGAAAAGAAAACATGTAAATTTGTATAATTTGTTTATTAACCGCACATGCTACATTGATTATTTTATTACAATTTGATATTCCTATCTGTCTGAGATGGAGGCCTGGAGACCTGCAACACAGGTTACACCTAGTGCAGGCTCCAGTCTCCACAGCATAAAAAATGAATTCACTTAAAAATTGTAGTAGTAATTAGTTTTTGGCTTAAGTATGTTGTGGAGAAAATAAACGATATTTATTATTATTATATTATTATTTATTATTGCTTTAGAGTTCGAATTTCAATCTTTAATGTCCAATTTTATGGGATTAGATATGAGCAGCCGCACTTATAATGACTACTTCAAAAATAATAGACTTACCCAAAAATCATTGCACCTTAACTTTTTCATAATTCTCATAAACAGCTACAGAAGAACAGACGTCACTGACATTCCCGAGACCACAAAAGACGTTGATATTCTATTCTCAGCACTCAAAGTGTCTGAACACTCATTCCATTGCTAATATTCAACTTAAATGTTTAAATAAATCACACATATGTATTACATATTACTTATATGAGCTTCATTGTTGAAAGGAAACAATAGATACTTTAATTCCAAGTGGCTACTTGACTGAAGTAGTGTCTTCAAATCTTACTACTGTCTTACGCATTTGTAATGATTATTCACACTAGTCAATGGTTAGTTAGAATTATATTTTTTACAAATTGTTTTGGGTTTTGTTTTATTTTTAAGCTACATAAAAGTCATAAGATATCACTTCCTCTCGCCTCATGACGAAAGGGAAGTTTGATCCGCACTAAGCTAATGTCTGATTAAACTTACTCCTTCGACGAGTGTGGACGTTGCTACACGGAATTTTGGTAAATAGAAAAGTTCTTTTCTTTAACCATAATTAACCTTAAAACTCATTCAAGTTCAAACCTTCCATCTTCGAGAAAAAGGTCTTTATCGGGCGCCATTAACCAGACGCTGCTATAAATTTCATAATGACAGGAGAGCGGGATCGATTGCTCGTTAGGGACATTTAACAACTAATTCTTCTAAACTCGACGAAGTATTGAACTGTTCGTTAGAAGTTACCAGCGACGCCGGTGCCTCTGGTTAATTGTTAGAATCCAAAGTCCCGTACTAATGAACGAAGGAAATTAATTTTAACACGAAGTTTTCGCTCCGTAGTAACATAGGAAATAATGATTCAATCGATTTTGTTTTGACTGGCTGTTTCTTAGTTATGAAGTGAAGGGGTGAAGTTCGATGGTGAGCTGTGAGTTTTGTCGTGAATATGGCACTTTCCGAGTTATTATGTACTTTCTAAGTTTAGTTAGACACTACAGATATACGGTGAAGAACAAAAATGGCGAGGAAACCTGAACTTGTATGGTGTGTGCTCATTTTCTCTCCGTATGTGAAGATGCAACTCAGCAGTGGGCACTTATAGGCTGATGATGTGTGATATGAGTTTCAAAGGTTCAGGTTTGGTAGAAAACCCTGCTGCCAACTTTGTACCAAATGTGTAATCACTTGGTTTTTACGAAATCTAATGAGAAGAGAAGAGAGAGAGAGAGTTAGAAATAAAAGTGCCTACACAGTACAGCATTAATATAAAATAAGTGAAAACTTATATTTTTTTGAAAAGAACGTCTTGCTCACGTGACGTAACCGAGAAACGCTCTACTAGTTTCAAGTCACAACGGGGCCCATAAACATGATCGGCGTGCGCGTCGCGGTGACGTCACGCAGTTGGCTGCGTTAGTCAGTTATCAAGTAAATGAATAAATTTAGTATGTCTCACGATGGTTACTATTTAAAAAAGTAAAAACTTACCTACATTTTCAAAGAAAACGTTTCTAGCAAATACATGTATAAATGTTCCCTAAACGCTATTTAACTGCTGTACCAAATGACGGAGTAGGTTGTTTGGGAAACTTAATGCTAAGTGTGTTAGGTTTTGCCTATAAATATGATTGACTGCAGCCAATAAAATACGTGTTTATTAAACATTAGGCACCGTTTTGCATGTGTGTGTAGTGTACGGGCTAGTGTGTTATCGACTTGCGCAATTATTTTGCCGTTCTGAGTTTAGTAGGAGTAGAATGATATCTTTTTGAGTATGGGACTAAGGACTTAGAAAAAGGATTTTGTTTTAGCTGTTAACATCTTCCATTTTGTGATAATAATATGACGTGTCAACTGGCTCACGTAAATTAACTAAGAAGAGCTCTACTAGTTTCGAGTCACAGCGGGACTCTTATTCTTGTACAGTGTGTTCGTAACCGCCGTTACCGAAGGTGCTAATGATAATTGCAAGATCTGGTCGTCAGGTCACTTATTTAATTTCATCATCATCATCAGCCTATAAGTGCCCACTGCTGAGCAATGGCCTCTTCTCACACGTAGAAGGTTTGAGCATAAATCACCACGTCTCTCAATGCGGGTTGGCGATTTCAAACTTATAATTAGAAATTATAAGTCCAGGTTTCCTCACGATGTTTACCTTCACCTTTTGTCAGTGGTGTCGAAATAATCTTAGAGAGGATTATTAATTATTTAATTTATGTATGGGTATTATGTATAGGTCCTTATTTAATTTATTTTATTTTATTGCAAGTTACATGGACAAACTCATATCCCGTGTATATTATCATATTTAACAATAAACTAAAATTATTTACTTAAATTGATTTTTTACAAAAATGAATCTCGTATATCACGTTATAACTACGTGGTTAATCATATAAATTTAATTAAGCGTGCAATTATATAAAGTTGTTATTTTCATCTTAACAAAGTATAAAATGAAGTGAAGGATTTTATTGTAATTTATCTCTTTAATTGCCTAAAGTCATCGCGTAATGGCAGGTGAGGCTGTAAAATTAAGTTTTAATACTGCGGTCAGTTGGTCAGGGTGACACTTCAAACATCCGTTCGAAAGTCTTTAAATCTTCGAATATCAACAAACTCTTCAATAGGTTTTTTTTTGTGAAGAAAATCATCAAATAACTTTCCGCCCTGAGTGAGGCGAGAGGACGTCTCAGACTCTTACTGACTAAAAACACTCCAGTTCCAAGTGTGGGAGAGCCAAGCTTAGGTACGAATGGGTCGGCTCGACCGGAGTGATACCACGGCCTCACAGAATACTGGCGTGAAACAACCCACAGCGTTGTGTTTCGCCGTGTGAGTGAGGTTACCGGAGGCCCAATCCCTTCTCTTCCCCTATCCCTTCCCAATCCTTATATCCGCAACTCCCATCCCCAAAAGGCCGGCAACGCACTTGTAACTTCTTTGGTGTTGCGGGTGTCCATGGGCGGCGCCGATTGCTTACCATCAGGTAATCCGTCTGCTCGTTTGCCGACCTATACCATAAAAAAAAAGTTCCCTTTTCCGCTCTAGGCCGAGGGTGGTGCCTTATTGCGTTAGCCCCGCAACTCTGGCTGAACTTCAGCCCTATAGGGCTACGCGCTGTACCCTCGGGTCTTTGAATAGGCCTTGGAACGTCAACTCAACGTTAGCTAGGTACATCTATCTTTCAACATTGTTACACTACCAAATTGGACTATATCCGATATGATAGCTTTTCCTTAATAATTGATACTAGAAGTAAAAAAATATTGATAGCCTAAATTACAGCATTTACTCTTCGAAGCTGTATGGGATCTATTTTTCTGGTGATACGCTTCTTTAACAATTTCATTGGTGTTAATGATTTTTTGTCATTAAAATACAACCGTAATATTCCGAATCCCTAAAAGGAGGGCACAAACTGTAAGCAGAAAATATTTGTCAGCATTTCTTTTTTATGAGTCATAGATTACATGAATGCAAATAGTATAACATGTGTCTTCAAGGCCCAAGTGAATAGGTTGCTTATAGGTATACGTGCTTCATCGTAGGCTCCATCTTAGCTTACCACCAGGTGAGGAAAAGAACTAACCACACTTATTAGCTACCATCTGTTTACAACCCGGAGGCCCAATCCTTCCCCTCCCCAAATCCCTCCTAAATCCCTAAATCTCCAAATCCCTAAATCTCCAAATCCCTAATCCCTAAAAGGTCGGCAACGCACTCGTAACTCCTCCGTTGCGAGTGTCCATGGGCGGCGCTGATTGCTTACCATCAGGTAATCCGTCTGCTCGTTTGCCGAACTATTAAATAATAAAAAAAACCCCTTACCATATAGGTATAATTACATACATCAGCGACCTAATTCTCGTAATTAAATACTGTATATATCAGGAAACATTTATTTAGATTTATGGCCGGCAATAAATTTTATTGTAATGCATGTGGTGTTCCCTCAGTACCTTTATATACTAGGTACATTTAGTTTTGAACTGAATTTGCAAAATAACTTGGATGTGTAAGTATAAAAATTTCCAGAAACGTATTAGGAAGATTAGAATTGTTGATACATAATTAGTGTCCTAATTATTTTTTATATCATAAGATCACTCAATTTAGAGTGACCGAGTGCTAACAAAATTTTGTCACATCCCATCAATCATTTAATAAACTTTAATTAGTTAATAATGAAAGTGTAATATTGATGTAAGACTAGAATGGAATTTTGAACTCTGCTTTTGTTTTTATTGTATAACCCATATTACTTATTTAGGGCTGATTATTCAATAGTCAAATGTTATCTATACAAACAGCTGACGCGACAGCATCATAATTATAGCTTAGTTAACTTTTATCTAACCATTAAAAAATCAGTCCTAAGTTAAGATTCGTTTTTGACTTATCGTGTTTGCTTGGGGCTTTTTGAATTAATATAACACCAAGATGGTTTACCTTTAGTTAACTATTTAAACCATAGAGAGACCATAGATAGTATTTTTACAAATACGAAACACATAGCAAATTGTACACGACGTCTTACAATGAAATACCACACAATAGTACATGACTAGCCAAATCTATAGAATCGTAGATATAATTAGAGATATACCTACAGACTGAAGTAAAAAATATTAATAGTATGGATAATTTTAATTGCCAAATGTGTTAATATAAAAAGTCTAATTGTCTGTCTGTGTGGATTGTGGCTGGCTTTGAAGTGAGCCGGTATGACACAGTGGTAAAAAGTACGACTGGTATATTAATAGGTAGGTACTATATTTCTTTTATTAGTATTGCTTTTTTATCCTTATTTATTGAAGCTTAAGCGATATTTTGCAATGCCAGTAATGTACATTAAAGTTAATATTAAAAGCTTTAAAAATTGTTAATTAACAACCTATCCCTAAAATGCGGTGCTAGGTAGTCTTCAAGAGATAATTTATGCTTAAGATAGTTGTAAAAAAATACGTTAGTTAAGGCCCAGTTAGCATAAAGTGACAAAAATTATATGTTAAAGTTTTCCTGTGCTCTTGAAGGTCTATAATTGTGTCTTAACTGTAACAAGCCAATTTTATAAACAAAACCAAACATTATTGTAAGCAAATAAACATTATTAATACGAATATGAAAAGAAGAAACTCAGCATGCAACTAAACACACTGTTCTACACAGTTAGATAGGTAACAAAATGGCGCGAAGCTAGTGTTTAATTCCAGTCTAAATATTTGTGCCCCAAAACCTAAATACCTAAGTTAAGCGTATACTGTTCATGTTATTACATAGAGAATGTACTAAAAATGTAATAACAACAGATTACTATTATTACAATACAGGGTTTGGCTATTTACAACTCGCTCCATTCAACGAGTATTTATTTGTTAAGTGCCATTAAAATTCAACTCTATACAACTTTCAACAACAACATCCTGTAGCTATGGAAATTTTATATTTCGAACGAATAGTTGAGTACGGTGAAAGAGAAAATTCTTCAGAAAATTATGGAAAAATTTATTCTCTTCATTACCTATTTATGAGGAATCGATAAAATATACCTAATTAGGTGGTTCGTTAGTCTACAATATAAATAAATAAATTTTTATCATTATGAGCAGCTCTAGGCCTTCTCTAGTTTCCATACTTAACACGCTAGGCAAGTGTGTGTTTTATGCTACAGGAGAAGTTACGAATGCATTGCCGACTTTCTCAGGGCTAGGGATGAGGGAAGCAGAAGCATTGGACCTCTGGTGTATCTTAATATACGGCGAAACACAAAGCTAGTTGTTTCACACCAGTTTCGTGTAAGGCCGTGATATGGTCGAGCCGGTCCATTCGTGCCGGAGCGTGGCTCTTCCATACTATTTCTTTTAGTTAGTTAGGCTGCTTCAATACGGTTATAATCCATCTGCTTCACCACATGGCTCGGGAGGTAATTGTTATTTATCATCTACAAGTAAATTGAAAAATATTTTATGACATGTTATCATGTTTTAATAACATCATCAGTAAAACAGGTGTTAAGGGAGTTTGAAAACTTAACCATTACCTTATAGTTTCTAAGATACAAAAATGAGCATCGGTTTAATCCGTAAGATTAAAAAAAACTTGAGATTATCAACATTAACATCACCTTTAAGAGCCTACTACTGACCAAAGGCCTCTTCTCATTCGGAGAATTTTTAAGCATTAATCTTCACGCTTACTCAAGACAGATTGGTGATATAAAACTAATTATTAGAAATATTAATAACCACAGGTTTCCTCACAATGTTTAGCATCAAGGCTGTACTATTAAGATACATAATACTTATTAAGATTTACAAATTTGAAGTAGCCTTCTTACTTCTGCATAAGTTCAATGTATTTCCATTTTCAATTTGGTAAAGTTTGATAAATAAAAGACAAGATACTAAAAAGTTCTAAAGAGGAGTAATAAAAAAGTTAGTAACCTCCTTCATTCCTTTGGTAAACAAAACATCGCTGAGATAAACCAACCAAGGTCAAAAAACGTAACTAATTGATCGTTGACTCAAACATTTAAGGTTTAATTTCCAACAAGAAATCGTCTATTAAGTACTGCAAAAATTTGACAAACATAAGATACCATATTTTTCTTGAAAGAAAAACATAAATTTACATAAACAACAAAATCAGATACTCACATCAACAATGCGATGTATCCTCAATCTTTTGCGTCAACAAAAACACAACACTTACACAATAACGATTAAACTGTAATACTTTTTGTCGCACAGGCACAAGAAAGAAAAAAAAGTGTTTTTCGTGTTCAAAATGTCGTAGTAAAAAGTCGATCGTGCGGGCTCGACCGACGGAAGCTTGGTTACGACTGGCGACTTGGTTTTGTACGAGTACACCTCGATAGGTGAAACACTGGCCAGTGTGTCGCACTGTGCACCCTTTGGCGCCGATTCCAACTTCGAATAATAGTTTGAAAATAGAACTACTTCATGATATTCTGTTTTTTTACTATTTAAAAATAGAACATCGTTTTAGGGTGTTTATTTTGCTGACCGTTAAATCAATTCAAAATAAGAATTAATAAATTGTATTGTTATGGGAGCAGAGACAATAAACTATTTGCATGATCAAATTAGTCAGCAAAAATTATAAACTGCATATCTTGTCTTGTGATCTAAAAACTGCCAATAATAAATTGCAATTCTGACAATAAGCCAAGATTGATGAAACAAGTTCTTTGTTGTCAGTTCCAATAAGAAATCGAAACATGAAAAATGTATGATAAAGTATAATAGCACCTATTGTCTGCGAGACCACCTCATACTTAATAATATTACATTGACACATACTTAAGCAGCACCTGAACATACCACAAAAGGTAAAATCGTGTTCGTTGAAGAGTACGTGACAAATATAAAAATATTACAATTTCAAAAATAGAATAAGCCACTAGAATCGAAAGGAGTTAACAACAAAATTGTATTTCAAAATTAACACAGAACTTTGTTAAACATTCATTTCTTTGACAATAACAAGAAAATAAACTTGAAAAATTTACTCTGTGTCGCATGTTGGAATACGCGGTGTTCAACGTTTTTACCGGCGTTTGGCGCGTGCGCGGTGCGAGCTTTGATACGGTAAGACGAAAGTTGTGTACCGTATTTCAAAGAATGTGAGCCATTAAGATTTACGTTCTTAAGGACTGGGACTATGAATTTGGGTAATTAAAATGGGCACTAAACATCGGTTTCTCGTGGACTTACAGCGAATGTTTCTGAGTAATGATTAAATAATGACGTTTTAAGAGGAAATGTGATTAATTTAACGTTGTTCAATACGCAATGGAGACGAAGTCTCTTAGCTTACATATTTACTGGCAATTTGGTTTGGTACTCGGTGTATACCTCGGAGTATCCCTTAAGTGCTTACGTTAAGAGGATGGGCGATGTCTTCCGATATAAAATTGATGTAGGTACCTAATTCGTGTAGCGATTGTTTTCTCCGCTTTTATTTTGTTTTGTACTCTGTAAAGCTGAATTAGTCTCTATAGGTGAAATAATAAGTATTGTTTTTCAACTGTTAAGTTACTATTGTATCGTTTAAAATTTTCATAAGAAAGAAAGCTAACCTAACCTTGAAATACTTAGTTGTAATTACCTACTATCGCAGAATCAGAATACATGTTAATTACCACTTTATTACCTTGTTTTATGGCATAGTTTCGCCCATCTGCATCGTTCAGCAGCCTTCATTCCATAGGCAATAAACATTTTTACAGTCACTTTGCAGTTTCTTTTCGCAAACGTAAATAAACAACATGTTCTTGTTAAAAACTAATTGTTTTTTTTTAAATTAAATAACTAAAAATTGCGGGTTTCTCACGTGATTAGACTGACTGATTATTCTTCATCACTGAGTAGGCTCAGTAGGCTGCGGGACATCGCTGCGTCCGCGCACGCTGCTCATGATCAAGAACCTCTCTGTGATTCGAAACTAGAAGAGCTTTTGAGCGATTTTTTTTTTAATATATACCTTTTGCTTACGCCCAAAATTTTTGTAACAAATAAAACCATAGTAAGTATTCACCAATTTTTGAAATACTAGCCGCTCCCGCGCGGTTTCACTCGCTACTCGGCTCCATTTGATTGTAGCGTGATGTTTTATAGCCTATAGCACTCAGGGACATTGTAGCTATCAATAAGTGAAAGAATTTTGGGTCCGACCGACCAATGGTTCCAATGATTACCCCCTACATACAAATTTACAAATTTTACTTTACTTTTATGTTGCTGTTTTTGTCGAGTCTCTTTAAAAGTTGTCCTCATAAATTCTAAACAATATACTTGCCTTAGAACAGAACCTTACCATGAACTATTCATAGCAATCCTTTCCCCTTTATTATCCGAACTAAGGAGACAAGGGAACCACAGCACCATAGATTACAACGGACAAGTCTCAACATGTTTTCCAAAAACGAACAAGTTATATCGACATGGCACTTCATAAATAAACGTCGGATGACTACACTATTTGCTAGTGTTGTACCTATTTGAAGTAACAACTAAATCTAAGCATTATTTCATGAGAGCGAGACGTTTCTCCGTCTCTCGTAAATAAACACGAAATGTGAGAACTTTATAAAACTAATAAATAGATGTTGTTTAAAACGTTTTACGGTTTCCCATTCACGGTGCGGGGAAATTGTCGGGGGTTTTTAGTCGGTGCATTTTCATGGTATCCTCCGTTGCAGTAGTGGTTTGTGTGTTTTGATTTATATGTATAAAAGTACGTGAGCTTTCTTAAGAATCTATAAGTTTATTAGGTTTTTTAATATTTTCAGAACAGCGTTTATTATGAGTTCCAGAATTGATGATTATTTACGGTAAGCTTTGCACGTATCAAACTAAACTAGATTACGACAAGCATGTTGATGAAAGTGGTATTTTAATCAGCACCGACTTACTTTTCGCGAATTCAACTACATACACACATAGAATACAGAAAAATATCACAGCCAACTAACAACGCAACACCAAAAAACTCTTTTCAAACACAAACATCGCAACCCCTTTTTGAAGTTACAGAGCGGCGTGCGACAAAAAAATCGCAACATGAATGCTCTCCCAGTTATTTAATGCTTCGTCGCTTTCTAAAGAGTCGGGAACTCTTGTAGAGCCATTTACGTTGGAGAGTGGGGTCCAAGTTGATGAACAGGCTCTATCACGGGTCGATGGAATAGGGGAGGATGCAGGTGTACAAAGATGCCTTGGAAAACGATCCAAAAGGGCCAATTTGGAGCTAGTCCTTGATTGAAGAGGGTGCAAATTGATAAATAGATATTTTTGTTCAATGATAAAAAGGAAGATGTATGTTGTTTGGTTATAATTGCTTTACTTACCTGTCAATAAATAATAGTATAAATTTTAGATTGTTAAATTTAAGAATAATTGTATAATAAGAAGGAAGAATTGGATGAACAGGGCATGAGTGAGAGAGCAAATCGTAAGTGAAGGAGAAAAAAGACGTAAGCGTTGTTTCACGCTGAAGTGTGGCAGTAAAATGAAATGTAAAAACATTAATTATAAAAATACCTTTATAAAACATTTATACTTAGGCCTCTTAATTTAAAATAATTAGATTGCCAAATTGTTTTAACAAAACCAAAATGAAACCTGTCCAAATGTAAGAGAAAATGTTGGTTCTATAATATACGAAATCGTTTATTTAAAAATAAAACAGAAAATGAACTTCTAGGTAGAACAAACAGACCTCAAATCCGACGAGTCTAAAAGGTTATTAAGGTCAAATGTAAATAATGAAGTTAAAATTATGAAATGTTAAAATGTTATATTTTAGTATAAAATTTTCATTGGCAGCTGCTGACTTAGGTTAAATAATTTAATTTCAGTGAAAATATTTTTATGCTTTTAGCTTAATTTTTTGCTTTAGTTTGTCGTTTACGTGGTTGTTTTTCCTTCTATCCTTTCGTTCGTAAAGTTTGTTTTATGTTTAAAATGGCTTATTTGAGTTCTACATAATTATTTTAATAAGGGCTGATTTTTCAATGGTCAGATAAATGTTACCTGAGGAATAAAATTGTTGCTGTCAATGTTTTATACAAAAATTCTGACGCGACAGCATCATAATTATTTCCCAGGTAACTTTTATCTGACCATTGAAAAATCTGCCCTTAGTATCTGAAATCAACCATTAAACACATATACACTATACTTGTTGGTAAGAAAGTTTTCCGTCAATTGAAGATCATAGCCTGTAATCTGACTAACTGCCGGTTGACCCTATAATCTGACTCAGAAAGCTGTTTAGAAACCTCTATTACAAGAAATCTCCAATAGAAACTAGCTACTAATATAATAAAAATCTAAACGACATAACCTCAAACAGAATGCTTTTAACCTTTCACACGTGAAGATAATTCCAGAGTCATAATGGAATATTTGTATCCATATTTACCCATTCTCACAATCATTTACTTAAAGGTAACATAAAGATAGTATCTAAACTTACCGAACAAACATTTAACACAATCTGCAAACACGGACTGTGCATTAAGTAAGCACTGAACTTATCTAATAGCTTAAAATGAACGTTATAGCTAAGTAAGCTATGTTGAAAGTTACTGTTTTAATAAATTGGGTAGGTATTTTGTATATGATACACTGAAAAACGTGCAAATGGATTAGATACTTGATGGTGAGCATGCAAGCGCGTTGCCGACATTATGAATTCATGACGAAGCTTGGCTATCCCACACTTAAACTTACTTGACTTAAACACAAATACCTGTTTCATGCAAAAAAACATAAGAAAAATCATATTTTCATAGTTTGTATACTATTGGTCACTACAGACAGTCTCTTACAAATATGAAATTCGATTTATAAAATGCCAAAAATTATAAAATTTTGACTAGTTGAGCAACAAGTTGTCGTTAAAATATAAAATAAATTAAGAGAAAAAGTTAAAGCTTCTCCAGAAGAGGTACTCGTACTTAGCGCAGACTGTAAGGACTAAATACAAAAGTTTGATCTATTGATGAATGTTTGTCAACAACCAGCAGTAAAAGCAACTACAGCAAGTAATCTTTGCATCTAGAAATTCTTTTCTATCACATTAATTCAGACATCTACTGCTGATCAAACGTCCATCATCCTTTTGATATGAGACTATGTTGCTAGTAGTGACACCACGAAGCTAGTAGCAAATTATTAGACTATCACATTTCCTTCATTTTCCATTTTTCTTCATTTTTCCAACCACCATCAACACATACTTACTTAAACAGACCACTTAGCGTTCATTGACCCCAACCTATTGAAAGTAAGTACATTCAATCATAATTACTCACTATTGTATTACAATGCTGTTCGTATCTCAGATCAGAACCGGCTCCATATATTATATGTGTAACAAAAACAAATCATTGTGCGACAGATACAAGATAACCGATTTCGTATGCGTCGTAAATCTGTACGTGTTACTATTAAATGAGTGCTCTGTTAAAGGCTGGGTACATTTGTATCATTTGTTTGGTCTGCTGACTCATGGTTTAATGGAAATTTTGTTACAAGCGTGTGGAGTTTGGAAACTATTTTGTTGTTTTTTAAACTAACGTCTTAGTCATGTAGATTAGCTGAGAAACGCTCTACTAGTTTGAAGTCACATTTTTTATCATCAGCAGCGTAATCAAAGAGAAAAACTACTTAGTTATAAAAAAGTTGTCTTTTTAAGCGTGTATTTTTAGTAAGACCTTATTATCATCGTCAATATCATCAGCCTCCTTATCATCGTTTGTCTAGTCACACTCTACAGTCAAGAATACGTCTTCCCAAACGGTACTTAATTCTTCGACACATGTGACATGCCCACTACCGCTTCAGCTTACTTACAGTTTAGACTATGTCAACAACTTAAGTTCTTTGTCGGTTCACTTAGTTTCGGACCTTTATATATACTCCCAGAAGAGCGATCTACAACCTTTTAAGCAATATTTACTTAGATTTAAGAAATAGTTTCATGACACTGAAATATTAAATTCGACATCAACAAACCACAACACATTGAACTGAAGAAATAGATGTTTTTTTTTAAATGTAAGATAAATAAATTAAAGCTTTCAAACATTCAAATTCTATTGTCAACGATATGACATCATGGCTGTTTAATACAATGCATGTAAACGTTCCCTTACAGTACAACGGAGTGACTTTACAACTTGTAGCCATGCTGTGTAATTGGAACGTCAGTGGATATTGATCGAGATAAATCTCGATTGAGCCGAGCGTTTCTATCAAATGTGAAACGCCAATTTATTCCTTGTTACAAATCCTCGAGATATGTCGGTTTTCAATTAAATTTCTGACGGCATTCGGCTTTTGTTGTCAGTTTATGTTGCAGGTTGGTTTTATGTTATTTCCTTATTGGTTTGTTTGTCATATTTATTGAAGTGTCCTTTTATTAAATATGTTGTCAATTTTGTCAGCCACAAATATTGGGAGGTCCTTTTCCCCTCTCCCTACCCATCCCCAATCCTAAAAGGTGTTCAAATGTATCCAAGTATTGACCAGTTTATTTAGTAACCAGTTTACTCGTTGGTGGTAGCTATGGAAAAAAAGTAACAGCTTGCGATCCAAACTAGGATCGTTGGTGACTTGTAAATAAGGCCTATGCTCCTACTCAGTTGTGGACTGCCAACGGCGGTCTTAAGCTGCCAAATCGATTGAGTGTATTAATTTTGTTAGTCATTCTGAAAGGCTTATTTCTTTTATTTCTATTCCACTTTATGATCTGTTCTATAAATTTTTGATAGAGAAAACAAGAAGTATTTTGTTATAAAGTAGATTAACAAATTTAATTTAACTCTTCAAAGTTGAAAGTAAAAGGACAAAATTTTTCAAAATAGGGATAGACAAAAACGAAATTTAGTAAAGGAAAATGAAATTTCATCAACTTGAAAGAAGAACCTAAGAAACTAACCCATTTCGAACACAAACAAAATCTCTCCAAAACGAACAAAAAAACTAATGAAAAATTCACGGCGCTACGTCCATCGCGGGGTCAAACACGTGACCGGCAAACATTTGACGAACAAAAAACGTAATGTATTTTAACAGTCTTTTTTACGAAAACCTTTTCATAAGCCCTAGTAAAATTTTGATAGTGTATCTCAATATCGTTTTTATAGGAACTCGATCACCCATTGTTAAATTTCCTTAGTAAAAACTGAATCGTGGATGCAATGTGTTTATTTTTTTTCCCAGTAATTGCTACTGTAGAAAACGCTGTAGAGAAATCGCGGATCTGTTCAATGAGTTTTATTTCTTTTTTTAATGCCAATAAGATTTATATTATTATCGTGGTTCGTGGAAGTGTTGTTGATTTGTTGCGCTGGAGCGTAATTGTATTATATTCTATCAGTGGTTTAAGAAAACATCAGTTGCCTTAGAGCTATGGAATCTTCCGAACAAACAAACTATTTGCTTTGTCACACGATTTTCAACCTAATATGAGTTGGAATGTAGTGACGTAATAATACTAAAATTTTGTAAAACTGAATAATTTTAGTACGCTTATTCACACCTGCTAGATGCAAGAGGACTAGCAGTATGCAGCAACAGCAGTAGGTGTGTCCTTTCGGATTTGAGGATTGTTGACCTAGGTGATTAAGGATCGGAGGTACGTTCGGCACCCGGATTGGTATTAATTAATTAATTAAAACAATACTATATCTTTTCTAATAGTATATGTTTGTTGCCTGTTGATAATAAAATTTCAGGACTTTACATTTGTTTAAACTCACTTCAAAACATGACACACAGTTCGACACGAACGAAGTTTGAATAGAATAGAATAAGACTTATAATGTCAAATATATGTCAATAATAGAATAGAATAGAATAGTTTTTTTTTTAAGTTAAGTCGGCAAACGAGCTGACGGATTACCACATGGTAAACAATCAAAGCCGCCTCTAGACACATGCCGCAATAGGGCAGTTACGAGTGAGTTGCCGCCTTTCTGGGGATAGGGAATTTGGAGATTTGGGGATTGGGGGAGGGAAAGTATTGGGGTTCCGGTAAACGCTGTGGTTGTATCACGTCGGTTTGCTGTGAGGATCACTCCGGTGGAGCCGACTTATTCGTACCGAAGCATGGCTCTGCCACACTTAATAATTACTACCTATACACTTAATTATAAATTCGTAAGCGAGACCCAGATCCCAGGTATCCTCACAAATCATGGTCTTACTGTAGTTTGTACTTAACCAACTCCCAATTAATGTAAGTATGTCAAACTTAGGCAAGTACACTAAAACTTTGATGTTACTTGAAACTTTGGCATAATTAATGAGATCTTAGTTATAGACAGCGGTAAACACAGTTAGTACTTCATTACGAGACGGGCTGGTGGTGATTGAACATTCTGACCAACTCACCTGAGTTGTTGGGTGTCCCCGTGTTGTCTTAAGGTAATCATTTTATTTATTTCGTTTGTATTTTTAAGGTGGTTGCTTTTTTTTGTAAATTTGTAGACCTATGATAATCATCATCATCATCATCATCATCACCACCAGCCTATAAGTGTCCACAGCTGAGCAAAGGCCTCTTCTCATACGGAGAAGGTAAGAGCATTAGACCTATGATAATGATTGTGTGAGTCTCTACATTTGACATATTTCTAAAATACCTAATTAAATATCTAAAAAACCAACAAAGAAGCGACATATGATGGAGCTCGCTATGTATACTCATAAGCAACCAATTCACTCGGGTCTTTAAGACCGATGATTGAACGGAATGATGATGAATAAAATTTTAACTCTTCGAGAAACCATAATTTTGCAAAACTTCTAATTATTAAAAAAAAATTAAAATATTTTTCAAACACGAAAAGACTTTGAGTGTATTAAAGCTTGTTCTATTATATTAAGAGCTAACAAAACTCATCATATGTATGTTAACAGAAACATCATCATCATCATCATCAGCCTATAAATGCCCACTGCCGAGCAAAGGCCTCTTCTCATACGGTTCTCCGTATGAGTAGAGTAGAGTCCGGTTAGAGTATTAATCACCACGCTTGCTCAATGCGGGTCGGCGATTTCTAACTTATAATTAGAAATTATAAGTCCAAGTTTCCTCACGATGTTTACCTTCACCGTATGTCAGTGGTGTCTAAATAATCATAGAAAGTACATATAACAGAAACAACTTTATTAGTATTAAACCTATCTTTCTGCAAGCCACAGTTAGTGCATTTTGAAATAAAGCAAATATTCTGGTCTTCCATTCTTCCCTAAAAATCCAAAGTACCCTTCATGACGTCACAAAAAATAAAAAATAAACCACAACAGATCCCTTTATTAATACATTGTACCATAATCGATTACACAATTTATTCGATAAATCGATTTATTATCCTAGCATTGTCATGTTCGTTTGACATCGATCAATCATATCGTTATTCCGAGTAAATGTGAGATTGATAAAAATATCAAAAGTCCTACTGTGACAGTAATTGAGTAGTTATTGTGGTATCGATAAACTTTGTTTTGAATTTACATGATTTACTGGGTTGTTTATTTACTCGTAAATGCTGAGTTTTATTGAGATAAATAAAGCTGTGAATTATTCGACTATGAAATCAAGTATTTACTTTTTCTTAGGTGTAGGAAAGCCGTGCTTCGACACGAATGGGTCGGCTCTACCGGAGTGATATCACGACCTCACAGAAAGGTGGCGTGAAACAGTCGCAGCGGACTCTCGCCGTTCGAGTGAGGGTACCGGAGGTCCAATTCTTCCCCCATCCCTTCCTAATCCCCAAAAGGCCGGCAGGCAACGCACTCTTGATGCTTCTGGTGCTGTGGGTGTACGACGATTAATACTTGCTTGAGGTACGTCGTCGTCTTCGTAGGAAGGCACGTTTGCTAATCTATCATACAAAATTATTAAATACATTAAAAAAAAAAATACTTTCGCGTTTCTTGGTCCAAATAAGTTACTGAAAAGAGATTACTAAAATACTATAGAGCAAAACTTTTTATGTTAGATATTCTACATATTCAATGAATTTAGGTAGGTACAAGAGGTTCTATATAACAAAAGACTCCTAAACTAACAGACGAATACTGATTAAAACAGTCCAGGTTTTTATTCTATTTACAAATTAATAACAATTAAACGAAAAACAAATAAATTATGATAAAAAAATACAACTAGCAATCTAATTTCTCATCAACACAAAAGGCTAGTGGGATCATTAGAGCAGCCCGCATGGGGGCGGGTTGCTATTACAATTGTCATCGACTATTAACACCGTGTTTAACAATTAAATGGATTAAGTTGCCCAATTCATTGTGAGGGCGTAATACCGGTGGGAATGGAGTTTTAGGGATCAATCGTTGGGTGAGGGATATGGAATAATACGTCTGCTGGTTTCTTGCCACTTTCTCATCATATCACATTGCATCATCAGCTTATAAGCGCCCACCGCTGCAAAGGCCTCTTCTTTCACGGAGTAGGTTTGAGTATTAACCACACTTGCTTCAGGCGGATTGGGGATCTCAAACTTATAATTAGAAATTATAAGTCCAGGTTTCCTCACGATGGTTTCCTTTACCATATGGCAGTGGTGCCGAAATAATCATTGAAAGTGCGTCATCATCATCTCCCTGCCCTTGTCCCGTTTTATTTGGGGTCGGCGCAATATGTTTTTTTCTTCCATTCTGTCCTGTCACTCGTCACGCTATCGCTAACTCCTCTGTCTTCCATATCACTTCGCACACAATCCATCCATATTTATTGAAAGTGCGTATATCATGGAAAAAGTCACATTGGCACCTGCTAGGTTTCGAATCCGCATCCTCATGTATGATAAAGCACCTTAACCTACGGGCTTATCCACATCACACATTATAGGTACATACATCATCCATTATATCTCTTCACTACATACTACAAAACAAAGTCACTTTCTATGTCCCTATATCCCTATGTATGTTTAAATCTCTAAAACTACCTAACGGATTTCGATGCGGTTCTTTTAACAGAGTGATTGAAGATGATTTGATAAAGATGGAGGTGGTTTATATGGATGATAACATCCATTGATTAGCGGAGACAATGAATATTAGCACTCGCTAGTTTGATATCTCATAAAACAATCCAACTGACTTGGTTTTCTAAGAGAATAAACTAGAAAACGTGCTGTCTAATCGTCTGATGAAAAGCAACCATGGACACTCATATAACTTGAGGAGTTATAAGTTTACTGCTAGCCCTAAAAGAGCTAGGAATTTTAGGATAAGGGGATTTGTTGTGTGTCGAAACGCAAAGCAAGCGTTGTGTGGTTGTTTTATACTGGTTTCCTGCCATCTATACGTGCCGAAATACTTGGAAATTGTTGTTTATTGTGTACATTATTTTAACTGCATGGTTTTCGCAACACTCATCATTTCGCAACTCATTCATACGAAACTCTATTGGTACCTATTGGGATTGTACTTTGCTAACGCTAAACAATACTAAGTGATTCTTCTATTCGTTTACCCTCATCATAGACAATATATTTATAATTATGTTTAGTATTAATGCAGTACTTTCATTAGAATCTTAAGTTCACTTATTCTTAAATCTTACGTTAAATAAAAAGAGTATGGTGCCTTGTGCGTGCACGTCGCGTGTCAAAGTTGCTCGCGGTCGCCGAGTGTGGCACTACAGGTCAGCAGATTGGGATGGGATGAGATCCTTTTTTTCATCCTACCCTTGGAGACGAGTTTGCTTCTCGCAGGATGATCCCAACGCCGCTGCTGTCTCTGTTGCTGATGTGGTGCTGCAGGGGATGGAACTGTTCGTTCCGTCCTCTGTGGTCCCCGTCGGTGGCAGATATCGGCCTTGGTTCGGCTCTGCTTCTAGAAAAGCGTCATGCAAGTAGCAAAAGGCTTACCGAGCCTGGGCTGATGCGGTGGCGGCACGGGATGTAAATACCAGCGCGCTAAAAAAGGAGTATAATTTTGCCTCCAGGTCCTTCAAAAGAGTCATAGCGGGGGCCAAGTCAAAAATATCGGTAGAATTGGGGAGAGGCTTGAGCGCCTTCCGTCAGGAACTCGTGCGTTCTGGTCTCTCGCCAAAGCTATTGAAGGCAATTTCTGCAGACCATCATTCCCACCTCTGCACATGGGGGGAGAATCGTTGGCACACGACGCAAAGGAAAAAGCTCAGCTTTTAGGTAAATTCTTTGCGTCAAATTCGACATTGGACGATGGGGGACATGAGCCGCCGGTTCTGCCGTGGCGCGGGTGTAATATGCCGGATATTTGGTTTCACCAGCGCTCGGTACGATTGGCCCTCATGTCTCTTGACATCCATAAGTCAAGTGGGCCTGACGGAATCCCACCCATTGTGTTAAGGATGTGCGCTCCAGAGTTGGCACCAGTCTTAACACGTCTTTTTCGGCTCTCATACTCTTCAGGCGTAGTCCCGAAGTTATGGAAGACAGCTCTGGTCCACCCGATCCCTAAAAAAGGTGATCGCGCAAATCCGTCTAATTACAGACCGATAGCCATAACTTCCCTCTTCTCGAAAATAATGGAGTCCTCCATTAACTGCCAGCTCCTTCGGTACTTGGAGGATCATCAGCTTCTTAGTGACCGACAGTACGGTTTTCGTAAGGGCCGGTCCGCTGGTGATCTTCTAGTTTATCTGACACACCGTTGGGCACAGGCGATCGAGTCCAAGGGGGAGGCTATGGCAGTCAGTTTGGACGTAGCGAAGGCCTTTGATCGGGTTTGGCATAAAGGTCTTCTTACGAAACTACCTTCCTATGGGCTTCCCGAGAAACTGTGTGAATGGGTTTCCAGCTTCCTTGCAGACAGAAGCATAAAGGTCGCGGTCGACGGTGAGTGCTCTGACTGCTTGCCTGTAAACGCTGGTGTCCCTCATGGCTGCGTACTATCGCCCACTCTGTTCCTCCTCCATATCAATGATATGATTCAAATTAGTGACATTCATTGTTATGCGGATGACAGCACGGGTTATGCCTTTTACGCCGGCCGTGCTAACGTTTCTCGGGAAAATGTCATCGAGAGCCGAAACAGGCTTATGTCTGAAATCGAGACTTCTTTAGAGAGAATCTCAGATTGGGGTAGACTTAACTTGGTCCAATTTAACCCCGCAAATACACAGGTCTGCGTGTTTACAGCTAAAAAATTGCCGTTGGTCGTATCCCCTCAATTTCAGAGCACCCCCCTCACAGCCTCGGCCGGTATTGGGATACTTGGCGTCGACATATCGAGCGAAGTCCAGTTTCGCGGTCATCTAGAGGGTAAGGCCAAGTTAGCCTCGAAGAAGCTTGGTGTGCTCAATAGATCAGGCATTATTTCACCCCGGAGCATCGCCTGCTACTTTACAAGGCGCAAGTTCGGCCCCATATGGAATACTGTTCTCATCTTTGGGCGGGGGCACCCCAGTACCAGCTTCTCCCTCTGGACCGCATTCAACGACGAGCTGACCGAATTGTCGACTGCCCTGTTGTCTCGGACTGGCTGGACTCTTTGGCACTGCGTAGGGATGTAGCCTCGCTATGTATTCTCTATCGCATCTATCACGGGGAGTGTTCTGAGGAATTGTTTGGTTTGATCCCCGCCGCATCTTTTCGCCATCGTTCCACGCGAAAAATGTTTCATCCCCATCACATAGATAGTTGGCAGTCAACAACTGTGCGATTCACCCGAAACTTTCTGCCCCGCATAGCAAAACTTTGGAATGATCTTCCGGCGGCGGTATTTCCGAACCGATACGACCTTCAAATCTTCAAGAAACGAGCATATTCCTTCTTAAAAGGCCGGCAACGCACCTGTAACTCCTCTGGTGTTGCGGATGTCCATGAGCGGCGCCGATCGCTTACCATCAGGTGATCCGTCTGCTCGTTTGCCACATATTCCATAAAAAAAAATTAAATTAAAATATAAAAAAATAAAGAAAGAAAGTTAATTAAAGCTAATCAAGTATGTGTATAGAATCTTACGAGTAATAAGTAGGACTTATTAGCTTCTACCTAACCCCAAGGGACAAAACCGTGATATCATTATACCCATATATAAATAAAATGAAGGAACTTAAAACAATAAAACCACATAAATCACAGGGAGTATTGTATTCGAATTACAAAAAAAAGAATAAAATTTTGAATAATTGTTAACATTTGTAGTTTTTCGTGCGCACGCGCCGATCCGACATCAAAAGGAGCGGCGTTCTGCACTGGCGGCAACACGGCGACAAATATGCCATAGACTAAGAATATTTGAAAACAGACGTGACTATTGTTCCTAAGGGTAGTACATATCATGTTTTGTTACCTATGAATGATGTTCCACAATAAGATTTTATCCCGTAGCTAGTATCCCCAGCAGCCCAGAGCAGGAGAAGGAACCCCCCCGTTCTTTCTTAGTCAGTAAGAGTCTGACACTGGGCGGGAGATGTCATTTGATGATATTCCCCTCACACAAAAAAAGTATCTGGTATCATTCACTATACATTTTAAGTGACGCAATGCGAATTCTTAACGCTCTGTGAAGCGTGGGCATTTTAGAAAACAACTTTTAAATACGATAACTTTGTACGTATTTCACGAGAATCTCTTACATAGTCTTGGGAACACGCCGATATCATTTTTTTAATATATTTTAGTAATGGATCAACCATCTAAAATTGCATCTGCACCTTCAAATATATGTTGCATATTTTGCAAAAAAAATATTTTGTACTACACTGTCTTCACTTTTAAATTATGTCTAAAACAAGTAGGCATTAAACCATCCAGCTTGGATTTGTCGAATCTGTTACCGAAACTTAGTCTCTCACTGGCCACCGCGGTCGTGATCATCGTGACGGAAGTCCGCTTGTCATTTTATAGAAATGCCGCCGCTTTTGTGGAAACTGATAATAAACTGTCATTGTGACATCTTTGGTTTATGTCAAACCACCATGGAGGTTTTATTTGCCTACGTTTCGATGTCGAGTCTGTTCAATGATTAATTAGTTACGTGAGTTTTATTAGTTAGCTTACAAAATATGAAAGTTTGTTAGTTTGTTGAAAGAAAACTCGTTTCTTTTAATAAAAGAATGTTATTTCTAAACTTTGTTAGCGTCTTCAATTATTAACTAATTGTGTCGGAAGAAACTTTTTTTCTGTGGAAGGAAATTGAATAGAGACGTTATGTTTTGTATATTTCAGTTCCAAAGGCTTCTTAGGCTGCATTAATTGCCTTATTCAGCTTACCTTATACAGGTGACACCCTTAGCTACCTGACACAATATTGATACCCCTATCCATATATCCCTTAAACAAACCCACAAGAGGCCGGAACGCGTTTGTAGTAACTTTTTACGGCGGCGGCGCTGATTACGCGCTTTCCGCTTGACATAAAAGCATCCTGATAATTTTATTTAAAATTTCATTCTTCTCTATCTGACCTAGTTAGTCAAAATAGAGCATTCATGAATAAACAATAACAAAACATTAGTGAACCCTGCACCTCGCCACATTCTCCGAACTACGACCACAAATCTTAAGGGTGCGTTCGGCCCCTAAAATTAAATTTATTCAACGTTTGCAGAGGACGGTCGGCAAATAAGGCATTGTCTCGAACATCCACAATCACATCTTAATGTGTGTTTAATGTATTAATGAGTTGAAAGGGATGAGATAGTGTTGCTAGGATCGAATTTACCCCAGTTTGTGGGAGAATTTGGTATGCAGACGTAATTAATTGTTGATGGAAACTTTTTAATAGATTTGTGTTAAAGAAAAAATTTATATAGATATCACAGTAATCCCTTTTCTATTATTGAAGGTGGGCTAATGAAATACACCCGGTATCATGTTCACAATTTTTTTAAAGTACGATATCTGATAATGAAATATACTATCATAGACGATCTCAAAGTGACAAAAAAGCTCATTTAAATTCAAATACCTTTCATACAAACATCTAATCAATTACTAATAACTAGCTAAAAATGTGAGCTACATTTTATTTATGAGTAATCGAAACAAACTGTTGAACATCCCTTTCCTTGGCAAACACCACACATTGACTTACATTGGTAGATGACGTAAATACAAATACCAAGGGCATCTAATTTCTCACAAAATTAGCTGACTCGTAATTTTTCTATACTAATATCATAAAGAGGTAAAATGTTTAAATTTGTACGTAGGGGCTAATTTTTAGGACTACTGGTCGGATTCTTAAAATTATTTCACTTATTGAATAGTTACAGTGTTCACAAATGCTATAGGCTATAAAACATCGCGGAACAATAATATGGAGTACTGAAATATTACTGAACCTAATGTAGGTAATTCCTACCTCACAGAAAACAGGTGTAGAGCAATGCCTGCCTTGATTCTGTCTTCCTCATAAGACTAATTAAATAACGCACTTGCCCTGGTGTGACTGATATCCATGAGCAGCACTTTATACCGTTGACCAGAAAAAAGTAATACTAATATAATTATAATAATTCGACTGCACGGTTAGCGCAGGGGCTGGGCAACTGGCCGTTGTGCGTGTCGCGGGTTCGATTCCCGCACGGAACAACACTTTGTGTGATCCACAAATTGTTGTTTCGGTTCTGGGTGTGTTGTGTATGTGAATTTGTATGTTCTACTAGTCCTTCTAGTATTTTCTACTAGTCCTTCTAGTTTCTTATACAGTCTTTACTTAAGATATTTACTCAGCCACCCCACAATTTCTAGTTGAGCGCCCAAACTTACTGCAGCACGTTTCTCCCAAACCTATTTGTTTTGTGTTTAATCGGTTCGTTTCAATATTGACACACAATCCTATAGTAAGCGGCCGTCGTCTAACTAATGTGGATTCAACTAAGATTATGTATTGTCTCATTTTGTTTGTTAAGCGTTTAGAGTATTCTTGTTTGTGTTCATAGCATCTTAGAATGGGTTGTATTTGAATTCGTTTTTGTTTTTTCGTTTTGTCTGTCAAGCTTTAAGGGTAATCTTTTAGGTCTTTTTTAATCGCATGTTACGCAGGATTATTAGTAAGTATGTAGTAAAATATATTAAGTTTTTTATAATATTGATACAATCCAAATTAATGTTACAAATGCGAAAGTAACTTCTGTCTGTCTGTCTTTTCTTCATGCTTTAGGCGTGACTAACTCTTAACTAAGTTTCTGTGTATACATAATATACATACATACAGTAGACTTCCGTAAGCTGCCCTTCACAAGGTATATTAATTAAAAATAACATTGACCTCGTAATTTCATTAGTTTAGCTAATTAACCTATTTGTGTAAAATTTGGTGCAGCCATAATTTGGACATACTTATGATAGTTTTTAAATCAAAAATCTGCAGCAAGTCACTGCAGAAAAAAGTCGCGAGCAAAAGCTAAATAATGATAAATTTGTACTGCTACGTTTAAAAGTTTAGATGATTAATTGAGTTGTAAAAACTACATGTACAATTGTCATTTAGTCTATTTCTTGATCTTAAAATTTTCATTTATTGAACATATATTATTGATAGAATTAAATATCTATCTTAGCGGAGCTTGCGGAACTATGGAACCTTTTTTAAAATTCTAACTTACTTAGTTCTTTGTAGTCTACTGAAAGTTTTCCTTAAGTGTTGTTTCTTTAGGCTTTTTTGTATTTTTTTTTTGTTAACTAGAGATTCTGCGAATTAATTTTTGCATTCAATTTCCATTGGGAATTCCTAATTGCAAAACGTTCGATGACAATAGAAATTTGACACACTACATTTGAATAACGAAAGTATTGCAAAAAGAACGAGTTCGAATTGTTTTTTTTTTTGTATTAACATACATTCAAGTAATGACTGAAACAGTTATCGGCCCGCCCCCGCTTCGCACGGGTCCAACTATCTCGCTATCAACGGGTCACTTTTCCTAATCTTCCCCTCTACTTTTCTAATATTTTCTGTGCTGCTGCTGACAATAACAAACACAACATAAAATAATTAGCAAAATTGGTCCAGGCGTTGTTGAGTTATGCGCTTACCAACACATTCTGCGATCCATTTTTATATATAAGATAACATAAGGTAGTGTGAGTGTATGGGTGTTATTAAACGCCGGTTTTTTTGGTTTAATTCGCGTCGAAGTATGAGTCTCTATCACTTTATCAGGATCTAAATCGGAAAAATTGTCTAGATTGTTTTATGAAGCAAATATTATACCACACTATATTAGTCTCTTTCACACAATAACAGCGTGTGTAACAGACTAAGAACCTCCTCTACATAAGATAGTGAACGTATGTCTTAGGCTCTTTGCACGCGATTTGCAAACTTCATTTAAAACGCGCTGTTATCCAGGTTTGCCATACGATACCCGCACTTTTTGCGGCGCCATCACCACGCCACAAGCCTACTTCCTATTTATCAACAGGCATAAAAGGCTATGTAGTACTACTCCAATTTCGACACTAACATCAAAAACACCGTCTAAACAAAACAGGTGGTCCAAACATCGTTCAGTTGTTATCTCTATCACAACTCTGTTATCATCCGGAACGGATTAACTCGTGTTAATAAACACACGAAGCGGTGTGGCCGGGCCTTTCCGGTGGTCGCAATTACTTAATGTGTGGTGTTAATAAGAAACTGTCTTGTTAATCGGCTAACTAAGTAAGGATAATAGGGATTGAATTATGGATCAGGCAAGTTGCTATACAGCTTATTCGGTTTTAGAAAATTCGTAGAATTCCGTTGGACTTACAAGGTGGTACTAAAGGTAATCGCTCGAAGGTCTAACGGCCAAGGGGCCTGGAAATCTGGTAGCATGGCAATACCGTCAGAGTTGTGGGGAACCAATGGATGCAAGAGCCAAGTTGTCATTGGACGTAGAGGACTAAGGAGGAGGCCTTTCTTCAGAAGTAGATGTCTTCCTGCTGACGATGTCAGTGATGACAATGAATCTTCTAATGGAAACCATTCGGCGTCGCCTGTTGTATCATCACTCCAGCTAAGCCAGCCCATTCGTACGGAACCATGGCTCTTTCATACATGAAATAAACCCTTTTATGTGGGGTGCTTGTTTGTCTGTGAATGTGAACTTACGCGTTTATAAGTAGGACAATATGCCCAATTTTGCTTACTCTTTTAAGGTAAAAAGTGTCATGGTACTGTGTGTGGTTCTATTAACATGAAGATAAAGATGAGACCACAGTGAAAACTGCTTTTTAAATACCACAACCAATGATCTGTTAAGAATGTTAGATTAATGAACATGATTAGTGGGAACATTGGAAAGTTAGTTAAATTAAAAGTTAATTTATGTAATTAAGTGATGGTCGTGTAACGTGGGCGTGTTTTAATTAAGTGTTTGCTTGCTTTTAATTATTTATTTTATAACATAATTATGTGCTTTTAATACCATACCATTTCTGTAGATGTGGTCTTTCACATGCCCAGTGATACCTATTACTAACATTCCATACGATTTATTTATTTGTAATATTATTAAAACTTCATATTTAAGTCATGACGTGTACCGCCTCAAGAAGAGCAATCTAATGATTGCCTCAACGATTAAATGACTCTGAGTATGGCGGATAGGTTACTGAGGACGTATTAAGGCTAAAACTTAACGCCCATCCAAAAAAAAGTCGGCACCAGAAATGACATCTGCACTATGCGAAGTGATTGTGACATTCTTATTTACTTAAAACCATTCCGTCCCTTTTCGTAGTAAGAGCCGGGGCCACGGTACATTATTACAGTTTCATTAAATATAACAGCTTAAAATGTTATCAAATCACTAGAAATCACTCAAGATTATTTAATTATTCACAAGACAAAACCTAAAATCATTTAAACTATAACAATGACCCACCACGCGGTTACCACAATAGATTGCGGAGGCGTGCCACCAAAAAAATGGAGCTCAAATTAAAATTTAAATCGCATTTGCGACTTTTTTCTGTAGCGCCTTGTAAAAAGTTATCCAGAAGGTTAATTTGTTAAAGAAAACATGGCAATTCCGTTGTTTCTTCTCTCCTTATCTTTAAACGTTTAGTTGGAAGAAAAACAAAAAAAAAGAATTTAAAGATGTGTTGACAATCTTGCTGACTAAAACCATACAATCTTATAAACTTAATTTTTTTAGTTAAAACTTTGGATTTGAGCTAGCGTGTTGATTAATGCTACTTATCTATGTGAAAAGAAGCCTATGCCCAGCAGTAAGTACTTATTGGCTAATGATGACCATGAGTCTATTCATGTAGTGACACATTCTGAAGTAAATTTTGGTCCCTCAAAAAACTTTTGCGCTCAAGCGATGGACCAGATGTGAACGGGTACAGAGAGAATGCCTCGCAAATCTTGTTAAAATGAATGCCCATTATAAGTAAGATTTTTCTGAATTTGAAAGTAGGAAGAGATGTGAGATATCATTAAATATCAAATTATGTTATTTGAAAATAAAACATTTAATTAACAGAAAATCGGCAAATCGTCAACACTTCTTGTCGGATTCCACCCATCCATACGTGCGAAACAATTCGAATCCTGCTTTATCATCAGAACCTATGAGAGATATGGAATGGAGTCTTTTGCCGCAGTATGTGTGCTCCAAAATGTATAACTTAAGTGTATTGAAGGCCCGAGTGATTAGGTTGCTCATGGGTAAGCGTGCGCCATCGTAGGTCACACCATCGCTTACTTACTTAGGCGAAATAGAAAATACAAAATTGTAAAAAATACAAAATTGTAAAAAAATATAAAATTGTAAAAAATATTTTTTTTTTTAAATTTAACAATACAGACGATGCGTCATCATTTTTAATCATTAACAAAAGTTTTCTGCAAAATCTTTATAAAGTGCCGTACTCCAAAAATGCAATTTATACAAATTAAACTTCTGCAATTTATCTGTAGAATGACAGAGACGTTCGGTGGCTTTGATCTAAGGAGATATGTAAAAAAGGCACACTTTGTTCCGCTGTAGAGGCGATGGACAGGAATTATTGCGCGTGGCGAATTGAAAAAAAAACTATAATAGTTTCTGACACGCACTTAGGGAATAGTTTGACTTCTTGCTAAGAATAGTGCAGTTTGCTTGTGTAACATTATCTCTTTTGTTATTATTAGAATTTTTTCTTCTGACAACTTAAATAAAATTAGAAACAACAGTTTATGAATCCAAACTAATATTATAAATGTGAAAGTAACTCTGTCTGTCTATCTGTCGGTCTGTCTGTCTGTCTGTCTTTTCTATACGCCTAAACTACTGAATCGATTTCTGTGAAATAGTTTTGATTTGGTACAGACATAGTTTGGAACTCCAAAAAGGACATAGGATAGTTTTTATACCAAAAATCTGCAGGAAGTCACTATTCCACGCGTAGAGTATATTCTGGTACTCAGTTAATAAAGAAAACAGAAGCATTTTATCTACCTATCTATAAATGGACGTGCTCTTTCACAAACAAATACCTTAACTACCTAATAATGTAATCTCCATTTCTTGTCAGTATAGATACGCCGCAATCTCAATCTCAAATATGTCTCAGTGACCTGAATGTAATTTAATTGGAAACTCAGATTGTATCAAATAGAAATCGATGGAGTCGATGATCATTTAATTCCAATCGTTACATTTAAATAAAATGGTTGTTCATTTAAATTCGATTTTATATAACATTGGAGGTTGAGCTTTGAATTATTTTTTTGTAAGTAAATGTGTTTGATTAATAATAATCAAGTTTGTACCGATATATTAACGTGACTTTTTCCGAGTTATTTACACTTACTAAGTTTATTTAGACATCGCTGACATAAACTTCGTGAAAAACTTAGAATTTTTATTTATTTATAATCTTTACTGTGGACCACTCTGATTTTAGACAAGTTACAGGGCTAAATCATAGTGCCTTTGTGTGGTTTTATAAAGTGAATATTGAAATTGTAACTGAAATCGATATCCGGCTCAAACAAATTGATTCTTCACTGGCTGTCTCGGCAAACGCCGTACCGTCTCGTATATAGCCCATGTTCATGTAATAATTAATTTTTGTATACAATAGATTACGAAAAATACTAATCCATTTCATTTAGGTTAAAGTTTATTATGTTTTCGGCTTACTCACGTAATAATTTGACGAGATACTTGACTAGTTTCAAGCCATGCTAGAGGCCCATATTCATGAGCATCATTCCGCGACACGCGACTCGGCGACTGTCGCGCTGCTACTGGCTACTCGCGTCGGCGCGCCCAACGCGCCCTCTGCCGCGATTCACGCGCAGTTTCTTCTATCCGTGGTGTCGGCAGCGACGGCGCGCGCGACACTGTTGGCACGCTCGACTCGCCCGCCTGCAGCTGCGTTGGTGTTGGGTTCGAATCCCGGGTCGACGCAAAAACAGTGTTACATACTTAAAGTGTTACATAGTATAAAGTTGTTTAAAGTGCCTCTGCGCTGCTGACTTCGGCTCTTTGTACGCCTCCAAATGACCCCCGACCCTGTAGTCCTGTGATTGGTGAAGACTACTACTAATAATATCAACGCGAAAGTGTTGTAAATATGGGAGGACGGATGTTTGTTACTCTTTCACGTCAAAACTACTGAACTAAATCGAATTTGGCAAAGAGGCTGAATATTGTTTAGAATACTGTTGTATAGATGACTGCACGGTTGGTGCGGCGTCTGGGCAACTGGCTACCGTGGAACGTGTCGCGGATGATATATATTCCCGCACGGAACAAATCTTTGTGTGATCTACAAATCGAGCCGGGTCTGAGTGTCATGTGCATGTGAAATTGTATGTTTGTAACCGCACCCAAGACACAGGAGAAAATCCTTTTGTGGGGCAAAGTTTTATTTATTATTTAACAAGCAAAAAAATAACACATGGACTATTTTTTATCCTTGCACTGTGAGCAAAGCTGGTAGAAGATATTACGTCATATTTTGCAATTTCGTCAAGGGTTTGCCAAAAATTATTGTGTTAATTTTACCGGACTGATTACGTTCATGTTAGTTTCTCATTCTCTCAAGTTCATCTCAGCCTACTGTAAAAGAAAGGCAAGTATGTTGCAAGAAGATCTCAATCTTCTATAATATAAAAATAAATCGCGAAATGTGTTGGTAAGCGCATAACTCAATAACGACTGGACCAATTTTGCTGAATATTTTTTTGTTATGTTCGTTTTTTTTATGTGAAGATTCTTACGAAAGAAAACTTTAGAAAAATAAAGGGCAATATCGGGAATTAACAATCCTTTCGGAGCTGTGGTCGTTTGCTAAAAAAACAAATGACTGACGGGGTAGTCGGATACCTACCCGTGTGAAGCAGGGGCGGTTCGCTGGTACTCAATATATTTATTGGTTTACGATAAGTACATAAAGGTGCATAAGTATATTGAAGTTAATTTAAATTCGATT
The DNA here is from genome assembly GCA_902829305.4 of Spodoptera exigua. Lineage (NCBI taxonomy): Eukaryota > Metazoa > Arthropoda > Insecta > Lepidoptera > Noctuidae > Spodoptera > Spodoptera exigua. Next base: position 14,732,886 of record LR824605.2, read on the forward strand.
CGATACCAAATTTAAAATTTTAATCATAAAAATTTAAGCTTTTCGTAAATATATTTGAATAATATTAATAAAATTGATTCACCGTTAAACAGTAGGATAACTTAGTTAACCCTAATTTAAAAGGAATTTCAAACTTATGTTTTAGTTAAGTTATACATATAATTAGTATTTTCTTAATATTTATACATGTTTTGGTCATACAAAAATGTGGGAACTGGCGTCTCTTAAAGGCTTGGCTCGTGTTACTAAGTGAACCTTAATGCAAAGAGCTTAAGATCTAGTTCAGTGGCCTTCTGTTTGAGACACTTATGGCAAGTAAATTTGATCATACTTAGTGACAACTTTATTTTCTTTATGCATATATTTACTAAAATATATATTAACTATTATGTTATTCAACATGTTGCGGTGGCCCAGAGGTTAAGGAGCCCGCTTCTCATGAGGGTGTGGGTTCGAATCCTGGCATGTATCAATGTGACTTTTTCCGAGTTATTGAACTTTCTAAGATTATTTAGACGCAACTGACATACGGTGGAGGTAAACATCGTGAGGAAATCTGGAATTATAATTTCTAATTATAAGTTTGAAATCGCTAACCCGCATTGAGCAAGCGTGGTGATTAATGTTCAAATCTTCTCCGTGTAAGAAGAGGACTTTGCTCAGCAGTGGGCACTTATAGGCTGACGATGATTATGTTTTTGATATGTTTTAGTTGAAACAACCTCCAATCTCTTGATACATAGTCATGTACAATACACTAAAATGACACATCCTGTACAAGTCTACGTGTGTCAATAAATTTACCGAAAAGTACCAGAAACATTGACAGAGAAAGTATCCCTAAAACTGAAATATATTTTCTTAAATCCCACCATAACTAACAAAATACAGACTATTAATCGAACTTCATCCAGCACACGTAACGAATGCATTCGAAAACTCAAAATTACTTAAATAAAAATAATTGTACGTATAATTTAAAACGTCAAACGAATCGTGACCAACGCGTTACGGAACCTCTAAATATGTATGAGAGAATTAAAATAATACCAAAACGTAGTTGAGTTGGAAGATGTGGATTTGTAATCAGAAAACTTATGGAAGTACATCTTCTCTAAATGATGTATACATTGCTTCTTGCTTTCATTAAAACCAAGTTAAGTGACCAAAGATAAGCGTCAATGGATTGAGTATGACAAATCCAGTTTTCGTCTCTTAAAGTATCTTGGTGCGTATGGTGGGTTGGTCAGGTTATTTGAATAAAACAAGCAGAGTACCTCCCGGACATAGGTGCATTACCATAGAACATGAGAGCTGTTTACTAGTGGACCATTTTTGTAAAATTTGTAAAAGTTCGTCGTAAGAACTAGGAAATTTAGATGTGTTTAAAGTATTCAGAGGAGTGAACGAGACAATGATGGCGGTCATTTCACTAAATATTATGACCTGACAGTTGACATTCTCTTTTTAAAATAAAAAGAATAAAAGCATCCATGAATACAAACTGCCAATAAAGGTTGGAAAAAACGAGGGTTTAATAGAATAGGCAGTAAAATAAATTGAAATAATATTCAAATTAAGAACGCGGCACTAAACGACACAGATAAATAAAAAAAGACAAAGAATTTACAACGTGGGATTGAAACTTTTTGGTGCGATTGCCGAATCTGGCGAGTGATCCCGAACGCAGACAATCGATCATTCGGCGGGGCCATTAAAGAAATAATGTGCGTACTGTACGTCCCAAACGGGATTTGTTAATTAAAAATGTCAATCAAGTGTGTCGAGTTAACGGACGATTTAGTGTAATTTTGGGGCAAAGACTAAGTTTAGTTTTGAGCTTTTGTAGATGCCTACAATTAGACGAAACTCAAACATGTCTGTGGCTGCTTAAGCTTCTACTTTTTATTATTCTTCTAATTATATTCAGAAGTACCTACTTTTATTTTAATGTTTATCCATTTTGTCAATCGAAATAATCATCCTTGTGACTCACAATATCTAGAAGCTAGGATCTTTTGCTGAATGCATATTACCACTTGAATCAATATCATTAATTTAAATGTTTACACTATATGTATATACAATAATAAATATACTTGTACATGATGATGAGGATTTTAAATGCAATGTCTTTCACATTGAACACGCAGTGGTTGAATGATAGGCTGTTCCAATTGAATTCGAAATTTAAAAATTAAAATTGGCAAATTAGTGTTAAGTGTCTAAGGTATAAGATGCACAAAATGATGTTTAGAAACGCACCCAAGATACAATAAGAAATCTTACGTAAGGAACAGAAAAAAATCTGTTGAATATTTTAATCTTTGACCGTTGTTCACAGTTTACAGGCATAGATAAATCGTCAAATTAAAGTATTTAAAGCTTTACAGTTTATCGCTTCAAAGGCAATGCCAGTGTTAATGAGCTAACAGATTTACACGTATTGCTTGTGATAAATGAACATCGGGAGAACATTACGGAACAAGACTGTTTACTTTTGTCACTAAATTGAAAGAATATTAGAGAAAATGTTTTCTACAAATGGCGTATAAAGTTTTGTGAGTTTGGAAGAAAAAAAGAAATAGTGTAAAGTATTAAAAAAAACTGTACCACACTTCGATTTTCTCCTTTAACATGAGTATAATCACATGACACACAGACCCGAAAGAACAATTTGTTTCCCCGAGGTAAGAATAATCAGTCAGGAATGAATATTATTATGTCAGTCAGAATATTAAAGTAGTTGTTTAATATTTTGAACGTAGTCTCAACTGATTTGAATGAATTATTTTTAAGACAGACATGCGAAAAAAACGAAAGGTGAATAAAATTTTGACTTAAGTAAAAATTAATTTAAATAAGTATCTTAGACTTTATACAAGAACATTCTACAAAACTCGTGTCGCCACCAATAAGGTTGAAGTTCATACATTTAATATCTATTTTATCATGTGTCAAGATGTTCACTGGCGGTTAGATCTGAAGTACCGACTTCGGTCATAACTTGCAGTAATAAAAAATACCGTTTAGCTTCAACGAAAATTTATATTCGAATGAAGGATCAGCGTTGTTTGGAATTGCTCTGTGATATCTATTGTGCTATGGATTATTTTAAAACATGGCATAATAACGTAATATTAGGCCGCTATCCCACCCACTAGGCGTTTTACTGGCGTTGACGTCAACGTCGCGTTTGCACAGCGTCTGCGCAACGTTAACGTCGCCTTTGTGGTGAATAAGTGTGTTACAAAGACTACATTTGATAGAGCAGGATGACATGATAGTAACTGTTGCCCACAAGCGGACGCCAATGCTTACCACGCGACGATGCAGAGTTAACGTCGCGTCACCACGCGGCGTCGACGCTGCACAAACACAACGTTGACGCTAGTAAAACGCCTAGTGGGAATTGGCTAAGCAGTGGGCATTACTACTGATGAATGATAAGTGTTACTCCTTTTTTTGTAATAGGTCGGCAAACGAGCAGACCTATTGCCTGGCGTCGCTCATAGACACTCGTAATACCAAAGGAGTTATTAGAAGAGCATTACCAACCTCTTGTGGGTTATTAGGTTAGAGGACAAGGGAGTTGAGGTCTGACTATGGGTGGAGGAGGACTCACTCACACCGCGAAAGAAAACGTTGCTTGCTTCATGCTGGTTTTCTCTGAGGCTGAGATATCACTAAGGTCGAGCCGGGCCATTCGTGCGCAAGCATGGCTCTCCCACACTTCATCATTGTAACGATTACTAGCTTATAAATGTCCACAACTTATTATTCTGGACTATTAGGCCTCCTCTTCATAAGAGAGAGCATTTATTTTGATATGAGTGAATGCACAAACAGAATATAACATGATGTCATATTATGTCTCACAAAATAAACAAGACCAAGCACAAACTAAAACCGTAATCATCGTTCCTTTGTCTCAAATCTTTAACACCATTAAATAAATCGTGCAACAGCTTTAAACTCTTCTTCCTTAATGAGTTTACAATTTTATAGCATATCTTATTGTTATTTGGACACCTTCGAACGAGTATAAGATTTTATTAGATATCATTAATCGGCTATACAACTTGAATTAATTGTTTAAAGACAGAAAATGGACGTAAAGTACGAGTTTAGCGGACGTTTTATCACTTGTAACTTTAGATCTGTGAGCTAATAGACGGGCTGGTTTTGCTTGGAGATTGATTTAATATATAAAAACTTTTTTTTTATTTGGTTTATTGAACACGTGACATTCTGTACTAGGTAAAACTATTAAAGAAAGCGAGTTTGCACTTTTAAAAAATGTGGCTCTTAGGACACACGTGGGAAAAGTAGTGTTAGTGACAATTGTTTTTTATTTAGGAGTCTCCACAGTGAGGCCTATTCTTAGCTTGTTACGTAAGTATCGGATCATCATCATTAGATAAGTAATGGATTAGTATTTTTTTGTATATGAAGTAAACTTAATTACTTATTTTTGACCCCTGAACGAAACAAACACACCATGACCACCACATCACTAAACTTTTAGCGTTGCAGATCGAAGTTTCAACGACAATAATAAATCAATGAACAACGTCACAAGTCTCATAGAACGCAACTGTGGAGTTTGTGCGTTATTAAACAAGAAAAAAAATCCCAACGTGCAACTGTTGGACAGTAGCCCGCCAGGCACAACCAACTTGCCTTGTCGAAGGATCATTCTTTTCTGGTATTGGGGTATTTTACCCTGTCTGCTACCTAAAATAAGTGTGGGAGAGCCACGCTACGTCACGAATGGGAAGATTCGGCCTCACAGAAAACCTCGTGTTCGCTCGTCGTTGTGTTTCGCTGAGTTATTGAGGTTACTGCAGGCCCAATCCTTTCCCTACCCCATCCCTCCTCAATCCCTGAATCTACGACACCTTCATCCTCAAAACGACTCATCTGGTACTGCGAGTGTTTATAGACGGCGTCGTTCGCTTATAATAAAGCTCACACGATTCCTTGTTCGCCGACCTATCACGTCAAAAAACTCTAAACTTTAGATATGTTAGTATAACGAACGCAGATAAAAAAAACATCACCAAACGTTGTGCAACAAACAGCTGTACTCGTCAAGAAAACACAAAATGATACATTCTACATAGAAAACTAGAACTAAGAAACTGCCTGTCTGTTCGTCCCCTCAGGCGATATTCTAGTACCATTGCACAGAACGAGTGTTAAACGTGTTAGGTTAAAAGATACTAGTAGTTTACTTAAACGGTCTCGTCTAACGACGGTACGAATTGCAGGAAATCTATTAACAACAGCCCCGGGAGGTTTTAGACGTTTTACTTCTCATTTTGTTGGCTCTGTCCCTTTATTTTCTGTGTTTACTGCCATGTGATGTGATATTGTTTTGTTTGAATTTGCTGCATTTTATTCGACTGTTCTCCAAATTTATATAAGTAACTTTTCTACGAGTATTCACGGGGCACGTGTTTCGCATACTGACAAATGTTACAACGATTTTATCATAGTACTCATCACTCCACAGTATAAAATAAAGTCGCTTTCTCTGTCCCTATGTATGCTTGCATCTTAAAAACTTTTTAATAGATAATGTAGTGATTGAGAAGAGGGTTTAAATGCATGTAAGGAAGTAATGGACAGTACTAGCATTGCACCGTAAAGCCAGAGCGGGTCGTTAGTATATTAATGTGACAGAAAACTCTTTGACATCATGACGTCAATGGATGGTTGTCAAACGTTGCCTAGAGATTGTAAATTTCGTCGTGAATTGTCAACACGAGTTGGTGTAATCGGTAAGGCGTGTGGATTACACCACAGAGACCCCGAGTTCGAGTCCCGCCGTAAACATGAAGTTTTTTAGTTGATGGAAGTTTTGTCGAACTTTCTGGAATATTTGAGTGAAAGTAATGAAAAATTAAGGAGCGAAAAGGAGAATAAATAAAAATGAATAACGAAATTATTGGAAGGTTCTGGAGGCATGACGATCAAAAAGAATAACGAAATTGAATGTTCTAGAACCTGACCAGGGGTATATAAGCGGAACTGCGGCTCACCGCTGGCAGTTGAGTTCTAAGTCCAAAGCGATTCGGAAGAAAAGGAAGAAGTGAAAAGAAGAAAAGTGAGTGAAATAGTGAAGTACAGTGAAATAGTGAAGTGCAGTCAGTTAAGTGAGTTAAGTCAGCGTGAACAGTGAACGGCAAAGTTGTGTCAGTCGGCCGGACACTGCTGGAGAGGAACGCCGATAACTTATCCGTATCCGTGGACGCTGTCACTTAAGTGCAATAGAAAGTCTGAAAACCGGTATTAGTGTTTAATTTCATCCAATCCCGTAACCCAAGCCCGCATAGTTAGAAACGTGACGTCAGGCACGTAACATTTGGTGTCAGAAGTGGGATCTGGAGAAAAATGCCGCTAGTACCGCAGGACGTAAGAGGAGTGAGTACCCGTTCAATGTCAGAAGCACAGCGTGTGAGGGAAGAGGGTGCTGCAGCTCAAACCAGCGATGCAGAAGCCAAGCCTGTGCAGGTGGATCTTCTGCTACAGCTGCAGCAAATGATGGCAGAGCAAGCGCGCCGCCAAGAAGAGCAAGCGCGCTGTCAGGCAGAACAGCTGCGGGAGCTAAAAGAAGAGCAAGCGCGCCGCCAAGAAGAGCAAGCACGCCGCCAAGAAGAGCAAGCACGCTGTCAGGCAGAACAGCTTCGGGAGCTGAAAGAGATGCACAGGGATTTCACGAAGGGACTGCAAAAGGCTGTCGAACGGGTACAAGAAGTGGAGGAAGGGTTAGGCAAGTTGGAACGTCGCGTCATGGCGATAGAGGAGAGAGTGGAAGAAGAGATCTCCAAAATCAAGCAGGAAGTGGCAAGCCCAAGCCCTTTGAAGAGCCGAAGCCGTCTTGCAGCCGTTTTTGACACCCCAAATGTGGCCTCAAGCGCAACGAAAGGGCTCAAGATTCCCCATTACGACGGAACAACATCCTGGACCGCGTTCAAGCTACAGTTTGAGACACTTATGGAGGCTTATGGTTGGACTCAGAAGGAAGCACAGTCAGCCCTCACCCTGGCCCTCCGTGATCAAGCGCTCTCAGTGCTGGAAGCTATCGGCGCAAGTGGGGATCTCAGCTTTAGTGCCCTCCTCGACGCACTTGAGGCACGTTTTGGAGACAGCCACCTCGAGCACGTGTACAGAGCGCAATTAAAAGAGCGTACTCAGCGTGCTAATGAGAGTCTACAGCAATGGTCCGTGGAAATCGAAAAACTTGTGCGTCGAGCTTTCCGGTCGACTCCGTCAATGATTGAAGGCACGCTTCTCCAAGCGTTCATTGACGGTATTCGGGACCCCGAAGTACGAGCTGCTGTTCATCTGGGCCATCACAAGAACATGAAAGAAGCTCTGGCCCATGCATTGGAAGTGGAAGCCGTGCGTGGCAACTCCCGTACCTTACGTCTGCGGGAAATGACGACAACGGAGCAGCTACCTCCACGCCGTCGGAATTTCATGTGCTATGGATGTGGAGAGCGTGGGCACATACGGAGCGACTGCTCGAAGAAGATGAACCGCCAGGACGCGGCGGTCTCAACTTCTGACCAGCAGGGAAACTTAAATCCAGCCAGGGCTGCGGGGTGGGCGTTGGCTGGTAATGGAACAACCCCAACAATCTACATCAAGCAAACCAACGATGGAAATACTCTGGTGATAGACGGTCAAGTAAATGGGAAAAACAGTCAGCTAACATTAGATACTGGAGCTTCAAGGACGGTGATGAATGTTCGGCTGCTCGAGCAAAACATCAGGAAACACCTTAAACCAATTGTTGGCCTACAAATGAAATCAGCTACCGGCCAGTGCATACCGATAAGTGGAAAACTGCATGTAACAATCAAAATTGGGGAACGTGTTTATCGACATGAGGTTATTGTGGCCAAAATTCTGGATGACTGCATCCTGGGACTTGACTTCCTGCAAGGGCACCAGTGTAACATCGACCTAAAATCTGGAGTTTTACTATGTGGAACTGAGGAAATTCCGATGAAGGGTGGAACCCTGGGAAAAGTTTGCTGTTTAAGAAGAACTGTTCTTGAACCAAAATCACAGACTCTCGTACCAATCGCATTACCTAGGAGGAGGGAAGGAAGTTTACCTCTAAGGTGCGCTGTGATTGATAAATCGGAACACGTAAACTCATGGCTACCGGCGAGAACTGTCGTGGGGTCATCTGATGTCAACCGCATTCCGGTATTCAACTTCAGTGATTCAAAAATTACGATTGAAGAAGGAGAGCCTGTGGGCGTATTGGAAGAAGTGGCCTGGATAAGAAAATGCTCGGAGAATCTTGTGAAGAAGGACAGTACGGGAATAGACTTTGTAACGAAAATCTTAGACGAAAACAAAAGTCTGACAAAAGTGGAGACTATGAAAGCTAGAAATTTACTTCTTCGATTCTCTGATGTGTTTTCAAGAAGCGATGGTGATATTGGCCGAACTGGTTTGGTGAAGCATAAAATAAACACAGGTGATACAATGCCAATTCGTCAAAGGCCCAGACGCATACCATTCGCTCGTGAGAAAGAGGTTGAAGAAATGATTGACGATATGAGGAAAAATGACGTGATAGAGCCCTCTTCTAGCCCTTGGTGTTCACCTGTCGTGCTTGTCAAGAAGAAAGATGGTTCAACGAGGTTTTGCGTAGACTATCGACGATTGAATGATGTAACCAAGAAGGATAGCTACCCGTTACCAAGAATCGATGACACACTTGACACACTGAGTGGCATGAAATGGTTTTCAACGCTCGATCTGAAAAGCGGCTATTGGCAGGTGGATTTGGATCCCAAGGACAAGGAAAAGACCGCATTCTCAACTGGGAAAGGACTCTGGCAATTTAAGGTGATGCCATTTGGATTATGCAATGCACCGGCAACCTTTGAGCGTTTGATGGAACAGGTGCTGGCGGGACTGCTGGGCGAAACCTGCCTAGTTTACCTCGATGACATCATCATTGTTGGACGGGATTTTGACGATCATCTAAGGAAATTGGAAAAGGTACTCGATAAGCTGCGTGGAGCAAATTTAAAGTTGAGTCCAAAGAAATGCTCTTTCTTCAAGCGCGAAGTGAATTATCTAGGACATGTTATTTCTGAGAGAGGAATTGAGACTGATCCAGCCAAGACTGCCGCTGTTAAGGAATGGCCGACACCTAAAGACAAAACGCAAGTTCGGGCATTTCTTGGATTGTGCTCGTATTATCGGCGGTTTGTGAAAGGATTTTCGGACATTGCCAAGCCTTTGCATCGATTGACAGAGGAGAAACGTGCCTTTATCTGGGACGAGGATTGTGAGCAAGCCTTTCGAGAACTAAAAGAACGGCTTTGTAACACACCAATTCTCGGATACCCCAGCGCGAAAGGAATATTCGTAGTTGATACGGATGCCAGCAATATTGGAATAGGAGGTGTCCTTTCACAACGCGATGGTGAGCAGGAGAAGGTTATTGCTTACTTCAGCAAGTCACTATCCAAGCCGGAGAAGAATTATTGCGTGACCAGGAGGGAATTGCTGGCCGTAGTCAAAACTCTGCACCATTTCAAGAAGTATTTACTGGGACGGAAATTTTTGATCAGAACTGATCACGCTGCTTTGAAATGGCTGCTTCAGTTTAAGGATCCCGAAGGCCAAGTAGCCAGATGGTTGGAACAACTTCAGGAATTTGACTTTGAAATCGAACATCGCGGCGGAAGAATTCATGGCAACGCAGATGCATTATCGAGACGCCCATGCGTGGAAGATTGCAAGCATTGTGCCAAGAAGGAAACTGCTTTTCTTAAGGTGATAAGGACTGATACTGTTGACGAGGCATGGGGAGACGATGCGATGAAATTAGAACAGGAAAGAGATGCAGATATCAAACCAATACTGGAGTGGCTACGAAGTGGTAACAAGCCAAGTTGGAGTGACGTCGCCCAATATAGCGCGGTAACGAAAGGTTTATGGGCACAGTGGAAAAGCATTACGCTGCATAACGGACTTCTGTGCAGGAAATGGGAATCAACAAACGGCAAGGACGAGCATTTGCAATTGGTGGTGCCTCGTTCAAAAATAAGGGATGTATTAAAAGCGTTCCATGATGGATCTTCTGGAGGACATTTGGGAATTAGGAGGACTTTGGTGAAGATCAAGGAGAGGTTTTATTGGTTGCATTGCAAATATGGCGTCGAAGATTGGTGCCGGAAATGCACTAGTTGTGCAGCTGTCAAGGGTCCACAAACAAGAAGCAGAGGGGCGATGAAAATCTACAATGTTGGTATGCCTTGGGAGAGAATAGCGTTAGACATCGCTGGACCATTTCCAATCACTGATTCGGGCAATCGCTACGTTTTAGTGGTTATGGATTATTTTACAAAATGGCCGGAGGTCTTTGCCATACCGAATCAAGAGGCAGTAACTGTAGCCACGAAGTTGGTAAACGAGGTATTCACCCGATTCGGAGTGCCCTTGGAGATGCACAGTGATCAAGGACGGAACTTTGAATCCCAAGTTTTCCAGGAAACTTGTAAACTTTTGGGAATCCATAAGACTCGAACGACCCCTTATCATCCACAGTCAGATGGAATGGTCGAACGCTTCAACCAAACATTGGAGCGACACTTAGCAAAGGTGGTTGACAGCCATCAGAGAGATTGGGACACTTACATACCTCTCTTCTTGCTTGCCTATCGGACTGCTGTACATGAAAGTACCGCAAAGACGCCTGCATTTGCAAATTTTGGAAGGGAATTGAGATTACCGGCAGATCTTGTATCGGGCTGTCCACCTGGTGACTCTCGCACCGAGTTTAGCGATTACATAAGCGAGTTAAGGGCAAAAATGTTGGACATTTATGAGCAAATCAGGGAGGCCGGTCTTCAAGCTAGTGATCGCGCAAAGACGCGCTATGATCGACGAGCCAATTCTGTTGGGTTTGAAGAGGGGTCATTGGTCTGGCTTCATAATCCAGTCAGAAGGAAGGGAAAATCTCCAAAGCTGCAACCGAGTTGGGAAGGTCCTTACGAGATAGTCACGAAGATCAATGACAGTACTTACAGAATTCGGAAGTCTTCAAGGAGCCCTTTGAAAGTTGTCCATATAGACAGGTTGGCGAGGTATTACGGCAGCAACGATGCTCGGGACGAGCGAATCTAAGAGGGGGGCAGTGTGACAGAAAACTCTTTGACATCATGACGTCAATGGATGGTTGTCAAACGTTGCCTAGAGATTGTAAATTTCGTCGTGAATTGTCAACACGAGTTGGTGTAATCGGTAAGGCGTGTGGATTACACCACAGAGACCCCGAGTTCGAGTCCCGCCGTAAACATGAAGTTTTTTAGTTGATGGAAGTTTTGTCGAACTTTCTGGAATATTTGAGTGAAAGTAATGAAAAATTAAGGAGCGAAAAGGAGAATAAATAAAAATGAATAACGAAATTATTGGAAGGTTCTGGAGGCATGACGATCAAAAAGAATAACGAAATTGAATGTTCTAGAACCTGACCAGGGGTATATAAGCGGAACTGCGGCTCACCGCTGGCAGTTGAGTTCTAAGTCCAAAGCGATTCGGAAGAAAAGGAAGAAGTGAAAAGAAGAAAAGTGAGTGAAATAGTGAAGTACAGTGAAATAGTGAAGTGCAGTCAGTTAAGTGAGTTAAGTCAGCGTGAACAGTGAACGGCAAAGTTGTGTCAGTCGGCCGGACTCTGCTGGAGAGGAACGCCGATAACTTATCCGTATCCGTGGACGCTGTCACTTAAGTGCAATAGAAAGTCTGAAAACCGGTATTAGTGTTTAATTTCATCCAATCCCGTAACCCAAGCCCGCATAGTTAGAAACGTGACGTCAGGCACGTAACATTAATAAACAGTTAACATTACGTGATTTTAGGTTTTTATGGAAACACAGTTTAGTATCTGCCTCTGTCCCGCTGAACTATTTTTAGAAAATATCCTCATAAACTTAATAAAATAAATAACACATTTTTAATTTTAGTCTTTCTCTGTGTTTTAATATAATTTTGTATGAAGATAAGTCATTGTTCGTTCATTTAAAACATAGACTCATCGTCGCAATGGGGCACCGCACCTCGGCCTAGAGCAGGAGAAGGAACGGGGGGGTTTTTAGTCAGTAAGAGTCTGACACCCCTCCCGCCCGGCCCTGGGCGGGAGAAGGCATTTGATGATTTTCCCCTCACGAAAAATACTTATCGTGTAGTCAAATTATACATAAATTACCTTATTGAGTTTATGAGGCAATATTTCACAATTTCTAAGTTTGTTTTAATATTTGCTTGTATGTTAAAAGCCGGACCAAGACACATAGAATGTAGTAAACCATGTCAAATATTGAAATAGTAGTTTTATTTTAACATTCATTTTCATACTAATTATAATATTAATTTTCTGCTTCTCATTGTTTTACCAGGTGTTGCAAAAATTAGACCTTGAATTTTTATGTATAAAAATATATATTTTTTTCACGAATCATAAACTTCTTACTTGCATTTTACAGCACTAAAACTTGTACTTTTTATAATACCTCCTTAGTTCCAAATATTGTTGTTGATTTTAAACAACATAAAATTTTCCTGAAGGAATAAGTACCTTCGTCCTATCAAATATTTGAGCTTTCAAATGCTCCGTGCACTCTGAGTGGGGAACTTACAAAGTGCACCCAGCTCGTTATAAATTTATGTTGTAATAAATTTTTGATAACACACGGTGGCCTCTTACGTAAATTGATACGGCCATGTTTGAGTTTTATGAATTTATTGAACGTTGTAAAGGCTTTGGTTCCGAGACTTTTAAGTGAGACGGCAGAGTTTGTAATGAAATGGAGACGGTTCGTTTTTACTTTTTATTACACGAAGTATAAAAAGAAGTTTAGTATGTGTGATAAGTGTCGGAGAGCCAAGCTTCGGCACGAATGGGTCGGCTCGACCGGAGTGATACCACGGCCTCACAGAATACCGGCGTGAAACAACCCACAGCGTTGTGTTTCACCGTGTGAGTGAGGTTACCGGAGGCCCAATCCCTCCCCTTCCCCTATCCCTTCCCAATCCTTAAATCCTTTGGTGTTGCGGGTGTCCATGGGCGGCGCCGATTGCTTACTATCAGGTAATCCGTCTGCTCGTTTGCCGCCTTATACCATAAAAAAATGTAATGACCAAAAGCTGTAACAATGTCCTTTAAAAATAATCATCACATCGGCACAATTAGACAGATATCTGAGCTTTAAAATCGATGTTCACGGTTCCATAACAAAGAAGAAGGAGAACTAAACCGATCATTCAAGCTTGATACAGTTAATATAAGAAAAGAACCTTTAATCCCAGTATAACCCAAAAACAAAATTGACCAAAATGAGTAAAAAAAAAACATTTAACACCGCGAATAAAGATTGATGAAGAATCAATCGCGGCGTGTCTCGCAGATAAAGGCGATGTCCGCACAATCAATTTTAATCTTCGTACTTTTGTCACTCTCGCACATATCGATAAAGACGTGGGAAGGAAAAAGATGGGTGTATCTTTCTCAGTTTTCATGCACCTTCGCTATTATGGCGATGACGCCAGCCTACTTACAGAATTAAAGTCTGCTAAGGAAGATTGAAGAGGGCACCTTATCAGGCAAGACAATGATGCAACGAAAACACTGATGGATATTGTAAAAAAGGTTGCTTGTAATAGGAAGACTTCGATCATGGGAAAGTATACGTTTAACGTTTAGTTATTAGTAAGGTACAAGCCTACAATGACATTTTCTTAGATTCATCAAGCATGGCTGATGAGGAATGATTACTTTCTTGGAAATATTTTCGATTTTATAGTGACTAATGACATAGCTAGGGAAATTCGGATTATTGGTTCTTATCTCTAGTACAGAAAAAAAATTGATAATATTGAGAGGGTTCAAAACAAATGTTTGAAGATACTTAATCGGATATAAAATGAGATAATATATAAAATAGGAAATAAACTCATATTTTTTTTTTAGTTTACCTATTAATCGGATATAAACGATGTAAATTAAATTTAAATAGATGTGTGTTCTTTTATAAGATTCTTTAAGTAATTATCCTAAATTAACGTAATGCTCTTAGACAAAAGACGATACTATGACTGGACAAACCTAAACAAAGGCCAGTTGATATTAGAAGATGGATTAGGAGGCCTTCTAACAGAGTATGGAACACTTATTTATTAACATAAGCTGTAAGTCTTGTGAAGAATGTAGGTTAATACCGAGCTGATAAGCCAACCGTCGCTAGAATTTTAAACAGTTTTCCAGTCTTATGTTTGATGAAAAATGAGGAAAAAGTGTTATAGCTATATGAAATGTAAAATATTGCGTCTTATCATATTTAGGACATGTTGTTACTCATGCCTTGAAAATTAACCTTATATTGTATTTTGCTGTCGATCAATTGACACTGGTATGTCCCTATACTATATTTATTTATTACTTCATGCCCAAAAACATTAGGCGGTTACATTTATTATAGAACTTATATTTTGGAGTACTAAAACACTAAAATAGATACTTTCTAACAAAAACTCCTGATTAGGTTTTCTCAAACACATATTAAGGAAATATTAGATTTTGTCTTCCACGATAAAATGGCAATCTATTTTTTATACTCGACTATGTAATATACTGCAAAAAATCTTCTAAGTTTTCACGAGCATATTTTTCACTTAAGTATAACTGACTGTTCGTCGTTGCTTCATAGCAAACTAGAAATATGACTTTCAACACTTTAATATCAAGGGACCAGCTATAAGTTATATGCTCACAAATCTGATAGGATTATACCTATTTCTTACTGGAACCAGTTGCCAAGTATTTGCTCACAGTATTGATGTGTCATTATTATGATTGATGATCTCTCTCTGTATCTATGATGAAACCAGAACTATAACTGGAATCAACGTATGATTCTTAGGTAGTAGGACTAAGGTTGAAAATGTTTTAACTGTTAGATCAACATCAGCTTGTGTTTTGTTTTTTGCATCACCTTCGGGAGATGATATTGTGGTGTATTTGCTTGTAACAATTTAAGGCATTGATGAATGCCGCGAGAGAATTAGTCGCCGTTGTATTGACAAAAAGTTTTATTGTATTTTATACTAAACAGTACCTATAGAGAAATTATATTTACAATATCACAGGCTAGTGTGTAATTATATAAGAATTTACTGGTGCTACTCTGAGTTTAGGGAACAAACAACCTCATATTCTCAAATTAATGACTTCAATTTTATTATTCGTCAAAAATAAATGATAATTGTACTGATAATCCAAAAAAAGAAAAGGAAAATCTATCAACATCAATTTGCTGACCCTTCCGTTTAAACACGGCAGTAACCCCTATCCCTCAAACGATACTTATCTACATTGTAAACTCAATTTCAACAAGTATTACTACCAAGCCTAAGGCATTCTTTACCCTCCGTGCCCATAAAAAACATCATCAATACAAACCAATAAAAGTTTGTCAGAATTTTCCCCATAAAACCATAAGGTAAGATTATTTAGAAGGTATATTGATACATGAAGAATGTAATAATTTTGATAGCTAATTTTTGGAACACAAGACTCTAAACATAATGAGGAGGGAAAATGTTTTTAAAACTTGTACCTTAAATTTTTATTCTTTACTTCTCAAGTAGAGTTTGATTAATATTTTTATTATAACTGACATAACTTATACATTGACCACTAACCAATAGTAGGTTCTGTTTTTTTTAATCTTCTCCCACACCGTTTGTTTTTGTACACCTGTGTCGTGGGTGCATTCACAAATATACACATACACATCAAGACAAAAAACACGTATAAATTTCTGGATCATACAATGATTTGTTTTGTGAGAGAAGCAAACCCACGACTTTGTGCAGCAGCTCAGTCACTGGTCCAAGACACGCTGTTCTTTCAGCATGGCAAATAAAAAACAATAAGCAACTCAACAAAAAAGTCGTCTTTTTCGACGAATACTAAGTTTTCTAAAACTCCTTCAAAACAAAGTTCATTTTCTGTATTTCCTTCATGGTAAAACCCACAGAATGTCTAAACAAAGACATCGATATTTCTATAAATATTGTATGGTGTTCTGTACAAATTAAAGGCCTCAGGCAGTTTCCTGGCTTACCGTTGCCAGTTTTAACATTTCGTTTGCGCGTAGGACCCCTGAGAACTAACAGATGTTTCTTGTGTTGTGTTCCGGAGCTAGGATGTGGTAGAGCAGTAGTGTGTTCATTTTGTTTAGCTGGTACTTCACCCGTTTTTATGTTTTGTTACGGGAATAACAGCTAGATAGACAAAGTAGTTGAAAGTATTTTTATCTTCCGTAATAATTCTGAACAACTAAAAATACGTTTGTACATATTCGTCTCCTTGACGATGGTTAGTTTTGATCTTTCTTCTTAATTATCTTTCATCCCTCTTAGATGGTAACTCATCATCATCATTATTGTCATCACTATATTGGCAATTAATCTTAGAACTCGTCGATCCAATTCCATACCACATCATAACTTCTTTGTTCCAGGTGTGATAGCAGCCGCCATTTATTAGTCTTTCCCTAGCAAGGCGGTGTTTTTCTAAGGGGTCTGGCGCCCCATGCCATAAAAAATTCACGCCTCCACAGTAGCCTTTGGTTAACCGTGGTTTTTCTTTACAGAGCATATTGTAGGGTTCTGAGTTGTGAATTTTTAAGTGGCTGAGAAATCGAATGTCGATTTAAATGCGTTTTGTGTTATGCTTTATGGGTTTTACGTTATTGTGTGTTCTAAAATGGTTGGCTGAATGTTCCTATGGAAGTTTGTTTCAAATAAACATTGCCTTTACACTGCCTTTGCATGCTTTTCGTTAATAGAAAATTTAAATTCGATAGCTTCTATAAATATTAGTGGCAGGATTTCAACTACCACTTCTTTTCTTTCCAGCCTTCGATGCTCTTTATATCTGTATAATTATATTTGTTCTTCTACTTTAAATTACAATACATTTAACTCAATTCCGTTAACCAGTCCTCGGTTAATACTATCACAGTTTTGTTGTACGGTGGGCCCATATGTTAGCAGGCGTGCCCTGTGATATATTGCTTTGTGTTCTGTAATGTTCCTCTTAGTTTTTGTAAATGTACATGATTATACAAATTTAAAAAGAATACAATTTTTAACCGACTTCCAAAAAGGAGGAGTGTTCTCAATTCGACCGTATATATGCTTTTTTTATGTTTGTTCGCCGATATCTCCGTTATTTATCAACCGATTTTGATAATTCTAGACTTTAAAATTATAAAATAGTTATTAAATGTTATTTTCTATTTAACTAAATGTAAATATGTATTACTTTGAACAAAGTAAATTTATTTTTTGCTTTTTAGTTTAGGTGCTTTTTGAAGTCGGTTTTTTTGTTGTAAAAATATTTTTGTATATGATTTTCGGGTAAAAAAACATGGAAATAGAATTGGTGAACACTTTAAAGTTGTGATAAACCTTAATATTTTTATTGTTTGTATAATTCGACGACAATTTTGCTTCAAATACAACAAATAGTTTTAGACTCAATCAAAACAATGTTCCTCATAAAAAGATTTAGGAATAGCAGGTTATGTAATTGGCTATCCCTAATAACACCAAACCCATAATCACCACAAAAGACAGACAAAAAGTGTGAAAACCTTTCTCCAATTACATTATTAGTCGAAACCCATACTTAAAACTTAAAGACAATAATTTCATCCCTAAATTTCAACATTAATGTCGAAAAAAGGGAAAAAAGTTGCGAACCAAAACCTCAAGCGTCTTTGACCATGTTCTAAATTGAATACAGTGGACCACGCCTCTTACCTGTAGCTCATTATGCTGCACGAATATTGAATAGCGTATAGAAAATACACAAGCATGTTACCAGACCGATTGGACAATTTAGTTCTTATGTTTTGACTATATCAGCTGTATAGTGTAATGGTGTGGTTTTTGAACTTGTTTTTTTTAATGTGCGAAATACATTTTTATTAATTGCCTTATTTCTAAAAGGGATGCTAGAATCGTGTCACTTGGTATTCCATTGCCTTTACCTAGAGATGAAGGCATTTTTGTTACAGTTTTATTTTCCTTCACTATAAAACTTGTTTCTTTTTGATTCCAGTCTTTAACAGCCAAACATTCTGTAAGATTGATAAGTCGAACTAACACAAATCGTGTAGTGTTCCTAATAAAACGAAATTTACGTAACCTACGTGCTACGTACGCTATAAATAATATCAAAATTGCTTGTAACTACAGGCATATATCTATATATATAAAAGAAAGTGGTGTTAGTTACACCAAACCGATTTAGCTGAAAATTGGCGGGGAGGTAGTTTAGAGTCAGGAGAAGGACATAGGATAGGATAGAGTTGGTAGAGTAGGTTAGGTAGAGTGGGGTAGGTAGAGTAGAGTAGGTAGAGTAGGGTAGGTAGAGAGGGTAGGTAGAGTAGGTTAGGTAGAGTAGGGTAGGTAGGGTAGGGTACATAGAATAGGGTAGGTAGAGTAGGGTAGATAGAGTAGGGTAGGTAAAGTAGGGTAGGTAGGGTAGGGTAGGTAGGGTAGGTAGAGCAGGTAGGGTAGGTAGAGCAGGTAGGGTAGGTAGGGTAGGTAGAGCAGGTAGAGTAGGGTAGGTAGGGTAGGTAGAGCAGGTAGGGTAGATAGGGTAGGTAGGGTAGGTAGAGTAGGGTAGGTAGAGTAGGGTAGGTAGAGTAGGGTAAGTAGAGTAGGGCAGGTAGAGTTGGGTAGGTACTCAAATGACGGGAGCGACACCGTGGGGAAGAGCTAGTTACATATAAATACAACCATCAATAAGAAATATTGAATCTCCAGTTTTAAAACATTATTCAAGCAACGCTTCCTCCTCGCTCGATTGAATTCGCAATAATTTTATCTCAAACGCAGCTGCCCCCAGCTAATTCCTTATCATCGTAATACCTCAACATTCTTGCGTCTAACTGTTCATAATTTGTAACTCCATCATTGCCAGTATAAATCTTTATGTCACTTAGCTTCGTGTCATAATCAATCTGCTTACATAGGGCGGTAAAGTAAAATCGACACGTATCGATTAACTGCATATATTAATGCTGCTACAATTATATCGAGTGGCGCCAAAACGAATTACTTGTAAAGTCTACTTGCAGTGATCATAATAGTAACACCAAGCCTACGCAAACGCTTGGTCAGAAGGTTCATATTTGTCTAATACTGAAGAATATATTTTAGTTTCTCACGAATAAAAAAAAACATAGCCTCGTATACCTATAATGTAAATACATAATATGTAGTTGCTTATGTAGTTGTTGTTGTTCAATTCTCCTTTTGTCAAGTCAACGGAATATTAAAATACATTTTTTTCTTTCTTAATAACATAGGCTTTACTCCTGTGTTGTAGGTGCGTTTACGAACATTATATAAACATCACAATATGTTGCACGGCTGCCGGTTACCCAGTCACCGTGTCGACTATGCAGTTATAAAATGTTTGGACTACTTGGTGAAAATAAAAAACATGATGGCAATTAAAAAATTACCTACTATTACAATAGTTTTTAAATTGAGAACGTCTTATTAAAATCCATCATGTAAAGGAGGCCTATCATGGTGGGCAGTCAGGGACTTTGTGATGTCAATATGAAACAATTACCAAACACATCTAAAGTAAAAGTATAACAACTGTAAATTATTGAAAAATCTTTAAAATTAGCTAGAGGAGAAGCTGAAGACGATATATTGCCTCTGCTACAGTAATTACCTAATGATAACTACCTGACCTAATACATAACTAAATGACGAACAAGATTTATCTTTACATACTCGTCTTAACTTTGCTTTCTGTCCAGCTCCTTCACTATGAAGTTCTAACTAGATACTGGTTGTGATTTAAACGCTTTAATTACAGTAATTACAGTATTATTACCATAGGCCAGTAAACCACGCGGGCGTAAACGACTTTTAAGGTTGAACGCGTAAATTACTATGTAATTGTAGTATGAAGTGTATGGAGCAATAAAGAATGCGAATTAATAATAGCAAGGATTATCTAATAATGACTGTTACTGTTTCTGGTAATGAATATTTCTTTTATGAGAAAACTTAATTATATACAATTCTGCAATATACTGTAAGTTTGCAAACTGGAACTAATGACGATAAGATATGTACCTATGAATTTCGATAAAAATTATATTTTCGGGGTTACAGCTTCATCAAGTCCACAAGGGACTAGTTGATTAGTTGAGCAAGCGCAATAAGGTAACATGACCTTGGCCTGGACCAGAAGAAGGAACGGGATGTTTTTTTACTAAGAGTCTGACACTACCTTGCACCTTGGATGAGAGAAGTAATTTGATGATTTTCCATTCAGAGGCTTCTTTGTTTTTTTCAGTTTTCTATATCAAGTGCGTTTTTTTTAGTCTCCATCAAATTGAATCATCTTTGGCAGTTCACACCACGTAGTACAAACCTACTTTGGGCACAATAGCAACAATTTCGTCGCTATTATTTCCAAGCAAATCTTAACAAACAAAAACTGTAAGAAACTAGGGGTTTTTAGTTAGCAAGAGTCTGACACTCTTTCTACCCTCATCCTGGACGTCTCATGATGATTGTCTTTCATGATGATTCCTCCTCGTCTCATGATGATTTACCTCTCACAAAAAAGGTAGGTTATCAAAAAAAGAAGAAGATCTTGTTCAAGTTAATTTTTGGTGGCAGTTTATTGTTGTCGTATTTTAAAAGACATAATCGGGGCGCATTTTATCACTTTGGTAGTGATTCTCACGTAACTAGTCAGTTAAGATAGGTCAAAAATTGTATTAGGAACTTCAACAAATATTTGGAAACCCTTTCTAGGTATTGATAGGCACGTGTGGAGTGTGTGTATGTGTACGAAAAAATAAACATTTTCTTAAAATTATCATCACAAAAATGTATTGTTTATCTTTCAGTTTTAGGGATAGTGTTAATGAAGTTTGCAGAATACTTACTTTTCAAGTATCAACATAATAGATCATATAGTTTCGAAAAAAAATAAGTGGCATACGGACAGACACGACATGTATTCAAGTTATGTCATTTTTTACTACTACGGAACCCTAATATACTAAACTACAATCCAAAATAGTACTTATAAATGCCTATTATATAAAATACAGTTAAAAACTTCAATCCATTTTGCAGTTCCACGCTCGCTCGAAACTAACGACCCTATTTACGCGAACGATAATTAAAACGATATGGAAGTTAACATCGAAATTAATTGAATTAGTGTTTACTGACTATTAAAATGGCCTTCGTTTAATTCGAAATCGGTTTTAGTATCGATGATATAATTGTATCTGCTGTACATTTTATTGGATGCAGTATCCTGTTGCTGTCGAATTACGAATTCCGTTGAACATTCTGGCCGTAAAATTGTTTTGAATTTCGAATTGTGGATTCTGTTGATTTAAATGCAGTGCATCGTTTTTAGAGATTGTGTTTTTTTTTTAATAATAGTGTTGTTTTATGATTTCTAAGTAACTGTTTAGTTAATTCACTTGTTGTTCAGTTGATTTAGTTTATTTCTTTAAATTCTATTTTTTTATTTTATGGTCTTACATACAGTTTAGTAATATTACAAAAACACACATTTCACTCTTTACGAAGTGTATATATAACAGTGTAATAATAAAATTGATTATTTCTTCAGTAAAGCCGTTATGTGTACATTACCAAGATTTAACACACAAAAAAGAAAATAAACCGAAGAAAATTCACTTAAAATCACTATACATATGACTTACCATTTCAACTACGGCTTACCCTATTTCAATAAATCATAAAAAATATCGAAAGCACATTTTAAACCGTTCCCTTCAATATACACAGACTAAGATAAGAAACAGCATCCTGTTTTGTCACGGCAAGATTAATCCACTTCACTCGTAATCTGAGCTAAGTGGCTTACTTACGATATCTGATTCTATGTAGGTGGTACCTTATGTAACGCCTAGGGAAGTCGCGACAAACTGACAACTCAATTCAAGAAGTAGAATGATTTAAATAGCGAAGCAGAAATGACTGGTGATAACGAAGTTGATGGATTTGAAGTGATAATAGATGGAGATATTACACTATAAGTCTAGGTTTATCTAGGTAAAGATAGAAAAGCTTGATCTTGTCTTAATGGTGAAAATAATCAAAGAACAGAATTTGATTAAAGTCTATATTGTAAAATTTGTAAACTGCAACAGTCAGGCATGGTTATTTTTTAAGATTTTGGTAATGATGTGTGACATTTTAAAACTGGTCAAAATTTAACAAATTTTGATTTCACGATTAATACTTTTTATTATAATGTGATGGAACGGTCAACAATGAGGCGGATTGCCTGATGAAATGCCTTTTGAAGATTAGGGCTTCGGATATTTAGGGGTTAAGAATGGTTTGGAATTAGACCTCCGGTAACCTCGTACATACGGTGAAACACAACACTGTGATTGTTTCACGACGGTTATCTGTGAGGCCGTGGTATCACTCTGGTTGACCCATTCGTGCCCGAAGCATGGCTCTTGCAAACTACAACACAACAAGCAATCTTAACACAGTAGCTTTTTTAGAAAAAAGAATATACCCTTTCTCATATAATTTTATTATAATGTACAACATCATAAAATAAAGCAACACTATATACTCTAAGCGTCTATAATGTCAAGACCTTTCCGATCGCTGCTGTGTCCTTGTTCCAAATTTCTATCAATATCATTATCACAGTTACTGTTAATAATTTTATGATTAACGCCACACTTAGCTTGGTCACAAGTTTCAATTCACACGGTATTTGTAATTAGCTGAGTAAGTCTACACAAATGGACATGCCTAGTGAAGTGTGGTTATTGGTGTCCGAATTTATTTTTCTGTCATCATATGATTCGGTAATCAGACGTAATTGTTATTTCGCATTTACTAAAGAAAGCAACGAAAAATACTTTGACGAAAAATTTATCACTATATTTTTCCGTCCAGATTTCAATAAGACACCGATAAAATATTATAATAGCTTTTGCTCGCGACATTGTTCGCGTGGAAAAGTGACTTCCTGCAGATTTTTGGTTTAAAAACTATCCTATGTCCTTTCTTAAGTTTCAAATTATGTATGTACCAAATTGGGTTCACACAAATAGGTTCACTAGTTTAGGCGTGAAGAAAAGACAGACAGACAGAATTACTTTCGCATTTATAATACATGTTTGGATTTGTATTTATAGAGGCTTTTGTAGTCAAATTTTTCTATGAAGAATTTGTCTTATCTTGAAAGCAAATCATATGGTGATATTCTTCAATTTACTCGAAGGGACAAATTTTCTATTAAAAAATAAATTTAATGAGAAACAGTTTCCAAAGTTCCTTGTGTTTTGGACCTTGTTCCAAACACTCCTTTACATAAAGCTTGCATAACTTCTGTATTAAGAGGAAATCGATGTAGAGACACGAAACTACATCTTAAGCTCCATAAATATCAAACGAATACCACAGAAATGTTATTCTAAATTGATTAAACATTTACCTTTTATTGCAAGTCGGTAGTGGGAATTCGGTCACAGTGCTGGCTACAGTTTCTTCGATAGACTGCACATCAACCTCCTTTATGTTTAATATAGATCTTGGAACTTAAAATGTGGTAATAAAGTTGAAAGTCTATTAAAGTGTTATGATGGATTAGGGTAGCTTGACGTGCTGTGATCTACTACGATAGTATTATGGTCAGTTTAAGAGGTAGAATTGTTTGTAAAGAACGTATCGGTTGGTTCGGAATTTAGCCTTGTTTCGGCTGGACAAAGGAGTGTTGATAACGTTAATGGCTTATGATGGATTGTGAGACAGGTTGTTCTACTGTGATTAGGTAGTAAATTGTTTGTGAAATTTATCTTTGTAGTTCTGTTTCCTGCTTACTGGTTATTGATACCGTTAGTTTAGTACTTAGCAATGTAATTGATTTATCATAGTTGACGGCATTTCGCTCTTTATTTATTCATTTGTTTTGTGTATTTTATTCCTTTTCCTTTAGGCTTTGTTCGTCAACATTCTGTATTGAGTTATCAGTCTTGTAATATAAAGGGTTACATTTTTCGACTGCACGGTTGGTGCGGTGGCTAGATAACTGGCTGCCGTGCAACGTGTCGCGGGTTCGATTCCCGCACGGAACAACACTTTGTGTGATCCACAAATTGTTGTTTCGGGTCTAGGTGTCATTGTATGTGAAATTGAATGTTTGTAAACGCACCCACGACACAGGAGAAAATCCTAGTGTGGGGCAATATCTTTCTTCTTTTAAATTTTTCGTCTTCTGAAAAGAACAATCACAGTTCGTAAAAGTATATTAGTAAAGTAGCATAGCTTCAACGAATGTAAGTGCTATACTTTAGTTGAAGATTGAGCTTTATGACATTGAAGAGGCCTATAATAAAAGACAGGAATTTCACAGATGTGGAGAAAACCAGACTGACAGTTCCACAAAACAATACAGTAGTTTCCAACTAGTCAAATTCAATACTTTTATCCAAATGTCAAAAACGATACTTTCTATGAACGGAAAAACTGAGTAATGACTTTATAGCATTGTTGCGTCAAATAGCTTACTTATTTCCTAATAATTCGCTTAAAATATCTAAAACTTAGTGTATCGATCGATCGATGAATAAAAGTACATATAGGTAGTTATTTTTGAATATTTTATTGTATTAAAACGTCGAATTAATTTATTTTTGACTTAGGAAACTACCCAATTGCTGATCACAAATGCGAAAGTAAATAGAAGCAGCTCTTACAATATCGAATGCAAATTAAGAATTACCACACAAGTCCAGCGGAACTGACAATAGAACGCAGAACATTTTGTAACAAGTTGGTAGAAATACATATTTAATAATATTATGATAAGTTTACATGAGTTACTGGTTTTATTGAACAGTATATTCGAATAAATTTGTAATAGGTAGACATTTTGATGGGGCTTCCGGAGCACTTGCTGTGAGAGGGCTGTATTTCGGTATTAATGCAATTTCTATGCGGAATATTATAATATGTATAGGCAAATATATAAACATGGTATCATTATACTTATACATAATTTTTGGAATGGACTTGGTGATCTTATAATATATAAGGATTAGCAATATGTAACTATTTTTTATATATGTGTATGTCCGTTTTGCGGTATGCGCAAAAATCCGAACTATTATTATAACTGGAAAAGTAGCTCTGTCTGTCTGTCTGTCTTTTCTTCCCGCCTAAACTACTTAACCTATTTATGTGAAATTTCGTACAAATATAATTTGAAACTCGAGAAAGGCCATAGGACAGTTTTAAAACCAAAAATCTGCAGGAAGTCACGATTCCACGCGAAGAAAGTCGCGGGCAAAAGCTAGTATTTAGGTTACCAAAAATAAAACAACGTTACCCCACACTAGGATTTTCTCCTGTGTCGTGGGTGCGTTTACATACACACAATTTCACATACACATCACACCCAGACCCGGAACAACAGTTTGTAGAACGTACAAAAAGTTGTTACGTGTGGAATTTAGCATACAAAGGGACGTAGGCACAGAGAAGGCAACTTTATTTTATACTTCGAAGTGATATTCTGCTGTAACGAATGGAGTAGGTAAAACATGATTATATTATGTTTAAAATGCAGTTATATTGGAAATTATCGCACAATACAATAAGTTGTTAGATTATAATCTTGTTAAGGCGTAATAGAATTAAGTCAACTGTGAAGCTATGATGTTCTCTAACTCGTATTGTTAGTATGTCGTCGTAAATACGGGAATTATTTGTTTTGATTAAATTGTAGGGATGTGGTAAAGTTCGTGTTACTAAAATTTTTATTAAAATATCGATTTCCGATTATTTATTTTGAACGAATAAATCAGCGTCCATCTAATTCAACATCGATATTTTTACTGTCATTTTGTAATGTAATTATACAAAAAAAGAAAGTTAATATAAAAATCACAAAAATCAACTTATATTAAAGTAGATTAAGTAAATTAGACTTGTTTTTTTTTTACTCTTTCTGACTAAGAGCACCCCCGTTCCTTCTCTTTCATTAGGTAAATAATCGCGCTTGCATCCGCTATCCCCGGCTGAAAGGACGTTTTTATAACAGTATTTTTGTAATTATTATCGATTACCAAGGTAATAAGATTTGTATTTCCTATGAAGTATATTTAAATAATGCAAACTCTTTGTATAAATTATTTTGCCAATTATGATGTATTGTCCTTATTTATACTAATTTATCGATACAATTTAATATCTGGCACGTTTAAGTTCCATCTCTAGTCACCTAAAATCACAAACGCTATTAATGTTCTAATGAGTAACTGTAAAGATAATGTAGTAATCGATAATCGCAACAATAGTAAATACGCCTTCACTTCAATGTTTTAAGTCTCTAATCTTTGCTATACAGTTACGGAATAGTCTTTATTCTATCTTAAACTAAATCTACATTTATATTTCATCTATCAATTGGATAGAGAGAGTTTTACCACGGCCTCCGAGAAAACCGGCGTGAATATATCATCATCATCATCATCAGCCTATAAGTGCCCACTGCTGAGCAAAGGCCTCTTCTCACACGGAGAAGGTTTGAGCATTAATCACCACGCTTGCTCAATGCGGGTTGGCGATTTCAAACTTATAATCAGAAATTATAAGTCCAGGTTTCCTCACGATGTTTACCTTCACCGTATGTCATTGGTGTCTAAATAATCATAGAAAGTACATATTATAACTTGGAAAAAGTCACATTGGTACTTGCCAGGTTTCGAACCCGCACCCTCATGCATGAGAAGTGAGCGCTTTGTCCTCCGGGGGTTCTGCGTGAATGTATGCTTGTCTTATATTTCGGCTGCAAGTGAAGTTACTGGAAGCCGGTTTGGGCTTCTCCCCCTTACCCATACCCAATTTCTTAAATCCACAAATTACAAACTCAGCAACTCTTTTGGTGTTGCAGGAGTCTACGGGGAACACTGATTGCTTACCTTAAGGGGTTCCATCTGGTCGTTTGCTTTTTTTTCTTGTGTGTGTGTATGTAATAGGGTCGGCAAACGAGCAGACGGATTGACGAATTACCTGATGGTAAGCAATCAGCTCCGCCCATGAACATGATTAGCCTGATTCCGTCTACTGCTGGACATATGGCTCCCCAATTGCACGCCACTGAACTGGATGTTCAACTCTTCTCATCCAACCACTGCCACCCTTCGAATATCGTCAGACTGTTTACCTGAGCTTTGCTTTAAGAGATATTGCTAAGAAAAAAAATGTACCTATAGAATTCTTTATTTGGACATCTTTTATAAATAGGTAAATTATATTTGTAGTCTGTTTGCTTATTAAATATCATTTGTCATTTACCAAATATATCTGCATGATATACTTATTCATATCAGTACATATGTACTTATTTAGCTCGCATCATACCTAGATATCATCATCCATCCACCTGATCACACATGAAAATAAAAATGAAAATAATTATTCACATTTTTATATTCGTAACTATTAGCGTTTGCCTTAATTCACATGTGGTATTATAAATGTGTTAAAAACTGTAAATATTATATTCAAAATTGGAAATTAATTCTGTTATCTCTTTAGTTATTTGAAGTTCTTGAATTTTTGCACACATACAGAGAAGAATGCAGTATACGGTCACGTATACAACATTTAGGTTTTTTACAAGTTAAGCAATAGCATTGTGTTTCACCGTGTGAGCTAGGTTACCGCAGGCCCAAACGATATCCCTTTTCCCCATCTCTGTCCAATCTCCAAATCCCCAAAACCCCTTATCCCAAACGGCTGTGAACGCACTTACAACTCCTCTTGCGAAGCGATGGCTTACCATCAGGGTCTCAGTCTTTTTAATATTTTTTTAATTCGTTTATCTTTCTTACATAAAGGTAAGAAGGTAAGTTACTAATATTATTACAAGTACAGCTCCACCGAACCATTGCAATGGTATGACCGCTTGTTTGCCGCCATATCACATATAAAAGAAAACATCCCTTTTATTAGTACCAACAAGAGATTTGCTCATGCAAATGGGTTTAGATAATCAGCCGTTGACAAATCCATTACGAGGTAGATAGGAATCAGTAGAAACAAGAAAAGAACTAAACCTAGTGACGTTAGTTAGGTCGACTTGCACTACCATGCCGATTAGTAATTGCGTACTGAGTGCGCGTTTGAACGCAGACGAAGATGCGGATTAGAATAGGGTCCGTGTTTCAAATTGTATTTTTTTACTTTTTATATTTAGGCAAAGGTAAAAATTATGCAGTAATGTTAGAAGTTTAGCCGGGATAGTGGTAAGTGCGATAAGGTACCACGGCGAGGTACCCAGGGTTAGGCGAGAGAGAGTATCTGACTCTTACTGACTAAACCCCTCCCCCCCCCCCCCGTTCCTTAACCTGCTCTGGGCCGAGGCCACGGTGACGTATGGCGCTTAAGCCGCAACCCCGGCTAGACCACGGTCTCGGCCTGGAGCAAGAACGGTTTGACACTCCCTCTCGTCTTATACTGGCCAAGAAAAGTTAAGTAAATTTAAATCAAGATTCTAGAATAACTACAGTTTTGGTTATAAATTTAGATTATACATTCAAACAAAATATAAATTTAAAAACAAGCTTTTACCAGATGGGCCATTAAGTCCAGGTCCGTTTTGAGACATTCTGTGGATTTAAAGTCATATAGGCTTACATTTCTGGTCGAGCAAATTAAAAATAAATTCAGCTCAATCGTTTCAAGTAAAATCAAAATTTAATTGTATAATTCCTCTTTACAAACATACGGAATACATACGCATATGGCAATTTAAATAAAAACTAACTAAAAATACTAATTATAATTATCACATGGTAATTAAAACGATACTCCTAAAACTGTTACCTAGCTAGTCAACTATCTTGTCTAAACGGAGCATAGATCTAGGTACACTTCGAAGCTGGTTTTAAAGTCAAAGCAATAAACGTCACTGTAGCATTGCGATTGTAAAGTGGCGCTTTTAAAACTGAACAAATCGTATTAACGGGGTCCAAGGTACAACGGACTCGCGGGTCATAGTTACTTCTGGTAGATTTAAATGAGCATTCAAATAGTTTTCATGGAATATTTCTTATTCCAAATATTAATGGAATAGTGATTTACCAATCCAGTTATTGGGTTAAAAACAATCGTTACTATGCAATCAAAATCAGGGACAATAAAACTTGGTTACTCTAATTTTTGTTTAACTATAATCAGACACATTAAGTATGTTTTTAGAGTATACAAATTATTCATAGATTACTTAAGTGCTTACTCATTCGACCTTATTTAGGACCTTAACAAATACCTTTAGGTTAAAAATGAAGCAGTTTAAAAAGGACATGTTTACCATAACATCTTAATCCTTAACATTCCATGTTTAGTAACATGATTAAAGCTGTTCTCATAAGCACATTTTACTTAATTATTTGAAGTGATGACCTTGACATTTTTAAATTTATATTGTACTCGATTTCAGTTGTGCCGTCATAACACTATTTATTAAAATTCTCGCACTGTATTTTTAACTCATTACTTTTTTCAGATACAAAACCAGGGTGTGACTTCTCTGGTCCACGATGGGATCTCCAGCTCCAAACCGGGTAGCGGGACATCACAGCACTTGCACCCATCACATCACACACCATCAGCCCATAAGGGCCCACTGCTAAACAAAGGCCTCTTAACACACGGGGATGGTTTGAGCATTAACCACCACACTGGGAGGTGAATTGTGGCGATTTCAAACTTATATTTAGAAATAATAAGAATTTATAAGTCCAGGTTTCCTCACGATATTTCCTTCACCGTATGCCAGTGGTGTCTAAATATCATAGAAAGTACATATAACTCGGAAAAAGTCACACTGGTACTTGCTAGGTTTCGAGCCCCTCATCAATGAGAAGCAACTTTAACCTCCGGGCCACCACGACATTTTACCCACAACCCGGCTTTTTCTCTCTATAAGCTTAAAACTTAACGCACCACACATTTCCCGTTTATCTGTCGACTTAATAAGGCAAGTATTTGCATTGCAATTGTTTTTATTGCATGTTTTAATTGACCAATGCAAATTGATTAAATAAAACTACAGTCCGGCAAGCCTTTTTTTAGCTTTAGTCGATAAAATCGCGAGATTATAGGGAGCATGAACAGATGCTATCTTGCAATTTTGTGTGTGTTTTAAGTTCTTCGGTACTTCTATTAAAACTGGTAGGTATTAAAATTGTATTGCAGCGTTTATAATGATAAGGACTTGTGAGTCAGAAATAACGATGTTTTGACGGGTTTAAATGCAACTTTGCATACACTTTATTTGAACCTTCTTATAGCAGGCGATTAATTTGAATCATCATTGTGACGTCATAACATCGCCTTTTAATCCCCTTAGCAAAAGGCAAAACTGCATAATTATTACATTTTGCACTATTGGAACAATGATTGAGCTACCGGCTGTTTTGCAACGTTTTACAGTTTTGACTGCCATTTATAACGATTTCTTGCGTGACCAATAATTTTTAAAACTATTATAAGTGGACTCTTAAATTATAAAAATACCCACACAATGAACTACAACTACACACAATTTAGCTTTATAAGATAAAAAAGGTTTTCATTGAGGTAAGTCTTCTTCGCGAAGTCTGTCAATTTCTCCTGCATATAACAGACTTTACAAACTTTAAATTTATAAGACACATTGTTTACATGTGACCCATAAAGTGCATTAAAATTATTCATAATAATTTCACGAAGTTCTCTAAGATCCATTCAAGACCCGAAGCAGTTTATTTACGTGTAATAAACCACAGAACCACATTAAATCCCACACTGAACAGAGCAAGCGATCGATAAAGAATGAAAGTGTCCTGTATCTTTAAGTGAGACATTTCGCTTTGGACCGCGCTTGGCCGTGGGCTGTGGGCGAGTGCAATAGACCTTGATATGTGGTCCAAGAGTAATCTAAATAGGCATTTATCGTTTTTAAACAAACTTTAAACCTTTGGTATTGTGGTTTTGGTCTGAGCTGCAGAAATATCAACGTTGTGCTGAAAAAAATGTAGTATGATAGTTGTAAGTATAACTTCTAACAGAATTGACAGACTATAATCTATTTCCGTGCCATCATTAAAATCCATTTCTTAGTTTTTACGTGAAAGAGTAATAAAATATCCATTCAACTAGTCAAAGTTAGTAGAAAAAAAAGTCAAATGATTTTGGCTTTGACTTTGACAATATAGTTCATGTATTAAAATAATTTGTTTTATTTTTAGTCTAAAAAACAACCCAATAGCCTCAGTCATAAAATACATTTCGCAATTTCAAGAAACAGGCTAGATTAAAAATATAGATTTCAATTTTCTATAAAAACATATCATATTACAGAAAACAGGACCTCAAAATAACTAAACAAAATTCAAGTTCACGAGATAAAGAGCAAAAGTGTCCTGTTTCATTAAATAAGACATTGGGTTGGTCGTGGGCGTAGCCAATGAGGCATGTTATGCGGTCCAAGTGTCATGGCGGACATCGTTCGTGCGAAAACGTACGGAGTGATCCGTAAGCGATCGGTGAAGAGGAATGGAAGTTAGTATTATGTGAACGGGCCATGATGAATATTGTTACGCTTGATGTAATAAAGATTTGAAACTTGTTCGTGAAATTTTAATGGAGTGAAACAAAATTTTATTAAATTCTGTTTAAAAACTGCCACCCAGTGGTAT
The DNA here is from genome assembly GCA_902829305.4 of Spodoptera exigua. NCBI lineage: Eukaryota > Metazoa > Arthropoda > Insecta > Lepidoptera > Noctuidae > Spodoptera > Spodoptera exigua. Next base: position 14,764,739 of record LR824605.2, read on the forward strand.
TTGGCTTTAACGTTGCCGGTCGTTATGTATGCTATTTGAAGCGTACTACGTCTTCTTACCTCCTACTTAAAATATGATAAACAAAAAAAAGGTATAGAATAAGGCATTTATTTTTATTTGATGGGTCGGCAGACCAGGCGGTCGAGCTTACGGATTAACTGATGGTCAGCGCCGCCCATGGACATCTGCAACAATGGAGGGGTTACAAGTGCGTTCCCGACCTTTTGAGGATTAGGGTTTTGGGGATTTTGAGATTGGGGGAGGAGAAGGATTGGCCTACGGTAACCTCAATCACACGAAACACAACGCTGTGGTTGTTAAACGCCGGTTTTATGTGAGGTCGTGGTATCACTCCGGTCGAGCTTACCCATTCGTGCCGAGGAAAGGCTCGCTACAATTTGATTAAATTTTTTTATTCAAGCGATAATGTAAAAACGCTAGTCTCTACAAACTTGGATCTTATTTTCGTCAGCGGATTAAGTTGTAACCAGTGAAAACGATACTTAGATCGAGATAGCATTTTTACGTCTTGCCTGACCCATTGCGTTTAACATGATCATAATACCAGCAAATGAGTAAACTAGCATGTTTTAATACTTATAAATAATTTGTGCGAAGAGAAAATTATCTCTCTTCAGATTTCCTGATGCTGGTAATTTTAATAAATGTTTAAGCGATGTAATTTAAGAATAGAGTGAAAGAGAAAGAACAAGAGATAGCAGCACGTCACTGATGAAAAACGACTGATTGTTCCTCAAACCATACAATTCCGAACATAAACAACAAAAAAAACAAACAGTAGGCTGCGTGACGTCGCCGCGTCCGCGCACGCTGCTCATGAGGAAGAACCCCTCTGTGGTTCGAAACTAGTAGAGCTTTTCTCAATTTATACACGTGAGTAACCCGCGATTTTTAGTTAACAAAAAAAACATTTGGAATAATAATTTAATGTTACGCAAAGAAATAAAATAAGTACTGTATTAGCCAACACACAACGAAAACATTATATAATTTAAAAATAGTCAAAACAATTTTTGTTCAAACCTCCTTACATTTCCATTGCAGAGGTGGCAATAAGGCCCATTCGTGACGATGTTCATTTGTCAGGAGAAGTCAGCTAGAGGCGTATCGTGGGCGATCATTGTTATATTATTTAGCATAATATTTGCTTAAGATGTTATAATGTAAGGCTGAATTATGGACGATTCTCTAAACGATGACTCATTTTGCCAAGACCGAGTATAATTAACGTGTGTGGAAAAAATAGATTTATTTTAACTAAATGCAAATAATAGTTGTCTTAGAAAGGTGTTTTGGACTCATAAAACCATAGGTCAATGAAAAAGAAAACAGTTCCCAATAAAAATGTTTTATACCAACGAGGGTTTCAAATTTTGTAGGCACGATTTGGTGCTACTGAGGCATAAGGTCTTATTAGTTCAATAACCTTACCTATCATAAGTGGGCAAGCTAATTATTTGACATAAGCAAATAAACTAATGGTACAATAAACTCCTTGCTTCACTAGCGCTGCTAATGGTGTGACCACGCTCATTGAATACTTGACTACTTCAACTCATAATATCCAACCAACCTGCCTGCAATATTGAATTCAATTCTATCAATAATAATATTCACTAAATCCAATGTCCGCCGCTGCGACATTATCCCGTATTCTATGAACCTTAATACTTTACCTTTTAAGGGCAAGTTCGCATGGCAATAATAAAGTTCACATTTTCATTTGCCTGCCAAACAGCTTGATACTTGATAGGGCTATGGCAGTTTGTAGTTTCGCCTACGCGTATAGCGGAAGTTTTTACTTGGCCACTAGTAAGCAACTTAACATTGCAGATGCCTTGGTATTCGAAGACCAGTATTTTACGAGTTCCTGGTTTAATAATTATGCTGTTTATTGAATAATGGAGTTTCGGTGTTGGTTTAAATGATAAATTAAATATATTACCTGTGGATAGGTAAGATGTTTTTCAGGTCAGCTAGGACCAGAAGATGAACGGGGTGTTTTTTAGTCAATAAGAGTCTGATCGTCTCACCCAAAGGATCGCCAAGGAACCCAAAGCATTCTGTAATTTTACCGATTTCAAATTGAAAACGACTGGAGACTTACTACCAAAGAGTTATTAGGTACCATTTAAAACAGATGAAGATGTATGTTGTGCTTGCAATTTCACCAGAAAAAAACTATATTAGTATTAACATATTATAATTAGCGTTGTGTTTCGCCGTGTGAGTGAGGTTACCAGAGGCCCAATCCTTCCCCTTACCCAATCCCTCCCCAGTTCCTAAATCTCCAAATCCCTAATCCCTAAAACGTGAGTGCCCATGGACGGCGCTGATTGCTTACTATCAGGTAATCCGTTCGTTTGCCGACCCATTACATGAAAAAAAGATGAAGTGGTATTTAAGAAAAAATCTATGTAGTACCTACTTGTATCAACTAATCCTATTGAAGTGATCCTGTGTGCCTTGATATATTATCGAATACTTACGACCTATTTCATATTATAATTTACGAGTGTTATGGACTAACGAGGTTGGTATTATGTCAGTTAATCTATAAATTATGGGCCAGGTTGAAAGATGTTTTGCATGCGTGAGAAAATTTGCTAACAAATAAATATGCAGCTAGTAAATATGTGGAGGTTGATACATATAGTATTTAAATGTGAATTTAAATATAGTATTTAAATGTGAATTTAAATATAGTATTTAAATGTGAATTTAAATACTACATTTTGAGAGAATATTTGGATGTATGTTTATTATTCTTTTACCCAAAACGGCTGAACCAATTTGGTTGAAAATTGGTAAGTAGATAGGTACTTTAAATTAATGCAGGAAGCCGCGTGCGGAAGCTCGCGTGTAATAAAACTTTGTGTTATATTTTATTTTTATTTTGTACTTTTTGGTATATTGTGCAAAAACCAACCTTATATACATCAGACAACAAACTTAAGTATACCTCATACAATAATATTATAATGATCTATAAAGCGGGCTGACATCACGGTTGAGGCGGTGGTTAGGAAACCGTCTGCTGCGGAACGTAGCGCGCGCACGATTCCAGTACGAAACAACTCTTTGTGTGATCCACAAATTGTTCATCCGGGTCTGGGTGTCATGTGTAGATGAAATTGTATGCTTGTAAATGCACCCAAGATACAGAGGAACACCATAAAGTGGGGAACGTTTATAAAAAAAAAATCTACAAGAGTCTTTAAAACACAGACCTTGTTATTTCCAACATGTGTTCAAAACTTACAAGTGTAAAAATATCTTCGAATCCTACTTAGACTAGTAAGTAGTGGACCCCACAGAGCTTATTAGGCAAGTTATTGTTTTTTAAAGTTACACAGGATGTGTTAAGTTACATGCGTAAAAAAAGACTCTAAGCCTTCGTTTTCTACGACTATTTTGTTAGAACAGTAAATCTGACGGTACAAAGTAACCGAGATTTATTTTGGAACGTGTTAAAATTCAAAACAATAGTTGCAGTGTTTCCATATTGACAGCTTCACAGGGTTGTCGATTCTAAGACTAGCGTAATGTAATAAATAGATAAATTAAAATTGAATGGTTATTCATTTTTTATTTTAGCCATGCAAGTGAAGTGATCACTTTAACAAGACACATAATCAAAACAAGATGGTTATAATTATAAACCAACAAGGATTTTTTAAACTTTGCTCCTGTGTGCGGTTTTTCTCCTATATCGTGGGTGCGTTTACAAACAAACAATTTCACAAACACATCACAACCAGACTCAATAAATTGTAGATCACATAATGAGTTGTTCGGAATCGGTAGCCCAGCTACTGAATCATTGGGAACTCACACACAAAAGTATATAGAGAATAAAGATCCAAAATCGTCCATCATAGTCGAATGAGTCTGCTATGTTATTTATAAACAAATACATGTAACAGTGTTTTTCGAAACAACTCATAAAACAGACACAAAAGTTACAGCCCTATTTCAAGCGCACCGCACCACAAATTATTGGTGCCAACATGTTGTAGAAACAGAGCAGTAATGAGACAACCGGCGACATGTTCACAGTTCTCGTAAACTGAACATGTTTAACAATAGGTTAGGTGCTAACAGCTAGAACGGGGAAGCTGCGGGCGGAAGTTGATAAAAATCAAAGATAAAAGGTGTTTTGAAAATGAAAATGTTTACTGGTCTTATTATTGAAGGTGTGGATGTTAATTTTGTCGATTTTAAAATAGTTCTAAATTTGAAATTCTTAATTAACAAAATTAACATCGAATGACTGCTTAGCGCTCATTTCTAACTTACAGGTACATTTTGCACCCTACGTTTTCTCTCTCTCTGGTGGCCATTTTTCAGCCAGACATCAATCTGCCTTCAAGTGTAGTACTCATTGCTTTGGTGTGCAAATTTTAAGAACAATTTGATTTTGTTGCTTTAATAATCTAACTGCCATGACCCTAAAGGTATATAAATAGTCATCAGAGACAACGTTCTTTTACACAACGTTTGGACAGAATCCTATAAAACTACAGCCATAATAACAAAAAACTATCAGCATGTAATAGCATCATCTCGAAGAGAGAAGCTCAAAGTCAATTTTAATTTAAACATAAATCCAAATTTACTTTAGTATCAACAAAAAAAATTACTTCAAATTGCTAATTATAACATTTATTCAAGTTAAGATTTTCTCACAATGCGTTCATCGTATGTCACTGATGTGATGAATCTTAATAAAGTCAGATTGCCTGGTTTCGAAACATCACCCTTATGCATAAGAAGCGAGTGTCTTCTCTCGGCCACTACAGAGAAAAACGACTTACTTAACTTTAATAAAAACACACCAAAAGGCACACAAGAATATAACACTACAATCAAGTCTTCAAATAGCAAAGTATCGATTTGACTCGCCATTCCAGCCAATCCATTGAATATTGTATGAACCGACGCTGTCATTTCAAGACGGACTTAAATACTGGACTTTTATATGTTTGTGGGTTTCATAAAAGATATTATTATAGCTTTTATGTGTATTCGGTATAGTGCTCTTCGTATGAGAAGAAAATGGGTCTTTGTTTACGGATCTTTTAGATTCTGGAGTAAATGTTTTATTCGTGTGGGCTTTTGTTACTTTATCAAAGTTTATTTCTTAACACCAGGAATGCTTACAAATTAACGGATTTTTATAATCACTGTGATTTTTGTTCTGTTTCTAGTATTAGATATAGATAGAGACCATTGAGGATGGGTTCAAGTTTGCAACCAACTACCTCCCACCCAGTACCAGTTCCAGCAACACGAAACTTTCGAGAAATTTGGGGATGGCCTACGCCAGCGACTTCTGCAAGTGGAGATAAAATGAAAAGTGTAAGTACGTAAGTTATAAGTAATAGCAATCATGCTTAAACTTGTGATGACATAATATCCTCAAGTCACTTCACTAAGTACTAACAGAAAAATGGTTTGTTGATTGCTTTGTCAGTAGCAATTACTAACTTATTTATATGGCAATTATTTTGATCGTACTACAAAGCTAATATAAACTATAAAACATAGTTCTCAAAAGACATTTCAAAGAACGTTCATTAACCACACCATAATCAAGAAAATCAAAGAACAACACAATCGCCTATAACAAATAAATACACGTAGAAAACAATAAACATTATCAAAGAACCTATTCTTAGTACAGTTCAAGAACCCCGTAGTGGTTGCAAATTGCCCACAACCTCATATGTGTATTCAACCATATGCTCCATTCACATCATTCCATATTCAAAATTGTAGCCGCCATCTTTTAATTCCTATTTCTAGGTTCTTGGACAATTGTGGCCAGGATTTTATATATCATTATTGTCCTTTGTGGCACTTTGGTTTGTAAGTACGTAGAGGGAATAAATAAGAATTTAATTGTAGGTTTTGGTATGTTTGTTTTTCAGTCTTTCTGCGTCTGTCATCAGTTTTCCTGCTTCGTGGAATATTTATAAGTGGGAATAATGTGAAAGCTATTAATCGAAGGCTGTGTTGAGTAGTAGAAATAATAGGTTCGTAAAGTCAATTATAATTTTGTGTTTCAAACACGATGTCTTGATTAACTTGAATCAAAATCTCTGTAAAATACAAAAAGGTAGGTTTAAGAATTTACAGAAGATGAGTAATAAAAAAAACACTAACAATACAACAAAAATGTCAAAAAGGCAAAAACTGACTTTAAACTTAACATTCTAACAATTAAAAGCGTTAAACAGAAACCATCCGAACGACATTCCCGTACACCTAACCGAAGTCATGAGCACTAACATCAAAATAACAGACACAAGTGGTTAAGAGCATGTTATTCCATTACACGCAACAATAATAGACGAGAGAGCTGGAAGCACTCATAATACAGCACTTGAATGTCCGCAAACAATTACAAATGTACACATGTACCGTGAAAATGTTTTTGCTGTTAATCTCGACTGAAATTTGTGTGAATATTACTTATGTGCTGTTTCCAAGTTCCTTGTTTTGTTAATTTATAACAACGCTTTGTTCTATGCTTCTCATCTCTTGCTTGCTTTTAATGTGTCCTGTGAACTTTGTAAGAGATTTAAGTTTTTATGTATCTTGTTTGTTTATCTGCTAATTTGTTGAGCGTTTCGTCTGTATTTTAGTTTCACGTAGCGTTTTTAGCCAGTATTTTAAATTTCGCAGCGGTTTTTTTAATCAACTTTTTCTATGTAATTAAAAAATTGTTGGCAGTTAAGAAATATCAAAATTTATCATAATCATAGCCTTTTTTTAAAGCACTTGGACGGCGAGGCGGTAGAAGCTGTACAACAGCTTCTACCAACGGCTTCGCCGGCAGTACTTAGTAAGGTAGAAGTATGTCTGTTATATTCCAGACTAAAATGTATCCCTGTGCCAAATATCATTTTAATCCATTCAGAAGTTTTTACTTGAAATAATAATAAACATCCATCTACACTTATAAAGTTTCTCATTTACAAAATTAATCTAGGATGTCCTGTTCATGCAAATCCCTTTTATAGAAAGCTTTAAAATGTAATAGACAAGTCTAGGAAGTACATTTCTAGTTCTATATTATATGGACTTACAAAAGCCAACTTTACAAACAGCGATTACCGATGACGTCACGCGGCACGCTTCGGCAAGTATTCGAGTAAATATTGAACAGTGTCTCGAGTAGTGTGCAAACTTCTGCTAGACGCTATTATCTGATTTGTGTACTACGGAATATCGGAATTTTGCTCAATGACGGTTGCAAATAGTTTACATGCGGCTTAGATGGGGAAGTGTGTTATTTATTGACATTTAGTAATTAAGTAGTAACAGTTTGTTTGCCGGCGAATCTTGAGCTCTTGCAGTTCTTGGCTCTCCAAAATTATGTTTGTTGTTTAAAGTTTAGAAAAGACTAAACATAAAATATGTCTAAGTACTTATACATTTCTATTTGGTTATAAGATACTTATGCTCATACATTAGATATCACAAAACATGAACATAACATTACGCAAAGCATGATTTAATGCTTGATGATTAACTCTTTCCTCCGAATAAAAATGCTGAGTAGCAATAAAGTATTTCCAAAACTTTCACTCCGGACTCCGGCACTTTTATACAAAATAATTGAATACCAGAATTGAACAAATTAATTCGCAACTCCCGAAAGGCTCGTATCATTTTTGATCCTCTGTCTACATTTCAAGCGCTGTACAACAATTTCAAAGAGAATCAACATTTTAAAAGTTTTTGAACTGAAAGTGAAAGTAATTTCTCGAATCGCTGATCCCAAAACATTGCTGGGAGCCAAACTCAAAAACAATAAACAGATTCCCGAAGCCTGCCTGCAAAAATTCCAAGATAATTTTCCTGCCGGTAAAGCATTAAGTCAGTGGGCTCCAGTTTTGGTAAGGGTCTCGTTCAATTAAGCTGTATCGGAGGGCCAGTTGCGAGTGGGTCATGATCCGTACTTTGATGTCGATAGACATGTTTGTAAAAGTAATGACGTTTAAATACCACACACAAGAATGGAGTGAATCGCAAAATTTGAATAACAGTTACATTAATGTTATTTATTATTTATACTTAAATAACATTAATGTTACTCTAAAAAAAAGAGCAAAAATATCGTCTAAGTAAATTTTGACGTGGCAGACGTTACGCCACAGACAGTGACAACCCTAAATATTTCTTATAAATATTCTCACTGTGTTTCTATACAGATTTAATCTTCAAAAGGATTGTTTACAATAAACATTTTGATTCCAAGTTAACTGAAGGATCGAGGGGACCAGCGGCCCGATCATTTACAATTCTAATTAATCTTTAGGCACCAAGATGAACGTCTTACCGTTTTGTTATAACTAAATTGGATGGACAGAATTGTCCGAGCTTTGCATTCTGATGTACACGAACGGATTCCGCTGGTGGAATACTAATTTCGATTTAGTAAAATCGTCTATTTTTATTGCTGTTTCCGAAGTCAGAATTTTCTCAGAAATTTACATTGCTTCGGCGAAGATAATTGAGAAAGTTAGATTAATTCAGTCTTATTAACTAAAAGGCTAATAAAGTGTAAATTAGATGATATAAATACGTTTGCTTAGTGAATCAAATTTAGTTAAATGTTTATTCAGGGATTTGTTTCTGAAAACTTTTACGAGGAGACAACAGAAACATTTCTACATAAAAAAATGTCACCATATAATAAGATTGAAATTCTATTAAAGTTCAATAAATCAACAAACGTTGTAATTCTTTTTTAAATTGTAAAAAAGCTCAATTTAATTACCTTGCAACGCAACAGTTTTACAGGAACCAACATCACAGTACCACCATACAAAATCCGAAGGCACTTCATCAAAAAATCTCTCAGTGCTCCAAGTCACCGTGGTGCAACACGCCGCACTAATTGGCAGCCATTGTTCCGGCGGTTGCATAGTAAAGCGCTCGTGACCGCCATACGCGCACAATTGCTTTACGTACAACTGGATTAAAGGAGCCGTTGATGCAATTTTCAGGGGAGACTCTTGATTTGTGGCGTTGATCTAACATTTCCTCAATATTCTCATAAGAGAAAAGAGGCATTGGCCAACGTGTAAAAGACAACAGAAGAATACAGGTGAAATTTTTATTGGTAGATATCTGCAATCGGCGCCGCCCTGTCATGCCATGGACACCTACAATACTGAAGCAGTTACGAGCGCGTTGACGGCCTTATGTAGGTTTTAGGGATTCGGATGGAAGGAAGGATTGACTCTAGTAGACTCATTTTTAATAACCAAGATTGAAGATTGCAGATGACGAGATTAAGTTTCCAGTGATCTCATTTTTAACAACGCAATTGTTATTTCATACCTTCTATGAGTTGCATTGTAATGTGCTAATTTATAGAAAGTAAGCAGTAATGTAGGTAATTCAGAGTGCTGATTTATAGTCAAACGCATTTCGTCAGCAATCTGCAGTTGCGTAATGGTATCTAATAATCTCTGCATGGTCTAAAATCCTAATAATACTTCGTGGTAATCTTGTAAATACATTTGACAACCATACACGTCATAAATTCTAATAAACATTTTGAAAGAAATACAAAGAAAATCACAAAATATTTTCAAATCCATTAAAAAAAGGCAACAATGATACAAAATAGCATTCGACAAAAATTGGGAACACTAACGACGTTCTTATGAAACTTGGACCTTGAAAAGTCACTTTCCGATATGAAATGTAGGAACACAGACTGATGGACTCCCATTACGGTCAATTTTACATCTATGAAAACATTTTTGCTATACAAGTCTTTTCTGTAATCTTTGCATACTTCATTAAATAAACATCAGTATCAGGGTAGATGACTATTAATAAACAAAAGTGACCAAATACAAGACAGTGTTTCGCAGCAAGTAACACAATTTTGCTATTAAGTACGAAAAAAGAATATTTCCTACATCAAACTAACTATTGGCGGACGTCTTTATGATTATATAAATTATATATTTTTTCAGTTTAATCATTAACTTCATCGAGAAGTGTGGTTTTTATCATTTCTATGTAGGGAATATTATCCTAATAATATCAAACCTTAATTGTTCCATTTTTATCATTTGGCCAGAATCTGAAAAAGCAGCACTAACAATTATTCTTCAGTATCAAATCAAACGTCCTCACTTAGAAACCTTAACCTATCGTTGGCTGCCCACCTTCCACCTTCCATACATACTTCATAGCGAGTTTATGCCACAAGCGCGCGCCTAGAGGCCCAAATTGAATGGCCCAGCGTTTTTAGGTAATTGGAAACCAAGCCTGAATACTCAGCCAGATTAATATTGGCTATATCGTTACGTGCGCCAATGTATGGCTCAATGATTGCTCAGCAATGGGTTTATAATAAATACGTTATCTTCAAGATTTTCTCTTGTTTCCTTTAATATGTTGCGTAGGCGTAACTTGAGGTAAATGAGGTTTTATTTTTAGATAAGTATAACAATTTTATACAATTTGAAAAGAAGATGGAATTGGAACGAATATTTGGATGGATAAATTGTTCAGATTTCGATTTCGTACGTGTCTTAATATGTCAAGTTGAGCGAATGCTCCTTGTTATTAGGCAAACTTCCATCAATATGTCCTACATATTGGAAGGTGTATTAGAAGTATTTTAAGACTAAATGTTTTTAAAAAAAATATATGGCCTTTAAGCCAGTATTTACAGAGCATGAGTGCAATCTTGGTGTCAACGTCTGTACGACTTTTTAAAGGGAAAAATCATAATTTGTCTTCATCCTTCCTAAATGGGTCGAGAGGGAGTGTCAGACTTTTACTGACTAGAAACCACTTCGTTTCTCCATCTGCTCGAAGCCAGGTGCGACGTGCACCCCCAATCACAACTGAAACTATATTCCCGAAGGTGATTGGTATGTAGTTCTTTAAATCTTTTTTCTTATATGCCTACTTCGTTTTAACTTTCTTATAAACTATATGGTCTAATTATAATTACAATCAAGTAATTAAAAGATGAACAGTAAATGTAACAATGTTTTTATCTACTTCGTTTATCGTAATAATCTTTTCTATCCGCGTTTTAATTAGAGTTATTTGTAGCTTTATAGCGATTATGCTGTCACTCAAACAATCAGGAAACGTTTGGTGCCTCCCAACAAGGTTATTTTATAAACTTTGATAGCCACGTTTGTAGCGTAACTGCTGAGCAAGAAATCTTGGACTCCTGTTTTAGGTAAAATATAATTTAAGGCTTCTAATTTTTTTATAGGGATTAGTTATGAAGCACAAATCAATTGTACATAGCAATAAGTTAATGTGTGGTGAGTTTAGGTGTAAAGCCTTTGATTAAACATTATTTTGTAATTGTCTGGACTTTTAAAGACGGACCTCTAAGTTTGTTTAGGCATTTTTTCTGAGAGTAGTCAGTAGAGCCTTATCTAGAATATTATAATGTTGACCTGTAAAAGTGTGTTTATGCCCTATTTACAAATACCTATATATGATTGTATTGCATTTATCTATAAGTTCTATCCAAAAGCTCATATTTGTCTGACCTAGATGAATATCAAAATTATAATAGCTCTAAACGGACTCCCGAATATCATTACCTCAATATACCAATTTGCTCCACTGACCTAAAAGCGAATTCATTGCAAAGAAGCCAATTTCAAAAAGATAAAGGTCGGGTTTAAAGGCGACTTTTGCCCGTTATAGAAACACGAAATGAAATCCAATCAAAAGATTCAATACGAAAGGAAATCTTCTGAAGTTCTCCAATTCTTTATGGAATTAACAAAAAGATATTCAATACATAAGAATACTCGTAGCCTATTACACCGATACTCGCAAAACTCCTTTGAAAAATTCTAAAATAGCGATAATTTCAATAAATTTTAATAACGCGGAACCCTTGCGAATGAAAAAAGGTAATATCACTGATAGCTTTCAAGAGGGAGTCAAAGGGACGCAGCTGCTTTGGTTCCGTACATCGCAATTACCTTGCTTTGAATAAAACTGTTTTCTTAAGAGCTTTGTGGAACCCTGATAAACGTGTTGCGACGCGAAATGGGGTTTCAGACGGTGAGATGAAAAATAAAGAGTTTCTCTTTAATTTTGTACGTGATATTCAATGGAAATTATACCTATATTTATATTCAATATTATAATTTGGACAATTGGCGATACTATTTGGCCATTGCTTTTTTTATTATTGAAACGATAGGTTTTCATCACTTGTATTATTCTCCTGCGCCCTGGGTGTGTTTACAAAAATACAAGTTCACATACACATCAATGAAATTTTTTATGTGGCAGGACGACATCGTAGCCGACTAATTGTCTGATGGTAATCATTCTTCCCCGCAACAACGGAGAAGTTACGAGTGCGTTGCCGACCTTTTAGGGATTGGGGAAGAGGAACGGCCTTCGACCTACAATTAAATTATATTTCTCATATCTTTTTCTTGAAAAGTTATTTTGGAAATTTTCCAAAATTCCTTTCTTTTTTTTGTTTCTTCAATTTCGTCTAAGATTTGTCTTCATACGATTTGTCTTCATTAGAAGCTATATTTTTCTATCCAATTTGAGCAATACTGCAAGGAAGATGCCATACCAAACGGACGTTGACGCATGAATTCTTTTGATAAAGACACATGGAATGTTGAACATATTAAGTCTGCCTCAAAAACAATTTCTACTGCTACCTGAGGCAATTAATTCAAACTAACAACATCATAAATTGGTTTAAATACTAAAATATTCAATACTGCTAATTTAATACGTACAAATTCAACTCGTCTTATATATCCATTTAAATCTCCAAAGCTACTGTTCAATTACACCATCGCAATTAATCTTTAAAAAAATTTAAAACATCTTTATAAATGAGTCCACTTCTTGCTCCCCCATTATAGCTACCGTTACATTTAAATCATTATTTTCATCTCTTAAATCAATCAAATGTAATATATTATTGCCTGTACCCATAACTACATTCTTTTTACCATGTATCTTAAACTCTTGGGTCATAGATTACTGTTTCTTTCTAACCATCTATCTCTTCACCAAAAGTAACGGTTAAAACTCTTAATTACTCTTTAAAAGGCGCCCCAAATAAATCTTAGTAGCGTTCCTTTAAAAATTAACTTCAAAATGAATCGGGTTCGTTATAAATTATACTTATTCGTTCGTTCGAAAGTTAAGTGATATTCAATTTAGTAGAAAATTTTAATGGATATAGTACGTGTGTGGGATACTTTTATGATTTTTAATTTAAGTTTGTGTTTTGATGAAGTGTCGGTGATTGCTGATGGTAATTAATTGATTCTGATCTTGTTATTACTAGTTCTTTCAAATCAATAAATTAATAAAATAATTTGATTGCAACAACTCTCGAAGTATCTTCTTTTTCTCTCTTATCGGCTGTGGTTTTAATTTTCTTAAATTATACAATATACATACATATACATATATAAAATAATTCTACGTTCTTGACAAGACATCTTAATTTTAAGCCCCTAGATGACTACTGCTGAAGAAAGCAGTGCTTTTACATCGACAGATACGAGACTACTTGTATTTATTTATTTAAATATATTTTGTACAAAAGCGGTCTTTGTCGAATGCATATTTCTCCAGTCCACCGTTAAGGTGTAACCACAGTGGGTCTTGGGGCGTTTCGCACCACGAGTTATTCGAACCGCGGTCCGAATCGCCCAAGTACTATTTTTGAATGTGTCCTTTCGCACCGCGGTTCGAATCGCCCAAGAACTTTTGGTAATGGGTTGATTCGGACCACAATATAGGGAAAAAACATTTCTAATTTTGGATAGGTGAAGTCGGACAGAAGAGATGTAGTTTTTATTGTACATTTCGTACAGTACAACCAGGCACAAAATGATAAAAGATATCGTAGGCCCGCTACATATTAAGTATTGATGCAATTGCATTTTACATTTTTTTTACTTACTAAATATATTGATTGGCTTAAAATGTAGTAAACATACATTAAATACATGAAAAAAGGTGATGGTGTGCACACGCAAGTACATTCCAAGAATCTCAGGTAAAATTTTATTATCCCTTTGGTAAAAAGTTGACTTACCGGTAACATAAACAATAGAACAACCCTGCAGCACGAACACTTGTTTCTGATTGGTAGATGCTTTCTAGTGTCATTTTGCTTGCACTTTGGTCATTGAAGACGTCACAGTGTCTTATCAACTTTGAGAGTGGTGATGTGACTGAATAATTTGTTATTCAAATGTTGTGATGTGTTGATTTTATATGGTAAGTACAACTACATTTATTGCAAATTCATTATTAAGTAGGTAATAGAAACCATGATAATTTATATACATAACAATATAGCATTTCCATTTTTCTATGTTTTTTATTTAATATCAAATTTGCACCTATATAGTACAATGTAAAACAAATTCATTTCAAAGACATGGTATTGGAAGAAAAAATGTGTTTAAATAGCAATTTTTTATTTAAAAAATAACTAGAAATAAATAAAATGTTTTGTTTTTAATAGATCTTTTGGATGTATATATGAAACAAGTGATCGCTATAAAGTAAAATTTAAACACGTTTTTTTCTTAGATTATAATCTATCGAAGTTTGTATTAATGATATAACTCAGCTTTATAATTAGTTATATTAAATTGTTGTAAAAGTAAAATGAATCTATGATTAACCAAAGAAGTGCAGTTTGAATGATAAATAAGTTAGTGTTGTCATCGATCGTATACAAACTCGTAAGATAGATAATAATCTAATGGTATTTACAATTTTACGGTGACATGCACATTTCACCGTTAAATTGTAAATAATAATTGTAAAGATAATAAATAAATAAGAAATAATAGTTGTAACATAAGAAATAATAGTTGTAAAATAAGAAATAATAGTTGTAAAATAAGAAATAATAGTTGTATTGTAAAATAATTGTTAAGTACATCAAAACTATTATTTTTTTTTAGGTCGCTGTTTCAGTTCTGTAAAAATGTCTGGTCACCCTTCAGCTTCACATGGTGAGCCTAGCACTGTCGTCTTTCAAAAAACAAAGAGAGGGAGGCAAATGCTCTGTCGCGCTGGATATAACTATGTGTTGAAGAGAACAAACAAGGATGGGTCTGACTTATGGAGGTGTACTAATAAAGACTCTAGTAAGTGCAATGCAACACTCAAAGTGAAACCAAATCCATTTATAATACTACATGAGACTTCCCATAACCATCCACCTAGAGGAGAAGCAGACATGGAAATAGATCGAGAGATGTATTTATGTACTGAAACATTGCAAAAGAACATTAATAAACCAGTAACGCAAATTTACGGGGACGCTGTACAAAGTCTTATCAATAAAGGAATAGATTTATTAAATCCTTTACCTCAGTTTGATAATATCAAGAAAAAACTTTACAAACTCAGAAATGAATCGCAAGGTGCTAAGAAAATTAACTTCCATAAAGCCTGTGAACTCGAGGTGCCAAAACGGTACGAAGATTTATTGTTTGCGGAATATAAAGAAAACCAGAAGCGAATCCTTATTTTCGCAAAGAAAGAAATGGTCAAATATTTGAAAAAATCGACAAAATATCTCATTGATGGTACATTCAAAATTTGTCCAAAGTGTTTCTGTCAGGTATACACTATTCATGCAGATATCGGCAGCAACCAAGAATATGCCAATGTAGTTCCCGTGCTATATGCGTTGCTTCCCGACAAAACAAGGGCTACATATGAAATTTTATTTCAAATGATAAAAAGCCAAGTTAAAGAATGGCAGCCTACAGAAATTTCAATGGACTTTGAAGTGACTGCGATATTGGCAATAAAAGATTTATTTCCAGAAGTGAAAATACTTGGTTGTTATTTTCACTTTAACCGCTGTTTATGGCGTAAAGCTAAGCAGTTGGGAGTAGTCAAATCAAAACTGGGGGTTATCCATGTGAAACTATGCACACAATTGGCACATCTACCCCCAGACTTTTTGGATGAAGGGTGGCTATATGTGATGAGTGAAAGTCCAAACAATATGGAAGTCACTAAGTTCAATGATTATTTTGTTCAAACATGGCTTGAACATGAGGTACTCTCAAAGACATGGAATATATATAAACAATGTGACAGAACCAATAATATGGTGGAGTCATGGAATGCAAAAATAAAGAAAATCATTCCATAAAAACCCAATATTGCACAATTCCTTAATGGAATAAAAAAAGACGCCAACTTTTACTTTAGTAAATCAAACAGACCAGGTGACATACAAATTTCAAAAAGAAAAATAGACACCATAGAAATGAACCAAAGAATTCATAATATCATACAACAGTAGTTATCTGGTAGTATAACTGTGGGCCATTGCTTAGAAAAATTAAGATTTTAGTTTAAGTAGTTATACTTTTTTTTTCTTTTTATTGATTTTACAAGTTTCTTTATCTTTGTTGATTTTTGATAAGTAAATTATAATGAATATCATAATCTGTGATTAGCAAGAGTTAGAATTAAGTTATAATGTTGATTAAACTGTGATTTTAAACCATTACCGTCTTACTACAAAAATGTAACCAGTATTAATACATACGGATTAGGTCAGTTTTGGCCGATTCTTTTTTTGTGAATTAGCACTTGTTACACCTGTGATTGCCCTTATTTAACTAATTATAAGTAAATTGTAATGTAAATCTCTGATTAATGAGAGTTAGTTTTAAGTTAAATGTATGATGTTGATCAAACTGTGATTTTAAACCATTACCGTCTAACAAAAAAAAAATATAGCTAATATTAATATACACTTGTTATACCATTTGATTGTACATATTTAACTAGTTATAAGTAAATTACAATGTAAATCATAATCTGTGATAAGCAAGTCTGCTTTAGGCTAATTATGTTGATGAAACTGACTGTATATTAAACATGATTTTTAAATCGCATATTTTTTTACACTTACCACTTTTCTAATCGTCTGTCCAAATAATTAGAAATCTTTAATTATTTCTATGAGTTGAAATCAAGATACACGATATGATTATTAAGTACTTTCGCTCAGTGGTTCGAATCGACCCATTCCAAAAGATACCTTGGGCTATTCGCACCGCTGCAACCACTGTGGTGTGAATCGACCTATTCAAAAATAGTACTTGGGCGATTCGGACCGCGGTTCGAATAACTCGTGGTGCGAAACGCCCCAAGACCCACCACAGTTACCAGTTAAGGTGATGTAGACATGATGATAAATAACTATTTTTTTTCGAAGTATCCTGAAGATAAGTGATCAGCGCCCCCCATGGACACCTGCAACACAAGAGGTCTTTTAAAAAAGAGTACGCACATTTCTTGAACATTTGAAGGTCATCGGTTCGAAAACATACAAAAAAAACACAACACAACAAGATCATTCCAAAAAAAATACCAAATATTTTTGTTCTTGACATTATGAATAATACATATACATATGTGTGACATTGTCTAGTGTCTCTTTTCAAAAACTTTTTTACCTCATAGCTTATCAATTTTATTTTATTTAATGAATTATTAATTTCCAAATCGAAACACAAATATATTCGAAAAATGAAATAAAACTAATAGAAAAGTCTGCACTTGATTTGTAAAGCGAGAAATAATGAATTCAAAAATTTATTTACAAAATGATATTGATAAAAAAAAATTTTACAAAATAAAAAAACCGCCTTAAAAAAAAGTCAAGCAATAAAAGTTCCTACACTAAAAAGTAAAAAATAACAATTTGAATTACTGTAAAAAAACTTAATTTATAGGTAAACTTATTTGACATTAATATTTTGCAAATATTCAAAATTTATTACTTATTTTTGGAGTCGGTGCCAGCATTTTGATGTTGAAACTTAATGTTAGTTAGGTTTTTAATATCCGGTGCCATTTTTCGTACATAATGCTTAAACATTTTCAATGTACTTAAAATGTTTTTGTAAGTACATATTTTTTATTTAAAAAAATGTGCAAATCGGACATTTTTTGTAGAGAAGTCTAATCTGTATTTATGTCTTAATTAATATACCTATATTTGAGTATGCAAATAGGTATTAAGTAGTTTTATAATTAAGTAAGAGGTAGTTTTTCAAGGGATTGTTGCCCATTTGTATTTCCTTGCATGGGCTGGCACCGACTCCAAAAATAAGTAATAAATTTTGAATATTTGCAAAATATTAATGTCAAATAAGTTTACCTATAAATTAAGTTTTTTTACAGTAATTCAAATTGTTATTTTTTACTTTTTAGTGTAGGAACTTTTATTGCTTGACTTTTTTTGAAGGCGGTTTTTTTATTTTGTAAATTTTTTTTTTATTTGTAGCCGTTTAGTGTTTTTTTTTTATTATAATGTGTTATGGCAAAGAAGTCAATATCGTTCCTACATTTCTTTTGAAAAAGTTACCAATGTCATACTTATACGTAGAAATACATATCATAGTACATTGTTACTGTGTAATCGTTTTGATCTCGAGGAGAGATGATATGATGCATGAGATACTTATGACTTATAGTTAAAATAAAATAATAATCTTATCATAAATTCATATTAGTTCTCGCCAAATAACAAAAAACTAGATATTTTCATCAACAGACAGATAAAGTTCAAAGATACCAAATGCAATCTAATTTAGTATCTATGATTAAATACATTCGTACATAGAAAAAAGACCGATGCAATTATTGTTTTGTATCAATTGTAACCCATTAAATGAAGAATACTATTTTGTTATTACTAAGAACATTCATATATAGACAAGTTGGTAAAAATATAAAAGACCATCGCTATTGTAAATATACATTTATGACTCATTCAATGTATGAACCTTTTTTAAGTAAGTATTATCTACATATGTGCACACAAAAGAAACACAATTATTGTTTTGTACGACGCAATTATTGTTTTGTAACCCATTTAAAACGACTGTTTTGTTAAAAATGCCAATTAATTCTCTTAGCCTATTACCAGGAAAACGATAAGAACACAATGACGCATTTCACCACTAATGTGTAAACGCAGTCCACGTGGACTAATGCAAAATAGCCAATACTAGGCCAAACTCCGCCCCCAAAGGTGTGCGGTCCCGCTCTAGAACCTTTCGGCCCCATCGGCCATCTGTTCTACGAGCAATGTGCCGTGCCCACTGTCACTTAAGTTTGGCATTTCTTCGGGCTATGTCGGTGACGCTGGTTCTTCTGCGGATTTCTTCATTTCTGATTCGAACATGCACGGAAACTATGAGCATAGCCCTTTCCATTGCTCTTGACAGCTCTAATAAGCTTACACAATACTAGGCCCCATGCCAACCTTCCAGCTTCATCATCACATCAGTTCAATAGTACCTTACAGCCAAAGTGCATCTTATAACAATTCTAACAAGCCCAAACACGGCTAGGATATATTAATTAGGTACGCAGTTCCAGTGCCTACCTTCCAGCTCCATAATCATCATTAAATCAGTTCGATGATAACATTTCCAACATAATTATTTAAGATCATTGGTTTACAGTGCATTTTCATAGTTGCTGAACTACCTTGATTGTGATATCTATGCGAGTGTCAAGTTTCATCATCCATTTCTGATCTTCTGCACCAGTTCCACCTCATCAAACATTACTTTTTGACTGTAAATGCTTGAGTGCTCTATGAAAATATTAAAATTACTATATAGTTGCCTATAATATTTGAGGAGTTCCCTCGATTTCTCATGGATCCCATCATCAAAACTTGATTTTAAAAAGAATGGGACCAATCTGGAAGCATATCCTTTCAATCATAAAAAAAATTTTGCAAATCCGTCCATAAACGACGGAGTTCTGAGGTAAAAACATAAAAAAAAAAAAAAAAAAAAATACAATCGAATTGAGAACCTCCTCCTTTTTTTGAAGTCGGTTAAAGAACCTCCTCCTTTTTTTGAAGTCGGTTAAAAAACAATATCACGGATGATGAATCTTGGTGACTGTTCTACAATCATTGGAGAATTCATTCTAATAAAATATATTATTATTTGAAGTAGCAGTTCATTAGAATAGGGATGGGAACGAAGACAGATGTCAATTGATAAGAATGCAATAAGGAAGAAAAGGAAATGAGATGGACTGCAAATGACTTGTACTAATTTCTTCCCTAAATTTAAAATTTGCCTTCTGCTTTTTGGTTTGGTGTAATTTTGAATATTTTATTTCGTCTTAAGGAAAATTGTTTTATATTTTCTTGAGTAAGTATTACATTGTCTTAATTTCAAAGTGTCAGCGTTTTGTTAATGCATAAAACATATTGGCAAATTTTATCGTTCTGTATACTTTTTTATATGTTGACACTATACTTAGTCGTATTCATCATCATTATTTATCGTTTTTCTCAAATAAGGTAAATGCCACATTTAGGTGTGATGTCCAAAATATATATGAACATATAATATAAACGCTTTGTTTAGTCAACACAATCAAAGCTTAATATTTGCCTTTAAAACAACATGATATTTGTTTTTAAACCAATAGAAGTACAAAATGTTTTGGGTCCAGCAATTTAGAGTTTGCCAAAAAAGTATCAAAAAACACTTAAACTTGAGCGAGACCAAATATAAAATCCAATTAAACGGGCACAATATTTACTTTAGTCGACACAGGAATAACTATAAACGCGTTAGGGTGCGTACCGACTGCACGGTTTTGGTCAACAATACTCTGATTTTATTTAGAACGAAAATATACACAGTTGCGTTGTGGGGCTTAAAAAAATTAAATTTAAATATGCATTTGCTCAGCAAAAACGATTAGGTTAGGTTAGGTTATATAAGCTGAGTTTTCCTTCCATAACTGTAGCCAAAGTAATAGAAAAAGGTGAACAGGTTATCTTTGAAGAAATGTTATTTTTGATCACTGATTTTTTTTCAAACATCGTGTAGGTATGTGCCCTATTTTGAAGGGGGAAATAATGAAATGTCTTCTCTCGCCCTGGGCGAGACGAGAGAGAGTGCCAGACTCTTACTGATTAAAAACCATCCCATTCTTTCTCCTGCTCCAGGCCAGGGCAATGAAACAACAATGAACCAATTAATTTATTTTTACAAATAGGCCATTCAATGGTACTTTTACACGTCAATTTATATGTGAAAAACTAGATGAAGCCGGCATTTCCTATCTGACTACTCTGAGAATAAATGCCGAAACAAACTCAGATGTCAGTCTCTTTTCAAGTCCAGATAATGTAAAAATAACATAATGTTAGAGAACCGTGCAAGTTCATTCTGTAGTGGTCTTTTGAGGAAGTGGACCCGTTTAAGTGGACCCGTTCTAAAGACAGGCATGCAAGTGTCAGTTTGTAACCAGTATAGCTAGTGCTGCTGAGTTGTCCGACGAACAATACCGATCAAAAGAACATTTGGGTGGGTCGTGGTACATCATTGCACTTGCACCAACAATCACGAATATCAAAAGAAATAAAATTACATACGTTGATGAAGATGAGATAGTAGACAACATGTTGTCCTAAATTTCATTTTCAAAAACAATTATCTTATAAAAATTGCTTCATAGAAATAAAATTCCCTTCCTTTTCCAAAATCCAAAGCTTCCGTATCGAATCCTACACCACAACGCGCCCTAACTTCATACCTTAGTCATTAGGCATTCAATTAAGTAAAACGCATCGGTGTTTGCCGTACACTCGGCGCGGCACGATATTTGCCAACATTTCAATGTTGATGACGCGGCTTAGATTAGGAGGCTCTTGTTCACCATTACCAGGAAACGATTATTCGACAAAATGTTTGAGGAAAAGTCATTAGATTGTTGTTATGAATAATTGGTGATTGGTTGTTTGGTACAATAAGTTGAATGTGATGCATTATATTGAGTCTGGTTGTATTGTATCTTTTTACTGTTCTATACTTCATCATCATTATCATCAGCCTGTTTCCGTTCACTACTGGACATAGGCCTTTCCAATTGCACGCCACTTAGCTCAATGTTCAGCTCTTCTCATCGAATCACTGCAAGCCACCCTGCGGATATCTTCACTCCACCTAACTGGAGCCCTGGAGGTAACGCCCCACACTACGTTTATATATTTTATTACTATTTAAAAACAAAACTAGGCTCTCAAAACTCTTAATAAAGACATAATTATATGTTTGGATAAAACAGATTTATTTTCAAACTGCCAGGATGTATTTTTAATTTTATTTTTTCTTAATTTAATGTTACCTCCCTCTCGGATTGTCTTTTCTGGCAAAGTTGTGTTTAGAAACATACACATCACGGCTAGACCCGGAACAACAATTTCTGGAAAATAATAACATATCTGAGAAGTATGTATCAACATTCCATCCATCCACAAAAACTTTCGCATAAAAAGTAGAATCTATAATTCTTCTTCTAAGATTTATAAATTTTCCAGTTAAACACAAGTATCTCACAATCTTCAAGTCACGCAAATGCACTAAGACGTTTCCGAATACGTATAATAGAACGACTCTATTCCTGGGCCAGACACAGAATTGCTTACATGTGTTAAATGCAGTACACTGCTACGGATTCTTAAGGAGCTTCTAGAATATACGATTTGGTCGTCGAAAACAGCTGCTTTAGTTTACACAATAGTTAAACATGATTTTGAGGTTGGAAACAATTAAGTGCCCATTCCCTGGTTTCTTTTAAATATCCAATCTAAGGTTGTACTGAAGAAGTCACCCTGTGTTATAAGACCGCCCATTGTACACTCCCTAGTTGTAAGTCTGCCCTTTTTATTTCTTTTTATAATTTGCACAATAAAGTATACATAATAAATAAATAAATAAGTATGCCAAAATAATCTACTGTTTAAAAGTTACCGTTTTTTGTAAATTTGATTGCTGGAAAGTCAATTATATCAAGTATTGAGACATCCTTTTTTGGTTTGCTATGGTATAAATTGGGATGATACATGTAAAATTACTTACTATTACTAATTACCGTCGCTACCTTCTGCGAGGCCGTGATGCTCGCAAAGGAGGCGGCGGAAAGGGAGAGAGAGGCTGCCTCCTCTCTTCCCTCCCGCAGCAGACGCACTAGACGTCATAGAGTGGCCGACCTGCGGCCACCGTAGGGCGCGGCCTGCGGACGACAGACTCGGGGCGTCTTGTCGTCCGACCAGCAGCAGGCCTCGAGGCGGCGGCGCCGTGTTCCGCGCGCGCCTCATAGTTGAGTCCTGCGGTCGGGGTGACGGCCGCAGTGGGTGACGGGGCCCGCCTTACCATCTGGCGGGCCAACACCCGTCGGGGGGTTGCGACGAATGCTTCGGCGATACCCGCCCCTCCGACACATGGGTAAGTGGAGGAACACCGGGTTGGTTTTTAGTCAGTAAGAGTCTGACAGTACCCTTCGCCCTTCCCCGAGGGGATGGGTCTCCATGAGGATTTTCCAACCCGACACCAAAAAAAAAACTTACTATTACTAATTAAGTAACAGTCTACAAGAGCCCAGTGTTGAGCCAAGACCTCTTCTCACACGGAGAATACTTGTGCTTAGCACTCGTAGACAAGGCAGATTGGCCACTTAAAAAAATATAAGTCCAGGTTTCTTCACGATTGTTCATCGTATCGGTATCTTAGAAAGTACATATGTTATCAAATCCTTATATGAGTATACGGATTTGATACATTTGATGCATTCCTTTAAACCTGGACCGCTAAGACGTGATATTGACTAAAATTCCATTACTATTATCCAAACCAATTTGCATTTTATTTGATTTCGCAGCGTTTCGACCAATAGTCTCTCAACGTAATGTGTAATGGTCTTAACACTAAAGTGTCATTATTCTGAATCGATACACAGCATACACGCGGAGCTTGCGAGAATTGAATCAGACCGAACATGAGACGGAATGCATAATAATAGGTTTAATGGCAAATACATTATTATAGTAACTGAAATATATTTGAATTCTGGAGTTAAAAATATCTGGATATTTGTTGGAAAGAACTTTTTATCTATTATTTCTTGATATTGTAGGTTAAGGCGTCCGCTCCTCATAAAGGAGTGTGCAGGTACGAAACGGGGCAAGTTCCAAAGTGATTTTTACGAGTTATATGAACTTTTTATATGCATTTAGACACCACTGACATACGGCGAAGGTAAACATCGAGAGGAAACCCGAACTTAAAGTGTTGAATTATAAGTTAGAAATCGCCAATCCATCTTTAGTAAGTCTGACGATTAATTTTCATACCTTCTCCGAATCAGAAGAGGCCTTTATTTCAGCAGTGGGCACTTATGTATCATCTGGTGATGACGATGACTGATTAACTGTACCTACTGTATGTACAGTATGCAATGTAAGTACAAAGTATACTTTGTCCTAATTGCGAAAATAATAGCCCTTAGGAAATGTTACGCTATCAAAACATGATTATCTAAATTGAAAACAGATACTTCGGAGTGCCTAACTATTTGTTATTCTTAAGTGTTTTGGAAAACTTGACTCAAACAAAGAACCAAATGAGATCGAGAGACCCCTTGCTAAGAAATCTCTATTCCAACTACTCGACCAACGAAACGATCTTAATATTTTCATTGAAATAAATCGGATACGTAAGCAGCACACTCACGCTAGCATTATTAAACTTCTATATTTATCCGGAGACCACACAAGATCGCACAGCGTTTAAAATGTTAATGAGACAAAGACTTATAACGAGTGCACTCGAAATTGTTCAATCTTCTCTTTAAACTCTCATTAATGACATGACAGTTGTGCCCTGATTACATCGGAGCGGCAGATCGGTTTGAGATACAGCTATGGAATAACGTCTGTCGGTAACCATCTGGTATTCGAATAATTTTTGTGACTGCACTGATACTGAGTTCTGAGTATTACTGCTGGAGTTTAAATGGTAAATGACTTGGTAAATTATGAGCTAATAAATATTGTAATGGACAAAAATGCTATATATGTGGATTGAAATATTGATATAATTCTTTTGTTTTTATTTCTTTAAATTTAAATTTATTGTCATTGCAGCTATTCTCGCAGTTTCAAATTTTACCCTAAACGTACATATTATATTCCCTTGCCAAAACGATGAACTTTACGTTAAAAAACATTTTAAATCAAACAAAAACTCCAGCGAGTTGACATAAAAATATGCTAAAAAGAGGAAATCCTGCGCACTGACATATGCCATGTTAAAACCGTGGTTGGAACACTTCCAGAATCCGCGACAATTGTAACTGTCGACTGGGACAACTGACTTACTTTTATTTTTAAAGGTATTTTCGTGTGGCGCTTAAAGGAACTTATGTTAGTCGTAAAAATTTAGTACGCGCTTAATTGGAGCGCTGAGTTAAGTATTTGGGCTGGTTTAGGACAGGTGATATCATGTTTATAGTGTGACACGAAGACGGGGTTGAAAGTTTTGAAGACAGTTGAAGTTAGTATTTATGCGTATTTAAGTTATTAAGTGTATTTATCAGAACTTACTCTGTGTTTGGAATATTACCGCAAAGTCATTTATTTGGATGATAATACAAATGATAAAAAAGCAAAAAAACTGTAGTGGGTATATGATACAGATTAAATTGTGCTAGGACATTGAATAAATATAGCAAATACGACCTTGTAATTAAACCATTCGAGAATTCATTTTACTATAACAGTAAAACCACGTAAATTCTTCCCGCTGACCACCTACCTACTTCAAGACCCAACATGGTCTCTGCGCTTAATTGGAAAAATCCAGTGGCATTTTAAATAAACTTCAGCACTGCCATATTTATTTCTCGCTTTCACCGTCACTTCAGTCGAGATGTAACCGAGATAGCGGTTTAATTGACTATGCACAGATAAGCCGTGTTATTGATGACTACCAATTTGCGGTTGTCGCAACCTTAATTACAAACCTTAGGTGGATTTGTGGGTCTTTAATCTTCGGTCTCTTGAGAATGTGTGGAAGACGTTCAATCTGGGAGTTCATCTAGTGAATTTTTTAATCGGTATGTTTTTTAAAAGTTGCTAAAAGTTTTCTCTAAACTGAAACTCTTAAACACACTAGTGTTTCTGTGTTACATCATGCAAATCCTTATTACCTATAGTTCAACCTTTTTACACTTTAGCAACACTTTTTATATTATAAATACTTTAAAATGGTTTGTAAAACTCCACTAAGTTCAAAACCCTTTTAACTTTGTTTATTTATCTACTCACAATCGCCGCCACAATGACAAATTTAAAGCCATCAAGAAAATTTCTCAACGTTCAGACAAAGGCACTATTGTCGACAATTTAGGTTAGGCAAGTTCACTCAACTCCGGCCCGTGCTCCCGCAGGATATACAATCCCTTCACTATCTACTATATTATCTATTTCGTGACGCACCTTATCTGCTACACCTCTTTGTGTTCCATCCATTACACGCCCCGCTTCACTACCTTTAAATCCGTCTGCATTAAAAAGAGCATTGGACGTGTCTACATCCGTTTCTACTTTATTTATGTTGGCTCGGTGGTGCATCAGTAACGCTATACCACGGAACCTCATGCGGTTTACACAGTAAACACAATATGAAGTGACTATTGACTATTCCTGTTCTCAAGCGCAGTTCGTCTTTTTAATTTTGCATTTTCTATATACAGGATAGGTTTCGGATTTCAAAAGCTTCTTTGAACTGTCTGGTTTTAACCTTTTATTATGAAATAATGAGGGCCCACGGGATCATATTACCGTTCTTTATAATTTTGATTGACGTTCCATCGATATTTGTATGCTTTTCGATTTCCTTGTTATTGAAGATTTTGGGGTGAGATTTTTTGTGCGGGTTAATGTTTTATTGAATTTATGTTTGAAATGTATTTGTCTTAGAATATTTAAGAGATTTCATTTGAACATTTCTTTTTATAATTCAAACTATTACTTTGTGTTACTAATATACCTTACTATACGTCTGAATCCTTGGTGGCAACTTCGTTCAACTAAAAATAAAGTTTTTTTTTGTATCTTTATCGCCGAGCATAAATCTAAGTAACTGCTTTTTAAAACCGCGTTTAAATGTCGAAATAGTTCACACTTTCCCCATAAAAAATGCTGAACAGCGATTTTATTGAGATTATCAATGTATAAACCGTAAAATTGAAATCACTGGTTTATCAGTTAGATAGGCAAGTAGGCGAAGTGTCGATACCAGTGATAGTTATAGATAAGGTATCTGATGAGGAAGTAGCGATCAGATAACGATCGTATGGTGTGAAGAAATTTTTGATTTGTTGACGCACCGATTTGATCGTATTGAATTAAAATGCTTGTCAGAAACTATTTAGATTTCAGTCAAGCTTTTGATAAGCTTGATATGGAAATATTTAATCGAAATTGATATTATGTTAAATTGTTTAATGGTTTATGTTTTTCATATGAGAGCTTTTATGCAAATAAGTATCAAACATATTTGTGTACTTCATTTAAACTGTTAATTATTAAAATAATTGTCATCTCGAATAATATTATATTTACTAGCAACTTTTTTTTATTGTATTAGGCGACAAACTGGCAGTCAGTCCACTTGATGATGTACACCAAAGGAGTCAAGAGTACATTGCCGCATTTTTCGGGGGGTTTAAGGAATTTGAAAACTGCAAAAATAGGAATTTATTAAGGGAAGAGGAAGGAATGAGCCTCTGGAATCACCAATTACTTTATGAGACACAACGTTAGCGTTATTTCACGCCCATATTTTGCAAGGCCAAGGTATCATTCCGGTCAAGCCGGCCCATAAGTGCTGAGGCATGACTCTCCCACAGAATATACGTCGTTCTCTTAAATGATATGTAACCTGTCATTCTATTTTAACAGGGACTTTTACGAGTATGTAGCTTTCACTCATATGAGCACCTGCTACTCAAATATGAGGAATCTATAAAAATGTTGAGCAAGATAACAAAAGTAACCCTTTCACCACAAGCAGAATTGGACTTTTCCAAAAATCAACCCTTTCTAGCCCTGGGTCGACACTGGATTTTATTTATTCATGTACGCATGGGTATGTTAGACCGAATTGTGCATGTATTTTAAATGGATTAATTTGTGTCGCGCCCGTGACCCGCATCACGAAAGGGTTACTACAGAAATTAAGGGCGAAATTGTTGACGTGGGTCATTTTGGCCCCATTATATTTTTTCGACTGAAAAAAAAATGATTTTGGGCACGATGATGGGTTATTTTCGCAAATTGGTGCTGGCCAAAATGTCGTTAGGGTTTCGATGCAGATGCGTGGTCCTTGTTTGGAAAATGTCAAGCATCAGAATTAGTTATGGGGTCTCGCTATATTTGGAGTTTTGTTTTGGGAAGAAACCCTTCCGTGTTTTTATATACACATCATGTCGTTATAAACCTTT
This sequence comes from Spodoptera exigua, assembly GCA_902829305.4. Classification (NCBI taxonomy): domain Eukaryota; kingdom Metazoa; phylum Arthropoda; class Insecta; order Lepidoptera; family Noctuidae; genus Spodoptera; species Spodoptera exigua. The sequence continues at coordinate 14,793,149 of LR824605.2, forward strand.
CCCTTAATAAACCTAACCTACTAAAAATACAACCATTTTAATGAATATGACATTATATTTAATTTAAATAAACGTACATTTCTGCACTACTTAAAATTAAAAGAGCAGAAAGATAGAAAATGCTGAGTGCATTTGGTCTTTAAATAGGCAACGGTAAAATAATATATAAAAATAATCTAACATTTTATAGTTACTAGATTTGAATTCGATTTAAGTGACAGTGCTACTCGATGACCCCATACAAAAGAAAGGTTATAGTTTGTTTACATCACCCTTCAAACTGATATTATTACATATTTAACTAACTTGTACATTAACAGCTTAGATGAAAAGCAAGACATAAAAATAAGAAACAAAATCATAGCGACAACTAGCTCATAACGAAGTGACAACTATATTTTAAAAGAAGAAAGCACTAAATCCTTTTTTAACTAGAAAGTGAATTTTGGTCGCATAAATCATAATTATACGGTGGGATAACACGTGCATACAATATATATTAATTAACGACATATATCCCCGGGGCATATTTCTAGTGTAATTGGACACACCCCTGAAAGACGATGTTTGCCCATCTGTCTCTAATTACTCCTCATACTTAAAGACCGTGAGAAATCGTATGGAATATTTTGAATTTTGAATTATGAAGGAAATTGTGATTTATTTTAACAGTCGATATACTCGCTTCCTTAAATTTATTTTTAACCAGGATAATTTATGCTGAAACTAAACGAATTTAACAAAAAACTTAAATAGACTTCTCTTTTTTGAATGACCAAAACCATTTCATATGGTATGATAAATAAACTTTTTTTTGCAACAGGACTTTTAAACATTTTGTCAATTTCACTTTGACTATTTTAAAGATCTATAAATTCTGAAGAAAGACTATTAGATCGTGATACAAGGAAAACTTAAGGAAGGAGAAGGCCAGACCGCAGAAAGAGATACTGGGTTTGTAACCTGCAATAACTGTTAATGGAGTATCTTAACCTTATCCCAGACACTAATTTCTTGAACATAGGTATCCCAAGTGTCACTTAACGAAAGAAGATAACATCAAAAGAAAATAAAAGAAATTTTGCTAGATATCGCAGAATTTTATTTAAATCTGCACAGAAATATGCTACTTTTTTTAAATGCAATATTTTTTTACCTTCAAAACATTAAACGAATTATTTAATCCATAGACACAAACATAAAGCGGTTTATCGTAATACAAAAAAAAACTCGACTATAATATTAAACAACAGTAACACGGATAAATAGTTTATTCGCAATCCCAAACCTGTCTAAATCTGTTTATCTGGACAGGATTTTCTTTTCCCATCCAAAAATCGGGCGATCCAATTTGCCAAATATCAGATGGGTAGATGTTTCTTTTCCAACACCTTTTCTGTTTTTTCACATCAGCCCGTGCTATATACCTTTGGTTGTGGTGATTTCACACTAAACACGAGACTTGTTTATTGAGTTTTTTTAAGGTATCGCTCTCTTATCATTGTCTACCCTCATGCGAATAATACTCAGTTAAAGTAAATTTAGATCACATGACTACTTAAAAAATAATCATTTAATGTGTTAACTTAATTGGCTCTATCTTTTTTTTGTCTTTATAGTTGACACCACCAAACATTTCAATTCAACAAAAAATTTAGAAATTTTAGTATTGTTTTTTTAAATTAGTGCATAAAAACTTTTATGGCATACACCCCGAACATTTAGCTATGCATCAAACAAAATGTACGACACACAAAAATGGTATTCATTCAAGCGGTACATGCTTTGACAATATAGGACCGATCAAATTGGATCACCAATTTATTCCATAAAATATTCCAATAATTTCCAGTGTGAACAAAGCATTATCCACGAACTTCACGCGGTGCACTGAAAGGCTGCCAATATGAAGTGTTCCGATACTCACGGCAGCGGTCGCGTTTGTTTTTCATTTCCACGAAATTTTCGATTGACTTTCTGTGTTCCTTTGAAATTTTCACTGAAATGTATTCAGTATTGACTATATTCGGGTACCAGTAAATGGTATTGCTTATTAATTTTCGTAATGGTACTTATATGAGGGAATGCGGTTTACGAACGTGCATAATATGAATCGTGGAAAATCGTGCATTGGTCTGATATACAAATTGTGGGTGAATGGACACCAATTTATCTGTTATGTCTGGTGATATAAATCAAAAGCATTTATTTAGTTTCTTTAGAGTTAAATGTAGCTGTAAACTTGTAAGTAAAACTTTACCAATCCAATGATAATCTACTCATTTCTCCACGAAATAGTTTTAGAGAAACATTTCCATCACAATACATTCATGTTTGTTTCATCCTTCACCGCAAAAGAACATCACACTCGCCACAACATTATGCGGTTACAACATAACCTTCATGAAACTTTGCCAAAAAAACTGCACGAGCCAGTAATCGAAGCAGTCGCCAGTAAATCTTCTGACCAATAAATGGTCGGCCCCGGCGGCGAATCGAAAGGTGCTGCAATTAAATCCTACGAGATTAAATGGACTCCATCCATTTGTGGTCTTGGTGCTGATCGGGGGTACAAGTTACGAGAGACAGTTTCGATATTTGAGGATAATTTTGTGTGTGTAATTTACGCTGATGCTGGCCTGACTTTGACGCTGTAAAATTGTGTTATCAAAAATAATTATTCGATTTTGTATTTATTAAGATATAATACATGACTAAAGGACTTTAGATTTTAAAAGTACCTTGATGTTATACAGTTTTTTTTATCACTATCCCAATTTTTTACGCTATAAGACGCAAATGGCCGTACGGCTCACCTGATTTTAAGTGATCAGCGCCGCTCATGGAAGCCTGCAACACTTAAAGAGTCATAGGCGCCTTGCCGGGCTTTTCAATTGGAGTTTGCAAGTTTCTTGACGGTTCCAAATGTAATTAAAAATGAAATGAAAATAAATCAAGAAGGTATCCTTTAGTTAAACATTTTCTTTGATCGTAAAATAATTGTATCCATTAGTCCATTGCTACTTAAATACGAATTCTCAAAATTTTACATATCAGTGACAGACTGACACTATAGATGAACAAGTTATCGATAAACTTAAAGACGAAGGACACAATGAAGGTAAAGTTTTAATCGTGCAACTCCTAACTTGTACCACGTCACCAACCAATGTTCAATGGCTAAGTAATTAATGCTTTCATGTAACTTTCTTATGTGTAACGCTACTGGGGACACCGGACGATAGGCAACAGATAAAGGACGTTTCAACTCCTCAACCCTTTTTTCAATTAAATTAAGGTTTAAAATAAAACTAAAAAGCATTAAACAACCGTTTTGGTTGCTTCTCGTTATGTTGATGAGTTCTTGTAATTGGAACGGACAGAAGACATTGTTTTTGATTTTATTTGTGGGAAATTAAGACCTGAATTCATTAGGAAAATTGTACTTTTAAGGATTGGAACTATTTTGGTAGTTTTTTAAAGTACTTTTCGTAGTTTTGAGTTGCTTGTGCCATTAACAGGAATAGGTTGTCTGCTATTCTACAGTCTAGTCCTTCTTCGTTCTTTTTAGGTCCAAACTATAATGTCATCATTTTTACATCCTTAAATTAATTTTCATCTTATCCATAATATATTCCATCAATTATTTTCTAATCGTCACAAACCTCATTCAATTCTTACATGTCTTTAAAAATGTGTTCCTAAATATAATTTCTATTTACCTATGTTAGCAGAAAAAAACTATTCAATCGTATCGCAAAAAACTAAAAAACATTTACACCATGGTTTGCATCGTGTTGACATATTAATCATGTTCACTATCAAACTACAAACAAACCGGCAATTACAAAAACAAACAAAAACATTGGAAATTAAAAAAAAAGGTTTTTGCATAGTTAACGCTTACATTAAACGGTCAGGCGGCATTTAGATTACTGTTATACCAAATTACGTCTGCACTCATTTCCACCCTTTCTACAAAGAAAATAGGACTGTAAATTCTTTAATTCAAGTCTTTCCACAAGTAAGTTGTAACACAAATACAAATTAGTTGTTCTTTGCAGTCATCGTCATGGTTATTCCTACTGTGGTAGGGTTTCAAATCGTGTGTGCTGACGTAGGTTGATTTTAAGCAAGTTTAGCATAAATTAGCATGTGGCGAGTTGGGAGACAAGCCGTATCAATCACGATAAATAGTATTTTGTAGTGACACTGGCCTCGGGGTTTCGTGCTGGATACTCTTTAACGAGCGGCTTGTGATTTTTAATGATGTCGTGAAAGTGTGCGACAAATGGCCACTCGTGTTAAGGTATGATGGCGATATTTGCACTGTTATGGGGTCTTGTACTATTTTGCCGATATATAGCGTAACAACACTTGTTCGAGTTGTTTCGATAACAATTTTTGAAACAACAAATGTAGTGTGTGTGATCGAAATTGGAAATTAAATATTACTAGCTTTTGCAAGCTAGACATTTCGTGGTGAAATAGTGACTTCCTGCAGTTTTTTGGTAAAAAAACTATCTTATGACCTTTCTCGAGTATCAAACTATGTTTGCACCTAATTTCACATTAATGGGACTGAATGTGTAGGGCATTGAATTTTAGGAATAGAAAACAAAAGAATCATCAAATTTGCAATCTAGTTAGTTATGGAACTTATTCAACAACTTATTAAATAGGGTAACGTAATGTTATTTGCGGTAAGTAAATTGGCTCGGTAAGGTCAGAGTTCGCAACATAAGATACGTTTATCTGATCACATGAGTAAACAACCCCAAACACGTAGATTTTATGTCAAAATTTATGATCACGATTATCATTATGATAGAAGCAAAAAGGTTCCATTATATATGATGAAACATAAACTAGAGATTTATTTATTTATTTATTTTATTTATTTAATAATTTTGGTACACACAGTTAGTTGGACAAGAAAAATAATACAACAATTAGGTACAAAGGCACAGTTTATTCATCTATTACTGTAAGCATTTCTTTCTAATTTATTGAGGTATATTTGCAGCAAATTTATTGCATTAACTTCTATATTGTCTCGTTATCGTTATTCGATATTTCAATAAAAGTATTGAATTGTACTAGTTGGATACGATAGGATTTAGTCCCGTGCCGAAGGTGCGTTTACAGGCGCTATTTCACATACACATCACGCCTAGGAACCTTCGGAACCGCAACCTATAGATCTCACAAAGACATTTTTCGTTCGGTAATCAAACTCGCGACACGTTGCATAGAAGTCGATTGCCCAACCACTACATCGACCGTGCACACCATTCATACAGCTAAGTTGACAGTTCTATTGTCTTTGCGCTGAATTTACTCTGATTCTATGTCCAAGCAAATTTTGCATTCAACTCCACTAATTATCTCCATCACAAGACGAGAACAGACAACTTTTCACTTTCCCATCGCTGTTGGAGGTATTGCTCTCACCACTTAAGCAATCCTAATCTCCTAATACAAATAACCTAATTAGGCCGTTATCTCACTAGAATGTGCTTTGCTATCAATTTCATTATCTTAAAAGCGTGGGACAGCATTCTTTGTAACCAGCCTAATCTTATTTATGGGGTGTTTATCAAGTGTACAGATTTTTATCATTGAGCTTTGAGACGGGTTGCGCCTTTCAAATATTTTGATCGTTTTTGAATGATGGTCGCTATAGAAAGTTTTGGTACTGGGTGCCACGTTTGGAATGGGCTCAAAAATGATTACCATCTGGAACGATGTTATCTGTAAATGCTTTAGTTTCTTTTTGTTTGTTGAGGCCTATATTAGATCGTATATCTTCGTTATTTTTATAGCTACTATTTTAAGCAACAAACATTGTTTGTGTTATAAGGTCGGCAAACGACCAGAACTTATTACCTGTTGGTAAGCCATCAGCGCCGCTCATGGACACCCGCAATAACAGAGAAGTTACGAATGCGTTGCCGACATTTTGGGGAATAGGGATTTGGAGATGTAAAGAATGGGGGAGGGGAAGGATTGGGCCTCCGGTAACCTCACTGACACGGCAAAATACCGGCTGTTATCTGTGACGCTGTGGCATCACTCTGACTCCGGTCGGGCCGACCCATTTGTGCCAAAGCATGGCTCTCCAACATTTAAAAAAGTTTTATAATAAAATTTAATAATGTAAGGGTAAAATTATTGCCAATATCTCTCTTACGATGGACTCATTAAGGTAGGTCTTGGAGAAATTACAAGCTAAACTTTAATTTTATACGAACAAGAGTTGTAATAGTACTTGTTCATTAGCTAGAACGATGTGGAGAAACTTTAGAAATTGTCTAAACAACTTTATGGGAGAAGGGCGCGATGATACAAACAGATAAATGAAGAACTGTTTAAGAACACGTAAGTTAGTATTTTCGTATTGTTTTCATCTTTATTGCAATGGTATAGGATTGAAAATTATTTAAAATGTTTAGAGGAGGGTAGGTTGATATTATTATACTCATTGCACCTAATGGTGTTGCTTATTATAATAAATTGTAACTGGTTAGCTTGACACTTTCTTTTGAAGCTGATATTTTATATAAAGAATGGTTATAATGAGTACTTACTTTGTAGTACTTACCAACATTTAACGTCGTGGTGGCCCGGAGATTAAAGAGCCCACTTCTCATGCATGAGGGTGTAGGTTCGAAACCTGGCTTTTTTCCGAGTTATATATACTTTCTATGATTATGTAGACACCACTGACATACGGCAGAGGAAAACATCGTGAGGAATCCTGGACTTATAATTTCTAATTCTAAGTTTGAAATCACCAACCCGCATTGAGCAAGCGTGGTGATTAATGCTCAAACCATCTCCGTATGAGAAGCTTTGCTTAGCAGTAGGCACTAATGGGCTGATGATGATGATGATGATTATGATGAACCATGGAAATTAACTTCCTTTCATTAACGATTCCAGGTAATTTTATCCAGGAATGCAGGTCAAGCGTAGAGATATGGTACCGTGGCCTTGGCCTGGAACAAGAAAAAGAACTAGGGGTTTACAGTCAGTCTAACATTCCCTAGAGAGGCCGAGAGAAGTCATTTCATGATTTTTTTCCAAACAAAGGTTCCACCCCACCTCAAAAAAATATAGTCCATGGTCGCTCGAGTCTAGCAGAATTATAATGGTCTGACGCCCAAAAATGTGTCGTAAAATGCGTTACAAAGAAGGAGCTTCGGAACTTGGACAGGACCCTGTGCCTTACTTCCCCTCCCGTATACGTATTGATAGTGGCCTGGTATTGATAGTCTTTACACCCATACAGCTCCAGTACAGGCACTTAAAAAAAATTAAAACTGCTTAGTCTAGCTTAGCAAAATAAAGGGACAATAATAAGTGTGGGAGAGCCATGCTTCGGCACGAATGGGTCGGCTCGACCAGATTGATGATACCACAGCCTCACAGAAAACCGGCGTGAAACAACCACAGCGTTGTGTTTTGCCGTGTGAGTGAGGTTACCGGAAGCCCAATCCTTCCCCGCCTCCAATCCCTCCTCAATCCCTAAATCTCCAAATCCCTAATCCCTAAAAGGTCGGCAACGCACTCGTAACTCCTCCGTTGCGGGTGTCCATGGACGGCGCTGATGGCTTACCATCAGGTAAACCGTCTGCTCGTTTGACTATACAGATTGCAGTGAATTAAAGATGCCATTAATTTAAGTTAAAAAAAATCCTTTTCCTGTGGGTACGTTTACAAACATACAATTTAGGAAACATACAACCGTTAGTTAGTCTCGAGTTCAATTCCCGCACGGAACAACTCCTTTTGTATTCCACAAATTGTTATTCCGGGTCTGTTATATGTTTCTAAAAATGTATGTTTGTAAACGTACACATGAGAAAGGGATTTTTTTAAATTAAATTAATGGAATCTATAATTCACTCAAATCCGTATAATCATTTGTTTCCATGTCATTAATATTCAAAGAATACACTCACAAGGTTAAGGATAATGCAAGCTTTCTGTAACGCCAATATTCTGTTACCGGTTGAACCTCGAGCATTGCACATACTACGTGCAGAACATAGCATTACCTTTCCATTTATACCTATATTTTATCACCAAATGGATAGGCCAACTTAAAGAAAACTGAAGAGAATTGATTGATTGTAGGGACATTCAGGAAACATCAAACAATGGACATATAAGGAAATAAAATTTTACCTAGTAAACATAAAATAGAACAAATATATAAGAAATTATGTTTTATTATAATAAATTTGTATGACCGTCAGTACCACACAGTCGTAAAGCCATTGATTTCGTATTCGAAGCTCTATGAGTGTCTGGATAGTCGAGCGTTAAATCGCAGCGCTGTTTGAGAAGCGTGAGACTTGTTCCGACACTCCTAAGAACTGTGTAGAGCTGTGATGTTGTCCAATCAAATATCGATAAAATGGAGCAACAAAATTGCTCTACATGTTTTCCGTGTTTAATTTGTATTTTTTTAGGTTGAACTTGATAGAAGAAGAAGATGTCATAGATTTTTTAGAATTCCTTGAAGGAAAGGCCTGAATAAATTTGGAAGTTTAAGATTTTAATGTATTTAGATATTATTAGATATTGTATAGATATTTATATCCTGGATTACCACACAGTATCTTCAATTTACAATGCGGGCGAAGCCGCAGGTTTTTGCTACCTATAAATAGAAGTAAGAAAGTGAGAGCTAATAATTGGAATTTATTAAGAATTTTATCGATAAACCATTCACCGATCCCATCTCGTGCCTAGCTGAAGAGTTAGCAGGATGTGTGACACGGCTCTCTTGAGGTAATTGCCGCATTTCACACTGCAGTCGGTCCCAGCCTTATTTTGATTGGGGAATGCGATATCATTCCTATGTCACTCAATTGATGAAATATAAGAAAAGATGTGTGTGAGTATTTGTATATAATAATGCCTTGAATATTTAAATTTGTGATTAATTGTTTTTTTTTGGCTAATGAGCTGACGGATTACCTGATGGTAAGGCATCGCGCATGGACTCACATAACATCAGTAGAGTTACGAGTGCGTTGCCGATCTTTTGGGGGGGAGGGTAAGGTTTGGGCCTCCAATAACCTCACTAACGTGGCGAATCCCAACGCTGTGGTTGTTTCACGTCGGTTTTTTATGATAATATAACTATCTATGAATCTATGAAACACTAACTACATAGGCAATTTCGTTGATAAATCTTAAGTTTCTGCAGCACGCAACACAAATGACCAGAATAGTCCCGCGACATCCTAAGTCTGCCTTCGAATTTCTCGCGTGGTCGAACCTAATGAATTAGAAGTCGCTACGGCTGGTGGCAAATTGTGGTCGCAATTACACATGTTAATTAAACATGTTAGCTAGTTCATTTCCTGCGTTTGACTTCTCGTAATATGAGGCACGTGTTTATTTTCAATTTACTCTTCGTGTAGGGAAGTACTTATTTTAAGATAACTTAGTAATCGTTACCAGTCCTACACGTATGTAGGTGCTGTTCCAACGTATACTTACGATATTTTATCGTAAATTAGTATTAACTCTTGACAAATGCTGTTGGATTAGACTTGCTACGTCATTATTATGATAATAAAAAATCTTGATTGCACACTAAAGGATTTTGTGACAAAAATTAAAATAGTATAGGGTATAAAGGCGGTCTTATCGCTAAATGCGACCTTTACCAGACAACCTGTAGGTGGACGGAGTACTTTTGTAGTTAGTGGCAGTCCAGGTCTATTTTAGTGCTTACCTGTATGTAAACAAGGGAATTAATATAATGCCTATTGTCATAGAAAGAGCAGGTTCTTTGACAAATAAACATTTTTTTACTCATTTTTAAGATTTAATTTAACTTAAGACCATGAATGGAAACCACATGCGTTGCCAGCTTTTTGGAGTTTATGGATTTTATGAATGGCGGATTTAGAGATTGGAAATCGGTGATGGGGGAAAATTTGGACCTACGCTTACCTTACCCATAATACAAAACACATGCTGTTGTTGGTTCAAACCGGTTATGCTGTGAGGCCAAGTTATAACTTCGAGTCTATTGGTGGCAAAGTATGGGTCTCCCACAGTTACTTTACAGTAAGCTTAGTAAAAAAATCATATCTGCCATTCATTTTAAATTGAAACAAACACAATCCTTTTGCAAAACATTTCATTACGTAATCGACTGTAAATCATGTTTTTTATCTTAATCCAATATTTCGTATTGGCTTACAGATTCACGCAGGTTTTCCTCAAAACCGAGGGAAAAATATACATCTTGGAGACTTTGTATCGAATTTCTTATGAGATTACAAACTTAGGTGGGGCACGAGACAAACGAAATCCTCTCTTATTCCATTCATAATAGAGTTTTGGAGGGCTGAACAATTAATTTAGTTTTACAGTAGGGTGCCAGAAATATGGCGTTCGATGAATAGGAAATTAGATCGTGCAATGGGAATGAGATATTATAATAGATGGGATTTTCCTTTAGCGAGTAAAGATTTTTTTTTCTGTTTTTATCAATTCCGTTTTGTTTTTACCATCGGAAGAATATTGGTACTTATGTATAAGAGGCGGGGTGTACTCAATGGGAAGAGATTTACTCGCTCCCAAGGTTAAATCGCTTTCACGAACGATTCACTACTTCAGTGGAATATATTTGTATAGTAAACTCGACTTGTTCTCGAAGCGAGAAGAAATAATATTTTGTAGAATTTTCCACAGTAAATGTCGCAAAGTTTGTACTGATTTTGATTGAAGTAGGCAGCTCAATACGAATTTTCATGGTACAAAGATATATTAGAGGAGTCATATTAAATTCTCGATGCCCCGAAGTGGTGGTGCTTGTCCTCAAGGAAGTGGCTTCTGCCGTGCGGCCTTGGTCGAGATTAACTGGAAAGTCCTCTCCTCTTTTAGCGAAGTTGTTTGTTACAAGCAAAGGAGGAGGCGGTGACGGTCTGTCGTCGGCGAACAAGGACAGCTCGCCGCCCAACCAGAGCTAGAGCCGAGTGTGCGGCGCGCAGCGTTACGTGCGCGCCTCAAAGATCCAATACTCCACCACAGATCGGGCCCTACATAGGCAATACTTAGCTGGGGTTACGGATCAAGTGTAATAAGGTACCACGGCCTCTCCATATAGCAAGTGAAGGAATAGTGTGGTTTTTAGTCTGTAAGATTATGACATTCCCTCTCGCCATACCGTAGTCGAGAGAAGTAATGTGATGTTGCCCTCCGCAAAAAACTCACGACATTCACGGAAATAAAATTCTAGAAAAGTTGTATCCAATCCGTTTTAAACCCAGGTGACTTAGTGAACCACATTCTAAATTTAAATAAAACTGCGAAGACTTTATTTCAACGACTATGAGACCTACCTACTAACAGAAAAAAAAACAATTTCCAACAATAAAATAAGAATACAATATCTTAGCGTTGTTTTTCAATTCGTTTCTGCTTTTCAATGAATGCACGTATTCTAATATTCTTTCCTGCTCACTGAACTGTTTCCCCTATAAGGATCGGACAAAAATACATTTTTATCTCCACTCCGGGTTAGCAATAAAGGAAGATTAATATTTCGTATTAAGAATACCCAGGATTCGTTATTTTGTTTGTGTTTTATGTTTTTAATATACGTAGGTTAAGGTACTGTGTTTTGGCTTTAGATTGTAATTGTTTAAGGTCAAGTATTTTCGTGTTTCTGTTGCTAATGTTTTCGTTGTTTATGTGAAAACTGTTCCACATGTTTTTCCCCTGCCTGTGAACAAACATTTTTACTTTTACGTGTATATAGTACTCATTGTTCAAAACAATAATAGCAATGATGACAACTAGTCGACTTCAAAATACCTTGCCATAAATTTTCTATGAGATTACTGAGATTACTAAGTTTCGACGTCATATTATATCATTTCTTGCGTCAAATGTAATAAAAAGTACATATACACAGGTATTTTATTTTGGCAAAAAATACTTAAACCAAGCCTAAAATTTATACAAGTAATGAGAGTATCATTATTATTTTTTATTTATTTTAAAACTTGATTTTTACATTTTTAAATATTTTTATAAAACAAAAAAAAAACACTTAAAAATATAAAAAGCAGTATCCCACCGGTTACGGGAGGGTTCCAAGCAACCGGTGGTCAGGGTTCCAGAGAAAGGAATCTCCGGACAATGCGCGCCGTGTCTAGAAGTACAGCTTTCTGGATCAGATTCTTGACCCAACCATCTAACGTAAGCCTGCTTAGGTGTTTATCAAGGCTTTTAGCCATGAGACCATTGGCAGACACGACTATCGGCACAATGATTGCTGAGTCTACATCCCACATGTCGACAATCTCATGAGCTAAATCAAGATATTTACTTGCTTTATCTTTTTCAGCTTTCACAAGATTCTCGTCATGTGGGATTGTTATATCAATTATCAAGAGTATCATTATTATTAAGACAAACAAAGTCTAAAATATATTTCTCTGTGAGAACAATTTTATTATTTTTGACCGAACAATGTACCTTATTATTGACTACTGACAGAAATTAGCCTCTCAATAAAGAGCAGTAAAGCGAATTCACTCTTATGAAGTTTCACAGTTTAATAACACAGCATTATCAACCAACAAAGACTAATCACAGTAAATGAAACACTCAAGTTTGCAACTGGAGGTTAGCAAAAAAAAGTTACACTGAGTATTGAGAGAAAGTGGCAGTAAATTCCCAAAGCCGGTACAGGCGGGTAATCATTTAATTAGGTGGCACCCGGAGTTAAGGAATTGTAGGGATCAGACGAGCTTACAGTTTGTCGTGGTATCAGCCAACTTTATTTATTAGGCTAGAATTCCCCCTTGATTTCGGGTTGAGAAAATACTACAGGAAAATTTTTTTTCCTTGTTTTCGAATAGAATAGAAAGTTTGTTAGGAAAATTGTGTTGTGTTTGTAACGTAGGTGTATGAGAGTCAATATTGTTTTTTTTTACTTTCCATTGTCTATAAAAATGGCATCGTTCTATAGCCTGACGGATTGTTTATTTAAACTAGAGTGAACTTAGCTTCATTTGTTTCTTCAGAATATATGTAGCACTCCTGAAAATAGTAAATTAGAACATGTTTTGAGTAACTCAAATAAGAAATATTTCTTTTACTTATGCCCATTTTAATAACTATGTTTTATGAAAGCAAATAATATTTTCGATGAAATCTGGATCCCAACGTCAAAATTAACTTATTTTTAGGATTTAATCACAACCAGTACCTTATGACAACGACATATACAAATGACAAAAGTATCCTAAAATAATTCTTTAAAAACCAGGGAAACCGCTGATGACTTCTTCTCTGGGTGGAATAAGAAGAGGTATCAAACTCTGACTCTTACTGACTAAAAACCACCAAAAGCCAAAAATAATATTGCCATTAAAAAAAGATGATAGCAAATTTCTAAAAAATTCATATACAAAAAAACATTTAAGTAGTGAAATGAAAAAAAATAAAAAAAATAATTCATATTTTATATAAGTCACGTGGACTTAATAAAACTAGAACAGGTGTTTTTTTCACTCACTTGCTAACTTCTCTTCATATTGTATGTTATTGAATTTCTTTGTTGGTTCCATTGAGAAACTAGCTCTTCATTTGTTTCTTTATGCCAAATCATTTTGCTATTTTCAATATGGTCGTAAAATGTCCTGGAAACCGTATGGATGGCAGAGGAGAACTCTTTTATGACCATCCCTATATATTCTTCTAACTAATATTATGTCTTCGACTGGTCAATTTGACCGATAGGAATCAGCAATGCACTCTGATAAAGCCTAAACATTTTTGTATACACACTTTCCTGAGACGTTCTATTGGAAAACGACTTACTTACAATAAAATTGTTCACTGACAAAAGCTGTACTAGTTTCAAGCCACACGAGAATCTTATTCATGAAAAGATGGCTTGCGGCGACGTTGCATCACCAAATTGAAAAAAGTTTTGAGACACTTATCAGGCATGGTTACCATCAGGTGGGATCGCAGTCAAGCACTAGTTTATTGCAAGTAAAAAAAAAATGGTGGTCGTACCAAACCAACCTGTGGAAAATTAGAATTTAGCAGTAAACTGTCGTTCAAAAAACAAATCGGGCCGTATAAATCAAATTTCAACTTTATTGTTATGGTAAAATCCTATAAATTTTCTAAACTACGAAAATTTATAATATTGGATGGTTTTTTGTTACTTTTCAACGTTAAAAGTTACACTATGGATTTTGATGAAAATTGGCATAGAGATAGATTATAGTCTGGAATTACGCGTAAGCTATTTCTCATTTAGGTAATACACGTGAACAGCCAGAAGCTACACAGCTATGAATAATTTTATTGCATTAATTATGATTGCTACAAAATTAATTGCTGTTGAAACAAATGTTACCGATGAAGAGCATGATACCAAAAAAATAAATGATGATACAACAAAATAAACCACTTTATACTAGTATAGTGAAATTTGTGTTCCAAATTTTAGGGGCCTGTGCGTTATTTTTTTCGACACATTCAAAATGTTATTCTTTTTGATATAACACACAACTAAGCGACAATTGCGTCTTTGGCCTGGTCAAAAATAAATTATTTTGATTTATGAATACTGAATAAACAATTATAAAGATATCACAGTTTCAGAGTTTTATTCGTGATTTATTAATATATTAACCTTATATTTGTTTCTTTTCCTAGCTAAATTTCGAGAAATAGTATGTCATTTGGCGTATGAGACACGATACTGTAACACGAAATCCATACTTATGCTATAAACAGGAAAAAAATGATTGTTTGAATCAAATAGACCCCGAAAAGCTACTCGTCCGAATTGAAAAATTCTTAAAAAAAAAGTAAACTAAACTATATTCACGGTTAACATAACCTAAAAATACACGGGTGAAATCGTAGGGTACAGCTAGTTCTGTTATACAATTATCAAACAAAATATTTTGATAATAAATTTGATAAATTTTCAACTGCTTAATTCAGAGGTTTCTGTATGAAGGACAGTGTTGTGTTATAAAACAGACCGACCTGATATATTCTTAGACAAACATGGTGGCGTACTACATAGATGAGAAGAAAGTGATATAAAGGAAAATAATGAGAGTATTTAAACGGGTGACGTGTAAGAAAGAATGGAATTAAAAAAATACATATTGTACTTTGTATGAGAGTAGAAGAAGCCAATCAATTTATTATGACGTCACGTTGAGTTGTTTGGTAAAAAAAGTGACATCGCTAGAAACTTGAACATATAATCTCTTATATCTGGTACTCAAATAGAAAAGGAATTCTTTAGGAGCCATTAAAGCAGATTAAATGAGAAGAAAAAGCGGATCCATAACCGTAAGCATCCTAGATAGTGGAGAATACATAAAGACCTGTGTCCTTGGTAGAGATTAATAAACTAAATAAAATAAAGAATTTAAGACAAACATCAAAGTCAAAAATAAAGACATGGTCGTTGCTGGAGCTCTATCGGGCATGAAAGTTTCCTTCAAAACAAAACAATAAAGAATATTAGTATAAACTGTCAATGATGCTGCTAATTCCATATAATGGAAATTGCAAGAAAAACATAATGAGCCTACTGAAAGGTATAAATGTAAAGTAATAAATTTATATTAATAACGATGAATAATAAAATAGTACTTATAAGCAATACTAGAATCGACTATTTGTCTTGTAGGCTGAAAGGTCACGCACCCTTAAATATTCTTCAGCCGTACGCTTGTTTCGTTTCCAGCAAAAATATTGTTGATGCTTCAGTAAGTGGTGTTTTTGAAGGTAGATGTATAGACTTATGATCATCTGAAGTCGTCCAATAATGTCTTTCTTGCATACAAGCTAAAGAAGTACGTAAAGAAGTAGGAATATACCTACCTAATGATTTTTTTGTGAGGTGAAAATCATCAAACGAATTCTCTCGCAAAGTTTGAGGCTAGAACGAGTGTCTGACTAAAAACTCCCGTTACTTCTCCTTCTTTAGGCCGAGGCCGCGGTGTCTTAATGCGCTTTCCCTGCAACCCTGGCTACCTGGTGAATTAATTTGATGGACACTAAACTACCATTATATACATTCATGTGGTTTGTTATACGTATTCACATCTGGCCCTTTCTACAATCTTTCCAGGATAGGAATAGTTCTTCTGTGGCGGCACTAGAAGTACACTTTGTCCTTTCATAACCTATATGACTTGTTAAAATATTATTGGTTTGTTTACGTAACTATGTAGGTATGTAGTAATAATAAAATGCTAAGTTAAGTCGAAATAAAAAATGATTGTATGACAAGGGCACGGATCCGACTCTGTGGAGCTGTAACATTATCAAACAAAAGGTTCGAACATTAAAGCATTGGTAAATAAAAATTTTGCATCTGTGAAAATATTTATTAGCATAATTTGAAAGTTAAATTTCCTCAATTTCATTTATTTGTATTGTCAATAAATGATAACTATAAATGCTTTTGTAATTCAAGTGGTACTCTGTCCTGCGATTTTTGTCAAAGATGTCGTTTCTTAGTTTAATTTTAGTTTCTTTGTGTTTAGGCGTTACTTATGGAGTCGTCTATGATTACTATACGGCTGAACCCGTTTCCACGACTCAATTGAGGTTCTATGAAACAGAAGGCGTTACTGAGTAAGTGGATTTTTATTGTAAACCTGATTTTTGCTAGTAAAATTATAGGGTTAGGAGATTGTAACCTGAATTAAGATAATTCATTAAACGCAATAACAACATTTAATAAGACAAGAGAAAGTTTTGCATTTATACTTTTGATCCGATGTTTGACATATCGATTTAATATTGGGTTTGGATCTGGAGGAGTAATAAGTTGGTTTTTAGTGTGGACAAGTGATACTTCTTCTAGCCCCATCCAGGGATAGATAGGTTATTAGATAAACGTACTATGTTATACTGCTTTTTTGATCGTCATTTTTTTATTTAAACTGTATAATTATGTGTGCGTGTATTCTTTATCTGAAACAAAACAATAGTTTTTCATCTAACAGATTCGACCTTAGAATACATTTCAATGCTATTATTACAGTACCTGTACCATTGACATCGAACCTTGCTCTGAAAATGAACCTAGAAGAGTTGATGGATCATGCGTCAGTTTGAAAAAACCTGGAAAGGGAACCTACTTTACACCCATGAAGAGAATCTTGCCTGCCCACTTCCACAATGGTGAGTATTCTATTACATTTACATTATCATTAACATTTATTTGTATTGTTTCCAGGATATGAAAATTCATTTTTCCATTTATTTATTTTTTACTGCATACAACGTTATCAAACCGTGTACTATAAATGTGAAATTTGTAAAAATGTATAAAATCTTGTTTATTATTTATTTCATTAAAAGTAAACAAACGAGCGGCCTATATTACCAAGCAGCCTATATTCCGTTGCAAAACGGAATAAAAGAACAAGTAGATAAATGAAATGTCTGAAATGTATACTTATAAAACTGAACATAATTGTATTTGTGCCTCGTGCTACGGCTTCCCAGTTTCTCTCGCTCCGCAACATAGTCTCGACTAAGGCCGGACGCGAGCGGTCACCGCCACCGATCACTTCTCTGAGGACACGGCGATGCTCAGCCGAAGCAGGCACACCGCCAACGTGCTTCTGAGTGGTCTTCACAATGACAATACGTCCCTCAACCCACTCTTCAAAGAGGGGTCTTGCCCTGCTTTAACAACATATCCAATATGTGCCACTGCTACCAAACCGTTTAAGTATTGCATATTTTCAGGATACTTCCCAAGACTAGCACAATCTGGTGATGAACTGCCTCTGGCAAGAACTGTCCGTCTCCAACTGGTTCACGAAGGAAAATCGATTAATCTGAATTTCAATCATCATTTGACTGGCTTTGCTACATTTTTATTCAGCGATATTGGATCCGTTCACGATGCTGGTAAGCAGAGATATAGATATTTATATTTTTCAGTTTTTTATTGAAATCACAAATTAATAAAGAACTTTAGCAATCATACAGTAACATTTGACATGAAACCTTTTAAACAAATACACATAATTTTATCAATAATTAAAATGTATTTCGTCAAAAATCTAAATTATTTGAAAAAAAGAATGCGAAAATGTTTTAAAAAAGAACTACATAATACTCAGAGCAGACCTATAAATAAGTTCAATATTTTCAGAAAACATGCTGCTTGAGACCACATACTGTTGTGAAGAGGAGCACTGGAATGACTACGAATGTACGCCCAACCTTTTGACTGCTGATGACCCTGTGCACAGGTTCACAGGCATCAAGTGCATGAACAGCACCAGACCTCTCACTTACCAGGACTACAAGTGCACTAAAGATGAAATACATTCTCCTGTAAGTACATAAATTCTTTAAAAGTAAATAATATATAACTTTGGACTCGTTCGGACTTGACCTACCCAAAGGTGTTCACGGATACATAAAATTCAGGAGTATCGCATGTTTGCTACACAGCACACACGCACAACTATAGGAATGGTGCATCTTAGAGCATCCTAGCGAAATCGAATAAGGTTAATGGGTTGCCTACGATTATTATAATACTAATATATTATTTTCACAACCCACATAAGAAAAACACTTTAGTTTCGTGAAGAACGGATTAAAGATTTTTAAGTTTTATAACTTGTAAGAGGTGAACGTAAAAATTTCTTGCCTTGTAACATTGAAAAATAATATTTGTTAACAGCTGAAAAAAGCCACTACAGCCTTCGACATGTCCCAAATTTATAATGCAAACAACAAAGGAGATAAAGCAGTTAGATCTTTCGTTAACGGACAATTGGCAGTAGAAGAAGAAGATGGCCATATTTACCCACCAAGCAGCCCAGACGCAGTTTGCCCCAACAACTCAGGCAACGAAACCAGATGCTTTGCCAATTGTAAGTTAATTTCAACTGGTTAAGGTCACGATAGTCGTATAGTCTCATAGGCATATAGCTAGCTATATGAGTTTCTGTTTCATTTAAAAATTTAGAAGAACAAATTGGTTTAGCCAGGGCTGCGGGTGTAAGCCCATTGCGTGTACCGCGGCCCTGGTCTCGAACGGATGTTTTTTGTCAGTAAGAGTCAGATATCCTTTGTTTGTTCCCAGGGCAACAAAAATAATTTGTCGTTTTTCTTCCACAAATAAGAACGAGCAAATTGGTTAAACATTCAGCATATGCATTATATTGCTTTTAATGTTTGTTTCTTTAGTGCCTCAATTAATAATCTCATTCAAAGATGATGACGACGGTCGTGTGATAAACAAAATTGATATCATTTGACTTTTTGCAGACTTCAACAACTTATTGCCAAATACACTATACGTGATCTGGTTTGTACGTCACCACAACTACTTAGCCAGCAAGTTAGCTGAAATCAACCCATGCTGGACTGATGACCAATTATTCTATGCTGCTAGAGACATGAACATTGCCTATTACCAGCAAATCTTCTTGTACGAATGGCTTCCAGCCCTCGAAGGTAATTCAAAAATATGATATTTATATAAAAGCGTTTATCGGACATGAAATGAATACTAATATTAAATGTGTTGATCAATCAGGTCGTGACAATGTCATTAAAGCTGGTATTATAAACAAAAGAGACGGATTCAGAGACTTGTACAATGAAGATGAGGTTCCTGAAGTAACATTGGAATTCACTTACACCATGCGTTGGTTCCATTTGATGCAGCCCACTAATGCTAAGTAAGCGAAATTTCTATTCTAATATTCACATTTGCCTTAAAATATATCAAAGAACCAAATCGTCAGACTTGATATACGGTGATTGGTGATTTGTGATAGCATATTAACCAAAATCTTCTTGCACTCTAGGTTGTACGACAGACATGGTAAATTTGTCAAGAATTACCCTGTATTGAATGCTACCTTCCACACTGGACTTGTAACACTTGGTGATAATGTAGAGTACTTTACCCAGAGTATGATCAGAGCTGGATGCCGTGCTTTTGACAGCAGCGTTGCTTTTGATGTAAGTTTCTCTTTTTTCTTATTTCTATTTGTAACCGTCCAATGTCCTTTTTGGAAAACTTTTCTAAATAATAAACATTAAAAAGTCTCTAAATAAATATCGATCAAGAAATAATTAATTTCAGGGCTATTTTTGAAGCCTTTCTTAATTGAAACGACAAACATAAAAAGGACCTAAATATTTTAATACTTGTATGTTGTCTTGATAACTTGTAATTTTCTGTTTGTAGCTTGCCAATCACGGTTTCCCTGGTGTGCAACTGAGTATCGATGCTCCAGCTGGAGATTTGAACAAAGGCCGTAACTTTGGAGTAGCTCCATACATTGACTATTTGAAACACTTCAACGGCGTCGATATCAAAACCTTCGACGATTTGGCTCAATTCATTCCAGCAGGCGTGAGTATTTTAAATGTTCATTTAGCTAATTTTATTGTTTGTTGCGACTTTTTACAATTATGTAAAAAGTATAATGAAATCTGACATCTGCATTGTTGTTAAGAACAAAAACCTTGTGCTTTCCATAACATACGATATTTTCCATCAATCTTTAGAATTCTTATGTTACTATACTCGTAGAATGAATTACAATATTATCATTAATCTACTCTTACTTTTAGAAAATCCAATTGTTGAAAGAAACTTATGGAGATGTAAGAGATATAGACTTATTGGCTGGTCTTTGGATCGAGAAAACAATTGAAGGAGGCGAAATTCCTCTAATGTTCGCCAACATCATCAACGACAACATCATTAGGGCTCTAAAGAGTGACAGACATTGGTATGAAAGACCAAACAGACCTAATGCTTTCACTAGGGGTAAGTTAAGTTTTTTATAAATAATGTCATACTCATTTCAATCTGAAATATATTTTTATTGCTAACTGTTACAGTACTGGGTTGGTTGGTGATCTGTACACATAGGTTGAATCTATTACAGGCATCGGTTTTAGGGTTACAGTTCTTTTGTTTTCTTACGTAGGTATTTTTAATAATGATGACGAAGATATTTTCTGTATCTTTATAGCAATAATAATCATCTATTAATATCCAGTTGATAGTTTGAACAATTTAAAACTCATTTCGTCTTTTTGACTTGTAATGAAGATAGTTTCAGTATTAGGAATGCCAGATTTATAAGTATGTATATAATAATATGGCATGAGCTGAAAGTAATAGAAAGTCAAGGTCAAGCGAAGTTTTTCAAAATTAACTTTGCAGTCAAAAAAGCGAGAAAGTATAAGTGAAACTGACTTTAATTTTGTTTTCTTTGTTACAGCTCAACTTAAGGAGGTTAGGAAGGCCTCCATAGCCAGGTTACTCTGTGATGTCGGTGATGGCGTCTATGAAGTACCTAAAAATGCCATCTACAATATTTCACCTAAGTAAGATTTTTTTTTATTTTGTACATCTTAAGCCATATTCTGCACCAATGGGCTGGCTCGACCAGTATTACCATTGACTCACAGAAAACCGGCGTCAAGCAACGCTTATATTATGCTTCGCTGTGTGAGTGAGGTTACCGGAAGCTCAAACCTTGCCACCCATCCTCAATCCTTAGAAATAAACTTGGGAACCCTAATGATTTAGTCAGCAGCGCACTTGTAGTAACTCCTTTGCTACGGACCTTGTGGATTGTAGAGCAAATTTCCGTGCGTTTAAACTTTTTTGCCATACCTATTGCTGGAAACAACAATACACAGGTCACCCATAGGTCCCATTACAATAACAATTGTATTGTTAATTTTCCCTGGTGTTTGGTGACTGGGCTTCTCCCAGTTGTACAGTCTCTTCTGTGCCTTTAAGGCCTATGTCATTCTGTCTCCTGCATTAAATTTACCATGGGAAGTGTTTTTTTCTCCTCCTCAAATAATATCTTCTGATTTATTTCGTTGCGGGATCCAAGACAGTCATTCATGTCCCAGAGAAGCGCCGGCCTTCAGTGTTCCGGTGTTTTTATGGTTGTATCTACTGTAGATCCTGGCTTACAGGAGTTGCAGCGAGTTCGGAAGGGTGCGGCGGGCTTGTCTTATTTAAAAAAAAACTTCTTTAGTATTACTAGTGTCCATGGATGGCGCTGATTGCTTGCCATCAGGTAATCTGCACGTTTGTCAACTTCTGACATTAAAAATACCTCGTTTGTTCCAGGAACCCGTTGGTCAGTTGCGACAAAATCCAGGGCATGGACTTCAATGCTTGGGCCGACAACACATGCCAAAGCAGTTAAACGAAAATATAAAATTACTTCTTTACTACTATGGTCAGATAAATGAAAATAACTTTTGATTTTGCTTAATTTGACTTCGCAGTTACACAGTTCCTAATTGTTTTTACCAATTACCAATAAAGAGTTGATCGTGATACTTTCTTTTTTTGTTTTATTTAACCTAAAATTAACGTGCCGAAAATAAATGTAAAATATTTTTTGACAGTATTTTTTATATAGTTAAAGTCAAAAGAGCCATATTTATACTTTTTACCACTAAATAAATTATTATGTAGGTACTTTTTGTATTTAAAAATAGATGGCGTTACTGGTGTTAGTATCGTTGTGTTTTAAAAATATGTACCTACGTCACTCATGGTCACTCGTAGTTTAACAACTAAAGGAAATACATATTATTTTTGTGATGGTATACGTTCAGCAATAATTCTACACTAATGTTAACAATTGTATAATGTAATATGTTTTCCGTAAAACCAGTTTCTACAGTTTTACTAATAACAATAATTTTTTGTTGTTTTTTTTTTTTTGAAGAATTAAAATAATATTTTATGTAGTAGTACAATTGAATTTTAGCATTTTAACAAAATTCAAAAGCAACATGTTCTTACAAATCGACATCTTAACAATTGGCAATTTTTTAAATTTTTTACAAGAGATTTTCCCAAGAACCTTGTTATATCCGGAGCAAAAACTTCCCCAGTATAGGAATATCCGGGTCAATTGCTCCGGGCACTGTGAGTAAATAAATTAACTGCTATCGGATATCCGTACTCTTGCCCCAATCTCGAGAATCGATGGCGTATGGCAAAGGATTTTGAAAGAAGGTTTTCGTGGCATATACAACATAATATCCAATATTTGTTGAGTCACTGCAACTTTTGCTTATCTCGCCAGATTAAAAAAAGAAAAACACGTGTATTGCAATTCCACAAATTAATGTGTTTGACAATATTCTGAATAAAAAAGTTTCTGTTAAGAAGGTTAATTATATACCTAAATTTATAATTGATAGAGAGACAGTCGACGCTGAAAAGTAATACAAAAAAGAAACAAAAAAAATCTATATACTATAGATTTTTTTGTTTGATAGATAGATAGCGGAAGATTTGTTTTTTGTTTCTGGACTTTCGCTAGAAACTTACAAAGGTAAAGTTAACTTTGGCAAGGGTTTGATTGTGTTACTATTGTCCTTACTTTCACCATTATCATTAGCAAGGGATAAGTCCACTACTGAACAAAGGTCTACCGATGTGGAGACATTAGATCTCCACGACAAGTCACCACTTGCATCCATCGGCGAGGTCGTCGGTCCAACAAGCAGGAAGTCAGCCCACTCTATGTATGTCTCATAGTCCGTAGTCGCCACACGAGCACTTTTTTGACCCACTGGCCGTATGTCCTTTAACCTTTTAATGTAATTCATCACACATAGGTGCGCGCTTTCGCTTGAGTTTGATGAAATATTAGTATTTTAATACGAATCGTTTTAATGTATAATGTACAGAATCAGGTTCGAAATTTGAAATGGTATTTACTACTACAACTGTCTCTTGTCCAATCAAAATGTCTATCAGTATTTCGTTCCTGGTACACATATCCAACCCATTTTACGAGAAATAAGAATGATTCCAATTAACGTTTCTCCATGTTTCTTTGTTCCCCTGCACAGATAGGGTAAAACTATTTCCCTTGGGCTCGAATTGTGGGAAATTCTATTGGATGTATTCAATTACTTATGTGATTGACGGCAGGAAGAACGGGGCTTATTAGTAAGAAAATAACAAAGTAGATTTTATGTGTTTTTCTTGTGTTTAGCTATGTCTGAGTAATTCGTAAAATTTGGGCCAAGAAATTTGCCAAGAATAGGCACATTATTAGCAGTTATAATTATTAATTTAGCTCTTTTACCTAACCACATGTTGTGTATACACTAGACAATTCTAGACTTAAAGCTATTTTAGAAATATCTGAAGTTCGAGACCAAGCTGCACTGGAGCAAGACAAGGAACGGGGTGGCTTTTAGTCAGTAAGACCTCCCTGTCGTCTCAACAAGTTTGGGAAAATTCATTAAGAGATAATGTGTCAAAATACATAAATACATAGGTGTATGTATTTCGTATAAATATGTAATAAAACAACTAATTAACAAATAAGCAAACAATTTGTATCAATTGTATATATACTAAGAAAGTTCCTATAAAGGTATAAAGCGGCTTACAAAGTTCTCATCCTTAGGGAGGTCTCGCACTAGCATGATTGAATTAGTTCAAACAACTTCCGATAGCGTTTACAACCCACAAACTTGTTTTTACTACGAACTCTTATTACATTGTTTTTTCTACTATTTCTGGAATCAATTCCCACGAGGTATTTGTGACGAAAAATAAACCATATTTTTTCCTAAGGTCTTTTTTTCTATATATATTGACGTACTTACTTTTTTTCTTTATGAAAACGGGTTTATAAAGTTTTTTTGGTGTTCTGTTGCAAAAGAGTCATCTGGGAATGAAAAAAATTGTGTTATTGTTCCATTATGTATTACTGTATTTTAGGACAGACTATGCCTAGGTTGAAATTAGCTTTTAAACTAGATGTAGGACTGGGCATAAAATGGGCCGCCAAACAAAGAACTTCATGGCGTCGCATCGCAAGAGAGGCAGTGGCGCAAGACTCGACCGACCACCATGACCATGACCACGACCACAAAGAAGAAGTAGAGTGTCTTTGTAATTTCGGTAAAAAGAGATTTATTATTCAGTAAGAAACAAGTTTTTTATTACTGTCGATTTATTCAAAGCAGAATTACAAAAACAAAAGAGTAACACGTTTATTTTGCAAGCTAAAATCTTCCAGAAAATATATTCAACGAAAAGATGCGGATAAGAAAGATTAATTCACAGCAAATCAACGTTAACAACAATTTGGTACTAAAACTTCCAGTCAATTTTATAGTTTCATTCAAAAAGAGAATACGCAAGCCAAACAAAGAGGTTTGATCTACTTTAAAAGACTTCTAAACTGGGTTCGACGAAAATTTGTAGGTATTTGTTCCTCACTGTATTCGTGACCTGAATCAAGTGACAGCTCCATTTGATTTTCAGCCGCCATCTTGTTTTTCCTACGAGAACGGTGAGAAAATTTGTTTTTAAATCTGTATTGAGAACTTTGTCCTGTTTTTTTTTTTGTTTACAGCTTCTATTCATTAGATCGTGGTATGGTGTTGCCTACAAATTTTTGAATAAAATTTGGTTTTAAATCCATGTTTATGAAAAACTTTTAGGGTTGTTTATCACAAAAGTAGTGCAATAAAATGAATTATGTTGTCAAAAAACCGTTCTACTTCTATTGACCTCAAACTATAAAAAAAACTTCAATGAAAATAGATTATCTATAACAGCTAAACTTAAACCAATAATAACACAATAAATACTCCAACCCCATCAATTCCCTATAAATAAACAAATGAATAAATGATATGTGAATCCAATAAATTGCATACATCTGCCATACAGTATTCAACCACGCCTTTTCAAATAACAGTGGTATATCATGTTATTGTGACGTCACATCAGTTGTGTTATTTGGTCGACGTTGGTGTCTTCCTGTTATAACGGCTTCTAGGAACCGACCCTCATAATAAAGCCACCTTATTACCGTAATTACTACTTGGAACCTGCTACTGTTGTTTCAGTACTGAAAGGATTACTGTGACATCATGCATGTTATTAATGGCTTGGTTTATGTGAACTGTTGTTTATTTAATTGTTAATAATTGTTAACGTTTGTAAGATGGTGGTTGGGGCAATTTTTGGAGGTTAGCCGGCTTGGCTATACTTCAGTAGAGGCATGTTTAGATGGCAGTGAAAATGGGGGGCTAGCGCAATTAGGTACCACAGCCTCGAAGCAAGAGAAGGAGCAAAGTGTTTTTTATAATCAGTAAGAGTCTGAAAGGCTCTCTCGACCCTGGGTGAGAGAAATCATTTGATGTTCAGTATTATAATTTTAACCTTGATATGTAATTACAAATCTGGGTGCGAAATAACTGATATTTTTTTAAGTAATTAGTGGTCCGTTCGGATTTCAACACCAACGCGCCTGTTGCGGGGTAAGCGCAATGAGGCACCGCGACCTCGGCCCTGAGCAGGAGAAGGAACAGGGGTTTTTTAGTAAGTTAGAGTCTGACACTCCCTGGTCACGATTGGTCATTTGATGATTTTCCCCTCACAAAAAAAAAAACGCGCCGCCTGCTGTAAAAAGCGCCTAAAATTTAGTCACAATAAACTGTTGAAACTCGCTATCTTCATTCCTTGAGGTCCAGTACTTATGACCGTTCCGACACACTTATTCATTTAAGATAAGACTACATTATTTAGGATAATATGGCCGGCTACACACTCGTAACTCTTCGCGAAACACGTTGCATAGCAGCCAATCGTCCAGCCACAGCCGCATCCATGCAGTCAATTCAAATGCGACCTCCACTACAGTCAACATTTTTACGTAAAAATATATGTACATGGTGATTTGTTTAAATCAATCACATTGCCAACCTGTATACAAAAAAAGCCTTGTTACACTTAACAGATTTTTCATGTAAATTCAGAGGTCAGTCAGGCGTGACCCATATAAGCCCCTAAGGGTACAAGCAGGAAGGGTGACACCAAATGCATATTTGATGATCCCATAAGCTGACAGGGTGTCGTTAAGCTACGGGGACTAAGATAAGCATGGTGTTAGTTGTATGGACCCCGATATATTAGTAAACTTTGTTTATACTATATCGGAGATAGTCATAAGACTATGGGATCCATTCGTTTCGGATTTGATGGTTTCTGTTTTAGCCCAAAGGGTTTGAATGAAACTGCAACATTTTGATTAAAACTTAATAGCTATTATTTAGTTTTCATCAAAATGTTGCAGTTTCATTTGGTCTAGTAATGCGTCTTATTGTAAACAATTTTCATATTCATATACCTTTTTTCAGAAATCATCAAAAGACTAACACAGGATAAGGCGCGAGGGAGTGTCCGACTCTTACTGACTAAAAACTATTTCTTCACCTGCTCCAGGCCGAGGCTGCGACACCTTTTTGCTCTTCACCAGCAGCACCGGCTGGTTTTCTACCTGTCTCTTTATTTGACTCTAAATTTAGTATCAGTAAAGCTTACTAATATCACGAGTTTAATAGAACTTAAAAGTACATATTCTCATTACCTACCATAATATTAATCTCATAATAACTTGTAAATTTGAGAGAGATCAAAATGAATACATTTATAAACATTAAGTAGGTAATAATTTTGTCAAAACTTTACAGAACTTGTTACGCCAAAGTTAGCTAAAGTCCGCCATATTTTACGCCTTTGATATGAACCAGAGAGTTCAATTCGCATCAACGTCATTGTCGAAGTTTCTAGAAGTTCTCAGAGAAAACTTTCCCATTATGAATCATGGACAAGCGGATAGATTTCTTTCACACTTATTATTAATGATAAAATTTAAATTTTAATGCTTTCCGTCCAAACTCGGTTCAAGCCAAAGAGTTCCTTCAAACTTTTCAAAGTAAAGCGATAACTTATGGTTTGGTACAAGCTATGGAAACAGAACGCAAGTTGTAAATAAACTTATCCATTAACAGTTTACAATTAACTTTATTGACGTCATCGCTTTTACTACTGACTTATCCCAATGCCAACGCTGTTTCTGGATCTAGTCTGCATAACTAAAAAGTTACTTAATCCAGGTCACTCTTTTTCAAATTTACATACTGTCTTGCTCTCTAATGTGCAACGTATTTTGTTTATTTTTTTAGATCCAACCGCTCATGCCTTGCACCAAAACTTTAAAGACAATACAAAATTTAATTAAACTTTAGTCTGGATAGTTTATTGGTTCTTTGGCGAGGTTTTGTTTTATGAGGCCAGTTCTGTCTTTACTTGAGTGTACATTTTTAGTGATGCTCGCTTCGACGTTGAGACGGCAAAGTTCCACAGTGTTTTGTTAAATGAAACCGTATTAATGTTTGCAGAACTAAATGCTAGATGCGATGTATGGGAAAGACAATTTTATTTTGATGGCGTCAGAATTCAATTAAAATAAAATAAAAACTTATAGTAAATATTGAATTCCAACGTTTAGTACAATTAGTACACAAAATTACCAATTGAGAGACTAAATCGAAAATTTATAAGTATAACTTGAAGAAAATTAAGTAGCAAGGAAAAAAAGTTACACGACATTTTGTATGAATTTTCTCTGAATGCAGTATCCAATTAAACGTAAATGATAAAACGTTGAACAAAACGAAGAAAACGGCCAAGGTAAAGAATATTGATACTGAATACTCCAAAGCAAAAACAATCAAAGTAAACAAAAGAGCAGAGGAAACACACTAGAAGAAACGTTGGCAATGCAGAAAACTCAAAAGTATCCATGACATCTTGTCTGAAAACATTACTCAAACCCTCTAGTAACAAGTTATATTTTTCATTTGGAACCGTCTGAAGAACACAATAGAGCCTTTGTGGGTGTTCTAACGAGAACCTTCTATCGGATGCCTTTAGTCGCTTATACTTTGAGAAACTTTAGCCCAGCTCTCGAAGAAGCGACGCGCGACGGCTATCAAAGTCGATGCGATGCATTTAATGTACCTTCAACTTTATTGTAAGAATAGTCTTTGTGTACGGTTTCATCTCATTTGGAAAATAATCATGTGTATCTTGTTATGAAATTTGTGAGACCTTCCGCGAAATGTACGACGTGTCGTAAACGGTGGATAATTACTTTTATGTATTACTTTAACCAATTGGCTTAGCAACTACCTTCTATCCACTGGCTAACAATTCGTAGTATGATCCTCAATATTTTGAGTCTAGTCTACGTGTGATGTGTACAAGAATTTGAATATGTGCAAACGCACCCTCGGTTCAATCATGAGAAAACGCTTGTGGCAATTGTAAGTATTATAATAGGGTTACGAATGCAGGCCCAAAAATGAACCGCGGATCTGGCTCGGGACAGGAGAAGGAAGAGGTTATAGTATCTCTCCAGAAGGGACTTGATGAACAAAAGCTCAAAAAAAGTCACTTATAATTATTTTCATCTATTACTCAAATCAATTTCTCATTTGATTGCTTTTATACAACACAAACAAAATTAAGGTTCACTGGCAAAAGTCTAAACGATCCAAACAAAATTTCAATAGAAACTGAAAGTACTTCAAAATAATAAGTAAAGTGGGATGAAAAAAATAAAAATCCTATAAAAAATAAACACAAAAATATAAGAAACATCTGTCGCGGACAACAAGAAGAAATTTTCAAAACGAACATTGCGAACAAAATTTATTCTGTCCCTCAAAAAGAGTAAATAATATAAAATATTGTCACGGCCAAATGTTGGGAAAGTTTTAGGGGTTACAAGGATACAATTGGAATTTTCTTTGGAAGCGTCCCGCGTTTACTGCGCGTCGCTGTTGCACTTTGATTTAAACCTAAGAAAATGTATTGTTACCATTTCCAGTATTCTTAACTCTTCGTTTTATAAAATTGTTCTTGTAGCTAGTCTCTCCTAACAAGTTTTGACTTACCCAGAATCGCAACCAAAAAATAGCTATCCACTTCTCAATTTCAGTGTTAACTAAGAATTAAAACTTAAAACCTACTTTAACGTTAATATGTACTTAAACCACATAATGCTATATATACAAATAATACTAAATTAAACCAGCGAGCTTCGATCGGGTTTAATACTGATGTGTTATTATAAATAGGTACATATAAACCTTCCTCTTCAATCTCTCTTTTACATTGGACAATGTGACAGTGAAAGCAACTTTGTTTTATACCGTGTAGTAATGTACCTAAACTGAATCATTAACTTACACTAAGCATCAAAAGCTACCATATCGCTGTCATGAGGTAGGATGTCCAAAAGTCTAGCAGAATTTCCAGTTTGGTATAATCAACACTTATCATTTTCCCATCTTTGTAACCAGTCCTTCGAATCGACTGAAGTATCAACCATCCTCCTTTCGATATCTTTGTTAAAGATATGCACTTTTACGAATTGTATATTTTTACTAGCGGTCCGTCCCCGCTTCGCACGGGGCCAACTATTTTACTATCAAAAAGTCATTTTTTCCTAACCTTCCCCTCTACTTTTATATATTATTTGATAAGAACCTTCTCCTGATAATAACAAACACAACAAAAATAATTAGCAAAATTGGTCCAGGCGTTTTTGAGTTATGCGCTTACCAACACATTTCGCGATTCATTTCTATGTAACATAAGATGTTTGGAACTATCTAGCTACTCATTAAAAATGAAAGTTTTATGTTTGTATTGGATCCTCGTAAAAAACGCTGCTGCCCTGGGTGGAGCTAGAGGAAGTGTCAGACTCTTACTTAATAATATAACCACTCCAATTATTCCTTCTCCTGCTGGGATCGGGATACACAATCGCACTTACATCCGCGAACTGGGTTGGAAATCTTAGTCTTACATAGTCCACTTCTTTGGGAACAACAATATTGCTCTTATGGTATTACCACACATTGTTTTCATGTTCATACAATTAGATATTTTAATATGTATAAAGGGTTCGGAGTAGACAATGAAATTAGTAATTACTCCTAATAATCCAAGTCGGTTAATAATAATTTTCTTACTAACCGCAAAGCGTCTCCTGCATAGATTATTCAGAACCCTTACCAAAAGGGAGCGGTGCGTTGTAAGCGTGCGTAGAAATATACACTCGCGGAAGTTCGTTGTATTTTAGTTTCAATTACTTTTCTCTACCTTTATCTACAAGCCAGTTCACTGCTTAAGCCACTGGTTTATTAAAAATACTCTACAGTAAGTGTAATCTTTGTGTGTTTTTTATGTTATAGATCGACAAACAACCACACGGAATAAGTACGGCGCTGATTGCTTACCTGATGGTAAGCGCCGCCGAGGGATTCAGAGATTTAGTGATAGGGGAGGAATTGGGGAGGATTGGACTTCCGGTAACCTCACTCACATGGCGAAACACAACGCTATGGTTGTTTCACGCCAGTTTTTTTTTTCTGTGAGGTCTTGGTATTACTCCGGTCGAGCCTACCAATTCGTGCCGAAGCATGTCCTCCTACACGTATAATTTGTGAAGCATTCGCAACGACAAACACAAACAAAAAAATAATTCATAATAGTTCAAAACATAAATAAAATTAAAATATTCAATAACAATATCTGTCAAAATGTCTAAACAGTGCACTTACCTCACATATAAATACATATTTAATAAAGACAGGGGTATTTCAAAACCGCATATTACGGTAATTACAGGGAATCCCGGAGACTTGACAGTGGCGCCCTCTTCGTACGGAATAATACCGGTATATTACTTTAACTAAACACCTGAATTATTTCCTTTCAAATCTCGGAATTAATGGAAAATATGGGGTTGGTTGAGTGCTATAGATTTTAGAAGTCAAATATGTATGGATTGATATTGTGACTATTAGTATCGTTAACGTAATATGTAGTTTAAAATTGATAATAATTAATCGTTTGTTATAGAAAATTGTACTGAACTTAAGGCATAGAAAAAAGTTGATAAAAATTCTTTAAAACCGATTGAAAGAAGCCCCAACGAAAATGGTTTCAGAAGATAAAAGAAGAGTCAAAGTCAAATAATTTATTTCCAATAAACTTTTGAACGTCAAACAAAAAATAAACATCAAAAAGGTTACCTATGTGTCAGTCTGTCGATCTACCCTCCAATGAAGCTATTAGCTTGTGCCAAAGTGTGGATTTCAATGGATTAAAACAAGCAACAAACTGCATGGTTACTCTTTTTCAATCAATTTCAAAATTATTTAGTCGGTTCTATCATATGAGACAGAGATCTGCAGCTTGTAAGACAGACGGCTAGGTAACAAGTAATGATGAGACTTATGATACGAAAACTAGAGGTGAATTACTACAATGTTTTCCAGAATTAATTATTGCAACATTTTCGAAATAAAACTAACAACTCAGTAGAAACGAGACGTAAAGACAGGATCGGAAAGGACCTTTTGTGAACACATCACTTTGTTTTAACAGTTAGTAACAAAGACCGAATCTTGACAAAGTTATAAATACATACTAGGGAACAAGCAAAAATAAACTCTATTTGTTAAAATTTAGATGACAATTTGGAATACAATAGTTTATGTCTCCTGTCTAGATACATCATCTCAAAGGACCGAGTATTTATTAAGGCTTTGCTTATATTGTAAGGGTGTTGTTAAAAGTGATATAAAAATTGTTTTGTTTTGCTACCTAACGCTAAGTGACTTTGTTATAAATGTTTTGTTTATATAAATAATATAAATGTAAATAAAACCTGTGTTAGGCACGAAAATTATAATAATTTATTTTGTAATTTCTACAGTATCATGTGTTGCAAAAAATAATAATAATGGATTCGGCCATAATTGTACCGATAGTCGTGTTAGCCAATGGCTTAATAGCTAAGAGCCTCGACCAACACCTTAGGAGGTTCTCGTTAGGTGGCTGGACCAAGTGGTTGATTCATAAAGTGGTACTCTGGAGCCCTGACCGCCGGTAACTAGCACCCTGTTCCTCATACACTACACTACTTTTTTAAAATGATTTTTTTTAGGAAATATTTAAAAATATAGTTTGTATGTGTATATATGTTAAATAAAGAGACAAACACAATTAGTAATGATTAGATTGGTAATTAAGTTATTTAAATGTATTGAAATTACTACAAGAAGACTCGTGCAACACATTTGAGAAGAAATGCAATTCTAACTATCTAATTAACTGGCTACTCCCGCGCGGTTTCACTCGCTGCTCTGCTCCATTTTATTGTAGCGGTGTAACATTGTAGCTGTCGATAAGTGAAAGAATTTTGGGTATCCAACCAGTGGTTCCAAAGATTACCCTCTACATACAAACTTACAAATTTTACCTCTTTATAATATTAGGTAAGTATAGATAAACAAAATACAACTTACTAAAACAAAATATTCCTTCAAAATATTAGGTACGATTGTGTTAAGGTTTGCAAAATGCCATGATAAGCTCTACTAGTTCGGTTAATGTGACTTCAGAATTCATTTTGAAAGTTTTGTCTTGTCTCACCCCTCGTTTCGATCCACTACATTAAACACGTACACAATGATATATTTGTCTCCAACTATAGAACTGCTAGTCTGGATTATTTAGTAAAACAATTTTGACGAACAAAATAACTGATTTCACAATAAAAGTTTCCTTTTTCTTTATTAACTATAGTGAGACATACTAGAGACTACATATTATATACAGGGTGTAAGGGACAGCCCTCCACAAATTAACAGGGTGCATTCAGCTCCTTATTCTGAATCATATTCCAGTGAAAATTCTTTCAGGAAAATTTTCAATTTTTTTTCGTTTTTTCAGTTCCTACACCTCTATTTCAATGTATAATTACATTCTATGTATGAAGAATAACATTAATGTAAATAACACAGCTAAAACAAAAAAATACGCAATGGTTGTGTGAATTCTCTAAAGAACTACGCATGAAATCAGCTGTTCAATTTCTACCTAGCGCGAGTCGTTTGAACTCACCGCACCGCGGTCACGGCGCAGCGGCTCGGCGCCCCACCGCGCCGATCGCCGCGCCGCCGTAGGTATACCTACGATCCCGTCCAACGTACAGAATAGCTGCGTCCCTTTCTGTCGATTGAACCAGTGTTGCCAACTTTTAACTTTTGTTACCTCTTCTACCTTTCTCTCTTTCTACCTTTGTAAACGAAAATGTTAGAACTATCGAAATTTATCTAAAACTTGAGAACTCCTTTGCATTCATAATCACATTGATGAGATTTTTATTAATCAATTAATGAAAATCTTGTCGCGCACATAAATTGAATAAAAATTAAATAAAGATTAGTCTAGTTTTAATTTTAAAGCATTTACAAATACTACCTAATTTATTAATTGATTGTTCTTTTTAAGCGATTACTGGCTAGTTTTTAAACTACTTACAGATTTACATGGCTTCACAATAGCCATGAATTGATAGTCGAGCCAGAAATTAAACACAATCTCCCTGGAATGGAAGCACAGCTTTCTATCACACTGCACTTTTATTATTCTAAATTAACTAAACAAAGAAATTAGAATTAAATTGATTTAATCAATTCATTTCTCTACAAAAAATAACAGAATGATAAATTACGACCATGCATAATTTTTTATTTTTACCCCGAAATTTTGTAATTTTCCTGTAATTGGCAACAACAGATTTATGTTTGTGTGTGTCTCATCACATGCAGTCGCCATTGTGCCTTGCTGCGATGTTACTGTTTGTGTACCGCGAGCGTGTGTCGGTACGGATCGCTCGCGCATTCGGCTTAAAAGTTTGGTTATAAGTAGTGTTGTTAAGTTTTATTAGTTATGTAGTGTGTGAAGTGTAGTGAAGTTTTGTTGTAGAAATTGTGCGAAATTACCACCTAGGTACGTTCAGCGCGCGTGATTATGGGGAGATGATAATGTGTTGTAGTAGTGTAGGTATCCTGACCGTCGGCATCCATCAGACTCCAGGATAATTACTGGTGACTATCAACGCTTGCTAGAAAACCAGCCCATTGTTCCCAGACAAAAAGGCGCCGGAAGACCAATACCTACGTGGATTTTGGAATTGGTTCGCTAACGTAACGAGACGCTACCGCTTACCAGTGCTTTCCTATTTAAACGTAGTTTAGGTAGGTTTGGACCGCAACCGTGGCCAGCACGATCCCCAGACCTAAACCATTTGGACCCCTTTTTGTGGGGTTACGTAAAAGAAAAAGTGTTTGTGAGTGCGTGTGCAAGTGAGTACGAAATGCGAGACCGCATCACAAATGCTTTCCAGAGCCGGAAACCGGAGCGATTCTAAGGTACCTACGCATTTTTCTTTTTTTATCATTTATCAGTTACCATGTTATGATTGTTAGATTTTCTTTTGTTTACTAACAAAAATTATTATTTAAAAGATAGCCGCATTACTATGCGGCTATCTTTTAAATAATAATTTATTGCTATTAAAACGTGGCGCGAGCGCGATTATTAAATTGTCTTTTGTAAGTAATGCGGCTATCTTGTAAATAATCGCGGCGCTGCCCATAGTGTAAAGTAATAATACTAAAAGCGCTGTGTTCGCTGCGTGCGTTTGCGGTGGTAGCGATACATTGCGTGTACGGTAATGAAACAAATCGGTTTAATTGGATTCCCATAACGTTCCTGAAATAATTTCATGTACCGGTCAACTTAAGACGATATACTGAATCCACCCTATCAGTTTGCGGAAGGCTGTCCCTTACACCCTGTATATTTTTTTTTTGTTTGATTTTTTTTGTCATTGTCGTGTTAATTTGTATTTTGTACCCACTTATTTGTTTGTTATTGTTTGTGCTGAATAAATGTGTTATCCATATATCTAAATTAGGAAATAGCGTCATTAAGCGTGGATTTTCGAACCTAAAGCCCGATAAGAAGAGAACTACCAGCGATGGGGTCATTAGGGTCTATGTTCAGCTGGGGTGGCGAATGCAAATGCAATAATTTACCGAGGCCCCAGTCCGCAGAAGGACATCCCCAATCCGCAGAAGGACATGGAAGCGGGTGGACAAAACCCACGAGAAAAGCAGCGGTAGTTTCAAATAACATAGACATGACATAGCAAAGATTCAGGATCTTCAGTAACTCAAAATCAAAATCATATTATAGCCATTTCGGTATCATAAAGCAGAAGAGTTTGTTTGAATGCGCTAATCTTTTTATTTATATATACTCAATACTCAATACTCAATACTCAATACTTTATTGCACATATTGCATATATATAATTCGAAGTGAACATTTTTTTTGCGTTGGATAGTCTATTGATTGAGGAGGGCTACAGGCTATAGCTAGCTAAAACATCGCGCAAAAACGGATAGGAATAGGATAGCTAGTACATAATAAAACTTAAAACATTGCAATAGACGATATGACTATATGATGAGAAGTCATGCAGATTACAGATTACTCTCTTTAAAGTCATAGCAACAGCAAAGGGCCCATTTTAATCATACAGAGATTCTTCAGCCCTAACGTCCTGACAGGAGTGAGATATTAAAGTAAAACAAAACTCCTTTTGTTAGCCCCCTCGCATTCCCTTTGCCTCGTGTGTAATTATTCGTTATTTTTTTCACAGCCGCCATTTTGGAAGGCGTTCCTTGATAGTCTTTTTTTTCGTTTGTATTATTGTATTTTTGCCGTTGGTTTTTTTCGGTGTAGGGTGTGAATTGTGACTGGTGTATATAGAAAATGTGTTTGTATTGTATTGCATGAAATTGTAGGTTGTAGTTGGGGAGAGGATGATTATAGTATTCGGTTGCAAATTATTTGTTAGGGGAGCTAGAATCGAGTAATTTTTTTGTGAAATTTTAACTTCGTTTCTATTCATATTAATCCTTTACTTTTTTTTTAAATTCCACACACGTACCCGTGTTGTGTCATAGACACTGCATTAAATACAGGATTTTTTAACCGTACACTTTTATATCCGATTCCATCTCACAAAAAATTAACTCTTATAAGAAAGACAAACTGATTGATTGCATGGCGATTCCTGTGCAGAGTATAATTGGATATTAAAATTACTCACTATGAACATACAGTTCAAAATCAAATGCACGAAATTATTCAATGACAAACAAATTCATATTAGCGAGAATTTAAAATCATTTTACAACTAAGAGTACTAATAAAGCTACCAAAACTAAAAATCGCTGACCACAAAGTAAAATTCGAATTTGAAAAACTGCAAATTCCTACAAATCCTTCATAGTCCCATGATTTTGTAGGTAAAGTTATGTAGTGATACCGCCGGGTCACTAGGCCTTAATCAGCTAATCTTTTGAAAAGTAATGGACTGGAATAAAGGCATCGTTTGCGGGATCCTAAAGTGGACTACACATTTGAAAGCCTATGTATTTTGGTAATACGACTTTACTTTCTAAAACTAAAACTCATA
Organism: Spodoptera exigua; assembly: GCA_902829305.4. Classification (NCBI taxonomy): domain Eukaryota; kingdom Metazoa; phylum Arthropoda; class Insecta; order Lepidoptera; family Noctuidae; genus Spodoptera; species Spodoptera exigua. The sequence goes on from LR824605.2 coordinate 14,830,456, forward strand.
GGTAGATAAACTAATGGTATTTAAATATTAAAGAAAGATAAACTTATCATTTATTTCATACAGCACATAAGTTTCTTTTTACAACAGGACCCTTGCATAAGAGCAGTCTAAAGTGATGGTCAAGTTAGAAGTCAGAGAGGAGCATTTATTTAAAGTATAAACCAAATTGATACTTTTGATTCGTTAAAATATAATACTGTCAGTCTGCCTGACATTAAAACTAAATGGATTTGTCCACATTGGTGTATGCAAAATAACGAGCAAAGAATTTGATTTAAAAAAATATCAAAAATCATTTATTACAATTGGACCCCTACAGGCACTTTTGAACGTCAAAATCATTTGTGTTGGCCAGTTGCTAAAAAGTGGACATAATTATATCTGGCATCTTTTCTCTATATGATGTAAACATTGAGTTAGATTTTGAACTTCGAATCTTATTCGCACCTACATTCAATTCGAAATATAAAAACTGACTTAAAGGTAAGACGACCTAAACTAAAGAAAAACCTTTTTTTTAATAAGGCCACAAAAATTTTATTCGAACTATAAGTTATTCTAGAATCACATAATCGGCCTCCAATATTTGCCTGAAAAGAGTAAAAAAAATCATCTATTAAGTTTTATACAATTTTGATTTTTTTTTTATGTAATAGGTCGGCGAGCAGACGGATTACCTGTTGGTAAGCAATCAGCGCCGCCCATGGACACTCGCAACGGAGTAGTTACGAGTGCGTTGCCGACCTTTTAGGGATTAGGGATTTGGAGATTTAGGGATTGAGGAGGGATTGGGGGAGGGGAAAAATTGGGCCTCCGGTAACCTCACTCACGCGGCGAAATACAACGCTGTGGTTGTTTCACGCCGGTTTTCTGTGCGGCCGTGGTATCACTCCGGTCGAGCCGACCCATTCGTGCCGAAGCATGGCTCTCCCACAATTGACATGTGAAAGTTCTGTCTTATGGCTTTGCTACTAAATTCATTACTTGTATTACAATTTCTAATATTTTTCTCATAAACAGCAGTCAGTGTACACTACCCTTTACAAGGGTCCTACCTTTAATTAACGATCGGCCAGGGAAAGCAACTGAAATAATTTGACCGTAGTTAAATTATAGTTATCATAATGACTGTAACTTGCTTGTACCCTTTGTTATTTTATTTACAGATTGAAAATAATAATTTAGGTAAATAGGTATTTCATTATCTACGTTTAGTTACTATTCATCAAGAAAAATTATTTACAAAAATATCTTAACAAATGGAAAAATAACCCTTATTACTTTACAACTAGCTGTGCCACACGAAACAATCATCATCATCATCATCAGCCTATAAGTGCCTACTGCTGAGCAAAGGCCTCTTCTCATACGGAGAAGGTTAGAGCATTAATCACCACGCTTGCTCAATGCGGGTTGGCGATTTCAAACTTATAATTAGAAATTATACCTCCTCACGATGTTGACCTTCACCGTATGTCAGTGGTGTCTAAATAATTATAGAAAGTACATATAACTCGGAAAAAGTCACATGGTACTTGCCACGTTTCGAACCCACACCCTCATGCATGAGAAGCGGGCTCCTTAACCTTCGGGCCACCACGACATTTATTTTCACGAAACAATAAACTGCTTTTTTCTTTTTTAAATGTACACTAAGTGTTAGACTAGACAGGTCCATTGCCATTTCCACGCTGCCACAGACGATATGAAAATGAAAAAAAAATGTTTATACTTATTGTATTTAATCAACAATTTCACAATTCAGCAAATTCTTCTGCGCCTATAATTCATTATTGTTTTCCGAATTAAAAACAAAAGACGTATGCATATAACCCATCACGATCACCATTCATCATTTAAAACTTCGTATTATCGGGTTACAGTAGAACATTAAACACAGACTTTACGTAAACAGTCCATTTATGAAATTGTCCAATGTTAATCAGCAGTGTTTGATTTCGATTGTTTGTAAGAGTAAAATGCTAATTAGTGATTCGATTAAGTGATATCGGATTGAATTGTGATGGCATGTCGGAAAATTGATTCGAATACTGAAAATGAATATCGTAATGAGCATAGGGGTCTATGTAGACGAGGAATCCTTGTCCACTGACGAAAAAATTCAATTTAAGCTTATAAAAAAATCCATTGACAATTTGACTCAAGTAAGTGATTTTTTACAAGACATTTTGGTCAATATACGTTTCCTGTAAACTTACTACGAATAGTAAGTACTTACAAAAATTTAATCATGATTAAGACCAAACTATTCAATCTATTAAAATGTCCTCATCTGTCATCGTCATCGTCCTACACCTATCACTTTCTTTCTAGGCTTTCCTGCATCTTATCCTCCACTTCACATCAACGTATCCTTGACATCCTTATAGTAAAACCGCTTCCACGTATATCATTAATAGATGACGACCTTCATCATTCTCCTAGCGCAGGTGACATAGCCGAACAGAAAAGTTTCTCGTCTGTGCGAACCCTAAAAGATTTTCCGCATTCATTTCGAGATTAATATGTTTGATAAACATGTATTGTATTGTGAGAGAATATAAATGGAAATTTCTCTTTTGTTGATTCGATTTACTGATACTATGTAGATATTTCCGATTCATGTGACTGGAATGCCGAGTTGGGATCTATGTATGTTCTTTTCTTATCAAATCGTTTTGTACGATGTTTTTCTTACGATAGACTTGACGTATTTTTGCTATGTTATCTAAATAAAAATTATTAGGTGTACGATGTTTACGTTGGTCGGTAGCCTTGTTTCATCAAACATGACTTCTTGACTTAAAAGTCGAATTATTATTAAGGATAATAAGTATTGAAAGGATTATCTAACCAAGACATTTCGTTGACAAGCATTAACTTTGAAAAAAAAATACGCTGTATGCAAAATACACGCCATCGTAGATCTTGCTATAAGAGCCACGAAAAACAAAAACACATTTCCGCAAATTGAAATCCCAATAAAATTAAATATCATATATCTTCGTCGGTAACAAGCCATTTCACTCAAGATACGAAATTGCGAATCATTCTCAAAGTATTTTTCATCGGAATATTTCATGTAAGATCCTATACACACATACATGGGTATATGTGAGATGTTTGCCAAATACATTAAGCGGCTGGCTAACTCAATTTTATGGATGAAACGAGTTTCGGGGGAGGTCGTGGAATTGGCTTTTCAAATTATTAGGATATAAGGATTGTGAAGAATATTGTCATTGTTGGAAATTCTTTGCGTATGTCCCTTTTATCTATTTTGGGTAACATCCTGAAATAACACAACAGTTTTATTAATAACATAATTTTGTAATGAAAAATTATTGGCAAAATTTTGAAAATGTGATTAGCTTGGCACAGTAAATATATCACAAATTATTAATTACGACAAAAAATCTAAGGCTAGAAATCTAACCTGTAATCATAATATATTATTACTTATGTTGATTCTTAAAGTACAAAAGCCAAAAAGTAAAGAAAAAAAATAAAACGATAAAAACGCCAAATAAAAAGAAAACATCAAAGACTGATAGATCCACTAACAAGGGATGATATAGAGAGCACACACTCAAGCTAACGGTAAAGGTATACCGCTCAATAGATGCCCGAAATAACACACTCCTGTTGCTATGCAAATACTCTTGTTTGGCTCCGAAAATTGTACTGTCAAGCAATCCTATAAGGAGTATTTGGTATGAGAGAAAATCTTCAAACGTTGACAAAGTCATTATTGCTTTTCTACAATTTACTGGATTTCCTTCAACGAATATGTCTTCTTCTTTGTTGTTTACATATGAATTGTTATCATTTGCGTGTTCCAAATTTGGAGAACTGGTTATTCTGTCCACATCTAACAATGTTAAATCACAAGAAATCATAAATCAATTTAGAAAATAGTCACTAAAATATATCCTAGAACTGAAGGTCAAACAGCAAAATGTGGCAGAAATAACAACGAACCAGATACTTAAGAAACTAAATATCAATATGACGCAGACAAAAGACCTGAGGGACAAACTGTGACGCACACAGCAATCTACGTAAACAAAGCACTTTCACAAAATAACCTACTTAGAGAAATACCTAAAAAAGCACGTGAGTCTTTCGATGAAATAAAACCGAGAATAAAACCACAAATTGTATTAGAACTGTTTCAAACATTACTGAGAGTAACTCTCGAAAAGGGTTTACTTGAATGGAGTGTCCTTCTGGAACAAGACTACGTAAGGAGCGACCTAAATCTATAAAGGACGGAAAAATTGTATTAGGAACATCTTCTTTATGATTAGGATGTCTCAAGTGGTTTTGTGTTTGCTCAGAAACGGGTAGTGAGAATTTAGGTTAACCTCAATGACTCATGTATTTTATGTTGTAATCTCTTTCTATCCGTGATGAAATAGAATTCCTTTAATGAACACAAGTCTAAGTAAGTGCACTACCTTAATAGTTTCTTTAAATACACAAACTTAAGATGAAACAAAAATAAATTCTTAGAGATACTCAGTTTGGAACTAATGTACAATTTTCTTCGGATTTTACGCTTACTTAATAAACTTCCAATAATACCAGGGCTACATAAATAAAGGAGACATTTCAATCTATTCGCGAGAAAATGACTCAGATGCACGTCATTGCAAGTCACAGTACATTATCAAAACGTTACGCGCAAACTGAAGCGGTAATGAAGTGAAAAATGATTTCTAACGGTCGCCACTCGCTTTGAACATTCTTTTGTTTCTCAATATTTGTTGAAAGACGCTCTTTGAAATGGATATTTTTCTTCGGAAGTTTGTGTCTTTAAAAATATAATGTCGATGTGTAGGAGTAGGAAATGGCGCAGCTCTTGTTTACTTTCAACTTTTTATTATTTTCATTCTCTTTGTTTACGAGATTTAGGATTTACGAATGAATGGGCATACCCACTTTTGTCTTTTACGTTACGTTACTAATGGGAAGCTACTATTATATTCCGGTAGAAAAATATTATAAGATCGCTTTCAATTTTGAAATAAAAAATACTTATATTTTCCGATCAACGCTTCCTCATTTTAATGACACTCTTGATTAAATTTTGGAGATAAACAATTATTATTCTGTTTAAAGACCTACAAGCTTATTGATAGAAATAAAAAGTTTTACTCTAAATGAATTAAATTTATTTACTCAATCTTCGCATCTCTCAAAGTCCGCCACATAACTCCAAACATATACAAGACCTACGTCCCACCAGATACGTGTAATAAAAATACAAAATTAAATTCTCAGTTGACCATTGAAGCAGAAAATGATACAGCGTCGCGGATAACCAACAAAATCAATATATCCATCGTCCTATAATGATAAATGATGCTCCAATATGATGACTTGCTAACCATGAGCCCTGTGTCATTTTTCATGGCTTATTACTTTTTATTGTACAACTTTTTCCTCCTGCCCTATGTTTAATCGGTCGAAATTGACAGACATTTAGTTCGATGAAAAAATATGTTTGGTTCGGATTTGTGATGTAGAATCGAAAGAATAGTTATTTATTTGCTTAGACTACACAAAATCCCTGGTTCCGTATTTCAATATTTTGTTTTGAAGAGTTCTCTAGTTGTTATTCAATAGTTACTTCCAACAATGTTACATTATTACTGCTGTCATTTTGAGCAGTGTGTTTGATAAATGTTGAGATCAAATACAAATGATTAGTTCATTTTATTTGATGCTTTCAAATTTCGAAACACTTGTAGTTTCAGAAATTTACAAAGCAGTGGCGTTGTTTGGCAAACTATTTTTGTGTGTGGTAGATGAATTCCCTGATCGTAAGCAATCGGCGCCACCTATGGACATTCACGATACCAGAAGAGTCGCAAATGCTTTGCGAATATTGCGATATATTGGGGATAATCGCAACGCATTTGGGTTTGGGATTAAGGGATTGGGGTGTAATAGATCGAGGGAAAAGATTGGGCCTCCGTTAACCTCCGTGTGTGTTTCACGCCAATTTCCTGTCAGGCCGTGAAATTACTTCGGACGAGGCGGCCCATTCATGCCGTTACATGGCGCTCCCACACTTCAAATATTAGTGTCTAAGGTCACATTTAGTGAATTTACATACCTACCTTTAATTATAAAAACCATATGTATATCTCAATGTATTTCTAGGTGAACTATTTCTGCATTGTGATATATTGCTGTAGTTGCGATTTTATGTATACTATGTACTTATATGTAAAATAAATTACGACTGCTGAACGAAAAAGATATTTAAATGTCACCCAAGCAAAAAACTTTGTACAAATATACCATAACTCGACTCAAGTCTGCAGCAAACACATAGCCACTTGAAGCCCAATCAAAAATCGAAATCAATAAGTAACCGCTCGGTCACCAGCACCGTTACAGTCCTTTAGCCCAATATCGCTCCGACCTTAAAGATTTTCCGCACAAATAAGCAATATCGTAGTTTGTTCAAACACTTGTGTGCCAATAACCTGCACGTGTTGGCTCGTATCTCAATTTGATCGCACACTTATTGCCCTCGAAAATCCCCTCATCATCAACCCAAATTACACTCTCCATCGTCAAGACAGAGTCCAAATTTCTCTACCAAGCCCTAAGAAGGTTTATCAGATTTTTCTCAGCTCAGTAGATGAATTAATATCAGATGAAAATGACAAGGAAGATTTTGATGGGGATAAACACTTATGAATATTTATTATTTGGTTAATAATAGTTCTGCTTTGTTTTGGGACTTTGATTTATGAGTCATATTTGTGCTCGATTCATCGCTATTTATTCATGACTTATTCCCATCCACTATTGTTATAGTTTCGACACACTCTAGTTAATATTCGGCTAGCAGTAGTTTTATTATTTTTATGATCATTTACAAACACAAAACCTCATTCATTACTTTGTTATCAGTAATTACTGTTTCATGTTCTGCTCTTAACCTCAAAATCAGTATTCGTGTATAATTATCACAGTTCAATGTTACAATACAATATCGGCATGATAAAACATCTACGATCAACAGATTCGTATTATTCGAATACTACCCGAAATATACACCGAATATAAAAAATATGTATTCCAATAACAAAAACCAGTATTTCCATTGAATATTTGAAAAAAAATATTCGACACAGACGCAGGCATTTCAGCGCATATATACGACAGTATTTCGTCGGCCTTTCACTTTGTATTCCGTCACATTTTTTCACATAGGACATGACACACGCCACAATTTGTCACAATTGTTCCACCCCTGCGTTTAATATATTTCAGCGACGGGTGTCGTTGGTCAGCACTCCTCTGTTATTTGGTGTCCCTAAACCCAGAGAATATTTGATTAAAAATGAATCTCGTCTTTATATTATTCTTGTTTTCCAGCATTCGAATTCAAAAAGTTTCTCATTTTAATTGCCTATAAATCAAATCTATCGATATCTATATGTAATCAAATTATTATTAAATTGAATAACGAATTTTTTTCAACAATAATTAACAATATTATTTTAAATCTTACTGTAAATAAACACCATCATTACTTAATCAATACAACACCTAAGTACAGAATTCCATACACTGGAATCACACATTCATGGTACAATCAACGTCTGCCCGTTCCGCGTCGCCTAACTAATTGTCATCAATTACGGCTAGCATATTAATTTGTCGGCTTCCCTCTACTCAATATATGTAAGGCTGTACTAGGCACCTTACTTTGTGAAGCTAACGTAATTGGAACTGGAATATTAGATCAGACTGATTATTGATGCATGCTGTTTTGTTGTCCGTGTCTACCAATATCGTTTTGCAAAAGATTCAAATTGCATTGGCTGAATAATTTAGCTCTCTATACGAGATTAAGGTTTGCAAGTTCATCATTTCATTCTCACATATCAGAACCGACTAATTGATGTAACTAAGAAATGTATTGTAAAAGTAATTGAAAAAGAGTAACCATGGAGTTTCTTGTTCGTTCTTCTCCATAGGAATCTACACTTTGAAACGAGCAGGACAGACGCTTAATGTTAAAACCCTTGAAATATTTTATTCCTTTTTTTTGCTTGGCGTTCAAAAGTGCCTATTGTGGTCTAATTGAAATAAATTATTTTGACTTTGACTTTGACTTTGAATTTGACATCTTTTCTTGATATCATTATCAACACGGAACGTGATATCTGCTACTCTATAATTATAGTCCTAGCTTTTATTGATTTAGGCTATAATTGTATGGTCATGGCATTTACAAAAACTTCGCAATATCCATTTTCAGAATTTCCAACAGCTATATTCCGCTATACCTACTTGAAAATGCTTTACCTTTATATTCCAATTCATATTATTAACTTTGAGTTATAAATCCTCAAGCATTAGATTCTCAGTACTTGCCAGTCCAGTATTGTGAACTAAACTTGGCTATAAATTATAAGAAAGGACGAAATTAAAATAGCCATCCACTTTAATATCCACACCGATATTAAACTGTCTGAATTACTCGTTACAGGAATTTGATTTATTTATAAATGTTGAAAGAATCTTTTGTTAGCAGAATCAATTGAAAATTTACGTTGAAAACTGTTTATTTTTTTATAAATTGCGTTTAATTTACTTCTTATTATTGCTTGAATAGTCGATTCTATTCCACTGACTATTTAATTTAATTAAATTTCCATTAGAAAGTGTATTTTGTTTAATAAACCTTTAATGTACTATAATCACTTCACTTCCTTAATTATTAGTTTATTTATGTCTATCTACGTCAATATTTTTTTGATAAATAGAATTTTTCATCTGATTTCCCTGTATTGCTAAAGGTGAAAGTAGCGTACCTATGAAGTACAAGAATACAATATAGAATGGTTCGGCTCGACCGGAGTGATATCACGACCTTACAGAAAACAGAGAATACAGGTGGGGACCACCTGTATTGGACCACCGGTAACCTCACTCACAGGGAGAAACACAACGCTCTGTCTCCTCCTCCCGCCATCCCCTTCCAATCCTTAAATATCCGAAACACCTATCCCCAAAAAGCTGGTAACGGACTCGTAACTTCTTTGATGGTGCGGATGTCCATGAGCGGCGCGAATTGCTTGCCATCAGGTAATCCGCATCTTCATTAATCAAACAAAAGTCTACGTGATATAAATAAAAATACTATGCATAGTTAAAATTCTTGTTTCAGTATTGTAGGAAGTTGAATGTACTGTGTCGAAGTGAATAGAGACATCTCCAACTCGAAGCTGAAGAGCAATGGTGTGGAACTACTAATGTTCCGTTGTACTGCGCCTGACCTGTGTCCCGCTACTTATTTATTATTGTCTTTCTAATTTATTTTGGTATTTAAACAATGTTTTGTTAGTCGTGCTTTTATTTCTATCTGTCTGTGTTTTGCCTTCACTATATTTATTCTCATAACTCAACAGATAACTGATTAAGTACTAGTTTTCGTACATTTGAACAATATTAAAAACTTTTTAATGGGTAATGCTCCTCAACGGTTACCAGGTACCTCGCTAACGACGAAAAGATCGCTGTTTTCCTTTATTCCTTTAACTTTTCACTCTAACAACCAAAAAACAAAAAAAAAAAAATTGGTCCAGACGTGCGTCGTTACGTTGTGCGCTTATCATTTTAGAATTCATTTTTATATACATACTAGCAGACCCAGCCATTCGTTGCTGTGGCTAAGGTACGAGTAAATAATATTGTGACTATAAATTCAGATGAAAGCTATCCTATCTTTCAAGTTGCATCAAAATTCACACGGAATACAAATCAAATTTATGATTGGTTTAGAAGTTTAGGAGAGCATCGCGGACAAACACGTGACACGAAATTTTTATAAATAAAGAAGATATAGATATGGTAAGATATTGCAATAATTATTTAAATATATCAGTTATGTTAAGCTTTCCTTTTACATAATTTTGCTGATGGAAAACTTGCTTTTCTATTACATAAGCAGCATTTCTAAATTATGATTACTAAGAAAATTATTGAGCCAACTACCACGATAACAGTAAGTAACAATAATAAATAAGTTGCCCACCATAACAGTGGTCCAACAAATTAACGCAATCAAAGTAAGGAATTGTAGAAACGAATAGAATCGAGAAGATTATGTAAATGCTGTGTTACATAGTTAACCAATAGCTAGAACAAGATCAATCCATTATCCTACTCGGCTCCTTAGTTGCGTGAGATAAAGCCCCCTGATTGATATACACCATGTTTTTCCTTATCTAACCATTTATCTAACACAGACATATTTATTAACACAAATAAATTGTTTACTATGCAAAACTAAGTTCATTAATTTTCTTACAATCAAATCCCGATCGACATTACATACTAAAATACTCCATTACATGATATACATAACTCCTTAACTGTACCACAAAATTGGCATTAATCTACATAACTTGCCCATACAACTGTCATTAACCAGTGCACACAGGTAGGCGCCTGAAGACAACTTATTGCCTATTCATAAGCTTTTAACTACATTGTTGATATACTCACCACACCACCTATAAATAACAACCACCTTTATTCCAAAAGCAATAAGTTTCAAATTAACCTCACCAAAATTTTCTAATACAAAAATTAAGTTTGTATAAAGGTGCCAAATGTTTTGCAGTTACACCAACTATTGATAAACAATTTTAAGTCTTATAGTGTTCTGTTTAAGGTGAATCTTAAAGAAAGTTTCGCTTGCGGTTTCAAAAGAATGTATTTATAGCAAAGTCGGCTCTTCGACTTGTCATTAAGAGATATTTGCAATGGTGTTCACTTGAAATTTATGTTTTCATGAATATTTTATAGTAAATACTCCTTAGTTCGCTAGGCAGTCATCTTGGGTCGTTATAAAGCGGACTTTGCTTTTTAATATTTGATATTAAATATGGATGAAGACGTTCAAGTATTTCGCATCCTCAATTTTACGCCTCAGATCTGCAATTTACTGATAAATAAATGCTTTCCGCTTTTTGATCTTGGTAAAAATCGCATAATCGCTTCCTCGGTGATGGCGGTGATTCCGTACAGCTGCGTGGTTTACAATGTCAGTCTAAAATAATAAATATTATATAAATTTTATTGTAATTATTTTCATAATAATTAAGGGCCTTGTGCCAATGATTGAGTTGCTAACTTTAAACAATGCTTGCAAGCTTAGGTACTTACAATAACATCTGCTGAAGTAGCATCTTACTTGATATTTGCTATTAATATAATAAATGTTAGCTCACGACTTTAACCCATAAAAAATCGTATAGCGATGAAATGGAACTTAGGTACCTACAATTCTTCTTGGTTCAATCGAAATGGATGGACATTCCAAAGGTGAAATCTTGCACAAATCATCACAGGAAAGATTAGCATATTTCACCGTAGCTCCCATATACAAGGAATTAATTCGCATGGTACGGATACTGTGTAGAAATATTAATTAAAACCCACAGTAGGGGGCATAGAAGAAGAGAAATTAGATACGCCGTAAATGGAACATGCGTAATGCCTACTTTATTGTATTCTCTTAGCGGGCTGCCTATTCCAAGCATGATTTGACATGGCGGAAATTGGCGGCAAATAAACCGATGGATCATTTGATGTTAAAGTCTAAGTTTATTGGCACCGCCCATGGACACCTGCAACTTCAGTGGAGTTGCAAATACGTTGCTGGTCTTTAGGGGGTAGCATTTTTTATTATTGGGAGATTTTAAAAAGACGCATAAAGGGGAAGAGGAAAATTGCAGCTCCAGTAACCTCATTTCCCAAAAAAACTCTAAACTTCAGCTGAAAGCAGTAAGCGTTGTTCACACCGGTGTTTTGGGGTTGTGTTATCCTTTCATCTCTATTCGCGATGAACATGACTTTCCCACACTTACATACCAAGAACAGAAATACAAAAACACCAAGTCGTTTAGTGTAGGTAGAAAAACCGCTACATTTTTCAACTTACTCTTTGCCCTAAGGGATTTGCAGTCGATTTGCATATTTCTAAATTGTGTGGCGAATGTTAGAAGTGTTTACGTTATCGCTAGCAATCATTTATTTGCGCTATGCCATAGCTATGTCATAGCATTTCAAACTTTATAGTATCGTAATCGACGGTTAGCGATGCTTTATTTTTATAAATCAATTGAAGATTTTTTTGTAGTTGGCAAAGAGACTGGATGAAAGTTTCTTCGTCTTGAAATAAAATTAAATGTATTTTCCGTAACAATTTTTGATAATTTCTCTATTTGACTGGTAGGGAATGCCATAATATGGTCGTTAGTCCGCTTTATGCAGACTATACTAACATTTCATCAATTCGAGTAAATTTAAACCAAAATACTAGAAAATAAAAATAAAATGATCTGCTTAAATCTTAGTAGTAATGTTAAAGGTCCCGAGGTAAGGAGACAACCCACAAATTTCGAAGTAGTTGTAATATTTTTTTAAATAGCATAAGCTCAAGATAAGCAACTCATCACATAATTAAGAAATTACCAGGCGTTGTCTACCTACTTCATCTGAGAGTGGTAAGGCCAGTTTAGAAGAACTAGATCAAATTAATTGCCTAGAATTGTACAACGCATTAAATAATTTCACATTCAAGAAACTATTGAGTATCTGACAATTGAAAAATACCATCATTAAGGCCGATGGTGCTCCAATAGAGATGTATGAAGCCCCGCTGAGAACAGCTGGAAGCTTGATTATTTTAAATTATCCTTAACTTTGCTCTTTGATTCAGATATACTTTTTAGATTAATTCTTGTTTATGTTGGTCCCGTCGTTTACTTCTTTTGTAAATGTAGATATACCTGAGGTTGAAAACATGAAATTAGGTAATACACTCAAATTCTTAATTAAAATGTTTTCTAAAGAAAAATGTTTTAGAGGATTAATTTTTTGTGGGGGTAAAATCAAATGACCTACCCCTGTAAAACAAATAATAATTTTTAAAAAGAGTAACGATGGATTTTCTTGCTCGTTCTTCTCCATTCGAATCTACAATTTGGAACGAGCACCTAGCTTCACTGACGAACAGACTGCCAGACTACTATTCTATTTTGACGTTTCAGAAGTACCTATTTATGGTTTAGATGTCATAGTGTGTCAGACTGCTGCTGTGCTGCAGCTGGTGCTTTTTTGTCAGACTCTTACTGACTAACAACCACGCCACGGTCATAACTGTGTTTTTAATGTTTGTAACAACGTCACAATTGTTAAAAATTGAGCCACAAAATGACTGTAAATGTTTATTTAAAAAAAAAAAACAACACACAATAATTCACAAAAAAATACAAATCGTCGAATTAGCGCAATTGTTACACCCCTTCATGACGTAATGTAAATTCATTCTATATAGCTGAGGTCACTCATGTTGCGTATTTACAAAACACTGTCACGTAGGAAACCGGCTATGTTCCCCAAATGTGTATCGATTTCCATACGCTGTGTTCTGAATTTTAAAAAGGTACCAAACTGTCTCCTGTTTCGTGTATGCTTTTTGTTGCTAATGTTTTATGGAATGGTATTTCGTAAATCGGTGTGACCCTTTGTACCTAAGATTCTGTGTTCGTATCTGGACGTGGTGATTGGAGTTTTGGTAAATGTTCGTCCTTTTTAGGTTACTATACCTTTACCTTTATAAGACCCTATAAAGGTTTTGTTGTGCATCCGTCTGTCTGGTTCTTTACCGCATTTGCTACCGTTATTCTACAGAGGCTCGTTAATATGAAGTAAAAAAGTCAATGGATTTTTGTAATTACATTAATTAAGATTTAAGTATAGGAGAGCCAGAGTTTCGGCGAATGAGTCGGCTCAACTAGTGATGCCTCACCGAAAACCGGCGTGAAACAACTACAGCGTTGTGTTTTGCAGTGTAAGAGAGCTTTCCAATCTCACCATCCTATCCCTAAAAATCTGCAACCCATATCCCCAAAAAGCCGGCACACTCGTAACTCCTTTGGTGTTACGAGTTTCCGATTGCTTACCATCAGGTAATCGGTCTGCTCGTTTGCCGACCTATTCCATAAAAAAAACATTTCCTTCTCCACGAGGTAACACTGGTAATTTTTGCTATTTACGTCTTCGTATGTTTTAAGAAACGTACGGATGTGCATTTGAAAAATTAAGCATTAACTATTTTTTGAGCGTTCGTATTGGAAATAATTATTATATTCAACGATATACTTATTGTAAGCAGCCGTAAACCATTAATAAGTAGTTTCACTTAATGAATGGATACTTACACAGTAATGGAGGCCAACTTTGACTTATAATTCGATATATCTTTGAATTCAGGCAAATTCAAGAATTATCCATTATTGAATATTGTGACAGAAAACTCTTTGACATCATGACGTCAATGGATGGTTGTCAAACGTTGCCTAGAGATTGTAAATTTCGTCGTGAATTGTCAACACGAGTTGGTGTAATCGGTAAGGCGTGTGGATTACACCACAGAGACCCCGAGTTCGAGACCCGCCGTAAACATGAAGTTTTTTAGTTGATGGAAGTTTTGTCGAACTTTCTGGAATATTTGAGTGAAAGTAATGAAAAATTAAGGAGCGAGAAGGAGAATAAATAAAAATGAATAACGAAATTATTGGAAGGTTCTGGAGGCATGACGATCAAAAAGAATAACGAAATTGAATGTTCTAGAACCTGACCAGGGGTATATAAGCGGAACTGCGGCTCACCGCTGGCAGTTGAGTTCTAAGTCCAAAGCGATTCGGAAGAAAAGGAAGAAGTGAAAAGAAGAAAAGTGAGTGAAATAGTGAAGTACAGTGAAATAGTGAAGTGCAGTCAGTTAAGTGAGTTAAGTCAGCGTGAACAGTGAACGGCAAAGTTGTGTCAGTCGGCCGGACTCTGCTGGAGAGGAACGCCGATAACTTATCCGTATCCGTGGACGCTGTCACTTAAGTGCAATAGAAAGTCTGAAAACCGGTATTAGTGTTTAATTTCATCCAATCCCGTAACCCAAGCCCGCATAGTTAGGAACGTGACGTCAGGCACGTAACATTTGGTGTCAGAAGTGGGATTGGAGAAAAATGCCGCTAGTGCCGCAGGACGTAAGAGGAGTGAGTACCCGTGCTATGTCAGAAGCGCAGCGTGTGAGAGAAGAGGGTGCTGCAGCTCAAACCAGCGATGCAGAAGCCAAGCCTGTGCAGGTGGATCTTCTGCTACAGCTGCAGCAAATGATGGCAGAACAGCTGCGGGAGCTGAAAGAAGATCAAGCGCGCCGCCAAGAAGAGCAAGCACGCTGTCAGGCAGAACAGCTGCGGGAGCTGAAAGAAGATCAAGCGCGCCGCCAAGAAGAGCAAGCGCGCCGCCAAGAAGAGCAAGCGCGCCGCCAAGAAGAGCAAGCACGCTGTCAGTCAGGACAGCTGCGGGAGCTGAAAGAAGATCAAGCTCGTCGCCAAGAGGAGCAAGTGCGTCGCTTGGAAGACATGCATAAAGATTTCACGAAGGGACTGCAAAAGGCTGTCAAACGGGTACAAGAAGTGGAGGAAGGTTTAGGCAAGTTGGAACATCGCGTCATGGCGATAGAGGAGAGATTGGAAGAAGAGATCTCCAAAATCAAGCAGGAAGTGACAAACCCAAGCCCTTTAAAGAGCCGAAGCCGTCTTGCAGCCGTTTTTGACGCCCCAAATGCGGCCTTAAGCGCAACGAAAGGGCTCAAGATTCCCCATTACGACGGAACAACATCCTGGACCGCGTTCAAGCTACAGTTTGAGACACTTATGGAGGCTTATGGTTGGACTCAGAAGGAAGCACAGTCAGCCCTCACCCTGGCCCTCCGTGATCAAGCGCTCTCAGTGCTGGAAGCTATCGGCGCAAGTGGAGATCTCAGCTTTAGTGCCCTCCTCGACGCACTTGAGGCACGTTTTGGAGACAGCCACCTCGAGCACGTGTACAGAGCGCAATTAAAAGAGCGTACTCAGCGTGATAATGAGAGTCTACAGCAATGGTCCGTGGAAATTGAGAAACTTGTGCGTCGAGCTTTCCGGTCGACTCCGTCAATGATTGAAGGCACGCTTCTCCAAGCGTTCATTGACGGTATTCGGGACCCCGAAGTACGAGCTGCTGTTCATCTGGGCCATAACAAGAACATGAAAGAAGCTCTGGCCCATGCATTGGAAGTGGAAGCCGTGCGTGGCAACTCCCGTACCTTACGTCTGCGGGAAATGACGACAACGGAGCAGGTACCTCCACGCCGTCGGAACTTCATGTGCTATGGATGTGGAGAGCGTGGGCACATACGGAGCGACTGCCCGAAGAAGATGAACCGCAAGGACGCGGCGGTCTCAACTTCTGACCAGCAGGGAAACTTAAATCCAGCCAAGGCTGCGGGGTGGGCGCTGGCTGGTAGTGGAATAACCCCAACAATCTACATCAAGCAAACTAACGATGGAAATACCCTGGTGATAGACGGTCAAGTAAATGGGAAAAACAGTCAGCTAACATTAGATACTGGAGCTTCAAGGACGGTGATAAATGTTCGGCTGCTCGAGCAAAACATCAGGAAACACCTTAAACCAATTGTTGGCCTACAAATGAAATCAGCTACCGGCCAGTGCATACCGATAAGTGGAAAACTGCATGTAACAATCAAAATTGGGGAACGTGTTTATCGACATGAGGTTATTGTGGCCAGAATTCTGGATGACTGCATCCTGGGACTTGACTTCCTGCAAGGGCACCAGTGTAACATCGACTTAAAATCTGGAGTATTACTATGTGGAACTGAGGAAATTCCGATGAAGGGTGGAACCCTGGGAAAAGTTTGCTGTTTAAGAAGAACTGTTCTTGCACCAAAATCACAGACTCTCGTACCAATCGCATTACCTAGGAGGAGGGAAGGAAGTTTACCTCGAAGGTGCGCTGTGATTGATAAATCGGAACACGTGAATTCATGGCTACCGGCAAGAACTGTCGTGGGGTCATCTGATGTTAACCGCATTCCGGTATTCAACTTCAGTGATTCAGAAATTACGATTGAAGAAGGAGAGCCTGTGGGCGTATTGGAAGAAGTGGCCTGGATAAGAAAATGCTCGGAAAATCTTGTGAAGAAGGACAGTACGGGAATAGACTTTGTAACGAAAATCTTAGACGAAAACAAAAGTCTGACAAAAGTGGAGACTATGAAAGCTAGAAATTTACTTCTTCGATTCTCTGATGTGTTTTCAAGAAGCGATGGTGATATTGGCCGAACTGGTTTGGTGAAGCATAAAATAAACACAGGTGATACAATGCCAATTCGTCAAAGGCCCAGACGTATACCATTCGCTCGTGAGAAAGAAGTTGAAGAAATGATTGACGATATGAGGAAAAATGACGTGATAGAGCCCTCTTCTAGCCCTTGGTGTTCACCTGTCGTGCTTGTCAAGAAGAAAGATGGTTCAACGAGGTTTTGCGTAGACTATCGACGATTGAATGATGTAACCAAGAAGGATAGCTACCCGTTACCAAGAATCGATGACACACTTGACACACTGAGTGGCATGAAATGGTTTTCAACGCTCGATCTGAAAAGCGGCTATTTGCAGGTGGATTTGGATCCCAAGGACAAGGAAAAGACCGCATTCTCAACTGGGAAGGGACTCTGGCAATTTAAGGTGATGCCATTTGGATTATGCAATGCACCGGCAACCTTTGAGCGTTTGATGGAACAGGTGCTGGCGGGACTGCTGGGCGAAACTTGCCTAGTTTACCTCGATGACATCATCATTGTTGGACGGGATTTTGACGATCATCTAAGGAAATTGGAAAAGGTACTCGATAAGCTGCGTGGAGCAAATTTAAAGTTGAGTCCAAAGAAATGCTCTTTCTTCAAGCGCGAAGTGAATTATCTAGGACATGTTATTTCTGAGAGAGGAATTGAGACTGATCCAGCCAAGACTGCCGCCGTTAAGGAATGGCCGACACCTAAAGACAAAACGCAAGTTCGGGCATTTCTTGGATTGTGCTCGTATTATCGGCGGTTTGTGAAAGGATTCTCGGACATTGCCAAGCCTTTGCATCGATTGACAGAGGAGAAACGTGCCTTTATCTGGGACGAGGATTGTGAGCAAGCCTTTCGAGAACTAAAAGAACGGCTTTGTAACACACCAATTCTCGGATACCCCAGCGCGAAAGGAATATTCGTAGTTGATACGGATGCCAGCAATATTGGAATAGGAGGTGTCCTTTCACAACGCGATGGTGAGCAGGAGAAGGTTATTGCTTACTTCAGCAAGTCACTATCCAAGCCGGAGAAGAATTATTGCGTGACCAGGAGGGAATTGCTGGCCGTAGTCAAAACTCTGCACCATTTCAAGAAGTATTTACTGGGACGGAAATTTTTGATCAGAACTGATCACGCTGCTTTGAAATGGCTACTTCAGTTTAAGGATCCCGAAGGCCAAGTAGCCAGATGGTTGGAACAACTTCAGGAATTTGACTTTGAAATCGAACATCGCGGCGGAAGAATTCATGGCAACGCAGATGCATTATCAAGACGCCCATGCGTGGAAGATTGCAAGCATTGTGCCAAGAAGGAAACTGCTTTTCTTAAGGTGATAAGGACTGATACTGTTGACGAGGCATGGGGAGACGATGCGATGAAATTAGAACAGGAAAGAGATGCAGATATCAAACCAATACTGGAGTGGCTACGAAGTGGTAACAAGCCAAGTTGGAGTGACGTCGCCCAATATAGCGCGGTAACGAAAGGTTTATGGGCACAGTGGAAAAGCCTTACGCTGCATAACGGACTTCTGTGCAGGAAATGGGAATCAACAAACGGCAAGGACGAGCATTTGCAATTGGTGGTGCCTCGTTCAAAAATAAGGGATGTATTAAAAGCGTTCCATGATGGATCTTCTGGAGGACATTTGGGAATTAGGAGGACTTTGGTGAAGATCAAGGAGAGGTTTTATTGGTTGCATTGCAAATATGACGTCGAAGATTGGTGCCGGAAATGCACTAGTTGTGCAGCTGTCAAGGGTCCACAAACAAGAAGCAGAGGGGCGATGAAAATCTACAATGTTGGTATGCCTTGGGAGAGAATAGCCTTAGACATCGCTGGACCATTTCCAATCACTGATTCGGGCAATCGCTACGTTTTAGTGGTTATGGATTATTTTACAAAATGGCCGGAGGTCTTTGCCATACCGAATCAAGAGGCAGTAACTGTAGCCACGAAGTTGGTAAACGAGGTATTCACCCGATTCGGAGTGCCCTTGGAGATGCACAGTGATCAAGGACGGAACTTTGAGTCCCAAGTTTTCCAGGAAACTTGTAAACTTTTGGGAATCCATAAGACTCGAACGACCCCTTATCATCCACAGTCAGATGGAATGGTCGAACGCTTCAACCAAACATTGGAGCGACACTTAGCAAAGGTGGTTGACAGCCATCAGAGAGATTGGGACACTTACATACCTCTCTTCTTGCTTGCCTATCGGACTGCTGTACATGAAAGTACCGCAAAGACGCCTGCATTTGCAAATTTTGGAAGGGAATTGAGATTACCGGCAGATCTTGTGTCGGGCTGTCCACCTGGTGACTCTCGCACCGAGTTTAGCGATTACATAAGCGAGTTAAGGGCAAAAATGTTGGACATTTATGAGCAGATCAGGGAGGCCGGTCTTCAAGCTAGTGATCGCGCAAAGACGCGCTATGATCGACGAGCCAATTCTGTTGGGTTTGAAGAGGGGTCATTGGTCTGGCTTCATAATCCAGTCAGAAGGAAGGGAAAATCTCCAAAGCTGCAACCGAGTTGGGAAGGTCCTTACGAGATAGTCACGAAGATCAATGACATTACTTACAGAATTCGGAAGTCTTCAAGGAGCCCTTTGAAAGTTGTCCATATAGACAGGTTGGCGAGGTATTACGGCAGCAACGATGCTCGGGACGAGCGAATCTAAGAGGGGGGCAGTGTGACAGAAAACTCTTTGACATCATGACGTCAATGGATGGTTGTCAAACGTTGCCTAGAGATTGTAAATTTCGTCGTGAATTGTCAACACGAGTTGGTGTAATCGGTAAGGCGTGTGGATTACACCACAGAGACCCCGAGTTCGAGACCCGCCGTAAACATGAAGTTTTTTAGTTGATGGAAGTTTTGTCGAACTTTCTGGAATATTTGAGTGAAAGTAATGAAAAATTAAGGAGCGAGAAGGAGAATAAATAAAAATGAATAACGAAATTATTGGAAGGTTCTGGAGGCATGACGATCAAAAAGAATAACGAAATTGAATGTTCTAGAACCTGACCAGGGGTATATAAGCGGAACTGCGGCTCACCGCTGGCAGTTGAGTTCTAAGTCCAAAGCGATTCGGAAGAAAAGGAAGAAGTGAAAAGAAGAAAAGTGAGTGAAATAGTGAAGTACAGTGAAATAGTGAAGTGCAGTCAGTTAAGTGAGTTAAGTCAGCGTGAACAGTGAACGGCAAAGTTGTGTCAGTCGGCCGGACTCTGCTGGAGAGGAACGCCGATAACTTATCCGTATCCGTGGACGCTGTCACTTAAGTGCAATAGAAAGTCTGAAAACCGGTATTAGTGTTTAATTTCATCCAATCCCGTAACCCAAGCCCGCATAGTTAGGAACGTGACGTCAGGCACGTAACAATATCAAGGTACAATGTGTATCCGATAAATAAAAGATTGGCCCAAATGTTTAATTACTCAGTTTGCCTATGCGTACACGCAATAACGCAAAATCCGTTCGTCTGAATGTATTCAATCTTCTGCTGTGCATGCAGAAATAGATCTCATTATATTAGGATTATTAATTAATCTATACTAATATTATAAAGAGATAAAAGGAGATGTCCACTTTACGTATGGACGTTGGTTTTATAAATCCAACCAGCATCAAAATCTCACAACTAAATACGACAAAAATATAGGATTTAAAATTCCTGAAATAATATTTTTACACCCCTCAATTTAAGCGAAAAATTATTAAATAATAAATGATGATGATGTTTTTGGTAGCCCTACAAAATTTTTTTTTTGACATTCTTTTGTCACTGAACTTACTTAGGACAAACCTATGTTAACTCGGAATGAGATTCATGTTATTCGAGAATACGACAATATTGATTATTTTATTTTAAAATGAAAGTTAGACGTATATACAACAACAGCGATAATAGACCGATCCCAGTACAATGTGATATAAAGTTTTTAAGAACTGGGTCGGGTACATAACATACTTGTAGTACGGTACTTCAGACTCAATAAGCCGGTCAAAATGTTCCCTTCAATGTGTTTTGCTTATGCTTCATAGTTGTGTCACAGCTTTAAGCAAATTCTTTAACACATTATCAAATATTACATAAATAAATATATGAATATGAATAAATAAGAACGCAATAAAATGCTTATACTTATCAACTGGCACCCGTGCAACGTGTCGCGGGTTCGATTCCCGCACGGAACAACAGTTTGTGAGATCCACAAATTGTTGTTTCGGGTCTGGGTGTCATGTGTATGTATGTAAATGCACCCACAACACAGGAGAAAATACTAAAGTGGGCAAGGTTTTTTTCTAAAAAAAAAAACAAAACAAAAAAAAGGATGCGAATCTACGTAATAATATTCAGTGTGAACTTCATTCCCGTTCCAATGGTACCAATAAAATAGCGATTAACTCCCAAACCTTTGTGTAAACATACAGTTATTAAATTCAGTGTTTGCGTAGCCGGGATCATACTGAGGACCAAATATTAAAGTTGGTCTAAAGAAATATACTGCGCAGTATCCGCGGGATTAACTCACTGTCAACACAGTCCTGCTTACTTAGTACACTGCAGTGCAAAATTACTTGGTCGGTATTTTTTATTAATGTTTTCTTACGTTTTTATTCAAATATTCCGTTCATTCGTAATTTAATCACAAAAATAAGTGTCATGTTTCTGCACGAATGGTGCGGCTCGACTGGAGTGATATCATGGCCTCATAGAAAATCGGCGTGAAACAACCAAAGCGTTTTATCTCGCCGTATGAGTGAGATTACCGAAGGCCCAATCTTTCCTCTCCTAGGACTCCTTAGGATCCTCTCCTCTCCTAGATTTTGGGATTGGGCCCAAAATCTCCAAAAGGTCGGCTAAGCACTCGCAACACCACTGTTGTTGCGGACGTTCATAGGCGGCGCTGATTGCTTATCATCAGGTTTTTTATGGGATACTCGTACCATATAATATAAACATTCTGTGAATTTTTGAAAATCGAATGAAAAGTAAATTACTTTAAAACGGCGCTCGGGACGGCTCAACACACGAAATAATTTAAATTAAACAATCACTTAAAACCTGGCAAGTACCAATGTGACTTTTTCCGAGTTATATGTAATTTCTATGATTATTTAGACACCACTGACATACGGTGAAGGTAAACATCGTGAGGAAACCTGGACTTATAATTTCTAATTGTAAGTTTGAAATCGCCAACCCGCATTGAGCAAGCGTGGTGATTAATGCTCAAACCTTCTCCGTGTGAGAAGAGGCCTTTGCTCAGCAGTGGGCACTTATAGGCTGATGATGATGATGATGAATCACTTTAAAAAGTAAAAACTACTTATATACACTAATTTATAAGAAAATCTATGTTTGTAGAAAATTTTATATCAATTTGAGAAAATCTAACAAAAAAAGCAGCCAAAATAATACAGTAAACATTGTTACGACTTGTTAAAAAAAGAAATATTTTATTAGATCTATTTTATTATACAATTACGCTGAGAATAAATTATAATACCTATTTTAATAAGTTTTGGAACATGTTGTAAGAAAATCTTTTGCGAAGAAAACAAAATGAAACTGCTGTATTTTATTGCACATGTGAGGCTGAAATTATAAAGTAGATAACCTTGAATCGGACTGCGGTAGATTATTATATATTCCCTTTGCACCATAACAATTTCGGAAAAATAAATTTGAATAATAAAAGTATATGTGAACTGTTTTTAAAAATGGTCAAGTTTTCATGGCCACCATTGTAAGAGGTTTACTAAGGGATCTACCTAACTGACGTTAGTCTAGCCTGATTTATTTGTCTTTATCTGTAATTTATACACTAGCTCATTCAAATCAGGGTATAACAGTAAACTTAATATTTAAAATAAATAATTGTATGTATACTTAATACATATTATTATGATCCACTCATGTTCCGGGTCGGTGTGTCCGTGAAATTGTGTGTATGTGAAATTGTATGTTTATGTCGTAACTGAACAATGAAACAATGAACTTTTTATTAAATAGGCAAATAGGCCATAAAACAGCACTTTTCACGTCAAAATTATGTATAAAAAAAAAACTAGATAAATCCGGATACAAGATACAGAACGAAACAGTAATAAGGTCAATCGATTGCTTGCTTAAAGTATCATAAATCAAATATTAACACAGTAAAAATAATACACAATAATCTACAAACAAGATACCATAATATTATGTCACCAAAAACTTTTCAACAATAATTTAAATCAAACAGCTGTACCTACAGTTGGCGTAGTGGTTACTGGACTAGGTACTGGCTGAGCAAGGTGTTCCATGGATTCAAACAATTCTTTGTCTGATCTGCAAACATGTAATATATTTCCTAACGACGCTAAAGAAAATGCTAAGGCCCTAGAAAAATCTAGAAAAAAGCCGTTGACCATCGAATGTTTGTAGAAGAGATACAAAACTCCAAATACCTCCAAGATTTTTATAGACATCCATAATCTTTAAAAGCAAAAAGTATTCCGAGTAATACCTTTGCACGCCAATTACGTAAGGCTTTCAGTCTAGTACATACAACGGCTTAATGTCGTTCGTTCAGGCTCAATTCGAACAAGATAGAAAATACTGGAACGAATAAATCTGGAAATCTATTTTCTGGTACTTAAATTTAGAACTGAAGAGTGGCTTTATATAAAAAATATATAAAATTCTGCTTCGAAATGCTTATGAATGGAATGATCGTACATTCGTATTATATAAAAAAAATATTGATCTTCTTGCCCTTGGACACGAACAAAACCACAGGAGTAACGAGTGCTTTGCCGCTCTTTTGTGGGTAAGAGATTTAAGGAAGCCTGGACTAAATTTGCACTTTCACTCTCTTTCTTTATTCCTAACTTCTTCTGTCATTTTGGTATATAGCTCCTAAATTCTACTGCAATGACAACTCGTAGGAAGAACATAATAATGTATTGACCCCGTATTTTGTTTTAGAGGGAAATATCTTCAAATAAAATTAAAAGACTTCTCTTGCCCAAGATAGGATAAGAGTAAGTATGACTCTGACACTCCCAGACGCATACTGACTATAAAACACTCCATTCCATCTCATATTTTGACCCAGGCGATGATACATTATAGCGCTGACACCCACATTCCTGGGAAAGTCTATGTCAAGAAGACAGAGAGAGCCTATCCAGATAGTTCACCACCAGATAGGTCAGGTCCTATCGTTACAAGAACCCATAACATACGAAACAATAAATACTAAAAAGATAAGACTTCTGCAAAAGTCTTAAACAAAACCTAGCCTATCAAAGTCTAATCTTAATCTAAAATGCAAAACAAAAGAAAAGTTGAAAAGTCTTATCACACTTTTGTACAAAACTTTTAATTGTTCACTTAAAATGCTAATCGTTAAGCAATTACAGGATTCCTGTTCTCCAAGGAAACTATGAACCGTCTTAAGGATTAACTAGAATTAGTTTTCTTAGTTTTTGCAGCTCGACTTGCAGTTAGTAGATGAGTAACTAGCTATTTTTTTTGTTTAAAAAAACATTGCCACACTTGGATTTTCTCCTGTACGACACAGGTGGGTGGGTGCGGTTACAAACATACAATTTCACATGTACATGACACCCAGATCCGGAACAGCAATTTGTGGGTCACACAAAGAGTACCACGCAAAGTTCATAGAAAATGATAGATTTTTTCTATATAATTAGAATAAAAGAATATAGTAATTGAATTTGACTAACTGTCGAATACCCACTTATCATTAACTATCGTTAGCATTCAAACTGTAGAAGCAAAAACAAGAAAGAACTAAAATATCATACACAACAAAAAAAAAACAAATAAACATATTTTATGTCGGAATACCTAATAGTATAAACTAAACTAAAATTCTAACAAAATACAATTCGTTCGTAGACACAATAATTATTGTGGAACCTTGAAAATTAAAATATGTATACTTTGTATAAACCTTTCAAGGTTAGCATGAGAAATAAATATGTTATACATACGGCTTATCTCAAGCAGATCTAATTCTATTATGTGTTGAAAAAGAACTCTTGAGTAAAATAATAATTAAATAACATTTGTCTTGGGCTGCCTGGTCAAGAGCAAGTAACACTGCCAAACACGGCATCGTGTGTGCGATGGTTTGATTTGAAGGTGGAAATAGGCTCATTATACTTTTAATTTTTTTTATGTCACTCTTTTAGTAGTGTTCTTTTTTATTTCTGTTGCTGGATAAGGTTAACCTTCAATGATAAATCTATACAGTGGGGTTTCGTAGCAGAAATATAAATTTACTTAAAATGAGATCATTGGGACCTCCTTTTATCCTTTGTGTTTTGTATTTTTTTGTAGAAAACCCTACATGTCGTAAATGAATAAGGATTGTAAAATCCTTATTCATTTACGACATGTAGGGTTTTAAGATTTCACTGACAATTTTTAAAAAGAAAAAATCTCATTATTTTTTATCATCTACACTAATATTATAAATAGATAAAATTTGAAAGTTGGAACTGCTAGTCGGATTGCCAAAATTCTTGCACAATAGATAGCTACAATGTTCCTGATTACTGTATGCTATAAAACATCATGCTACAGTCAAATGAAGCCGAGCAGCGGGTGAAACTGCGCGAGAGTAGCTAGTAATGAAATAAAACAGTGCAGTTAAATTACACATTTACAATCGATAATGCGTTAGCTTAAGTATCTATTACAATTCAACGCGTACACTAATCGCGTGCAAACTGCGTAAAATATGCCTCAATAGCATCGCTTATTGATATCCAATTAATGTACTAAGTTAAACAAAAGAAATCTCGTAATATACAGTTCTGTAGACATGCAAAGGCAATACAAGTATTAATTATTATTGAAGCGAGTTATAACTATTAATCTACCTTCTGCCAGCGACTTCCCTCGCGCTACTTTGTTAAAAGGTAGCCTATATGTTGTTCCAGACTAATTTTTATGGGACAGGCCGGCAAACGAGCAGACGGGTGACCTGATGGTAAGCAACTAACGTCCATGAACACTCAATGCAATTACTACAAGTGCGTTGCCGGCCTATTTTGGGTAAACAGGGATAGGAGGTTTGGGGTTTGACTGATGAAATCAATGGCAGATGTGATTTTCGCATGTAAGTACCTACTCACCAAAAAATAAGAAAGTATTCAACTTTTTTATCCAATATGCAAGGCATTATCTCTCCATTGCTATCAGATTTATGATAACCAATGACACAAATGCTAAATAAGAATACCTACACAATTATAATATGTACCTACGCAGCAATATTACGCAAACGCCACAAAAAAGTCTTCAGGAAAGAAACAAAATATTCAACCTAGCAATTAAGTTATCTTTACTTTTTTAATTGAGTACGTGTGAGTGACAAGTAATGCAGGTTTTACAAGAAATACCGGATACACAGTTTGAAGGTAAATAAATAAAAATGAAAGGCATAACTTACTTATTAGTCGATTGATATCGAGTTCGATATTCAAGGCATTTTTAGATATTAGGTTTAATCTCCAATCATGTTGGGAATGAATTTGAAATGTGTAGACGAAAATGAAATTTGAAATTACATCTGACAATGACTTGCGGGTAAAAACACAATATGTCAGGTCTAGCTTGGAGCAGGAGAAGGAACGGGGGCGATTTTTATTCTGAAAGGATCTGAAACCCTTTTTTACTCCCCCCACTCAAAGCGAAAGAAACAATTTAATGACTCTCTCCCTACATTATTAGTTCTTACTTCTGCTCCAAGCTGAAGACGCGGAGCCCTATTGCGCTTGCCCCGCTAACCCGACTGAACATCAGCCCTTTTTGGCTTGTATTGTTTAATGGGCTCTTTGAGGCGCAAGTCGCCGTACGATCGTGTCGAGTGATAGGTCTGCAGATAGCAAGCAAGGATTGCTCGCAGATCAGATCCTAGTGAACGGCGCGTTATAGAGCCATCAGACTACAGATGGACCTAACTAGGACTAATGTCCAGACAGGATTATGGGTACTAGCACGATGATGTACCTACCTACAATAGCCTTGCATGGTAGTGGTTACTCAAAAAGATTCTGATATTCTCCTTCGCCTCAACGACGTTATCCATTTTAGATCCAGTAAGTACTAGAGGTGCCTTAGGTCACCGAAAAATACTTAAAGGATGTTGATGTGACTACAAAACTATTTAATAGTTATTAAAAGTTAATTTTCTAGATTCCAGAATGTTCTTTGTAATGTAAATATTTTAATTTGCAGAAAACAAAATATTCAAACGTTGATCTTATCTCTTTTACATACCATGCTTTGTGTTGTGGCTTAAATAAGATAAAAGAAAATAATTTCAGACTATTGTTAGTAGTCAAGTACCTACACATTTTAGAATACTCTTTTTACTACGAAAATTACTTTATTTACCCTAAGAAACTGCATTAGTTTTCCGATTAATAAGTGAAAAATATTACAACAATAGAGACGTAAATTGTAAAATTATGTTAGTTACATGCGAATACGATTTTGGCTCTATCCTTTGATCAAAATTGATTCAAAAATCATCTTGATTACCTAGTTCGAAGTTGTCAATAATATTATATATAAAAAAAAACATTATATGATAGAGAATTTAAAATGACGATCAATAAAACCAGTCACAGTTCAATGAACGGAATATAAAGGAAATTATTTCAAAATTTATTAAAATTAATATGCTGTAAATCGTGAATCAATTAATTCTAGTCTTTATTACATAGGTATAGAATATAATGTTCTGTTTATTTAAAGCCAGCTATGCATATGAAGGCACCGGGGGGTTGGTACAAACATCAACAACCCGATCATCGTCTTCACAGTCCATCGTAGGGCGTAGGATTTTATAATCAGACCGAATAAATTACAAAAATAACGGACGTCGGTGATCCGTCTCCAATATGACAGTCACAGCGCTCGCTCTCCTCCATAATGCGCACGCAGAACTGCCAGTTTGACGTTCCGCCAGGGTACGATTTATGGTACCCTCGTCCGATGAATTGTGATAAAACCTCCTTCAAAATTCAATTTAAATAATCGACGCTCCGACACGGCCAGACTGACATTCGCTCGTCCTCGAGCGATCTTAGTTATGTGGTAGTTCTGGAACAGAAGAAAGATTCCACGTGTATAGCACGCTGCTCGTTCATCCTGACTAACATGCGCTATCTCAACATCGTCTGGTTACTGCACTCAACATCGGTGT
This sequence comes from Spodoptera exigua, assembly GCA_902829305.4. Classification (NCBI taxonomy): domain Eukaryota; kingdom Metazoa; phylum Arthropoda; class Insecta; order Lepidoptera; family Noctuidae; genus Spodoptera; species Spodoptera exigua. The sequence continues at coordinate 14,858,941 of LR824605.2, forward strand.
AACATTATCATTTTCAGTTGTAGCTACTTCCAAAACAACTTTTCCCAAACCTGATACGGCCTCAGCGATTGTTGTGCATGGACCGGATGTATGCGCCTCTACCACCAGCCAACATGCTCCGGCAAGACCACATCATCCCTCCGACCAGCTCACCACATCACCTGCCTGGGTCAGACTAGTGCGTCCCTTCGACTAGACACCACGTGACATAGACCGGACGTCACTATCCTTCCCAATGATCGGTTACGACAACTCACAACTATATTCACAGACTATCACGTTACCCAGATGAAACTAGGTACAACCATCAACTTCTCTAATTTGGGAACTATCTCGCGCGTTATCAATACAGTCGTTGGTTCAATCATATGAACACGCAAATAATGAGGAAGATTACCCATTATCACAAAGAAATGGAACTTTCTCACCCGTAGATGTCTCCAACAAGCCTTTGGATGCTCTACAGCCGCAAGCGTTGACTTCTTTAAATGTTGCACAGCTTGTCTTCTTCTCCAAGCAAGCAATAAAACGTGGCATGAAAAACAGATGACTGCGTGCCTCTTTATCCGCGTCAGTTACAGGTCGTTCTTTCGGATTATCAGATGGTTTCCCATCAAATCTCACTTCTGATGAAGGCACCGGGGGGTTGGTACAAACATCAACAACCCGATCATCGTCTTCACAGTCCATCGTAGGGCGTAGGATTTTATAATCAGACCGAATAAATTACAAAAATAACGGACGTCGGCGATCCGTCTCCAATATGACAGTCACAGCGCTCGCTCTCCTCCATAATGCGCACGCAGAACTGCCAGTTTGACGTTCCGCCAGGGTACGATTTATGGTACCCTCGTCCGATGAATTGTGATAAAACCTCCTTCAAAATTCAATTTAAATAATCGACGCTCCGACACATACAATATTAATTTTAATAAAAGGCTTATTATTTTTGTAGCTATTATTTTGGGTTTGTCCTCTGATAGTTATCCTTAATTCCTAAATCTGATTTGGAGATTTAGGAATTAAGGAGGGATTGGGGGAGGAAAAGGATTGGGCCTCCGGTAACCTAGAAGTAGAAGGATTTTAATCAAAAAGAGACACTCCCTTCTTCCTTCAACCAGGCCGGAAAAGTTTTTAGATGATTTTCACCCCTTATTTTTTCAACCAAGATTGCGGGATCATCTATCAAAAGATGCACTTAACTCTACATTGTGGGTGGTCAAACCGCTATTGCCAAGCAGACTCTCATTTTAATTGTGAAGCATGGAGTTACCACAACCCTTAGCCCAGTGAATGTCTTCCAACTAATTATTATTATGCGAATAGTGAATTTACTAAGTCGATACGTGATGAAGACTCTGTTTCTTGCATTTCTCTTTTTTTTCTTTTCAGAAACTATTGATGACTTGACCCAATGTAAGAAAAGATACTTAAATTTTGCTTGTATAAAGTGCAATTTAGTTACTCACTTATTAATTTCAGTCGAATCTTGGATTCTTGCATTTAAAATAAATAATAATTATTTTAGCGCATCCTTTATTAGTATTATTTATAACATTTAGTCAGGTATGCGTACTAAGTTATTCAAATTTAGTAATGAAATAAATAATTATATATATTTTTAAGACACGATTTACCTACAAAGTAAATAAACTTAATGTATTTTGAAAAATATATAATTTTATTTTTAATATTTTCAGTACATTTTTACTATAGTAATAATTACAATCACAATATCTGACAAATGAAAAAAATCTTAATCGTATCGAATTAAATTAAACTAAGTACTAAAAATACTTGGTTTTTCTACGCTTATCCATACTATATTAACTAAAAGTCATAAAAAACGATTACGATGAGTAAAGAAAAAAAAAATTATTGTGTTAATTAGTTGTTACAATAGAATGTTTACTAGGAAATATTTTCAGAAGCGTGACCTTCTACAAAAATATCAAGATTTAAATGTGAAACAATGAGTAAATAACATTTTATTGTTAATATTTTTTTTCTATTAAATAATAGGATGAAAAATATTAAAAAATATGTTTGTTTTTTTAAATTTAATGCGATGCAATCGATCATACGGATATCCCGATGGTAAACAATCAGGCCGCCCAAAAAACCGGAGAAGTTAAGAGTGCGTTGCTAAATTTAGAAATTGGTAATATGAGGTGCTATAAAATGTCTGTCACGGTTGTAATGGGAGGTGCTATTATGTTTATAATTATATTACAATAGTGAACAAATTTCGTACTTCCGAACAGTTGATTTAATTTGAAAAAAAAAATAATTTAAATTAACATAGGCTTTATTCTGTACAACGTGGTTCACAAATTAGCTACGATGTTTCGCTTCTTCAATAAAAACAACTGATCAAACATTGGTGCAGAGCGACAATAACAGCTTAAGTCAACTAGATTATTTCATACTGATAAATCAAGCCAAAATAGAGACTTCTTTTATATAAAAAAATATGTCAAATAATCAATTATTTATCTTTGCTATTGTAATCTGGTGGTCGTGGAGGCCCGGAGGTTAAGGCACAGGTGCATGAGGGTTCGGGTTCGAAACCTGGCATGTACCAATGTAACTTTTTTGTTGGCAAACGAGAAGACGGATCGCCTGATGGTAGGCTATCAGCGCCGCTCATGGACACCCGCAACAAAGGAGGAGTTACGAGTGCATTGCTGACTTTTTGGGGATTAAAGATTTGGAGAATTTGGGATTGGGAAGGGATTGGGCAGGGTTTTGGGGAGGGGAAGGATTGGGCCTCCGGTAACCTCACTCACACAGCGAAACATCGCTGTGGTTGTCTTACACCGGTTTTCTGTGAGGCCATGGTATCACACCATTCAAGCCGATACCCATTCGTGCCGAAGCGTGGCTCTCTCTGAGGGATCCAGGACTGAACATTTTATAATTATAAATTGAAAATTGAAAATCGTTATCATCGCCTAGAACAAGCATGGTGATTAATGCTCAAACCTTCTTCGTGTGAGAAGAGGCCCTTTGCTTAGCAGGGACCACTAAAACTTATAGGCTTGATGATGTGATGTGATTTGATGTGCTATTGTTATATACAAACTCAATACTATTATCCCCTCACTTATATATCTATATATATAATTCTGTAGATATAGTATAATATACTAAGAAATTATTAACAAGTAAACGGAAATTCCTTGCACCGGTTATGTATGTGTATTTCCTTGTACCGGAGTTTAGGCTTAAGTGTAAGAGCAAGGTTAAAGGAAAAGGAGTGCAAATACGTATTTAAATGAATGTAATTTTATATTTTTACTAAAGCAACCGAATGACCTTAACAATCTAACGTGTATGCATATTTTTTTGTATAATATTTGAACATGAACCGTGAAAGTGTCTGCATAAGATATGATTTAGATTATCAAACATGTCTTTTGTGTTTATGAGACATAATAAATAATTATAAGTAATCGGCGCCACCCATGGACACTCGCAATACTCGCCAGTGGAGTAACGAGTGCGTTGCTGACCTTAGACCTTATGAGGATTAGTTTTCGGAGATTTCCGGATTTCGGATGGATTAGAGGAAGAGGAATTTCGGAAGGAAGAAGGATTGGGATTCAGTAAAATAATAAAACCACGCTGACTTTGTTTTACGCAGAGTTTTCAGGCCGTGGCATCACTCTGGTCAAGCCGACCCATTCATGCCGAGCAACATGTTTTACAATTAAAATAATAATGTTGATCTATATTATACTTTTCACTGGCTGATGATGCTCAAAAATTTCACTAAACAATGACGCATCGATATCCATTAGCAGCTATGTACTAAAGGATGTAGTTCATTGTTATGTTTCAAGAAATTCGGAATTAAGTAAATTGAAGGTCACAATGCATGAAACGTGCAAAATAATTATATGAAAATAACAACTAGATGAGTAACATAAAGCCTGAAAGAGGGGGGAGCGGAACGAAGGTAATATATTAATTACTCATAAAAACATTCAGGTAACATTATATTAGTCTTATTTTGCGAACGCTCCGTGCTCGTTTTGTTTTGACTTGGCTATGCTCTACCGTGCTCCTGGCTGAATTTACATAATTTAAACCAGTTTTTTTTTAATTCAATATATTTTTCGTTGTTGGATTTTTATAATGCTTTAATTGTTCGGTCTGTTAAGATGTTGCCTGTGTTAATTTTCTTGGCTGTGTTTTGTGATGTGCGAGCGGCGTTGTTCTACGATTCTTACTATGGCGTGCCTATTGGCATGGATGAAGTAAAGCGTCACTCAAAAAGCAATACTACTTTGTGAGTACTTTCTTTTCATTTTTATGATTTTTCGAAAAATGTTTTTTCACTAGTTTTTTCGGTAAGTACTTATATGAGAAAAATTATAAGTTGTAATTATGTTCAGGTCATCCTGATGATAACACAATGATAATGATCATGAATTGTTATACTTCAGTTCCATACTTTTTACACTAACATTATGAAGGTTCAATATCTTTTTTTAATATGATAGTTATGCGCCAAACAGTAAGTTACCTAAATGATTCTGCGATAAGTAATGGAAAATCACTCTTGTTTAGCTATGATTGTTTAAGTATAATAATTATATAGTAGTCTATATAACTATAGACTACTATATAATAGTCTTGTAACATTTCGTAATAGTTTTATAAGATTTAGTAATAACAAATAGCAGAAGAGTGAGAAACATTGGGGTTGAATTACTAGATTACATTTTTTGAATGATAGCTATGATTCATGCATATTTTATTTGATTATAAATATTTGACATGATATTAAAAGCAATAAGCAAAAATTACGCTTGAAAATGGATAAAAATAATTTCTTTTAAATATTTTAGATTTTGTCTTCTCTTTTAGTGTTATGTTTCATTATAATAAACTATCTGTCCTATACTTACGTCTTTACTATTTTACTTAAAAAACAAACTAAGATTTTCTTACTTCGCATTTTTATTTTACTTTAATGATATTTAAATCTTTTTAATCACGATTGAGTGCTGAATTTTAAATTTCCGACGCATGCAAAACCAAATTCTTATTTTTTTTATTTTATCTACCTTTTTATGATCCTCAGTATATTAATCAGTCACAAGATTTCTTACTTCACTTGTAATATTGTATAGACTGGCCTATAATGCATGAATCAATTAATGAATTAATAAATACTACATTTTATATGATTATTATTATTATACTACATTTTATATTATTTTATATGAATAAATACTACATTTTATATAATAATGAATTAATAAATACTACATTTTATTTTATTAAAATTGTTAAAGCCCAAAGCGCATTCTGTTTAGCCGGGGTTGTAGGTGTAAGTGCCTCGGTCTAGAGCAGGAGAAGAAACGAAGTGATTTTTAGTCAGTAAGAGTCTGACAGTCCCTCTCATCTGATTCAGGTTAGGGGAAGCCAATGTATGGTATTCCCAGCTTAAAAAAGAGCATGTTTAACATGAACTGTTTCGTTTGAAAGTAAAGCAATGTGGCTAAAAAATCGCATTGGGACAAAAATTATTACGGATGAGGCTAAAAAGTAAAGCTCATCTACAGTAAAAAACCAAAAGTGTATGGATATTGTAGAACTATAGGTTGGAAATAGCAGTTTATACCTACGTAGTTTCTTGGTCGAATCTTATCAAATCTGCGCGAATAGTCTGTTTGGTTACAATGACAAACTTATTATATTAAACAACGTTATGTTTCGCCATGTTAGTGAGGTTACCGGAAGCCGAAAACTTTCCCTCCCCCAATCCCAACCAAATCCCTAAATCTCCAAAACCCTTATACCCAAAAGGTCCGCAACGCACCCGTAACTACTCCAAGCGGATTGCTTACCATCAGGTAATCCACCTGCTCGTTTTTCATCTTATAAAAAAAAACCATCAGCATACACAGAAATAAAATTGTTTTATAATTAATCTTTTGTTTGTTTTAGTTGGTGCGTGAACGAGTTTGAGCCATGTGATCCCAATGAAGGCAGGAGAGTTGACGGTACCTGTAACAATTTAAGGTATCCCAACAGAGGTGCTAGTCACACCCCGTTTACCAGAATTCTACCACCAGCGTTTGATAAAGGTAATTCATTTTCTAACTTATTTTTTTTTATACCAAGACCTCATAGAAAACCCGCCAGAAACAATTCATGATTTGTACTTCGTAAGGTAATCGGAGGAGGCCCAATCTCCCGTCTTCTTTCTTCACCCCTATACCTAAGGCCAGCCACGCACTCGTAACTAGTCTAGTGTTGCAGGGATGGCGCTGATTCCTTACCGAGCTACAAAAAGAGAAAAAATGAATTATTGTGTCAAAAAATGAAAAATAGAAATTGTAAAAATTACAAGATAAAGTATAAACTGACAGTAGTTTCCTTTGTAACTTATGTTCTTACTTATAAGGTTTAAAGTGGCACAAATTAAGTTAATTTAGCTACAATCAGATATTATGAAGCGCAGCGGCTTTACTTTAAAAAATCTAGGTTACTCATATTCATCTAGTGTTGGTTCTTCCCATCTCTTTATCCGTCTTATATCCTACGTATAAGCTATTATTATTGTTGTAATGATGTATCAAAATAATAAAAAGTATTTGTTCGAATTGATACTCGTAACGCCATTAGATATGTTTATGGTTTAAAAAGAATTGTCTGTCTATAAACACTTTTGAAAGTGGAATAAAAGTGAGTCTTTTGTTTTGCTACATTCACGTTGTTTGCTTATAATTATTTTGTTTAATATCCACATTAATTTTAATTTCAATTTTAAACACCCATTGTTTGTTTTTTTTATGCAGTAAAATTAATTTACATTGTAATGACGTATTTATGTTGTTATAACACAATTATCATTTTAAAACTTTCAAATAATTTTGTATATGATTAAATCAGTTGTATATTTTCTAAATATGATAAATACATAAATAAACTACACAGTAAATCTTATGAATCCAATTCAAAAGAGTATATATTAATTTTTGTACTTTTATTTAAATAAACATGTATTTGACTAAAAAAAACTATGACGTCAATATTTTTTTTTCTGTTACTCGTTTTTCAACCATTGTTTGTATGTTATTTTTTTCCATTTGTCTAAAAGCGTTCTTAAAATAAAATATACAAAATAAATGAATAAACACAACAACAATCTCGTAAAAAAAGCTTTTTCTATTTTGTATTTTATAATTGTATATTAATTTATTGCATTTTTTGTCGCAGATTACGAACCTAAGAAAGCGGCATCGGGCAATGATTTGCCTTTGCCTCGTGTCCTGAGAACAAATCTGGTGTCTGTTGGCAAAGTGCCCAGTCAAAGGTTGACGCAGCTGGCCATACATGCGTTTGTTTTCTTATCCTCTGACGTTGTTTCTCTACACGACACAAGTAAGTTAAGCAATTTGAGATAAAAATCAAAGTCAAAGACAAAAGTCAAAAGTAAAGTCAAAATCATTTATCCCAACCGAACCAAATAGAAATTACCAAATAGAACCTATTTTGAAACGTCAAAATAGAATAGTATTAGGTAGTCTGTTAGTCTGTTTGTCTGTGAAGCTATGTGCTCTACGATGGCCATGAACTTGAACGATGTTTGACGAGGAACTCGACTAGTTACAAGCCACGCTGCGGTCTCATATTCATGAGTACATATGTAGATAGTATTGCACGACACACGACGCTGCAATGTTATTTGTTTTTTTCTAATGTCAAATAAACCAAAGAAAAACATTGAGAAATCGACAATATGTAGTTTAAGTGTTACGTAACCAAAGGTCTCTTATCTCTATCAAAGGAATCTCACTACTAAAACTCCACAGTCCATCATGAACCGTGATAGCTAAACAGTTATAATTTTGAAATTAATTATTTTATCTTTTCAAATAACACAAAATAATTTATTCAACTGGTACCTACTGGACTGATTCCTTAAAAAAGATGAGCCAATTATAAAAAAATCATAATTTTCAGTTAACTACATATTATGGAGACCGTACTGTTGTGCTCCGAGGGGCAAAAACGATACTTACTGCGTTCCCAACAAGATACCAAATGACGATCCGGTCCACCGTTTCTCTGGCCATCGTTGTCTGAACATGACTAGACCTGAAACTTTCCAAAGTATCGGTTGCATTCCCAAGGGATCCACTCCTGAGAGAGTAAGTAATATTTTGTTTTCTTTAATAGACCTTTAGACAAACAAACAAATGATACGGTTACCATTATAGTTGATGTTTCTCCAATTTGCAGTTTCGCAGTTTCCTTTCCTTTTGTTTTCTTATGTTTACATACAACCAGAGTGACTTCAAGTTTTGAATAAATACATTATATGAAGGCGTAGTTCATTGTCCGCCACCCATTATTACTTTCCACCAGAGAGAATTGAGATAGACGCCAAGGTTTTAGAAAACCTTTTGTGTCTGTCTTTCCGTTCCAAATTTTGTTAAAAAATGATTGTTGAGTAGACTTAAAACTATGAATTCAGTTTAATGTGTGACCAGTAGTAGTCCTTATTTCCATATTAAGGCTAATTTAATGTCCCCATATTTTGGATGTTTCATCCAACTTGGAGCAAAGTTTATTAATGAAAAATAAAGAATGTTATTGACATGTAATTTTTTTCCAGATTGTTTCATCAACTCCAGGCATTGACCTATCCTCGGTTTACGGAAACTTCTTGAAGAACTTACAGGAAAAAGGGAGACTGTACCAAGGTGGTCTTTTGAAGTATGAAGAAGACAGTGGAAGAATTTGGCCTCCAAGCACAAAGACTCAGGCCAATGTCTGCTTCCTAAACCAAAGACCTGCGGAGACCAGATGTCATGATATGCGTTAGTAGAACAAAAATCCGTTTTTTTATGTGATTTGTCGGCAAACGAGCTGACGGAATATCTGATGGTAAGCAATCAGCGCCGTCCATGGACACCTGCAACAATAGAGCAGTTAGGAGTGCGTTGCCGACGTTTTGGGGATTGGGGATTTGGAGATTTGGGGATTGGAGGAGGGGAAATATTGGGCCTCCGGTAACCTCACTCACACGCCGAAACGCAACGCCGTGGTTGTTTCACGTCGGTTATCTGTGAAGCGGTGGTATCACTCCGATCAAGCCGACCCATTCCTGCCGAAGCATGGCTCTCCTACACTTCTACACGTGATTCTAACAGTCTTGAATATTCTTCCAGCGGAAGACGGAGGTAACACTCTGGGTGGTATCAACCTCATGGCGGTTTGGTTGTGGAGGAACCACAACTTTATAGCCACACAGCTAGCCAAGGTCAACCCATGCTGGGACGATGAGAGGCTGTTCAACACTGCAAGAGACATCAACATCGCTCTGTACCTTCAATTCAATTACTATGAGTTGATTCCCGCTTTCTTAGGTAAGCAATGAATATAAGACTGCACACTGACGCGTTCGCAGGGCAACCGGATGACGTATCCAACGTGCAAAGTCCCACAACATTGGAAGAAATCCTTATGTGGGGCATCAAAGGGATTTTAAAAACTAACAAAAAAAAAACAAAACATATAAGGAAAGCTTTTTATTTGCTGTAGCTAAATACTGCGCGGTAAACACTTGGCTATCAATTTTTTACTTATTTTGTGGTGTGATATAAATGCGAAATGATGTCCTTGTAAAAGCACAAATAGAATTTAAAAACAGATAAGATCAACAAAAAAAAAACATTTAAAAAAATAGATTTGCTTGGCAACCGATTTCAATCTGCTCGTTTTGGAAATTTTAATGATATTGTCAATTTAATGAAGAAATACAACACCATTAATATTCAAAAATGTAAAACGTTCGACCGGGTCAAAAACCTCTGAATAGCCGTAACCATCTGGTATTTTATTTAGTTTTCATATTGATTCTGAACAAATAATGCTATTGCCGAATACATTATCTATTATGGTTTCATAAAAAACGTGTTAAAGGATAGTTTTATGAAATCACTCACTCGAGTTATAACTCCAATTAATAAATCAGCGAAATCCATCAACTGGTGTAATCAATGTAATATCTAATCATTTTTTATCATTTACAAACCAAATGTAACAAGCTATGATATCACATAGGAAAATTCCAGAAAATTTGCGAGATGTTTGAAACTATTAAAATACTATTTATAGGCCAATACAGAAACATCTGACTTGGTCTACTGAGAAGACCCGGTGACCCATACCTACAGATATTGGTGGCCCTTAGTCTTTTTCCCCAAAATCTAGCCGTCTTTTGTAAAAAAAGACCACCTCAGATATTAAACTACCTACTTCTTACCAATCATCGAATCATTTGTACATACTAAAAGACAAATTAATTAATATATACTTTTTGTTTCAGGCTATGAAAACTTAATTAAAGATGGAGTGATCACACCTACTGGTGAATTTAGGGATGTGTATAACGAGAAGGTTCTGCCTCAAGTATCCTTGGAATTCCCTTTCGCTTTGAGATGGTTGCACACCGTTCAGGAAGGGTCTTTGAAGTGAGTGAGTTTAGATAGATGTAAAAATAAGGCATATTTTCATTCAGAACTGCTGTTCTTCGACGTTTTTGATGCAGACACCAATATTGTTTTATTATTCTCACAAATACATACGTTTTGTATACTTTGTCATCTGACAGAAGTAGGTTGAATGATTTTTTCAATAAATTCTTTTCACCAAGCAAAAACATATAATACCTAATAAAAAAAACTACGTTTAAAAAAACCGACTTCAAAAACAAAAAAGTGTCAAATAAGTAATTAAAATTGATATTTTAATACCACTCTTACGTACGCGAAGCTAATACTTTTAATATTAATAATAAAACACTATCAATTCTGTGTGCTACCTATTCATAGGTTTGAAGTCGGTGCCAAGCCTAATACATAATATAATAAGCATGATACATGAGTACCTACACTCGCCGGCGCGTGTGAATTTATTTGTTGGGATTTAAGAAATTTAGTACCGATTTTCTAACTTGATGGCGTTAGCGTAGGATCAGAAGTCTATATGGTTGCGTTACCGGCGAAATTGTATATAGCTTAGAAAGATATTTGGGTGAATTATGAATTCTGAAAGTTTTCTCGTACTTGGTTGTCAAAAGTAGTAGTAGGTAGCTGCGTTGTTAGTTGTGGAAATTTTGTCTTTTAGCAATTAAATAGTCTTAATTCATTCACTCATTTAGTTTTATTCTGTTTAGGGCTTGGCACCGACTTCAAACCTATGAATAGGTAGCACACAGAATTGATAGTGTTTTATTATTAATATTAAAAGTATTAGCTTCGCGTACGTAAGAGTGGTATTAAAATATCAATTTTAATTACTTATTTGACACTTTTTTGTTTTTGAAGTCGGTTTTTTTAAACGTAGTTTTTTTTATTTTTTACATTTTAGTGTCTGTTACAAGTTCTTCTGTAAACTACAGTAACATTTTAAATATAAATTAACATATTGAATAGTATATATTTTTAAGTAGCTATGTGTAGGCCTACGAAAGGAGCCGCTCGATTAAAAAATATAGATCCCAAGAAATGGGAAAGTTCTCATCATCATCATCATCAGCCATTTTAATGTTCCCACTACTGGGACACATGCCATCTCTCTAGGAGAGGGAAAGTTCTTAACAATATAAATAAATTAAGTCCAAACACGAGGTAGCTACTGTAAACCGTTGAGGAGTTCCCTAGACTGTCCTTCGTCTTCATCATCAGATCCCTAATGACAGTCACAATCCATCTAGGTGTAAAGTTCTTATCAAAACAAATTAATTAAGCTCAAACACAAGGAAGCTGCTATGAATCGTTGAGGAGTTCTCTCGACTATCTCTCGGTTCCATCCGGAATTCCCTAGACGGTCAATGGTCTCCATCATCAGGTAAACTGCAGACCTTCAGTTGTTATAATACATACAGGTACAAAGTTTTCATCAATATAAATGAATTAAGTTCAAACACGAAGTAGTTACTGTAAACCGTTCAGGAGTTCCCTGAGCTGTCCTTCGTTCTCATCATCAGACCCTTAATGACAGTTACAACCAAGCCTGCTGCAAAGTGCTCGCCAATACGAATCATTCAAGCCCAAACACAAGGCAACTACTCCAAATAGTCAAGGAGATCCCTCGACTGTCTTCCAGCTCCAACATCTGGTCGACTTCGACCTTCGTCAAGTTGTAGTGTTGTTAAAGGCCTACTTAAACATCATACAAAAAAACTACTCGCCCCTACAATTTTCGAAAGTTCCCCTCGGTTTCTCCAGGATTCCATCGTCAGATCCTGACCTCATGACAATGGGACCAAATGGCAAGTATACCCTATCGAATAAAAAAAGAATTTTGCAAATCGGTCCAGGCGTCTTCGAGTAATCGATGTACATACATAAAAAAAAAAAAAAATACGCGTCGAATTGAGAACCTCCTCCTTTTTTGAAGTCGGTTAAAAATGTCCTACTACTTTTATGTGATATATTGTAGATTTGTAAAATTGGTTAAAATTGGACTCAAAGGTAGACTACAGTTTAGAAAACTCGTAAGCTACTTTTCATCCAGAAAACGCCGGCGAAGACGCTGGCTGACGTTGATGGTTTTAATAAAATGAATATTTTTGAAACTTCCAGAATGTACGACCTGGAGGGACACTACTTGAAACAGTTCCCCATAGTTAACCTTACATTGAGAACTGGGTACTTTGACGTTGATAATAACATTGATTACATCACTCAAGGAAGCTTTAGACAGGGAAGCGCCAAGATTGACTACATTGCTGATCCTGATGTAAGTTATTAATTAGGGAACTTAACTAACAATGTAATGTATGTATGTGTAGTGTGATTGTATATTTAATACCAAGTTTGTCATCTTTGAGTTCAAGCAAAATATATACTAGGGTAGGTAGTGTATGATTCCTAACTCACATAAAAAATTAATAGATCCTTTAATAAGATGAACTCCGAGGAAGAAAACCCATATCATAATTTCTCCCGTCCAGGCTAGACCAAGTGGTAGTGACTAGTGACAGACTCTCGCTGACTAAAACCCATTGTTTCTTTTACTGCCTCGGTCAGAGATTGCACCACAACCCCCGGGTCTGCCATACAAGTAGAATCCCTATTTATTATTACTTTATTCAACAAACAAAATTACAATAATATTTTACCACTATCCTTAGCATCACTGATCAACAGACTGATGGACAGTTGTATTCAGACACATCGAAATCCGTCAATGTAAAATGAGTCTAAACTATGGTTGTTTTATGTTTTAGATTACAGAACAAGGTTTAGGCCCTCACCAAAGCGTGTCAGATTTGATGACCAACGATATGGCTAAAAACAGATACTTTGGATTCCAACCTTACGTCAAGTATAGAGAGGCATGCTTTGGAAAACCAATCCGCTCGTTCTATGACCTTGAAGGCATTGTGGACCCTGAGGTATATATTTTTTTCTATTTATACTATTTGGATTCTCTTAAATATTGCCGTTATAAAGTTCTGAAACATGTTTTCTCAAAAATTAAGAATTATATTACTTAAAATGGCGTTATACTGATACTTTACTAAAATTTTATCAACTTCTCAAACTATGATTTTAATAGAGGTTGTCTCCGTTTCTTCATATCGATCAGTAGTGGTGACGACTTTCCTACGCTAACTCAATTCGCTGCTTTATGATGACATAAAGCAGTAAGTAACTAATATTTTGGTATTTCAGAGGATTGAGATTCTTAGAGATCTTTATGAAAAGGTAGAAGATGTAGATCTGTTAGCTGGTATTTGGGTTGAAAGACCAATTTATGGCGGATACGTTCCTCCAACATTCTATTGCTTGACCATAGACCAGCTGAGAAGAAACATGATTTCCGATAGACATTGGTATGAGAGACCAAACCGTCCCAATGCTTTTAACGCACGTAAGTAACTTTAAATTCACTTTAGTAAATGAATGAGTCTTTAGTAGAAAAGTCGTGGTAGCCCTGAAGTTAGAAGCCCGCTTCTCATGCATGAGGGTGGGTTCGAAACCTGGCAAGTACCAATGTGACTTTTTCCAAGTTATATGTACTTTCTATGATTATTTAGATACCACTGACATACGATGAAGGTAAACATCGTGAAGAAACCTGGACTTATAATTTCTAATTATAAGTTTGGAATCGCCAACCCGCATTGAGCAAGCGTGGTCATACGGAGAAGGTTAGAGCATTTATTAATAAAGAGAAGAGGCCTTTGCTCAACAGTGGGCACTTATTGGCTGATGATGATGATGATGATGAGATGAACAATGTGTGTTTTTGGAATTTGTGGTAATAAATCTGATGTTTATGGTAACATTTTGTCATTTACATAAATCATCTTGTTTATTGGTATCTAATAGGACAAATCACTTGAAGTATTCGGCCTCGCCCTGGGCAACATCGTTGTGAATACGAGTTACTTATGCTTTGTCGATATATTAGGGATAAGGATTAAGGATTGGGTAAGGGAATAAAGATCGGGCCTCGGATAACCTCAATCACATTTTTTCTCCAACTGGTTTTCTGTGAGGCCTTGGTATCACTTAAGTTGAGCTTGCCATTCGTGCCGAAGGGTGACTCTCCCATACTAACTGCATCTGGTTCCTCTCATTTATTGGATAAATATTGATGAAGTGTCATTTTATGGATTTTTTTAAGATTGATTCATAGTTTGATAGTCATTTGTTTTACTTGTTTGTTTTATTTTATAGTCCAACTGGGCGAAATAAGAAAATATACCATTGCAAGACTTCTGTGTGACATTGGAGACAAAGTTACTAAGATTCAACCACACGCTTTCTTGAAGGCTGGATTCAAGTAAGTTATTCCATAATTGTTATTTTATTTTTTCTTAGACCATTGTTAGCATGTTTTAATTAAACATAGATGTATCAAAGATAACATCATCGGCAAAAAAAAAAAATTTTGATCCAATTCTTACTACTTTAATTCAGATCGTGGCTTTTAAATATTAATTAATATTAAAGTTGAAGATAAATACTATTTTTATGACAAATCAAAACACCTTCAACTGATTATGCTGATATTTTATGATATGCTAAATAAACGTTAGCTGCCGGGGAATAATTATTATGCTGTCGCATCAGAATGTTTGTATAAGACAGTGACAGCAACAATTTCATTCCTCAGATAACATTTCTCTGACTATTGAAAAATCAGCTCTAAATTCATAAATAAATATGTATATCTAAAGTGTTTCATTACCCAAGTCTATTTTCTGAGTTTATTTGATTTGCATTGCCTTCAAACGAAAGTTAAAATCTTACCAAGTTTTTATTTTTTATTATTAATATTTATTAAAATTATTTTCTTTTTTTTCATAGCAACAAAATGGTCAGTTGTGAAAACATACCTGCTATAAACTATGAAGCTTGGAGGGATTTGAACTGTGGGCTGCCGACGTATTTCAACCAATATGGTAAAGATATCGCAGAGTGATTGGTGTAAACAAAATTATATAAGATTTTGAGGTGGTTGACCTAAAAAGACTGGCCTCGTCTACCAATAAAATGAAGTCATCGACCTCAAGTTGGCAGTCTATCTTATAAATACATTGAATTAATAAAATTATTTTGTAATAGGTTTATTTTTGTTTTATTTTTAATAAAAGCTCATTGCACTTTTATCTTTGTTAAAAAATCCGAAATACATCATTAGATATTTTATCAAGTAAATTGCTAAGTACGACAGTTTTACATAAGTATTGTTACAATCCGAAATAACAGAGATATGAAATAATCTGTTTTAAAAATAAAATAAGGTTCCACCGAGATTTGAACTCGGATCGCTGGATTCAAAGTCCAGAGTGCTAACCATTACACCATGGAACCGGTTGCGAGACGGTGCGAAATAACGCTTCCCTTTCACTTTAACTTTTATCTTGTGTCGTGACGTCACTTATTGATATTTTATTGCTCTGATGATATTACCTACACACATGATTATGAATATTTGGCGCAGCAATCTGATTGAAGAGGAAAGCGGAACGTTTAATGTTTTTACTTAATAGAATTGACATGTAAAAGGAATTCGACTATCTCGTTCGTAGATCAAGATGTTGTCAGCGTAACAACTCTTAAATAAGTCAAAGTATTCTGTTCATTATTTGTGATAGTACAATAAATGGAAATCTTATTGTTGTTTTTTTTTGTGACTGTTTATTTCATATTAATACTTGTTTCCAAATGAACATAATTCTAATAACAGTGCAGATACAGTGCTACAATTTACTTCAAGTAACTACTTACGATGTGCCATAGAAAATAACTAACAATATGAATTAAATCACGTAAAACCACAGCCACAACGAATGATACCCTAAAACTTACGTGGAACTGCAAAATCCAGACAGATAAAAGAGTAATTATGTCGTAATAAGCTCACACAAACTTATGGCACTTCAAATTATATTGGTGGTCTAGCTACTCTCGCGCGGTTTCTCCCGCTGCTCGGCTCTATTTAGTCGTAGCGTGATGTTTTATAGCCTATAGCACTCAAGAACATTGTAGCTATCTATCAGCGGAAGAATTTTAGAAATCCGACTAGCGGTTCTTAAGATTACCCCCTCCATACAAACTTACAAACATACGTACAAACTACCAAATTTTATCTCTTTATAATATTATAAAATTAAAATAAATATAAAGATAAATTAGTATAAAAAAGCAAGTTATAAAGTATATTCTATTTCTTTAATCGATAGGTCGGTAAAAGAACATCCGTATTACCTGATGGTAAGCAATGGATGCTGCCCATGAACACACCAAAGAAGCTGGTACAAGTGCGTTACAGGCCTTTTGGAGGGTAATTAGGGATTAAAGAAAAGGGGATTTCTGATTGAGGATCGGGCAGGAGAAGGGAGGATTAGGCCTCCGGAAATGCGAAACACAATGTCATGAATGGACTGATTCGCGCAGAAACGTCGGTCTCTCAAACTCTCAGAATTAAAAATCTTGTATTATTCAGCGGTTAATAGGCGTGGCGCTATGTTTTGTAAACGACAAAGAAAGTTAGTTTTTTTTTAGGGAAAAATCATGGAATCACTTCTCCCACCGTGGGACGAGAGGGAGTGTCAGACTCTTACTGACTAATATCCCCCGTTCCTTTTTCTTGCTTTAGGCCGAGGCCGCGCTGCCTGATTGCGTTTGCCTCGCAAACCCGGCTGAAAACGTAAGATGTGTTATAGTACCTATAATCTTAAAAACTGACCTTATCGACGTGGCAGTTACAAGTAATAAAGGAATGGCAAAAAAAAGAAATCACATTCTCACACATTATGTTGTTTTGTTACATTGTCTGAACTTGAAAAGAGACGGACCTCTGGAGTAAGTTTCAGTATTTCTTCTCAGAGTAGTTGGATAGGAAATGCCGTGTCCATCTAGTTTTTTTTACATATAACTTTGTCGCGTAAAGGTGCTGTTTTATGGCCTATTTACAAAAATAAATTAATTCTTTCTTTGCTTAAGTGTATATCGTTCGTATTTATTTTCGTCCTATTATTTACAAATACAAGTAAGTAAGTTATTATTATGGATAGGTTCGAAATTTGTGATTTTAATTCTCATTCTAATCAACAAGTATTATTATATACTTGAAAGTTTATAATTGTGTGTATCTTTCTTACCTAGATGTTCACATACAAATAGTGAAGGTTTCTGTATGAATTTTACCACAGGGTAGATTCTAGTCTGAAGTTATACATAGACAACTGTTTACCCTGTACTGCTGGCAAAAGCGTCAGCAGAACCTGGTAGAATAAAAATTGAAAAACTCTTGTTGCACTGATCTAAAACCAACTGTTAATTATTGTTCATATCGAGATGATTCATTTTTTTTAACAATTACATATATTATAATTGATTAATTCTTCGCATCCTTTGATTCGCTAACGGACATTAGGTAGGTACTCGTATACATATATATAATATCGTGTTCGATCAGTATTGCGGCAAAATAAAATACAAACATTATGCAATCAAACTTTATTCATATAAATCATAGATACCCTACATCATTCAAATAGCAACACAAGATATATTAATGCTTATTACGTTGTTAAAACATAATGTTGCAGTTGTCAGTATAAGAATAAGGGATATCGCTATATATCCACCTACAAGATGACAGTATTAAAAATCTTATTAAGAACTGCGAAATATTTAATGAAAATTCAAAGTCTTTCAATTATAGTCTACAGAATAATGTTCCTGATTTAATACATGTGTTGCTATTTTGTGTGGTTTTGAAGGACATAACAAGTATTACAATTCAGCTAAATCCATTTCACCATATAGTTAAGGCGTCGCGTACTTTATCAAGTACAGTTTTTGGTGTAGACGTCGTAGTTGTCGTGGTCCGCAAAATTGGTATTTCATCTTCTTCACAGAAAGAGTTATCTGATACTGGATTACTAGTAGTTGTTTCTGCATTATCAGTACTAACCGCTGACTCAGTTAAGTCTTCAATACAATCAGTGTCCAAATTACCATTGGTAGTTTCATCACAAGGTGCGTGAGTTATTTCTTCAAGTGATGCTGACTCAGATTTTGAAGTTGCTTTAAATGTGACATCTTCGACTACGATTGTTTCTGAAATATCTTCGTTTCTGTAACCAGGAGTAGAAGTCTCAATGGAACTAACCGCTGTGACATCTTCATCACAATTAGTGTTCAAGCTACTATCATCGCCTTCATCACAAGGTGCATGAGTAAGATCTTCAACTAAATTACTGTTAGAGGTTGTTGTCTCATTATCTTCATCTGATGCAGGATTAAAAGTAGTGATAGCGGAATCCGTAACATCTTCACTACAACCAGCGTCTACAATTACATCCAAAGATTCATTGCAAGGCGCGTTCGTAATTTCTTCAATTAAATTTGTCTGTGATGTTGTTGTCTCAGGATTATTGTCTTCGAAAAATACATCTTCGCCAGCAACAGGTCTTAATGTACTAACTGTATATTCTGTTATATCTTCGCTACAATCAGCATCTTTACTGCCAATCTCAGTTTCATCACAAGGCGCGTTCGCAATTTCTTCAAGTGAATCACTTTTTGATGTTGCAGTCTCTAATTTATAATCTTCAGAAGATTCGTCTTCTTCAGTAATAGGACTTACTGTACTAACTGTAGATTCTGTTGTATCTTCGCTACAATCAGCATCTTTACTGTCAATCTCAGTTTCATCACAAGGCGCGTTCGGAATTTCTTCAAGTGAATCAGTTTTTGATGTTGTATTCTCAAATTTATAATCTTCAGAAAATACGTCTTCTTCAGTAATAGGACTTACTGTACTAAATGTGGATTCTGTTATATCTTCACTACAACCAGCATCTTGACTGTCATTCACAGTTTCATCACAAGGCGCGTTCGTAATCTCTTCAAGGGAGTAAGTCTTTGATGTTGTTGTCTCAGGATTATTATCTTTGAAAGATACATCTTCATCAGAAACAGGTCTTAATGTACTAACTGTGGATTCTGTTATATCTTCACTACAACCAGCATCTTGACTGTCATTCACAGTTTCATCACAAGGCGCGTTCGTAATCTCTCCAAGTGAGTAAGTTTTTGATGTTGTTGTCTCAAAATTATAATCTTTGGAAGATACGTCTTCATCAGGAATAGGACTTACAGTACTAACTGTAGATTCTGTTATATCTGCGCTACAATCAGCATCTTTACTGCCAATCTCAGTTTCATCACAAGGCGCGTTCGGAATTTCTTCAAGTGAATCAGTTTTTGATGTTGTAGTAATAGGACCTACTGTACTAACTGTAAATTCTGTGATATCTTCGCTACAATTAGCATCTTTACTGTCATTCACAGTTTCATCACAAGGCGCGTTGGTAATTTCTTCAAATGAATAAGTCTTTGATGTTGTAGTCTCTAATTTATAATCTTCGAAAACAACGTCGTTGTCAGTAATAGAGCGTACTGTACTTACTGTGGGTTCTGTTACATCTTCACTACAACCAGCATCTTTGCTGTCATTCACAGTTTCATCGCAAGGTGCGTTCGTAATTTCTTCAAATGAATAAGTCTTTGATGTTGTGGTCCCAAATTTATAATCTTCGGAAGATACATCTTTCTCAGTAACAGGACTTGACGTACTAAATGTGGATTCTGTTTTATCTTCACTATAACTCACATCTTCATTGCCATTCACAGATTCATTACAAGGCGGATTTGTAATTTTTTCAGGTGAATAAGTTTTAGAGGTGGTTGTCTCAGTATCTTGGAAAGATATTTTTTCAGATATAGGAGTCGAAGAAGCAAGAAGAGTGTCTGTTGAATCTTCACTGCAACCGGAGTCCAATTCGACGTCTGCACTTTCACCACACGGTGGGTCAGAAGTTTCTTCAAAAGATTCGATTTTATCTTCGTTGCATCCAGAACCAAGAATCACATCGAATTCATTACAAGGTGCATCTGTGATTCCTTCATACACACCGGGTTTAATGGTTGATGACATAGGCGTCGATACTTTAGATGTTGTCGTTATAACTGAAGAATCGGTGGTAAGAAGTGGTCGTTCTGAAGAGACTGCATATGAAGAATCAGTGGTTGAGTCAGGGACTTTAGTTGTACCGACAACAATATTGTCCGCCTCAGTGGTAGATGATCCTGAAGCAGTAGCGTCGGTGGTCACTTCAACGACAGGCTCAGTGGTTGCAGCGTCAGTGGTGTCTGATACCGTTGCAGCGTCAGTGGTGACGTCAGAGACCTCAGTTGTACCGACAACAATATTGTCCGCCTCAGTGGTAGATGATCCTGAAGCAGTAGCGTCGGTGGTCACTTCAACGACAGGCTCAGTG
Organism: Spodoptera exigua; assembly: GCA_902829305.4. Lineage (NCBI taxonomy): Eukaryota > Metazoa > Arthropoda > Insecta > Lepidoptera > Noctuidae > Spodoptera > Spodoptera exigua. The sequence continues at coordinate 14,879,783 of LR824605.2, forward strand.
GTTGCAGCGTCAGTGGTGTCTGATACCGTTGTAGCGTCATTGGTGACGTCAGAGACCTCAGTTGTTCCGACAACAATATTGTCCGCCTCAGGGGTATATGATCCTGAAGCAGTAGCGTCGGTGGTCACTTCAACGTCAGGCTCAGTGGTTGCAGCGTCAGTGGTGACGTCAGAGACCTCAGTAGTACCGACAACAATATTGTCCGCCTCAGTGGTAGATGATCCTGAAGCAGTAGCGTCGGTGGTCACTTCAACGACAGACTCAGTGGTTGCAGCGTCAGTGGTGTCTGATACCGTTGTAGCGTCAGTGGTCACGTCAGAGACCTCAGTTGTACCGACAACAATATTGTCCGCCTCAGTGGTAGATGATCCTGAAGCAGTAGCGTCGGTGGTCACTTCAACGACAGGCTCAGTGGTTGCAGCGTCAGTGGTGTCTGATACCGTTGTAGCGTCAGTGGTCACGTCAGAGACCTCAGTTGTACCGACAACAATATTGTCCGCCTCAGTGGTAGATGATCCTGAAGCAGTAGCGTCGGTGGTCACTTCAACGACAGGCTCAGTGGTTGCAGCGTCAGTGGTGTCTGATACCGTTGTAGCGTCAGTGGTGACGTCAGAAACCTCAGTTGTACCGACAACAATATTGTCCGCCTCAATGGTAGATGATCCTGAAGCAGTAGCGTCGGTGGTCACTTCAACGACAGGCTCAGTGGTTGCAGCGTCAGCGGTGTCTGATACCGTTGCAGCGTCAGTGGTGACGTCAGAGACCTCAGTTGTACCGACAACAATATTGTCCGCCTCAGTGGTAGATGATCCTGAAGCAGTAGCGTCGGTGGTCACTTCAACGACAGGCTCAGTGGTTGCAGCGTCAGTGGTGACGTCAGAGACCACAGTTGTACCGACAACAATATTGTCCGCCTCAGTGGTAGATGATCCTGAAGCAGTAGCGTCGGTGGTCACTTCAACGACAGGCTCAGTGGTTGCAGCGTCAGTGGTGTCTGATACCGTTGTAGCGTCAGTGGTGACGTCAGAAACCTCAGTTGTACCGACAACAATATTGTCCGCCTCAATGGTAGATGATCCTGAAGCAGTAGCGTCGGTGGTCACTTCAACGACAGGCTCAGTGGTTGCAGCGTCAGTGGTGTCTGATACCGTTGCAGCGTCAGTGGTGACGTCAGAGACCTCAGTTGTACCGACAACAATATTGTCCGCCTCAGTGGTAGATGATCCTGAAGCAGTAGCGTCGGTGGTCACTTCAACGACAGGCTCAGTGGTTGCAGCGTCAGTGGTGACGTCAGAGACCTCAGTTGTACCGACAACAATATTGTCCGCCTCAGTGGTAGATGATCCTGAAGCATTAGCGTCGGTGGTCACTTCAACGACAGGCTCAGTGGTTGCAGCGTCAGTGGTGTCTGATACCGTTGCAGCGTCAGTGGTGACGTCAGAGACATCAGTTGTTCCGACAACAATATTGTCCGCCTCAGTGGGAGATGATCCTGAAGCAGTAGCGTCGGTGGTCACTTCAACGACAGGCTCAGTGGTTGCAGCGTCAGTAGTGTCTGATACCGTTGCAGCGTCAGTGGTGACGTCGCTGACTTCTGTGGATATGACATCACTGGCACACTCCTCAGTGGTAGATGATCCTAAAGCAGTAGCGTCGGTGGTCACTTCAACGACTGGGTCAGTGGTTGCAGCGTCAGTTGTGTCTGATACCGTTGCAGCGTCAGTGGTGACGTCAGAGACCTCAGTTGTAACGACAACAATATTGTCCGCCTCAGTGGTAGATGATCCTGAAGCAGTAGCGTCGGTGGTCACTTCAACTACAGGCTCAGTGGTTTCAGCGTCAGTGGTGTCTGATTCCGTCGAAGCGTTAGTAGTGACGTCAGAGACCTCAGTTGTACCGACAACAATATTGTCCACCTCAGTGGTAGATGATCCTGAAGCAGTAGCGTCGGTGGTCACTTCAACGACAGGCTCAGTGGTTGCAGCGTCAGTGGTGTCTGATACCGTTGTAGCGTCAGTGGTGACGTCAGAGACCTCAGTTGTACCGACAACAATATTGTCCGCCTCAGTGGTAGATGATCCTGAAGGAGCAGCGTCGGTGGTCACTTCAACTACAGGCTCAGTGGTTTCAGCGTCAGTGGTGTCTGATTCCGTCGAAGCGTTAGTAGTGACGTCAGAGACCTCAGTTGTACCGACAACAATATTGTCGACCTCAGTGGTAGATGATCCTGAAGCAGTAGCGTCGGTGGTCACTTCAACGACAGGCTCAGTGGTTGCAGCGTCAGTGGTGTCTGATACCGTTGTAGCGTCAGTGGTGACGTCAGAGACCTCAGTTGTACCGACAACAATATTGTCCGCCTCAGTGGTAGATGATCCTGAAGCAGTAGCGTCGGTGGTCACTTCAACGACAGGCTCAGTGGTTTCAGCGTCAGTGGTGTCTGATTCCGTCGAAGCGTTAGTAGTGACGTCAGAGACCTCAGTTGTACCGACAACAATATTGTCCACCTCAGTGGTAGATGATCCTGAAGCAGTAGCGTCGGTGGTCACTTCAACGACAGGCTCAGTGGTTGCAGCGTCAGTGGTGTCTGATACCGTTGCAGCGTCAGTGGTGACGTCAGAGACCTCAGTTGTACCGACAACAATATTGTCCGCCTCAGTGGTAGATGATCCTGAAGCAGTAGCGTCGGTGGTCACTTCAACGACAGGCTCAGTTGTTGCAGCGTCAGTGGTGACGTCAGAGACCTCAGTTGTACCGACAACAATATTGTCCGCCTCAGTGGTAGATGATCCTGAAGCATTAGCGTCGGTGGTCACTTCAACGACAGGCTCAGTGGTTGCAGCGTCAGTGGTGTCTGATACCGTTGCAGCGTCAGTGGTGACGTCAGAGACCTCAGTTGTACCGACAACAATATTGTCCGCCTCAGTGGTAGATGATCCTGAAGCAGTAGCGTCGGTGGTCACTTCAACGACAGGCTCAGTGGTTGCAGCGTCAGTGGTGTCTGATACCGTTGCAGCGTCAGTGGTGACGTCGCTGACTTCTGTGGTTATGACATCACTGGCACACTCCTCAGTGGTAGATGATCCTGAAGCAGTAGCGTCGGTGGTCACTTCAACGACTGGCTCAGTGGTTGCAGCGTCAGTTGTGTCTGATACCGTTGCAGCGTCAGTGGTGACGTCAGAGGCCTCAGTTGTAACGACAACAATATTGTCCGCCTCAGTGGTAGATGATCCTGAAGCAGTAGCGTCGGTGGTCACTTCAACGACAGGCTCAGTGGTTGCAGCGTCAGTGGTGTCTGATACCGTTGCAGCGTCAGTGGTGACGTCAGAGACCTCAGTTGTACCGACAACAATATTGTCCGCCTCAGTGGTAGATGATCCTGAAGCAGTAGCGTCGGTGGTCACTTCAACGACAGGCTCAGTGGTTGCAGCGTCAGTTGTGTCTGATTCCGTCGAAGCGATAGTGGTGACGTCAGAGACCTCAGTTGTACCGACAACAATATTGTCCGCCTCAGTGGTAGATGATCCTGAAGCAGTAGCGTCGGTGGTCACTTCAACGACAGGCTCAGTGGTTGCAGCATCAGTGGTGTCTGATACCGTTGTAGCGTCAGTGGTGATGTCAGAGACCTCAGTTGTACCGACAACAATATTGTCCGCCTCAGTGGTAGATGATCCTGAAGCAGTAGCGTCGGTGGTCACTTCAACGACAGGCTCAGTGGTTTCAGCGTCAATGGTGTCTGATTCCGTCGAAGCGTTAGTAGTGACGTCAGAGACCTCAGTTGTACCGACAACAATATTGTCCACCTCAGTGGTAGATGATCCTGAAGCAGTAGCGTCGGTGGTCACTTCAACGACAGGCTCAGTGGTTGCAGCGTCAGTGGTGTCTGATACCGTTGCAGCGTCAGTGGTGACGTCAGAGACCTCAGTTGTACCGACAACAATATTGTCCGCCTCAGTGGTAGATGATCCTGAAGCAGTAGCGTCGGTGGTCACTTCAACGACAGGCTCAGTGGTTGCAGCGTCAGTGGTGCCTGATACCGTTGTAGCGTCAGTGGTGACGTCAGAGACCTCAGTTGTACCGACAACAATATTGTCCGCCTCAGTGGTAGATGATCCTAAAGCAGTAGCGTCGGTGGTCACTTCAACGACAGGCTCAGTGGTTGCAGCGTCAGTGGTGTCTGATACCGTTGCAGCGTCAGTGGTGACGTCAGAGACCTCAGTTGTACCGACAACAATATTGTCCGCCTCAGTGGTAGATGATCCTGAAGCAGTAGCGTCGGTGGTCACTTCAACGACAGGCTCAGTTGTTGCAGCGTCAGTGGTGACGTCAGAGACCTCAGTTGTACCGACAACAATATTGTCCGCCTCAGTGGTAGATGATCCTGAAGCAGTAGCGTCGGTGGTCACTTCAACGACAGGCTCAGTGGTTGCAGCGTCAGTGGTGTCTGATACCGTTGTAGCGTCAGTGGTGACGTCAGAGACCTCAGTTGTACCGACAACAATATTGTCCGCCTCAGTGGTAGATGATCCTGAAGCATTAGCGTCGGTGGTCACTTCAACGACAGGCTCAGTGGTTGCAGCGTCAGTGGTGTCTGATACCGTTGCAGCGTCAGTGGTGACGTCAGAGACCTCAGTTGTACCGACAACAATATTGTCCGCCTCAGTGGTAGATGATCCTGAAGCAGTAGCGTCGGTGGTCACTTCAACGACAGGCTCAGTGGTTGCAGCGTCAGTTGTGTCTGATTCCGTCGAAGCGTTAGTGGTGACGTCAGAGACCTCAGTTGTACCGACAACAATATTGTCCGCCTCAGTGGTAGATGATCCTGAAGCAGTAGCGTCGGTGGTCACTTCAACGACAGCCTCAGTTGTTGCAGCGTCAGTGGTGACGTCAGAGACCTCAGTTGTACCGACAACAATATTGTCCGCCTCAGTGGTAGATGATCCTGAAGCAGTAGCGTCGGTGGTCACTTCAACGACAGGCTCAGTGGTTGCAGCGTCAGTGGTGTCTGATACCGTTGTAGCGTCAGTGGTGACGTCAGAGACCTCAGTTGTACCGACAACAATATTGTCCGCCTCAGTGGTAGATGATCCTGAAGCATTAGCGTCGGTGGTCACTTCAACGACAGGCTCAGTGGTTGCAGCGTCAGTGGTGTCTGTTACCGTTGCAGCGTCAGTGGTGACGTCAGAGACCTCAGTTGTACCGACAACAATATTGTCCGCCTCAGTGGTAGATGATCCTGAAGCAGTAGCGTCGGTGGTCACTTCAACGACAGGCTCAGTGGTTGCAGCGTCAGTGGTGTCTGATACCGTTGTAGCGTCAGTGGTGACGTCAGAGACCTCAGTTGTACCGACAACAATATTGTCCGCCTCAGTGGTAGATGATCCTGAAGCATTAGCGTCGGTGGTCACTTCAACGACAGGCTCAGTGGTTGCAGCGTCAGTGGTGCCTGATACCGTTGTAGCGTCAGTGGTGACGTCAGAGACCTCAGTTGTACCGACAACAATATTGTCCGCCTCAGTGGTAGATGATCCTAAAGCAGTAGCGTCGGTGGTCACTTCAACGACAGGCTCAGTGGTTGCAGCGTCAGTGGTGTCTGATACCGTTGCAGCGTCAGTGGTGACGTCAGAGACCTCAGTTGTACCGACAACAATATTGTCCGCCTCAGTGGTAGATGATCCTGAAGCAGTAGCGTCGGTGGTCACTTCAACGACAGGCTCAGTTGTTGCAGCGTCAGTGGTGACGTCAGAGACCTCAGTTGTACCGACAACAATATTGTCCGCCTCAGTGGTAGATGATCCTGAAGCAGTAGCGTCGGTGGTCACTTCAACGACAGGCTCAGTGGTTGCAGCGTCAGTGGTGTCTGATACCGTTGTAGCGTCAGTGGTGACGTCAGAGACCTCAGTTGTACCGACAACAATATTGTCCGCCTCAGTGGTAGATGATCCTGAAGCATTAGCGTCGGTGGTCACTTCAACGACAGGCTCAGTGGTTGCAGCGTCAGTGGTGTCTGATACCGTTGCAGCGTCAGTGGTGACGTCAGAGACCTCAGTTGTACCGACAACAATATTGTCCGCCTCAGTGGTAGATGATCCTGAAGCAGTAGCGTCGGTGGTCACTTCAACGACAGGCTCAGTGGTTGCAGCGTCAGTTGTGTCTGATTCCGTCGAAGCGTTAGTGGTGACGTCAGAGACCTCAGTTGTACCGACAACAATATTGTCCGCCTCAGTGGTAGATGATCCTGAAGCAGTAGCGTCGGTGGTCACTTCAACGACAGCCTCAGTTGTTGCAGCGTCAGTGGTGACGTCAGAGACCTCAGTTGTACCGACAACAATATTGTCCGCCTCAGTGGTAGATGATCCTGAAGCAGTAGCGTCGGTGGTCACTTCAACGACAGGCTCAGTGGTTGCAGCGTCAGTGGTGTCTGATACCGTTGTAGCGTCAGTGGTGACGTCAGAGACCTCAGTTGTACCGACAACAATATTGTCCGCCTCAGTGGTAGATGATCCTGAAGCATTAGCGTCGGTGGTCACTTCAACGACAGGCTCAGTGGTTGCAGCGTCAGTGGTGTCTGATACCGTTGCAGCGTCAGTGGTGACGTCAGAGACCTCAGTTGTACCGACAACAATATTGTCCGCCTCAGTGGTAGATGATCCTGAAGCAGTAGCGTCGGTGGTCACTTCAACGACAGGCTCAGTTGTTGTAGCGTCAGTGGTCACGTCAGAGACCTCAGTTGTACCGACAACAATATTGTCCGCCTCAGTGGTAGATGATCCTGAAGCAGTAGCGTCGGTGGTCACTTCAACGACAGGCTCAGTGGTTGCAGCGTCAGTGGTGTCTGATACCGTTGTAGCGTCAGTGGTGACGTCAGAAACCTCAGTTGTACCGACAACAATATTGTCCGCCTCAATGGTAGATGATCCTGAAGCAGTAGCGTCGGTGGTCACTTCAACGACAGGCTCAGTGGTTGCAGCATCAGTGGTGTCTGATACCGTTGTAGCGTCAGTGGTGATGTCAGAGACCTCAGTTGTACCGACAACAATATTGTCCGCCTCAGTGGTAGATGATCCTGAAGCAGTAGCGTCGGTGGTCACTTCAACGACAGGCTCAGTGGTTTCAGCGTCAATGGTGTCTGATTCCGTCGAAGCGTTAGTAGTGACGTCAGAGACCTCAGTTGTACCGACAACAATATTGTCCACCTCAGTGGTAGATGATCCTGAAGCAGTAGCGTCGGTGGTCACTTCAACGACAGGCTCAGTGGTTGCAGCGTCAGTGGTGTCTGATACCGTTGCAGCGTCAGTGGTGACGTCAGAGACCTCAGTTGTACCGACAACAATATTGTCCGCCTCAGTGGTAGATGATCCTGAAGCAGTAGCGTCGGTGGTCACTTCAACGACAGGCTCAGTGGTTGCAGCGTCAGTGGTGGCTGATACCGTTGTAGCGTCAGTGGTGACGTCAGAGACCTCAGTTGTACCGACAACAATATTGTCCGCCTCAGTGGTAGATGATCCTAAAGCAGTAGCGTCGGTGGTCACTTCAACGACAGGCTCAGTGGTTGCAGCGTCAGTGGTGTCTGATACCGTTGCAGCGTCAGTGGTGACGTCAGAGACCTCAGTTGTACCGACAACAATATTGTCCGCCTCAGTGGTAGATGATCCTGAAGCAGTAGCGTCGGTGGTCACTTCAACGACAGGCTCAGTTGTTGCAGCGTCAGTGGTGACGTCAGAGACCTCAGTTGTACCGACAACAATATTGTCCGCCTCAGTGGTAGATGATCCTGAAGCAGTAGCGTCGGTGGTCACTTCAACGACAGGCTCAGTGGTTGCAGCGTCAGTGGTGTCTGATACCGTTGTAGCGTCAGTGGTGACGTCAGAGACCTCAGTAGTACCGACAACAATATTGTCCGCCTCAGTGGTAGATGATCCTGAAGCAGTAGCGTCGGTGGTCACTTCAACGACAGACTCAGTGGTTGCAGCGTCAGTGGTGTCTGATACCGTTGTAGCGTCAGTGGTCACGTCAGAGACCTCAGTTGTACCGACAACAATATTGTCCGCCTCAGTGGTAGATGATCCTGAAGCAGTAGCGTCGGTGGTCACTTCAACGACAGGCTCAGTGGTTGCAGCGTCAGTGGTGTCTGATACCGTTGCAGCGTCAGTGGTGACGTCAGAGACCTCAGTTGTACCGACAACAATATTGTCCGCCTCAGTGGTAGATGATCCTGAAGCAGTAGCGTCGGTGGTCACTTCAACGACAGGCTCAGTGGTTGCAGCGTCAGTGGTGTCTGATACCGTTGTAGCGTCAGTGGTGACGTCAGAGACCTCAGTTGTACCGACAACAATATTGTCCGCCTCAGTGGTAGATGATCCTGAAGCATTAGCGTCGGTGGTCACTTCAACGACAGGCTCAGTGGTTGCAGCGTCAGTGGTGTCTGATACCGTTGCAGCGTCAGTGGTGACGTCAGAGACCTCAGTTGTACCGACAACAATATTGTCCGCCTCAGTGGTAGATGATCCTGAAGCAGTAGCGTCGGTGGTCACTTCAACGACAGCCTCAGTTGTTGCAGCGTCAGTGGTGACGTCAGAGACCTCAGTTGTACCGACAACAATATTGTCCGCCTCAGTGGTAGATGATCCTGAAGCAGTAGCGTCGGTGGTCACTTCAACGACAGGCTCAGTGGTTGCAGCGTCAGTGGTGTCTGATACCGTTGTAGCGTCAGTGGTGACGTCAGAGACCTCAGTTGTACCGACAACAATATTGTCCGCCTCAGTGGTAGATGATCCTGAAGCAGTAGCGTCGGTGGTCACTTCAACGACAGGCTCAGTGGTTGCAGCGTCAGTGGTGTCTGATACCGTTGCAGCGTCAGTTGTGACGTCAGAGACCTCAGTTGTACCGACAACAATATTGTCCGCCTCAGTGGTAGATGATCCTGAAGCAGTAGCGTCGGTGGTCACTTCAACGACAGGCTCAGTGGTTGCAGCGTCAGTTGTGTCTGATTCCGTCGAAGCGTTAGTGGTGACGTCAGAGACCTCAGTTGTACCGACAACAATATTGTCCGCCTCAGTGGTAGATGATCCTGAAGCAGTAGCGTCGGTGGTCACTTCAACGACAGGCTCAGTGGTTGCAGCGTCAGTGGTGTCTGATACCGTTGTAGCGTCAGTGGTGACGTCAGAGACCTCAGTTGTACCGACAACAATATTGTCCGCCTCAGTGGTAGATGATCCTGAAGCATTAGCGTCGGTGGTCACTTCAACGACAGGCTCAGTGGTTGCAGCGTCAGTGGTGTCTGATACCGTTGCAGCGTCAGTGGTGACGTCAGAGACCTCAGTTGTACCGACAACAATATTGTCCGCCTCAGTGGTAGATGATCCTGAAGCATTAGCGTCGGTGGTCACTTCAACGACAGGCTCAGTTGTTGCAGCGTCAGTGGTGACGTCAGAGACCTCAGTTGTACCGACAACAATATTGTCCGCCTCAGTGGTAGATGATCCTGAAGCAGTAGCGTCGGTGGTCACTTCAACGACAGGCTCAGTGGTTGCAGCGTCAGTGGTGTCTGATACCGTTGCAGCGTCAGTGGTGACGTCAGAGACCTCAGTTGTACCGACAACAATATTGTCCGCCTCAGTGGTAGATGATCCTGAAGCAGTAGCGTCGGTGGTCACTTCAACGACAGGCTCAGTGGTTGCAGCGTCAGTGGTGTCTGATACCGTTGTAGCGTCATTGGTGACGTCAGAGACCTCAGTTGTTCCGACAACAATATTGTCCGCCTCAGGGGTATATGATCCTGAAGCAGTAGCGTCGGTGGTCACTTCAACGTCAGGCTCAGTGGTTGCAGCGTCAGTGGTGACGTCAGAGACCTCAGTAGTACCGACAACAATATTGTCCGCCTCAGTGGTAGATGATCCTGAAGCAGTAGCGTCGGTGGTCACTTCAACGACAGACTCAGTGGTTGCAGCGTCAGTGGTGTCTGATACCGTTGTAGCGTCAGTGGTCACGTCAGAGACCTCAGTTGTACCGACAACAATATTGTCCGCCTCAGTGGTAGATGATCCTGAAGCAGTAGCGTCGGTGGTCACTTCAACGACAGGCTCAGTGGTTGCAGCGTCAGTGGTGTCTGATACCGTTGTAGCGTCAGTGGTCACGTCAGAGACCTCAGTTGTACCGACAACAATATTGTCCGCCTCAGTGGTAGATGATCCTGAAGCAGTAGCGTCGGTGGTCACTTCAACGACAGGCTCAGTGGTTGCAGCGTCAGTGGTGTCTGATACCGTTGTAGCGTCAGTGGTGACGTCAGAAACCTCAGTTGTACCGACAACAATATTGTCCGCCTCAATGGTAGATGATCCTGAAGCAGTAGCGTCGGTGGTCACTTCAACGACAGGCTCAGTGGTTGCAGCGTCAGCGGTGTCTGATACCGTTGCAGCGTCAGTGGTGACGTCAGAGACCTCAGTTGTACCGACAACAATATTGTCCGCCTCAGTGGTAGATGATCCTGAAGCAGTAGCGTCGGTGGTCACTTCAACGACAGGCTCAGTGGTTGCAGCGTCAGTGGTGACGTCAGAGACCACAGTTGTACCGACAACAATATTGTCCGCCTCAGTGGTAGATGATCCTGAAGCAGTAGCGTCGGTGGTCACTTCAACGACAGGCTCAGTGGTTGCAGCGTCAGTGGTGTCTGATACCGTTGTAGCGTCAGTGGTGACGTCAGAGACCTCAGTTGTACCGACAACAATATTGTCCGCCTCAGTGGTAGATGATCCTGAAGCAGTAGCGTCGGTGGTCACTTCAACGACAGGCTCAGTGGTTGCAGCGTCAGTGGTGTCTGATACCGTTGTAGCGTCAGTGGTGACGTCAGAGACCTCAGTTGTACCGACAACAATATTGTCCGCCTCAGTGGTAGATGATCCTGAAGCAGTAGCGTCGGTGGTCACTTCAACGACAGGCTCAGTGGTTGCAGCGTCAGTGGTGTCTGATACCGTTGCAGCGTCAGTGGTGACGTCAGAGACCTCAGTTGTACCGACAACAATATTGTCCGCCTCAGTGGTAGATGATCCTGAAGCAGTAGCGTCGGTGGTCACTTCAACGACAGGCTCAGTGGTTGCAGCGTCAGTGGTGTCTGATACCGTTGCAGCGTCAGTGGTGACGTCAGAGACCTCAGTTGTACCGACAACAATATTGTCCGCCTCAGTGGTAGATGATCCTGAAGCAGTAGCGTCGGTGGTCACTTCAACGACAGGCTCAGTGGTTGCAGCGTCAGTGTGTCTGATACCGTTGCAGCGTCAGTGGTGACGTCAGAGACCTCAGTTGTACCGACAACAATATTGTCCGCCTCAGTGGTAGATGATCCTGAAGCAGTAGCGTCGGTGGTCACTTCAACGACAGGCTCAGTGGTTGCAGCGTCAGTGGTGTCTGATACCGTTGCAGCGTCAGTGGTGACGTCAGAGACCTCAGTTGTACCGACAACAATATTGTCCGCCTCAGTGGTAGATGATCCTGAAGCAGTAGCGTCGGTGGTCACTTCAACGACAGGCTCAGTGGTTGCAGCGTCAGTGGTGTCTGATACCGTTGCAGCGTCAGTGGTGACGTCAGAGACCTCAGTTGTACCGACAACAATATTGTCCGCCTCAGTGGTAGATGATCCTGAAGCAGTAGCGTCGGTGGTCACTTCAACGACAGGCTCAGTGGTTTCAGCGTCAGTGGTGTCTGATTCCGTCGAAGCGTTAGTAGTGACGTCAGAGACCTCAGTTGTACCGACAACAATATTGTCCGCCTCAGTGGTAGATGATCCTGAAGCAGTAGCGTCGGTGGTCACTTCAACGACAGGCTCAGTGGTTGCAGCGTCAGTGGTGTCTGATACCGTTGTAGCGTCAGTGGTGACGTCAGAGACCTCAGTTGTACCGACAACAATATTGTCCGCCTCAGTGGTAGATGATCCTGAAGCAGTAGCGTCGGTGGTCACTTCAACGACAGGCTCAGTGGTTGCAGCGTCAGTGGTGTCTGATTCCGTCGAAGCGTTAGTAGTGACGTCAGAGACCTCAGTTGTACCGACAACAATATTGTCCGCCTCAGTGGTAGATGATCCTGAAGCAGTAGCGTCGGTGGTCACTTCAACGACAGGCTCAGTGGTTGCAGCGTCAGTGGTGTCTGATACCGTTGAAGCGTCAGTGGTGACGTCAGAGACCTCAGTTGTACCGACAACAATATTGTCCGCCTCAGTGGTAGATGATCCTGAAGCAGTAGCGTCGGTGGTCACTTCAACGACAGGCTCAGTGGTTGCAGCGTCAGTGGTGTCTGATTCCGTTGAAGCGTCAGTGGTGACGTCAGAGACCTCAGTTGTACCGACAACAATATTGTCCGCCTCAGTGGTAGATGATCCTGAAGCAGTAGCGTCGGTGGTCACTTCAACGACAGGCTCAGTGGTTGCAGCGTCAGTGGTGTCTGATACCGTTGCAGCGTCAGTGGTGACGTCAGAGACCTCAGTTGTACCGACAACAATATTGTCCGCCTCAGTGGTAGATGATCCTGAAGCAGTAGCGTCGGTGGTCACTTCAACGACAGGCTCAGTGGTTGCAGCGTCAGTGGTGTCTGATTCCGTTGCAGCGTCAGTGGTGACGTCAGAGACCTCAGTTGTACCGACAACAATATTGTCCGCCTCAGTGGTAGATGATCCTGAAGCAGTAGCGTCGGTGGTCACTTCAACGACAGGCTCAGTGGTTGCAGCGTCAGTGGTGTCTGATACCGTTGCAGCGTCAGTGGTGACGTCAGAGACCTCAGTTGTACCGACAACAATATTGTCCGCCTCAGTGGTAGATGATCCTGAAGCAGTAGCGTCGGTGGTCACTTCAACGACAGGCTCAGTGGTTGCAGCGTCAGTGGTGTCTGATACCGTTGCAGCGTCAGTGGTGACGTCAGAGACCTCAGTTGTACCGACAACAATATTGTCCGCCTCAGTGGTAGATGATCCTGAAGCAGTAGCGTCGGTGGTCACTTCAACGACAGGCTCAGTGGTTGCAGCGTCAGTGGTGTCTGATACCGTTGCAGCGTCAGTGGTGACGTCAGAGACCTCAGTTGTACCGACAACAATATTGTCCGCCTCAGTGGTAGATGATCCTGAAGCAGTAGCGTCGGTGGTCACTTCAACGACAGGCTCAGTGGTTGCAGCGTCAGTGGTGTCTGATACCGTTCGAAGCGTCAGTGGTGACGTCAGAGACCTCAGTTGTACCGACAACAATATTGTCCGCCTCAGTGGTAGATGATCCTGAAGCAGTAGCGTCGGTGGTCACTTCAACGACAGGCTCAGTGGTTGCAGCGTCAGTGGTGTCTGATACCGTTGCAGCGTCAGTGGTGACGTCAGAGACCTCAGTTGTACCGACAACAATATTGTCCGCCTCAGTGGTAGATGATCCTGAAGCAGTAGCGTCGGTGGTCACTTCAACGACAGGCTCAGTGGTTGCAGCGTCAGTGGTGTCTGATACCGTTGCAGCGTCAGTGGTGACGTCAGAGACCTCAGTTGTACCGACAACAATATTGTCCGCCTCAGTGGTAGATGATCCTGAAGCAGTAGCGTCGGTGGTCACTTCAACGACAGGCTCAGTGGTTGCAGCGTCAGTGGTGTCTGATACCGTTGCAGCGTCAGTGGTGACGTCAGAGACCTCAGTTGTACCGACAACAATATTGTCCGCCTCAGTGGTAGATGATCCTGAAGCAGTAGCGTCGGTGGTCACTTCAACGACAGGCTCAGTGGTTGCAGCGTCAGTGGTGTCTGATACCGTTGCAGCGTCAGTGGTGACGTCAGAGACCTCAGTTGTACCGACAACAATATTGTCCGCCTCAGTGGTAGATGATCCTGAAGCAGTAGCGTCGGTGGTCACTTCAACGACAGGCTCAGTGGTTGCAGCGTCAGTGTGTCTGATACCGTTGCAGCGTCAGTGGTGACGTCAGAGACCTCAGTTGTACCGACAACAATATTGTCCGCCTCAGTGGTAGATGATCCTGAAGCAGTAGCGTCGGTGGTCACTTCAACGACAGGCTCAGTGGTTGCAGCGTCAGTGGTGTCTGATACCGTTGCAGCGTCAGTGGTGACGTCAGAGACCTCAGTTGTACCGACAACAATATTGTCCGCCTCAGTGGTAGATGATCCTGAAGCAGTAGCGTCGGTGGTCACTTCAACGACAGGCTCAGTGGTTGCAGCGTCAGTGGTGTCTGATACCGTTGTAGCGTCAGTGGTGACGTCAGAGACCTCAGTTGTACCGACAACAATATTGTCCGCCTCAGTGGTAGATGATCCTGAAGCAGTAGCGTCGGTGGTCACTTCAACGACAGGCTCAGTGGTTGCAGCGTCAGTGGTGTCTGATACCGTTGCAGCGTCAGTGGTGACGTCAGAGACCTCAGTTGTACCGACAACAATATTGTCCGCCTCAGTGGTAGATGATCCTGAAGCAGTAGCGTCGGTGGTCACTTCAACGACAGGCTCAGTGGTTGCAGCGTCAGTGGTGTCTGATACCGTTGCAGCGTCAGTGGTGACGTCAGAGACCTCAGTTGTACCGACAACAATATTGTCCGCCTCAGTGGTAGATGATCCTGAAGCAGTAGCGTCGGTGGTCACTTCAACGACAGGCTCAGTGGTTGCAGCGTCAGTGGTGTCTGATACCGTTGTAGCGTCAGTGGTGACGTCAGAGACCTCAGTTGTACCGACAACAATATTGTCCGCCTCAGTGGTAGATGATCCTGAAGCAGTAGCGTCGGTGGTCACTTCAACGACAGGCTCAGTGGTTGCAGCGTCAGTGGTGTCTGATACCGTTGTAGCGTCAGTGGTGACGTCAGAGACCTCAGTTGTACCGACAACAATATTGTCCGCCTCAGTGGTAGATGATCCTGAAGCAGTAGCGTCGGTGGTCACTTCAACGACAGGCTCAGTGGTTGCAGCGTCAGTGGTGTCTGATTACCGTTGCAGCGTCAGTGGTGACGTCAGAGACCTCAGTTGTACCGACAACAATATTGTCCGCCTCAGTGGTAGATGATCCTGAAGCAGTAGCGTCGGTGGTCACTTCAACGACAGGCTCAGTGGTTGCAGCGTCAGTGGTGTCTGATACCGTTGCAGCGTCAGTGGTGACGTCAGAGACCTCAGTTGTACCGACAACAATATTGTCCGCCTCAGTGGTAGATGATCCTGAAGCAGTAGCGTCGGTGGTCACTTCAACGACAGGCTCAGTGGTTGCAGCGTCAGTGGTGTCTGATACCGTTGTAGCGTCAGTGGTGACGTCAGAGACCTCAGTTGTACCGACAACAATATTGTCCGCCTCAGTGGTAGATGATCCTGAAGCAGTAGCGTCGGTGGTCACTTCAACGACAGGCTCAGTGGTTGCAGCGTCAGTGGTGTCTGATACCGTTGCAGCGTCAGTGGTGACGTCAGAGACCTCAGTTGTACCGACAACAATATTGTCCGCCTCAGTGGTAGATGATCCTGAAGCAGTAGCGTCGGTGGTCACTTCAACGACAGGCTCAGTGGTTGCAGCGTCAGTGGTGTCTGATCCGTTGCAGCGTCAGTGGTGACGTCAGAGACCTCAGTTGTACCGACAACAATATTGTCCGCCTCAGTGGTAGATGATCCTGAAGCAGTAGCGTCGGTGGTCACTTCAACGACAGGCTCAGTGGTTGCAGCGTCAGTGGTGTCTGATACCGTTGTAGCGTCAGTGGTGACGTCAGAGACCTCAGTTGTACCGACAACAATATTGTCCGCCTCAGTGGTAGATGATCCTGAAGCAGTAGCGTCGGTGGTCACTTCAACGACAGGCTCAGTGGTTGCAGCGTCAGTGGTGTCTGATACCGTTGCAGCGTCAGTGGTGACGTCAGAGACCTCAGTTGTACCGACAACAATATTGTCCGCCTCAGTGGTAGATGATCCTGAAGCAGTAGCGTCGGTGGTCACTTCAACGACAGGCTCAGTGGTTGCAGCGTCAGTGGTGTCTGATACCGTTGCAGCGTCAGTGGTGACGTCAGAGACCTCAGTTGTACCGACAACAATATTGTCCGCCTCAGTGGTAGATGATCCTGAAGCAGTAGCGTCGGTGGTCACTTCAACGACAGGCTCAGTGGTTGCAGCGTCAGTGGTGTCTGATACCGTTGTAGCGTCAGTGGTGACGTCAGAGACCTCAGTTGTACCGACAACAATATTGTCCGCCTCAGTGGTAGATGATCCTGAAGCAGTAGCGTCGGTGGTCACTTCAACGACAGGCTCAGTGGTTGCAGCGTCAGTGGTGTCCTGATACCGTTGTAGCGTCAGTGGTGACGTCAGAGACCTCAGTTGTACCGACAACAATATTGTCCGCCTCAGTGGTAGATGATCCTGAAGCAGTAGCGTCGGTGGTCACTTCAACGACAGGCTCAGTGGTTGCAGCGTCAGTGGTGTCTGATACCGTTGCAGCGTCAGTGGTGACGTCAGAGACCTCAGTTGTACCGACAACAATATTGTCCGCCTCAGTGGTAGATGATCCTGAAGCAGTAGCGTCGGTGGTCACTTCAACGACAGGCTCAGTTGTTGGTGCAGCGTCAGGGGAACCGTTGTAGCGTCAGTGGTGACGTCAGAGACCTCAGTTGTACCGACAACAATATTGTCCGCCTCAGTGGTAGATGATCCTGAAGCAGTAGCGTCGGTGGTCACTTCAACGACAGGCTCAGTGGTTGCAGCGTCAGTGGTGTCTGATACCGTTGTAGCGTCAGTGGTGACGTCAGAGACCTCAGTTGTACCGACAACAATATTGTCCGCCTCAGTGGTAGATGATCCTGAAGCAGTAGCGCCGGTGGTCACTTCAACGACAGGCTCAGTGGTTGCAGCGTCAGTGGTGTCTGATACCGTTGCAGCGTCAGTGGTGACGTCAGAGACCTCAGTTGTACCGACAACAATATTGTCCGCCTCAGTGGTAGATGATCCTGAAGCAGTAGCGTCGGTGGTCACTTCAACGACAGGCTCAGTGGTTGCAGCGTCTGTGGTGTCTGATTCCGTCGAAGCGTTAGTAGTGACGTCAGATTGATATTTTAAATACGGGTAATTTTCTCCAGTATAACTCTCACAAAAATACAAATGATAGAATATTGGATCTGGTTCTCAGCAACAATTACCTTGATGTCGCTAAATGTTCTGAACCATTAGTTTCTGAGGACCCACATCACGTATCTCTCTGTATAAACTTTGATTTCGTGGAATATCATAATATGTTACCTACTCAACCAAGACTTAAATTTTTGTTTGATTTAGCTAACTATGAAATAATATCGAAAGAACTCGACACTTTTGACTGGAATAATGATCTTGTTAAAGGGACAGTGGAGGATGCTACGTCACTTTTTTACTCTAGATTAGACAAATTATGCAGCTTACATGTACCTGTAAAAATGATTAAGCCTAGTTCTAAGTATCCTATTTGGTATAAGTCACCTCTTATTAAAATATTAAAAGAAAAATTTAAGTACCATAGAAAGTTTAAAAAATATGGAAATAGATGTGATTACGATTCATTTTCTGCGTTAAGAGATCGAGGAAAAATACTGGAGAGGGAAATGTTTGCTGATTATATTGACACCATAGAAAGTAATATAAAAAAATCTCCTAAGTCTTTTTGGTCTTTTGTAAAAACTAAGCAGGGTTCTAACGCTTATCCATCTACATGTCATATGGACAGTGTGCCTCAAGTGACAGTAATATGATTTGTAATATGTTTAGTGACTATTTTTATTGTAATTTCCTCCAAACTCCTAGTAATAATAGCATTGGCCTTGATTCAGATATTTTGAACAGATGTCAGTCCTCTTCTGATATCGGTTCTATAGAAATTCTTCAATCTAATCTATATACTTTATTAAAAAAATTAGACTTAAATAAATCTGCTGGCCCGGATGGAATTCCACCTATGTTTATAGTACGTTGTAGTATAAGTTTGTCATTGCCCTTATCTATATTGTATACTCGATCTCTAAATGAAGGAGTGGTTCCTGTTATCTGGAAAAATGCGTTTGTTACACCCATACATAAAAAGGGTCCCAAGCATCAAATTGAGAACTATAGGCCCATATCTAAGCTCTGCTTATTTGCGAAAGTCCTAGAAAAAATAGTTCACACTCAACTTTACCACGCTCTTCAACACTCGTTTAGTGAGGGTCAACATGGCTTTATGAAGAATAGGTCCACTGTATCTAACCTCTTGGTCTGTTCAGAGTATTTATCGGATATAATGTCACGTCCTTCCCAAGTCGATTCAATCTATACGGACTATAGTAAAGCCTTCGACAGAATAGATCACATTATCCTTTTACGTAAATTATTAACGATAGGCATTAGGGGTAATTTGTTTAGATGGTTTCAGTCTTACATAGATAACCGATGTCAAACGGTAGTACTCAATGGGTGTAAGTCAGTCCCGGTTAAAATACCTTCAGGCATTCCGCAAGGATCTCTTTTAGGTCCATTATTGTTCACTATATTTATCAATGATATAGGTTCTTGCTTTACTCATTCTAAAATAATCCTCTATGCGGATGACATGAAAATTCTCTGTCCAATTTTTTCGGTTCAGGATTGTATGGGTCTTCAGGAGGATCTTGACAGCTTACAAAGTTACTGTGCAATCAATAGATTAGAACTTAACGTCGCCAAATGCTTTGTTAATACTTTCACACGTAAACCGAATCCTATTTACTTTAAATATAAATTAAATCATACCATTTTGCATCGTAAAACTTTTGTTACAGACCTTGGTGTAATTTTTGATTCTAAATTACTTTTTGATACACACATTGAGAATATAATAAATAAAGCTAACAAAGCACTTGGTTTTGTACTAAGACTGGCATCTGATTTTCGTGACATTAAAACTTTTAAAATATTGTATTGTTCTTATGTCCGCAGCCATTTAGAGTATGCCTCGCAAGTTTGGAACCCGAATTACAATATTTATATTGATAGGATTGAGCGCATTCAAAAACGCTTTTTACGATTTCTACAATTCAAAACACGTAAGTATGTATCCGGTTATAATGTGCGATGTAAGAAATTTCATATGCTACCTCTCTATAAACGCAGACAAATAGCTGATATTTTGTACCTTTCCAAGATAGCCAACAATATGGTTGACTGCCCCGATTTGTTGGGTAAAGTGGGTTTGGTAACGCACTGTAAGACTTTGCGTAAGCCTAGTCTGCTTTATGTCCCTTGTGTTAGGACAACCTACAGGCAAAATTCTTTTCTTATAAGAGCGAGTAGATCCTATAACAATCTGTCTGAGCAACATGATTTCGATCTATTTCATACCAGTGTTTCTCGTTTAAAATCTATATTGTCTAAAAGCTTCTTTGCTTAACATTTATCATTTAATATTGTTATTACTTTGTTTCTTTCCTTAAGATTTATCATTTATTATTATTTTAAGTACTTTTGTTTCGATCGTCTGCTGACTGCTGCTGTTTTTGAATATTAGTATTTAGTTATTAGTGGAAACTTTTAATTGGCCTTAAAAATTTTCATTGTTTTAAATTTATTCATTTGTTTAGCTGTAAGTTTTCCGAATATCTTAAAATAAAAAAAATAAAATAAAATAAGTCAGAGACCTCAGTTGTACCGACAACAATATTGTCCGCCTCAGTGGTAGATGATCCTGAAGCAGTAGCGTCGGTGGTCACTTCAACGACTGGCTCAGTGGTTGCAGCGTCAGTTGTGTCTGATTCCGTCGAAGCGTTAGTAGTGACGTCAGACACCTCAGTTGTTCCGACAACAATATTGTCCGCCTCAGTGGTAGATGATCCTGAAGCAGTAGCGCCGGTGGTCACTTCAACGACAGACTCAGTGGTTGCAGCGTCAGTTGTGTCTGATCCTGTCGAAGCGTTAGTAGTGACGTCAGATACCTCAGTCGTTCCGACAACCATATTGTCCGCCTCAGTGGTAGATGATCCTGAAGCAGTAGCGTCGGTGGTCACTTCAACGACAGGCTCAGTGGTGTCTGATACCGTTGCAGCGTCAGTGGTGACGTCAGAGACCTCAGTTGTACCGACAACAATATTGTCCGCCTCAGGGGTAGATGATCCTGAAGCAGTAGCGTCGGTGGTCACTTCAACGACTGGCTCAGTGGTTGCAGCGTCTGTGGTGTCTGATTCCGTCGAAGCGTTAGTAGTGACGTCAGAGACCTCAGTTGTACCGACAACAATATTGTCCGCCTCAGTGGTAGATGATCCTGAAGCAGTAGCGCCGGTGGTCACTTCAACGACAGGCTCAGTGGTTGCAGCGTCAGTGGTGTCTGATTCCGTCGAAGCGTTAGTGGGGACGTCAGATACCTCAGTTGTTCCTACAACAATATTGTCCGCCTCAGTGGTAGATGATCCTGAAGCAGTAGCGTCGGTGGTCATTTCAACGACAGGCTCAGTGGTTGCAACGTCAGTGGTGTCTGGATCCGTCGAAGCATTAGTAGTGACGTCAGAGACCTCAGTTGTACCGACAACAATATTGTCCGCCTCAGTGGTAGATGATCCTGAAGCAGTAGCGCCGGTGGTCACTTCAACGACAGGCTCAGTGGTTGCAGCGTCAGTGGTGTCTGATTCCGTCGAAGCGTTAGTGGGGACGTCAGATACCTCAGTTGTTCCGACAACAATATTGTCCGCCTCAGTGGTAGATGATCCTGAAGCAGTAGCGTCGGTGGTCACTTCAACGACAGGCTCAGTGGTTGCAACGTCAGTGGTGTCTGAATCCGTTGCAACGTCAGTGGTGACGTCAGAGACCTCAGTGATAACGACATCACTGGCACACGCCTCAGTGGTGGAAGAATCAGAAGTGGCAGGTTCTGTGGTCACTCCTATGACAGTCTCATTGGTTGCAGCATCGGTACAATCACATGATTTATCCATCCAGAATGAGAAGTCAATAGTTTCGATTTCAGAACAATTCACAACTTGATTGCTGGAATTTAAATAAATGAATTTTGAGTTTTCGAGTTGTGTTTTCATTGTGATTTTATTAGAAGTTAATTTACTTAATATGTTTGTTTGTTTTTTTGTTACAGAAGGAATAACTAACAACAATAACGTTGGTATTACAAAGTTGCAAGACTGCACGGATAGCACGATACAACCCTTTGTGTGATCAACAAATTGTTGTTCCGGGTCTAGGTGTGATTCGCATACGAAATTGTATGTTTGTAAACGCATCGACGACACAGTAAAATATCCTAGTGTTAGGCACAACAAGGAATCTGTATGTGAAACTGATTTAAAAAGAGTAACCATGGAGTTTCTTGCTCGTTATTCTCCATCGGAATCATCACTTTGGAACTGACACCTTTTTATAATCAAAACAAATGATTTTTGACTTTGATTATCATCATTCAAAAAATAATTATTGTATTGAATAATAACAGCCGGCCTGGGTTATTTTATTATGATGGCCCATTGACAGTAGACTTTTCGTTATTTTTGCTGTTTTGTATATACATGTAAATATTAAATTTTTATATTGTGAATAAATTAATGTTTTTAAAGAAATATTTTATCCTTTTTCTAATATAATACCTAAATAATGTGAATAGCCTAAAAGCTAATCATTAATCTTACAAACAGTTTTTTGGGCTTTGAATATGCTCTGCCTTTCAATACAGGTGGCCCAGAATATTTCGCCAAATTCACGATGAATAAATAGTCTTGGTTTGCATGCCTGCAGTGTTTGCTGTTTCGAGCAATAGTGAGCGGCTTTATCGTTTCGAAAAAGTCACTTCAAGACATAAAGGCAAAATGATTGGTACAAATTCAAGCATATTTTAAAGGATCAAAAAAGTTGGTCTGCTCGCTCTCAATGGTTACATTTGGCTGACCTAAACTGTTCGTAAATATTAAGTTATATCAATCCAATCAAGCCTTCTCTATGCTATATAGAAACTTTTCTATGCTGTGGGTACTTATAGGATAAATGAAAGGAAAGGGGACTTACTTAGAATTGATGTTCAAGAAAGCATTATGTTGAATTTCTCCAACACCGTCTCCTACACTGCAAAGTAATAAAGCAGCCGATGCTTTCCTGATCTCTTGAAGTTGTTCTAAAAAAGAAATAATACCAGTAACAATATTTTACTTTGAATTAAAATAAATTGATTCGCTTACAGGCAGGCGTTCTAACGAATTTGTTTATAATTTAAAATTAAATCATCAATGATGCTTGCTCATGGCAAAACGTGGATACATGGTCTTCGTCACTGTTTTTGCTAAAACATGTCTTTCTAAACTATCGAAGAATATAAACACACGCGACCGCAACATACTTTTTTTTCTGTAAGTATCAATAATTATCTTTAACTACAAGTAGTAATTTTTAGTGTAGGACAGCCATGCTTTGGCACGATTGGGCTGGCTCAACCGGAGTGATACCACGGCTTCACAGAAAACCCTCGTGATGCAACTGTTACGTTATGTTTCGCCATGTGAGGGAGGTTACTGGAGACCCAATCCTTCCCAATCCTCAAATCCTATATACATCAGTTCCTAATAACCCACAAAAGACCGACAACGCATGTAGTAACTCCTTCGATATTGCGAGTTTCTATGGGCGGCGCTGATTGCCTACCACCAGGTACTCTTTTGCTCATTTGCCCACCTATGACATAAAAAGCTCTAAAATAACTTACCGTATGTAAAAGCATGTGGTCGATTAGGTCTTTCATACCAATGTCTATCAGCTTGTATGGTCTTGAGAATATTCTCGTTCATCAAGCAAGCTAGCGTTGGTGGCAAGTGTCCTCCTTTCATGACCACTTCGTTCCAAATTCCCACCAAAAGTTCAATGTCCGCAACATTCTCGTAATGGTTCATCAGTTTTAATACATTCTAGAAAATACCAAAATTCTTTTATTTTTGCACTTTTCAGATTATTTTCACGTGATTTGAGATGTTGGGCAAAGGTAAAAAAAATCTCTTGGGGAATATCTGCCATAACAAAGCATACTAATCCCATACATTGTCGTGGCGGCCTGTCACGCTTGAGGGTAAACCTGACTATTACCAATGTGACTTATCCTGTACTATAATATATTATGTAATTTCTAAGATTACGTATTAAAACACCATTGACAAACAATGGAGGAAAGCATCGTGGACTATACATATAATTTCAGATTAATATAAGTTTGAAATTACCGATGCCATTGAGAAAGCGTGGTGATTAATGTTCAAACCCTCTAAGTGTCAGAAGAAGCATTTGCCGAGCAGTGTTAATTAATAGACTGTTGATGTGAAGTCAAAAATTGTAATCGTATTTTTACCTCATTGTCCATATAATCGTGCAAATCGTTAAAATCTGTGATATTTCTTCCAGTGCAGTAATAAACGTAGTCTATGTATGGGGCTATGCCTAAATTACGACCCATATCCAACTCACTGGTAACAAAATCTTCACCACCATCTAAACTGCTGGCCATCAAGTAAGCAGTCTGGAAAAATAAAAGTATTCTTCAATTCAAAATAAATAGTTTCCAGTATGCACAGCTGCAGACTCTATGCAGATTGCACGGTTGGCGCGTGCTGGCACAGAACAACTCTTTGTGTGATCCACAAATCGTTGTTCCGGGTCTGGGAATGATGTGTATGTGAAATTGTATGTTTGTAAACGCACCCACGACACAGAAGATAATCCAAGTGTGGTGCAACGTTTTAGGTTACAATAAACTTAACTTAAGATGAGTAAGCACCGTTGCCTCCCACAGAAGACAAACTAGACTCCACAGACTATATATTTGTATTAAACATGTTTTGTTAATACTTCTATTTTAGTCTAATAAACTGATAGATACGACTGATATATTTCTAATATTTTTACCATAATTCGCATAGTAAGATTTTTCCCGTGTTGTTTTACCTAAACCGGTAACATCAAAAGCGAAAACGGAAAGGTATGAAAAAAATAATCTTAAACTCAAACACTTCTTTTTAACTTTGTCGTATAAGAAAACAATACATACAGAAAATAAATCTCTATTTAAGAGTTGGAATTTGCATAGTCATTGCTTGATATAAAACCTACTAAATGGTCGCAATAACATCACAAAGATTCAAATTAATGTACTGAAAGAAAAAAAGACGTGTCTAATATTTCAGAGTTACCGGATGGACATTTAAAAATAATTGTAAAGTAACATAGTAATCTAAAGTTGGAATACACAAGGAATTCTCCCATGCTG
This sequence comes from Spodoptera exigua, assembly GCA_902829305.4. Classification (NCBI taxonomy): domain Eukaryota; kingdom Metazoa; phylum Arthropoda; class Insecta; order Lepidoptera; family Noctuidae; genus Spodoptera; species Spodoptera exigua. Next base: position 14,903,974 of record LR824605.2, read on the forward strand.
GTATGGGGGATGTAAAATGTTGTATATCAGCCAGTCGCCAAGACGTTACACTTATTGTATAATCAAACTAACCATAGCATTAAGTACTAACACCTAATTAAACATAGTCATAAAATAAATGTTTATACGAACCTCTTTATCAAAAGTATGATCGATTTTTCGAGACGGTTGCCTAAACTGTCCTTGTATCAAGTTTTCTCTATTGTTATCCTCATTCAAAAACTTTTCTATCGATTTAATTTTCAACATATTAATTTCATCCACATAATTTCCATTCTTGTCGTACATTCTGTAGGATGAGAAAGACAAATTATCTATTTGTGAAATTGAACAACAATTTAAGCCATGCTTCGGCACGAATGGGTTGGCTCGACCGGAGTGATACCACGGCCTCACAGAAAACCAGCGTGAAACAACCACAGCGTTGTGTTTCGCCGTGTGAGTGAGGTTACCGGAGGTCCAATCCTTCCCCACCCCCAATCCCTCCTCAATCCTTAATCCCTAAAAGGTCGGCAACGCACTCGTAACATTTCCGTTGCTTATGTCTATGATCGGCGTTAATTGCTTACCATAAGGTAAGCCGGCTGCTCGTTTGCGCCGACCTATCTATCTATATATATATATATATATATCCGATCACATAAAAAACAACAAATACAATATTACGAATGGTTTGGAGCAATCCACGGCCTCACAGTTTACTGGCGTAAAGCAACACTTATGTTGTGTTTCGCCGTGTGACCCGGAAACCTAATCCTTCCACTACTTAATCCTCAATCCTCAAATCCCCTTTCCTTAAATCCCTAATAAACTACAAGAGTGTGCATGATCGGCAGCGATTGCCTCCCATCAGGAAATCTGCTCGTTTGCCGAACTATGCCATAAAATATAGAAAAAGCATAGACAGTTTATATTTTTCTTTATATCGGACACATGATATAGTAATAGGTTAAAATGGTCTTAACTAAATCCAAGATAGAAGTTAGGTAAAAAAACTCAGTTCACTTACTCAGCATTTATATCTAGAGTAGTTAAGAACCAGCTAGAAATATAGAGAAACTCTAAAGAAACTGTCGGGTATTTAGTTTCGTCATAAATATCCCTGAATCCAGTGTTGTTTGCTAGAATTCCAACGTTGATTAGATGTTCACGTCCTGGAAACAAAAATAAATATTACTATAATTTTATTTAAATAATTTCGATTTCAAAATGTGAGAAATATTTTTATTATAAATTGTAGTGCATTTTTGAACGCTCCAAATCTATTCCACTACTAGTGCTATGTACATAAATGTTTTTATACGACATTTTTTGGAAGCCCTGTTCCGATTTTATATCAATAATTTTAATACAGAAAGTGTTATTTCTGAAGAAGATAGTCGATTATATTTACATTGACCTACGATACTTTCAACGACTTCGGAATTTGATTCAAACGTTGCCAACATAAGTCGTCCAAAATGTGCAGTTAAAAATTGACATTGGCTCATTTGCTCCAACATTGGCATGTGTCTGTTTTCTTGCTGCAAACACTGGACTGATGTCGTATACGCCAATGTCTAGCCCAATATTTTATCCTTAATTTGATAATATTATGGTTCAGTATCAGGTAATAACAATGTAAATATCATCAGAAACTTACCTTCGAATAACTCTAACCATTCATATAGAAAAGTTTGTAAGAAAAAAGCAATGTTGATTTCTCTTGATTCTTTGAACAGTCTCTCATCATCCCAGCAAGGATTGAGAACAGCTAAATGACCAGCAATGTAGTTGTGGAGCTTTGCAAACCAAATCCTCATCAGTTTAAGAGGTAGGGTTGGAACTGTAAGAATACAAATTTATTTAGTCAACGACATTTTGTTACTTTGAATCGATTCCTGTATCCATAAATTTCTTGTACAACCCAATGACATTGTTTCTTTTAAAGGACTGACCATCAAAATGAGTTGTACCAAAAGTTTTTTTTTTTATTTCTTAGCCTGGTGGTTAGCTATGATGCGACCTACGATGGAATACCCATTAAGCAACCTATTCACTCAGGCCTTGAAGACACCCCGGTATACCCGATTAACACAGACTCCGGCGAAGAATTCCACTCCTTATCAGTCTTCGATTTCCTGGCAATTTTAGACTATAATCAAATACTTAATAAATATAAAAAAAATAAAATTATATATTTACAATTTTCATATCGCCTATATTCGCATTCGTCGTTCAAAGACGAGTCCGTTTCGTTTTTATCATCGACATCTATTAGTTCTCCTCCAACATAAGATCGGATTTCTTTGTCGCCATTATTCCCTGGATTGTAAATCCCTGACAGGTCGAATACATTCGTCACGTCCACGACCTGAGTAAAAAAATTATTGTGTTATTTAGAATAACGTGGTGATAATTGCAAACCATTCTGTAGATTTATTTTTATTTTATTTTACAAGTTTTAGGAAAACTCACAGCAGATCAGGTACAGTATATGTAGTTCCGTTGTAAATAACATTAATAAGGCCAATTAATTTAAGAAGTAGACAAAAAAACAAAATTTATGTTGAAAATTAATTAAAAAAAAAAGACTAATTAACGTTATCGAAGAAGTTTTTGCTAAGAAGAAGATAGTCCAGCATTGGATTTAATAGTGCATAATGGAAATGATAATGATGTAAAAAGCACTTTTGCTCAACACGTTAAACGCCATGGAGGACAATATGTGGGCTATGCTAGCGGAGAATAAACCCTTAATAGTAAACTGGCGGCAGTTAATGACAATTCCGAAATTTATTAAATTACTTTGGTTGATACTGTTACTATGATCAAGAAAGTTCGAGCAAAGCTACTTAAGCAAATGTAACGCGTAATTCAAAGTATTTTTTTTAGTTAGTAAATATAGGTAGAGATGGATAAAGTTATAAAATGGAATCAAAGAATTAACTACGTATTAGCAGCCTCAGACTTTGGCATTTCCAAAATATGATAAAACAACTGAACATCGTAATCTATGTCTCGAGTTCTTTAAGCAAAACAGCTCTTGAAGATTAATAACTGACACAACCCGTCCATAGATACCAACTTTTCGTAGTATTTAAAAATTATTATTTATGAAATTGGTTTTAATTAATCTCTTAATACTCACCGGTGTCAGAACAGAGTCGTTGGTGCACCCAAGTTCTTGGTAACTTAATAAAGTATTCTTACCCGGGTACCAACCTGAAAGCATTTAAAAGAAATGGGATAGTGAGTGGCGGTGTTCAATTTTAATACATTTAAACAGATGTGTGTTGGTAGGTATAATAATAACAAAAGTGAAATACTAGCAAAAACAAAACACAACCAATCTTCTCTTTTCTGTAAGCTGAGTAGAAAGAAGTCATGGTAGCCTGAACGTGAGACGACGAGCTTCATCGAGACAGCGAATTAGAAATTTTGCAAGGATCAATATAACTTTTTCGAGTTATATGAAGGTTGTTTCTCATCGAATTGCAAATTATAAGTTTGTAATCCGCATTGAGCAAGTATGATGATTAATGCCAATTCTTTCTTCCTTCTTCGTGTGAGAAGAATCCTTTTAATGATAAAATAGCTGGTTATAAAGTAGTGGAAAGAGAACTCACGTGAATTGTTTAAAGCTCCGACATCCCAAAACATGAACATTCCGAAACTTGTCATGAGTTGAGTGAAATTGCAGTCATTGCGTTTGTAGCCAGACAATATCGTTTGCCCAATATCCCTTGATACTGGCAAACTATTGCCTGATACTGCTTTTCTTGGATTGTAATCTGAAATAAAAGTTATCTTAATATTATTTTTAAATTCATAATTATCTGATCAAGGATTTGTATTTCTCTATTTCCCACGCTATGACGATGACTTTTTTTAACAAGTTGCTGTAAAATCATACTGTTTTGTGACCACTTCTTTTACTGACTTTAGTAAACAAGTCTGAATTCGATTTGATAAGTCGTCATCATCATATTGATATAGCAATGTTCAGAAATATTGGCAGCATCAACATTGCTGAAAGAATATAAGCCCCCAACAAAAAAGTAAAAATCGACTAGGTATTTGAAAGTACCCAAAAATATAGGTATATCAAAGATCGTCAGGAAACAGTTTTCAACAAAAAATATCTTACCATTATCGAAGACTGGAAGTACAATCCTTTTCGGTGGCGTCAAAGAAACTCCCTTAGCAGGTTTATTAAGATTATTACACGAGCCATCAACTCGTCTTAACTCTTCTGTGTCGCAAGATGTAATATTGACTGTGCATGTTCTGTAAAATGTATCAATGTATTAAATAACTGTTTTTTTTTTTTTGGTATTTTAATTCAACAAGACTTTTTCACGTGAATTAATTGAGGAAACCTCTACTAGTTTCCAAAAGATAGCGGTACTTTTATACATTAGCAGCGATTCACCGCGGTGCTCACATGTGAGTAAGTCGCTACTTTCAATAAATTTAGTACGTCTCAAGCTTGATATTAAAATAAGAATTTTTGTAACATAGACTAACTCAATCTTTACAATTATAAACCTTCAACCGCTTTTAAAGAAAAACATCATAATATTACGAAGCTTATTACAGAAACTGACGCTGTGCATTCTAAAAGAAGTCACTCTTGTTTTATGTTCCGTTTTTATTTCTACATTATTAAAACATATAGGAAATAAAACGCGCGTGCCAATTTTAAAACGTGGCAGTTCTGAAGATGGCGTCTATTTACATACGAGAGCATGACGCGCACATCGACCAATGTCATCGTGATTATACAAACTGCTAATATGTGATTCCACCATTTAATAATACTGATCTTAGTTAAGATGTCCTTCCCATCTATCCTTCATTCCAAGTCTCCAGCCTTTAAATCTTACAACTCCCAAATGTATGTTTTTGCGCGTGTCCTTGGGTCACCAATGCTTGCTATCAAGCCAGTTTGCTCGTCCGTCCTATCTCATACAAATATACCTAATGCGAAATGATCGCCAGATTAACAAAAATCCTCTGCGTGAACATTATTCTGGAGAATATTAATAAAACGTAATAATATCTCTCAGGGACTCTAAATACATCCATTGCAGTAATTCTTCTATGTAGGTATTCTTACCATCAGTTATCAAATTAATACATATCATTTTTCTTCAAAAATTTCATTTCATCTTTACAAAATATTATTTATATTATTATATCTTTTAAGGACCTTATCTTGTCAATATAATGTATTATTGAATTTCGATAAAACTAAATCTATGTGTATCTAAAATTAATGAGAATCATAGCGAAAATAAAAACAACTAAACCCATAGAAACTTGTTTCATAATTATAATTACGTACAACGGAGTGCAACCATTTAAAAATAACTTTCTTTCCTTTGAAATTATATCACATTTTGGCTTTGTATTCAGGATTCAGTTTCAAAATTTTATTTCACCATCTAAAATATGACCATATAAAATCTAACAACTGGTACTTTCTGTTGCAACATGATAATTGCTAGAGCAAAAACACAGAGAAACTCATTATACAATTGATGAGCGGTGAAACATTAAAAATACAAAAACTAATCCATTTAGCCTTATTAAATAACCCTACACAAACATATATTTGAAGAAGAAACACATGTACTCACTCCGTTAAATTTGCATCTTGATATGTGGAAAGCTGTTCATCCGAGAGGGATTCTCCAGTGAAGATGTCGTACACTGCTGCCCCACTCAAATTAGCACAGAAGTACAAAAAGAAGAGACCCGTCACCAACATCTGGTTTTTGGATTTCTTTTATAATACACTTGCGGCCAGCAAAAGCGTTTGTATAATTTCCATACGTCTTTTATAACTTATATGGCTGGTAACAATTGCAGACATATTTATATTTTAAGATGCAAGTCAATATACGTCATCTTAACCCATTTTTGCAGCTGGTGGGTCTGTTGTTCCCTTTTAATTTGGTTACAGAATAATAATTTTTCTATTTTCCTTCGTAGTATTCTTGACTTTGTTAAAATTCTTTAAATAGATTCGTTCATTTATTGGCGTAAGTGTGTGTAGTTGTGACTCTTGATTTGAAAATCTGTTCAGGTGTTTTTCGTGTTTGAGTTACATAAATCGTAATGTCTTAAAAACTTTTATTATTTAATTAACATTTACATGATAATATTTTCTTTACTAAACTAAGTTTCAAAACATGATAATATTTTTTTCTTAATTTTTTTCATCAGCTATTTTTTGTTCAGCGGATCTTTGGCTGTCTGTATGTATTGTCAAATTTGCCTCACTAACATATAAGATTATTGTTGTAAAACATACAATCTCATATGTATTTTTTAAGGATAATCAAATATAACGGATGAATTAACTTTTTCAGGTTAACATACCTACAGGTAGGTATGATAGCCAAGAGATACAGGAAACTTGAAAGGGATAGGTACAAAAATTACCATGCTTGTAATAGGGTTATTATCTTCACCTTCCTAGCTTAGTACACCGAACATCGTTTACTTAAGGAAAATTAAACAAAAATATATAAAACAGCTGAACACTATTAGAGGTCCGTATTTTTGGGGATGATAAGAAAACGCAGCAGTTAGCAGTTTTTCCCTATTTGGAGTTTATTTAGAAAAAATAACAAAATTTTAATATGCACATTTTTCAAACTCTTAATATAAATTGTCCAATTTTTGAAAATCGATAAATCAAGCGTACTTATTTCAACAAAATACAATCTGCTATCGAACAAACGACTTTTTGTTTGACTTTTACCGACTAAAATACACCCCACTCCTTTTTTACTTTGAGATGGGGCTCTTAAGTTACTACTTTAATGCGCTTATACCCTATATCCCGGCTAAACATCGTACATCAGTGGTGATTTGATGGCTCTGGTATGTATGGCGCAATGTAAGCTGGGTTCTGGTTCCGGTCGAGCGGCGACCTATCCTTGTTCGTCTTCAGCAGACCTGCGCTAACGATAGCCGGAGATTCTCGCGCGATTATCGATGCTCAGGGCAACTCCTTCAGCGACTGGGAAAAGAATAGTTCTTTACGAGCAAAACTGCATTGCAGAAGGAAGAGACGGCTTTTCAGTTTCTCTCTCTTTACGTTATGGGTCGAGTAAGGCCGAGTGAGTGAGATCACTGTCTCCGATCGCTTCCTTGAGGAAACAACGGTGTTCAGCCCAAATGGGGAACATGGCCACCTTATGATCCAAGTTGTCCTCCGGGTTCGATTCCTCACACGTAATCGGAAGCACATAAATTCCTACACTTCCGTGCGGAGGTGGAGCAAGTGTAATGTTAATTCAACTCCGTATGACAAGAGCCCTTTGCCCAGCAATGTGATACAGAATCTTCCCAGAATTCATCATTCACGCTTGACCCATCTCCTTCCTTACAAGAACATCTGTGGCCGGAAACTATTTACTTATAAAAGTGAGACGTGTATTTAAACAATGTAATTGAACAACTGTACCAACATAATAATGCACGTAATAATTTCTTGTTAATGTTCTTCTATCATTTTATCCGCACGTGGCGTGAAATATTCTTTTAAGTATTATTTATTGTTTGAAAGCTGTTTTGCTTTAAATTGAGATTTTGCTGCTTTAACAGAGTCCCTTATATTTCCTCTACCTTTTTTAGTCTTCTTATCAGATATTTGTCGTATGTGGTAATTGGCATTACCTTTCATTAAAAGTTGAGGATAAAGTGTAGACGCACTCATATTTTAAAACGTGATTGTACACAGAACTCGTTTCCGCCCGCGTGGTATGCTGTAACACCTATCTATTTCAACCAAATCGGTCCAGCCGTTTTTGCGTGAAAGAATGACAACACAAATCTATACATTCTCACAAACATTAACATTTATAAAAAAAGTAGGATAATCTCGTTAAAACCAACTTTTAAATTGGAAAAGACAATGACAGTAGTCGTCGAGAAACATCGCCAATCGTAGCTTTTGCAGTTATTGGAAATGATTTGGTATTATTAGCTATATTTGTGTTCATGTCTCGAATATTAAACGTTGTATGTTAACACGTGCGCCATTGTTCACATGTATTAAAACAAACTGTTGTACTGGAACAATACATTCTGCGCAGTACTTTTTTGAGATCGAACGGTCGGAGCGGTCCTCAAACGGACCGAATCGAGTTGGAACGAACCCCATACTTACTTAATACGATTAATCGAGTAAATGGATCACCTCATGGCAAGCAATCAGCGGCGCAATACCAGAGGTCGTGCTTTTGGGTGTTAGAAATTTGAGGATTTGGGGAATGGTGGATGGGAGACGGTGGGTAAGAGATGAGATTTTGGCCTCCTTGCAAACACGACGAAGTCGTCCAAGCATAGTTCGTGCCTTCCGAGTAGTCCTCACATTGACGACACCCGGACGTTTTCTCCCTTTGGATCCGAAAGGTATCTGAACTTGCAAAACTTTCGTCGTGGAAGGAAAGGACGTCGTGGAGTCACTCTAGCCAATCCTTTAAGAGGGGTCTTACCGCTGCTATGATAGCGACTTTTGTTCATACTCAAGACAGATTGGCGATTTCAAATATGCAATTATTGTACTATTTTGTCCGTATAGAACTTTAAGAAAGTAAGAATAATTTTTACAGGAGCCTTTTTTATTTACAATGACGGTAAAGTAAATATGCTCACAGGTGCTTCTCCTAGAACATGATACTTAATTATAATTACTATGAATTACAATGTGAGCACAATTATTTTAAACAAATGTACCATTTCATGCTCATGAATTAGAATAATATATATTTTTTGATTATGATAAAAACGTTTTCTTTTCACAACTTCCTTGTATTGTTGCGTACCACCTACCACACACATCTCATCATTACCTTAAGGATGACTTGCAGAAAATGATTTTGGCATTAAATCCTCTATATGCACTGTATGTTAATCCAAACTAATACATATTATAAATGCGAAAGTAACTCTGTCTGTCTATCTGTCTGTCTTTTGTTCACGCCTAAACTACTGAACCGATTTCTGTGAAATTTGGTACAGACAAAGTTTGAAACTCGAGAAAAGACCTAGGATAGTTTTAATACCAAAAATCTGCAGGAAGTCACTATACCACGCGAGCGGTGTCGCAATCAAAAGCTAGTACTATATAAATAATGGTATTCAAATTATATTATAAAACTAGCCTATTACTAAATAAATAATATGCCAAAACATTCTAGTTTTGTTCCTACCTAGTCAAACATCTAATGTAACTTTTGGAATACTTAGTTTTATGTGAAAGAATATTTATCTTTCCTGGACTACCACGAATATTACAAGCCCAAAATAAACAAAGACAGTTCAGTCGTTTCAGAGTTTTAGCGAGACCAATAAACAGCAAATAAGTTTTATATAAAATGCATAAAAAACTATTTCTATTGGCTTTCATTTGAAAAAGTTTGCTTAAAGGTAAGCAGCTTTTACTTCATGAATTATTAAATTTGTACCACTGCGCGGTGCGTCGCTAAGTTATTGTCACAACCACTCAGGTCAACCACTCTTAGGTTAATAAAAAATTGTCTCATCGTGCCCAACCAACAACGACCAGATTGTGCAGCCATTTTTTAATTAATAAGATTCTTTTCTAAAAGTTTATTGAAGGGAAATGGTAGATTGAGATAGAAATATGTGGCCTAGATAACTATCAGTAGCTAGGAAAACCAATAAAGATTACTTGCTTTTTAAATCCTATCGTAAAGATTTAGTAAAACATTAACATTTACAAGTCTATCTAGGCGCTTACGAAGTGACCTCAGGGTCAGACGGTGGCACATTTGTTATATAACCAGTTTGGCTGAAGGGAGACCTAAGTTTTCTTAGCGACGTGGCGTTGCAGTTATAATGTCCCACACTCTTTAATTATCCATTGCAAAATAGCTGACTGACTTTTACCTAAAGATTTTTACGTGTCATAAAAAGGGTACACCTACACGTGTGACTGTAGTTGAGCATATAGTTTGAGAAAGTGATCCTTATGAAACGAACATGACAGCTCGATTGATAGTAACTGGATTAGGCAACGCGCTATGAGTTCTTTTGCCACACGGAATAGCTCTTTATTAACAGCCCATTCCATTCCCCTTATGGACATTATAAGCTGACCAGTAAAGTTCTAGAAAAATAGTATCAGACATTTGCATCTATAATAATATGTATAACCTTGTAGGAAGATGGATACGCCAAAATAATGTTATACACTTTTTCATAAACAACAAATTGATCTTGTTGCCTCAGTTTTATTGATATTGATTGACTTTAAGTAAATATCCTCACAGGTGGTTTTCATAGAAAATGGTAATTGTAATTATTATCACTTAGTAACTTTTAACTGGTCTCATGATTGCGAGAGCAACTGAAAAACACGAGATGTCAGGATCAGTTCTTAAAAAGACTGCACGATTGGCGCCGTGGCTAGGCAACTGACTGCCGTGCAACGTGCCGCGGGTTCGATTCCCGCTCGGAAAAACTCTGGTCTGGGTGTGGTGTGTATGGGAAATTGTATGTTTGTAAACGCACCCACGGACACACAGGAGAAAATCTTATTGTGGGGCAGTGTTTTTTTTGTAAATAAAGGAAAAAGAAAGAAAAGATATACGGCCGAATTGACAAACCTCTTTTTCTAATGATAATGATAAAGTATTCATACATATATTATAACGCCAAAGGAACTAAAAATATTGAAATTGATAAGCAAGAGATTGATGATAAGCAATTGGCGTCGCCTTATGCAACGTTGCCGGCCTTTACCAAGTTACCCAGAAGTACAGTACAGTTCGTGAATCAGAAGTTTTTGTAAATAAAACAAATGCAGACAATACACTGAATATTTATTATTATTTCTTAAACCCATTGAAATTAACACTAATTAATAACTGTGTCGGATGAAATTCCAGCTCTTACTGCAACTTTTGTCCTTCCACGCTGATATATCCATGTCAGGGATAAGGTCACAGCTCACGAGTTCATTCCTGTAAATACAAATTAAGTATTAATTCCCATTGTACGAGAAAATACTTAAAAACTTTACATGAATATGGAAATTAGAAAAGAAATAACTTTCCAGTTTAGAAATTTTAGAAACGTTAAACTTTTTAGTTTTTGACCTAATCTTGTTGCAAAAGCCTTACCAAGTTCCCACAGTACGACGGAATAGAATTTTGACGCGAATGTTGTTTTCATGATGTTGATTTTATTTTCATCATATTGATATTTAAAATAAAACTATTCAGGAAAAGTCTCTTCTAGTATGAAGAAGGTTTGAGCAAGTGTCACCACGCTTGCTCATTGCGGCTTAGCAATTTCAAACTTGAAATAGAAATTATGAGTCTAGGTTTCCTCACGATGTTTCCCTTCACCGTACGTCAAAGATGTCTAAATTATTTTAGAGAGTATATACAGGGTGTAAAAAGACACTTAACGAAGCCGAAAGCTACACATTCTACCCATTATTTGGATCATATTTTTCTTTAATACCATAGCTGGGACTTTACGGTTCTCGAGATATTAAAGGTCAAAGATGCATTTTTAATTTTTCTTTTTTTGCGCAATCGAATTCTAAGTATTATTACAAAACTTTTTTCGAAACTTAAATAAATTACGCATTTGAAGTTACGAACAGTAATGTACGTAATAAATAAATGCAGACCCACACAAAAAACATCGTGCAACTCAGTAGGATTTTTATTTTACAGAATTGGTTTGTTGTTGCGAAGTAAAACGTCGACCTACGTACTTATCACAGCGTTTTAATGCTAAGCTGTGAACCTACGCACACAATGACACGAAGCCCGTTTGCTTTACATTGCGCGCAATAAAATTATTTATTTTTTTTGATACCTAAAAATAAAAGTCGTTTCCCAGTGATAATTTTAGCGTAAAGCTACTAAGTTAGAACTGCAGTATGCGTAGTTAATGGCTTCGTTAAGTGTCTTTTTACACCCTGTATGATTTGGCATCAGTAACATTGGAATTTGAAACCAAACTCTCGTGTATGAGAAGCTCATTAATCTTCAGGCCATTGACCATTTACTCACCCAGGTCCAATTCTCTGGAAAGCTTTGGGTTGTATTTCAGTCACAGTATCACCGACGTTACACATGAACCTCGCTACCGTCACCTTCCTTATTTCTTGCAGTTGTTCTGCAAAAAACAAACTCAATTATACTATCTAAGACAAAATTGTGTATCCTTATCTGTTACATATTCACGTTTTAAATTGTAATTCTTGTTTTCTCAAAATTTGTTACGGTCTTTTGTTTTACTCTACTTCATATTATTAAACGAAAGATAAAGTCATGATCTTTCCGCCTGTCCTGTCTGATTAACGTCCAGAAGCAGTGAACCAGATTAGGTTCACTTCAGAGCAGAAATTGCTGACATTAAGAAGAAAACATTGAAATACTTACCAAAAGTAAAAGCATGTGGTCTGTTAGGTCTCTCATACCAATGTCTATCAGATTTCATAGTTCGCAGCAACTGTTCGGCGAGTATGGAGTAAAACATTCGAGGCACGTGACCGCCAGGTATTGGCTTCTCTACCCACATCGCGGCTAGAAGATCTATGTCTTCTACAGAGTCGTAGATATCCGATAGCTTCTCCAAAGTCTGCAAAGAAAACAACATTGTATAACAAAATTTTATGTTGACATAATAATTTTAATTTTTAATTGCGAGGCACTCAATGTTTGGATAGCTGTCGAAGAGTTGTTTTTTTGTGCCCATAATGTTGTTCATATTTATTTTATGTTCTGTTTTCCGAACAACATTTAGGTAGTTGGTTATGCTAATCATTCTTTTTCTAGCTTTAGAGTTTAAGAAATAAGTTTTACATAAGTAGTTAGGTTCAAATTAAATAGTTTCCTAGGTCAAATATAAATTATTTTCGCTTTACAATATAATTAATTATAAAGTGTAATCATACGCTCATTGGTTACCTTGTCGATATAATTGACTTGATTTTTTTAATGTACTATAATTAATATATTATACATATATGACTATTAGACGTAAAAATATTAATTATTACGTCAGGTGTTGCTATTTTACAAAATTTATTGAAATGTATCGTTTTTAAAGTTTCAATAAATTAATTGAATTTGACTAGTTGGAAACTACGGCATCATTACGGGTGTCTATTGTGCACTCTTATCTACAATCTAATGTTACTTGCCTCTGGTTCAAAGAAATCAGCTAAGTCACTGAAACTTGTGACTTTTCTTCCGTAGAAGTGTTCTACGTATTTAATGTACGGCTGTATAAACATGAGACGATTCTTCGCCACATCGTTTGAAAACACATCTTGTGATGGTTGGGCGTATCCTAAAACTCTTTCGGCCATCTGTAAACCAAAGAGTATATTACTAAAATGGTCAAAAACATTGAAGTAAATACACTAAAACGACGAATATTTTCCGACGCAATTAAAAAAAGTCATCAAAAATCAAATGAATAATGAGATTGAATCATACGATATTTTTCCACAAACAATAAATTGAATTTGAATTTAGGTGAACTTTTTCAAAGAAATTAATTCCTAATAAACTCATTATTACCAAAAAAAAATATACTTACATCAGGATCCACAATATTGTCTCCAGCCTTAGCACTAGCTTGTCTAAACGTCCCTTGGGTTAAGTAATCAATATTATTATCCACTGCCAAGAAACCTGTTCTTAAAGTAAGGTCAACTATGGGCACCTTTTTGATGTATTCACCGTGGGGATTGTACATCCTGAATTGGAATAAAGAAAACATTAATTATTTTTGAAAAACAAAATTACCCTATCAAGGTTTTTCCCTGTGGCATTCATAAATTTATGGAACCACACAAATACACATCACAGAAAAATCCAAAAAATGAAATGGTCTTTGCTATAATCATGCGCTGAAAATTGGCAGTAATAAGTAGCACGTCCGATCACAGGATGTCTTAATTGAATCATTTTCTCATCTTTTTTCTCCTTTACTTACTTCAAATTGCCTTCTTGCATAGTATGAGCCCACCGCAGAGCTAATGGGAACTCCATTGACATTTGTGGTATAAACGCTTCATTATATGTATCTCTGAAGCCATTGTAAATTATCACACCATCAGCAATAAGATTTTCATACCCTGGAACAGATTAAAATCATAACTCTTATGGCAACCGAATTAGTGTCTCTCTGTACGCCTTCGTTTAAAAACTACGTTTGTGTTCGTCCCCCCATCTCCAATTACCAAGTTCCATGCAATTCTCAATTCTCTAACCAAAAAAAGAATGGCCAGTTGCCCTTTTAAATCCTCTGAAGCTAAAGTGTCCATGGGAGTTGCCTATTCAGACTTCTATTATTCGAAAACGGATTTAGTTTAGAAGTGAGTGTATGGGATGTGATACTCTTTTTGATCGATAGATCCGTACAGCTATTAAGCAGGCCTGTGCCAGTTATGAGGGACAACTACAACTTAAGCTTAGTTTATTAATTCATCAAACCCCAAGCGAACACCGGCTTTCGTGCACCTATTATTCTTCTATTGTATCTTGTATTACGTGGTAAGTATGAGTGTTCGGAAATATACAAGCTGATTTTTCATTGAAACCTTTAATTATTTTTTTAAATACCAAATATATTTGATCTAAATAAGATATTTTTAAAACGATACTCACCTCCCATCAAGGTAAAGAATTCATATAAGAAGATTTGCATCTCAATGGCTATGTTAATATCTCTAGCAGTGTAGAATAGTTTCTCATCGTCCCAACATGGGTTCAGCTTGGCGAGTCTGTTGGCTGTTTGGTTGTGATGTCTCCAAAACCAAATAGACATCATATTGATCGTAACCAGTGAGTTAGTTTCGATAGACGCTGAAACATGCACATGACAATTAACTAAACAGTCTCGAAGATAAATTTCTAAATTGGTTGACATGATTTCAATTTTTGTTGCAGTTTTGTTGCAGGTTTTTACTTTCGAATTGTTCCTCTTAAAATGATTTTAGTAGTGAATCGATTTTCAATAACATAGGGATGAAACTTATTAAAAGAAATCGCTTTTATTCAAGAGCTGCCGTGATATAATGTCATCAATGTTTAGACAATAAGGATGGTTTTTGCTTGAACTAACTTAATGACGGTTTTTAGTGGACTGTATAAAGGTAAAAGATATAACTATAGTTAGGTAGGTACATCGCACACTAACTTGATAAACATCAACTTTTAGTTTTTAATAAATAAATGAATATTTGTTGACCTACTTAGAATAATGTCACATCAAATGAAACGTTTATTTTGATCAAAAGGTTATATAGTCTTCCAATAAGTTTGATATCATCCAAAACTATAACATCATCATCATTATCCGGAACGTCCACTGCTGGACAAAGACCTTCCCCTTGAAAACTATGACAAAATTTTTTTTTTTTTTTTTTGCAAACTCACGTGTTTTATGACATCTCGATTCTTTTGGTCTACGGTTCGCAATACAGCTAGCGTTAGTAGCATCCCCTGGTGGCCACACCCTGCCCTCTTCTTCTTCATACTTCAATAAGCCACCTTCGAATTTTCTAGCCTCTATAGCTTTGTCCAAAGAATTTCCATATACAGTCGACATATCAAACAACGGCGTGGCAGATTGTATCTGTTGAACAAAAAAAAAATAATGTGTTTTTATTTTGTCGATCATTTTGAAGTCTTTTTATAAACCGAAGTCACAATGCCTTATGCTTTTTATGTATGGAAAGGACAAAAATGTCCTGAATAAAATTATCAACAAATCACAGCAAAATGTAGTACTTGAGTGTGGAAGAGGCATGCTTGGGCACGAATAGGCCGGCTCTAAAACTAGGGTGAACCAATACATTCGTTGTGTTTCATCGTATGCGCGAGGTTAAAAGACCAAAGACCCAACCTCAATCCCTCCTTTCCTCCCCCATCCCCCAACCTCGAATCTCTAACAACCCACGAGAGCCCAGCAAGGCACTCGTAGTTACTCTTTTGGTATTGCAAGTGTCAATGGGCGGCGCCGATCGCTTAACAGAAGCCATTAAAAGAAAAAACTTATATAAAACCATTTTCCTATTTATTAGAAATTGCAACGTACCCGCTCAGGAGGTGTATTTTTCTGGCGACATCCAAAATCTTGGTACGTTAGTGGTTTAGTCAGGTTCAAGCAACGGATGCCAGAGTAGCGATGGACGGGGTCATCAGGTGGCACTTCTACAGGAGCGCACTTAGGATCATCTTTGCCTTTAGGAGTACAACAATGTGGGTTCCACGCTACGTAATTAACTGAAATGTTTTTTTTATGTGAGAATACAAAGAAAAAGTATTTCTTACTAAGTCTTATGTCTTAAAATAATTTCCACTTCTGTTTGCCAGTGTTCATTATGTTAAAGCTAAACTGATTTGGTTAAATAACTTGTATATATTTCTCCTCCTATCCAACATCACACGCGGGCGAAGCTGCAGGTGATGTTGATAAACAGAAGCCTGTGTGCTAATCCAGAGTATCACACATCTACATAAACTAACTGCTAATTTCAACCAAATCGGTTCATCCGTTTTTGTGTGAAAGAATAACAAACGTACATCCATACATTCTCACGACTTTCACATAATCACTTACAAATATTTTGAGAAATCAATTGAAAGTAATTTAAATCATTGTTTGAGAAAAGAGGAAAAAAAGTAAATGTAAAATTTACCTGTATCATGTGTATTAGAGATGTCAGTCGCGATGAAGATAAGGAAATTTGGTGCCAGTATAGAAAAAACCTGGTCAGGGTTTTGACCTTCAGACAGTAAAGTCGTCCGCAGTTTTCTAACTGGCGGTAATTTACCAGCTTTCGATTTCATTGGCTCATAATCTGAAAGAAATATACATCATTTTGATATATAAGATAAAGTAGTAGCTAGATATAGTAAGAAATCACAGAAAAAAACAGTAATCGATCACTATGATCAAGACCTCGCTATGTTTCTTAAGAAAAATGACCCCAAAAATGTAGCATATTTGATGTGAAACTAAATGGTTACTCTGGAATCTACACTTTGGAACGAGAAAGTAGCTTCACTGGAGCACTCTTCACAAGCGGACAGACTGACACGCATAAAGTTAAACCTTTTGATATTTTTTTTCCTTGACGTTCGAAAGTGCCTGTTGTGATCTATTTAAAATAAATGATTTGATTTGATTTGCGGCTGCTGCTTATTATAGGTTAGAGTTCAAACAAAACCTATTCAAGCAGGGGTACCCCAAAAGTAAATTTACTGTACAAAAACAAAAAGACGATACTACTTGGATGTGTAGAGAAATTTGAGTAGCCATTTAGCTTTTTAACTATAAGACTTTGCGATTATCTGAGAACATATTAAGTTTTAGTTGTACCTACCTTCATCGTAATAAGGCGGTAAAATCCGACGGAGGGGCGTGTGAGTTGCTCCTCTGACAGGATTGCGCAGGTTATTGCACGACCCATCAAGTCGTCTCCATTCTTTAGTGTCACAGGGTGCAATCTCATTCATGCACCAGCTATAATGAAAAACAAAATCCTGAATTTTTATACACCAGGAAGGCCTAATCTTTCAACACCCCCATCCTCGAATCCTAATTCCGAAAGGCCAACAATGCACTGGTAACTTTGCTGCAGTTGCGCGTGACTATGGGCGGTCCCGATTGCTTATCAACAAGAATCCGTGTGCTGGTTTGAGCATAAAAATAGACTTCTAAATTTCTTTTCTTTGACAAGAAAATAACATTTATACCAGACGACATCTGCACGTACGTATGTGAAATGGAAGCTTCGTATTGCCAAGAAAGGATGGGGATTGTTTCATGAGTCGGGAAGAAAGAGATATGTACAAGTCTACCTTAGATCTGCCAGCTGAATTACCTGACCCACAACATAATCATATGACCCAGGATCATAAAATAAAAAGGATAAGAAAATAACTTACTATGTCGTGTTATCCTTAATATGTTTCGCAACTTCATCCTTGCTTAAGGCGGTACCAGTAAATGAGTCATACGCGATCCCGTTTGAAAGATTAAGCACATTGCTGAGACAGAAAAATACTAATACAAACATGTTAACTCAAACGAATATGAGTTTTGATTTAAACAATATTCTGGAAAACATTTCATTATATACTTAATAGGCGATTATTTACTTATTAATACGGTATGTAAAGTATCTGATTTATCGCTTGACTGAGATAAACGAAACTGTAACGTAAAGCAATAACTTTTGATTTCATTTTAGACAAGCAATATTCTGTGTTCTCTTTTTTTTTAAAGAGGTGTTGTTTTTTATTTTTTTTAAACTTTGCCTCACATTTGGATTTTCTCCTGTATCGTGGGTGCGTTTACAAACATACAATTTCACATGCACATACCCAGACCCGGGACAACAATCTGTGGATCACACAAAGAGTTGTTCCGTGCGGGAATCGAACCCGCGACATGATGCGCGGCAGCCAGTCTACATTGGTCGAAAACGGGCAGACGGATAACCTGATGGTAAGCAATTGGTATCGCCCCTATCCAACATCACACGCGGGCGAAGCTGCAGGTGATGTTGATAAACAGAAGCCTGTGTGCTAATCCAGAGTATCACACATCTACATAAACTAACTGCTAATTTCAACCAAATCGGTTCATCCGTTTTTGTGTGAAAGAATAACAAACGTACATCCATACATTCTCACGACTTTCACATAATCACTTACAAATATTTTGAGAAATCAATTGAAAGTAATTTAAATCATTGTTTGAGAAAAGAGGAAAAAAAGTAAATGTAAAATTTACCTGTATCATGTGTATTAGAGATGTCAGTCGCGATGAAGATAAGGAAATTTGGTGCCAGTATAGAAAAAACCTGGTCAGGGTTTTGACCTTCAGACAGTAAAGTCGTCCGCAGTTTTCTAACTGGCGGTAATTTACCAGCTTTCGATTTCATTGGCTCATAATCTGAAAGAAATATACATCATTTTGATATATAAGATAAAGTAGTAGCTAGATATAGTAAGAAATCACAGAAAAAAACAGTAATCGATCACTATGATCAAGACCTCGCTATGTTTCTTAAGAAAAATGACCCCAAAAATGTAGCATATTTGATGTGAAACTAAATGGTTACTCTGGAATCTACACTTTGGAACGAGAAAGTAGCTTCACTGGAGCACTCTTCACAAGCGGACAGACTGACACGCATAAAGTTAAACCTTTTGATATTTTTTTTCCTTGACGTTCGAAAGTGCCTGTTGTGATCTATTTAAAATAAATGATTTGATTTGATTTGCGGCTGCTGCTTATTATAGGTTAGAGTTCAAACAAAACCTATTCAAGCAGGGGTACCCCAAAAGTAAATTTACTGTACAAAAACAAAAAGACGATACTACTTGGATGTGTAGAGAAATTTGAGTAGCCATTTAGCTTTTTAACTATAAGACTTTGCGATTATCTGAGAACATATTAAGTTTTAGTTGTACCTACCTTCATCGTAATAAGGCGGTAAAATCCGACGGAGGGGCGTGTGAGTTGCTCCTCTGACAGGATTGCGCAGGTTATTGCACGACCCATCAAGTCGTCTCCATTCTTTAGTGTCACAGGGTGCAATCTCATTCATGCACCAGCTATAATGAAAAACAAAATCCTGAATTTTTATACACCAGGAAGGCCTAATCTTTCAACACCCCCATCCTCGAATCCTAATTCCGAAAGGCCAACAATGCACTGGTAACTTTGCTGCAGTTGCGCGTGACTATGGGCGGTCCCGATTGCTTATCAACAAGAATCCGTGTGCTGGTTTGAGCATAAAAATAGACTTCTAAATTTCTTTTCTTTGACAAGAAAATAACATTAATACCAGACGACATCTGCACGTACGTATGTGAAATGGAAGCTTCGTATTGCCAAGAAAGGATGGGGATTGGTTCATGAGTCGGGAAGAAAGAGATATGTACAAGTCTACCTTAGATCTGCCAGCTGAATTACCTGACCCACAACATAATCATATGACCCAGGATCATAAAATAAAAAGGATAAGAAAATAACTTACTATGTCGTGTTATCCTTAATATGTTTCGCAACTTCATCCTTGCTTAAGGCGGTACCAGTAAATGAGTCATACGCGATCCCGTTTGAAAGATTAAGCACATTGCTGAGACAGTAAAATACTAATACAAACATGTTATCTCGAACGAATATGAGTTTTGATTTAAACAATATTCCGAAAAACATTTCCTTATATACTTAATAGGCGATTATTTACTTATTCTTACGGTATGTAAAGTATCTGATTTATCGCTTGACTGAGATAAACTAAACTGTAACGTAAAGCAATAACTTTTGATTTCATTTTAGACAAGCAATATTCTGTGTTCTCTTTTTTTTAAAAGAGGTGTTATTTTTTATTTTTTTAAATGTTGCCCCACATTAGGATTTTTTCCTATGTCGTGGGTGCGTTTACAAACATACAATTTCACATGCACATCATACCCAGACCCGGAACAACAATCTGTGGATCACACAAAGATTTGTTCCGTGCGGGAATCGAAACCGCGACATGTTGCGCGGTAGCCAGTTGCCCAGCCACCGCGCCAACCAAGTTATTTTATGACTAAAAGTTATTTCTATTCATTTTTTTCTAAGTATTTACTAGGAACTAGATCCTTATTATTTATGCTTCAATACTTATTGACATTTTACTATTCTTCTGCTCATATCCCTTGTTGATGATGTTTACAAATATTTTGTTCAGCATTGGTCGAAAAAGGGCAGATGGATAACCTGATGGTAAGCAATTGGTATCGCCCCTATGGATACCTGCATTGACGAACGAGTGTAAAAGTGCGTTGTCGGTCCTTTAGGATTTGAGGATCAGATATGGGATATTAGGAGGCCTCCGGTTACTTCATTCACATAGCGAAACATCGCAAGCGTTATTGCACGCTGTTACACAATTTTTATTTTCAGAATACAGAAACTTTATTTGATTCTTTTTTTGTGTGTCTGTATAAATCGTGAACTACAATTCACCGTTCATTGAGCCCCATCTGTGGAGGTCGATTGGCTCTATGAGGCGCGCGTGGCTGCGCCGACCGCTCGAGTCTGGTTCTGATCGAGCAGCGATCTACCCTTACTCGCCGACCGCGACTCCAGCTCTTACGGTGGCCGGAGATTGTCGCTCGATCACCGATGCCTGAAGTGGTGGCTAGAACGTGAGGAGGATAGCTCCTTCACACGCTCCGCCTTTAGCGAATTTCACTGCTTCGCAGAGAGAGGAGAAAACGCCTAAACAGGGACAACAATACTCAAAAGAAAGAAAAAAAATATCCTTAATACATTATTTAAGGAGGAAAGATTAACTGGACAACATTTGTAGAAGCTATATCCTAAATATTCTTAAAATACATTGGTTAATAAGGCTACAAAAAGAAGTTTTAGGTAGGTATATGTATAATGTTAGTTGCTGCTACGGAATCCTTTTCGCCCATTTTCTTCGTACAAAACAATGTAAAATCAAAACAGTAAAATTTCCCCTTACACGTTATTTTTTCTTTTATTAATATGTAGGTAATAAAAAAAAATTACGAAAACGTTTTAAATTATATTATTATACAGCACGTGTATTTAAGTAGGTACTTTAAGTACACGAAGTACCTTAGAAACGGGGAAAAATAAACACATAATATGCCTGCTATTGTTTATATTATAATTTTAATTTCATTAAATAAATTGACAGCTTTATCTTTAATAAATTAATTAAGCATTACTTTAGTAAAAAATCGACCTTGCGCATAAATTATTTTTATAAATGAATTTCTAGGATTATAATAATAGTTTTAATTACATAATTATGTTTAATTACGTGTGAAAGTTGTAAAGGTTGAGCCTTTAGTGATATTTATTAATAAGAACACATCAACAAAATTGTACAGTTGGTGCGTGTTGTTGATAGACAACGGACGTAGCGAAGATTTTATTTGAATCTTCAAATCAGGGAAGTAAGTATGAGTCTTAATACAATAAAAAAATAGATTTTTATTTGTCATATCTAATGATAACATAATCTTCTCAATAATGTGACGTTTATACTTAATGCAAAAATAGGCCAATTAGTAAGTGAAAGATTTGAGATGAGGTGACGCTAAGACAGTTCGATACAATAGAAAATCGTCGTGAAACGCTTGCAATGTTTTGCTGAGTGAGGTTACCAGACATCAACTTTGTAGATACCTTTTTTTGTGAGGGGAAAATAATCAAATGACTTCTCCCGCCTAGGGCCGGGCGGAAGGGAGTGTCAGATCCTTACTGACTAAAATCCTCCCCGTTCCTTCTCCTGCTCAGGGCCGAGGTCGCGGTGCCTCATTGCACTTACTCCGCAACCCCGGCTGAACATCAGCCCTATAGGGCTCTGTCTGTGGTGGTCTATTGACTCTTTGAGGCGCGCGCGGAACGCTACGCGCCGTACGCTCGGGTCTGCTTTTAGTTGGGCGGCGAGCCACCCTCACTCGCCGTCGGCAGACCCGCGCTTACGGTGGCCGGAGATCATCTCTCGATCCCGACGCCCGGAATGTCACCTTCAACGGCGGCTGGGGTGCGAGGAGGATAGTTCCTTCACGCGCTCCGCCTCACCCTTTGCGAGCATCACTGCTTTGCAGAAAGAGCAGACGGCTTCTCGCTACGAACCATGGCCTCGACTAAGGCCGGGCGCGAGAGATCGCTGCCGCCGCCGAAACTTCGTAGGTACCTAATTTGTAAATCCTCAAATCCTTAACTGCCGAAAGGCCGACAACGCACTTGCTACTCCTCTTATGCTGCGGGTGTCCATGATTGACGCTGATTGGTTACCACCAGGTGATAAGTAATTTCGTTTGCCGACCTGCCTCAATTCAAGTCATCTTCCCTTTAATTTTATTATACTTTTCTCTTATATCAGTGTAAGTACCAACAATACCTTAATATACGCTCAAAAACCATGACAGGCAAACTGAGGATAGCCATATAGGAACTAGAATCATTCAGCAGCTATGCGACTAACTTCTGCAGGAATGGGGTGGCGGTGAAGTGGAAGTGAAGAATATAGAAATAAAAAATTAAAACAAAATTGGTTGAGATGCACGTGATTGTGTTACACAGACCTACTTTAACAACATTATGTTAATTAAACAGGTCTGCAGTAAACCGATCTTCTTGCGCATTTTCTAACAGCAATGTATGCTGTTGATGAACTGGAGGATGAACTAAGAGAAGTCCACACAATACGTTGGAGGCTGCAAAATACTCAAAAACTCAGAGGGTATACAAAGACTCGGTGGGGCGTGGATCTGGTTACATGAGTAAACAATTCCAATAGAAATAATTCGTCATAATACCATCACCGCATGTCGGACACCTAAATTCCTCGGCAAAAAAATTAAAGAAGAAAGTATTTTTGAATTTAATACTTATTCCAAAGTGGTAATCTGTTTGAACTTACTTAAGGTACGTAGGCTTTTCAAACCTACATACTTTCGAAGTAATATAAATTACCGAACAAATGAGCAATCGTTGTAGGGTTTTTCGTAACAGGAGTTTTCGCACAAACGTTACATTTGATTGTCTCCTCCTAAAAGGTAAAAGCTGGGCAATCTCTAAAAGAGCTGGGTATCCGGAGCAGAATGACTTCCTCTAAGTCTAAAACTTAACATATGTACACACTAGTAAGTAATACAAAACACACAATAACATTTTTCATTAATTTATTAAATATCCGTAATTAGTTATTCTAATATTGTTGAAGTTTAAATTAATAACTGGGTCGGTGGAAATTCCAGCTCTCACTACAAGTATGGTCCTTCCATGCTGTTATATCCATGTCTGGTATAAAGTCACAGCTTACTAGTTCATTCCTGAAAAACAAATAAAAATATAGAAGTTATTTCAGATCATCTTTTAAGTCATAAAGATTTCAAAAGACAATAAAGTTAGTATGTAGATAGTTGTATGATAAATTGTTTTAACAATCGAAACATAAGCGAAGAGCGAATAAAATTAAAGTACAAATGAGAATATTACTAATTTGAGAATAGGTCGAACTGAAAAAAAATTGAAAGACGCGGTATAATTCAGATTAGTACAGAAAACGAAAATACTGCTGTTGATTGCTGCTGAATAGATATTGAACCATATCTTTATATAATAGGTATTTACCTATGAAATTGCCGTTCTGCAGTACTGGCCATTTCAAATCAAAATAGTTTTTGTTAGGCTAAGGCTAATTAATTTTGTTTTAAAAACATGGGATTCTTTTTCCAAAAGTAGTCATTTGTTTATTGATTAGTGTTACATTTTCATCGCATTTCAAATCAAAAAATTCGTTTAAATTTTTTCATGCAAAACGGCAATTTTAAAAAATTCGCACCTATTATAAAAAATTCGTGCCACGTGTTTGTCCGCGATGGACTCCTAAACTAATAAACCGATTTTAAATTGGATTTGCATTCCGGGTCAATTTTGGTCCTACTTGAAAGATATAGGATATAACTACAAATATTATCATTTACTCACCCAGGTCCAATTCTCTGGAATGCTCTCGGCTGTATTGCGGTCACAGTATCACCGACGTCACACATGAACCTTGCTACCGTCATCTTCCTTATTTCTTGTAGTTGTTCTGCAACCAACAAATTCAATGACATTGTTCTTTCGATAAACGAATTCTTCGATTAATAAATTAAGAATTCGAAGAAACGAATTGCGCAGTTTGTATCCTTGTCCATTCGTAATTTTATAGTATTAAGCGTATTTTTTTAATTGTTTTTTTATGACTCTTACTATATTATGTATATTTTACAATATTGCTCAAAACTTTTGCTTCTATAATACTGCTTAAAATATCCAAAAAATTATATATTAATTTAATTTTAAGCCTTTTGAGTATGAACTTTCAACTGTAGAATATCAATAAAAACATCAAAATACTTACCAAAAGTAAAAGCATGTGGTCTGTTTGGTCTCTCATACCAATGTCTATCAGATTTCATAGTTCGCAGCAACTGTTCAGCGAGAATGGAGTAAAACATTCTAGGCACGTGTCCACCAGGTATTGGCTTCTCTACCCACATCGCTGCTAGAAGATCTATGTCTTCTACAGAGTCGTAGATATCTGATAGCTTCTCCAAAGTCTGTAAAGAAAAAAATTAGTAATGTAGGTGAGTTTTCTCTACTCGTACGTTTATTAAGGGGTAGCGGAAGCGTGTGTGGGTCCATAATTTTACACCGGCTTTCCTCCTCTGACCATAATTAAGATAAATAATCTTTTTTAATCTCACAGTTTAATATATTTTTAAGCTTATTTTAGTTTCCATTTCATAAATCTGATATGCAATAAGACTCGCTACTCAATTATGGAAAACATTACGATAATCGACAAAAGTAAGCTCGGTTCTTTAAAATGGTGGATCTGTTCACTTGCCTCTGGTTCGAAGAAATCAGCTAAGTCTGTAAAACAAGTGATTTTCCTTCTGTAGAAATGCTCGACGTACTTGATGTAGGGCTGCATAAACATGAGACGATTTTTCGCCAAGTCATTTGAAAACACATCTTGTGACGGTTGAACTATTCCTAACACTCTGTCAGCCATCTGTAATCCAAACATTATACTCTCTCTTAACCAAGCAGCTTAATAAAATTTGAACATTTCTTTTTCTTAGTATTATTGAGTAGGATTTTCTCCTGTATCTGTTTTGGTGCGTTTTCAAACATACAATTTCACATACACATCACACCTAGACTCGAAACAACAATTTGTGGATCACACAAAGAATTGTTTCGTGTGGGAATCGAATCCGCGATACGTTGCGCGGCAGCTAGTAGTCCAGCCGTGCCATCCGTGCAGTAATGTATAAGCTATAATTTTATTTCATGGAACAAAGTGATAGTTAATACACATGACTTTTCTCAGACAAAGTCAAAGTCAAAATCTGACGTTCAAAACTGCCTGCCATACAGAATTGAAATAAATATTTCAATTAGACCCATACAGGCAGTTTTGAACGTCAAACAAAATTTTAAAGATATAAAGTGTCAGTCTGTCGGTCAGTCCTCTTAGTGAAGCTATTCGCCACACCTGCTGTTACCTATGACTATTGCCTCTGGCAAACGCAAACTGCCGTAAATATTATATAATAAGTAACCATAATTTATTAGGCGCTGGAAAAACACGTCATGCGCAAGAGCCCTAATATTAGCTTTATTTTGTACCTTATCACAATTCTTTGGGACATCAAAAAAATACTATTATAATGCAAAAAAATATAACTCAGGAGAGAGACATAGACACATCCTGAAATGATACTGGGCAATATTCAGAATTCATTGTTTTCCTCCAAGAACATAATGGCAATATAACATTTTTAAATAAAAAATAATATGAAACTTACATCAGGATCCACAATATTGTCTCCAACCTTAGCACTTGGTTGTCTAAACGTTCCTTGGGTTAAGTAATCAATGTTATTATCCACTGCCAAGTAACCTGTCCTTATTGTAAGGTCGACTAACGGCACCTTTTTCAAATAATCACCATGTGGGTTGTACATCCTAAAATTAAAAAGAAAAACTAGAATTAAACAAGAAGACAAGTTATTGTCTTATAAATGTTTTGAGGTTTTCATGGTTGTATACTAGTATTCAGTATACCTTGGATTACATGAGTTGGAGCGGTTTTGGGACGTCATAATGCCCTTTTCCGCGAAAGGGAATGTCAGACTAACTGACTGAACTGTTCCAAGTCTTGCTTCCTACTGAGGCGTTTACACGACCGTGGTCAGGCAACGACGCTCTAACGACTCCTTGAGGAGCCAACCGCGATGGATCGTATTCTATGATCTCCTCTACATAAAAGGGTGGTAATAAAAAGACGATTGGCATAAGTGTCAAAAAACTAATTTCAAAATGTTAATAGGAGAACGTTGCAACTCTGTAACTTCTTTCTGTTTCTTCTTTTCTCATACTCACTTCAAATTCCCTTCTTGCATAGTGTGTGCCCATCGCAAGGCTAGTGGGAACTCCATTGACATTTGTGGTATGTACGCTTCATTGTAGATATCTCTAAAGCCATCGTAAACTATCACACCATCTCTAATGAGATTGTCATATCCTGTAACAGATTTTATAGGACATATTATTACCTGTTTGGGACTTTCGTTACATATAAGACACAATTTTACATAAAAGTAAACAATTACGGCCTTGTCTGTCCTAGTCAACAGACAAATTTTATGCCACAATCCTTCCGTTCCCCCTATCCCTCTACATTCCGTAAATCTCCAGAATCCTAATACCAATAAGGTCGGCAATTCACTCGTAACTTCTCTGGTGTTATGGGGGCCCTAGGGGGGTGGCGATTACTTTAGAAAAAAAAATCTCTTTTTCGAATTGCAGATATTATTAGATTAAAACATACATAACTCATTTTTCAGTTTTTTTCTGTGACATGTTATGATAGAAATTGCAACCGTAAACAGTTCAGTTTTGATTTTATCGCTGTAATCTTACTTCGAGCAGTGTGTATACCATTTAGGTTAAATTTTGCATATTTGATAGAATATTTTTTCCTCTATAATGTATTTTTTTACAGCACTGGTATATAATACACCATTGGGTTATACAAGAGATCGGAGTTAGAAACTCGTTATGGTACATATTTTTCCAAATGCATCAATAGTCCAATGAGTCTTTCAAAAGTGCAATAAATACATTACAAGAAGACTCACCTGCCATCAAAGGTAACAGTTCATATAAGAAGATTTGCATCTCAACGGCTATGTTAATATCTCTAGCAGTGTAGAATAGTTTCTCATCGTCCCAACATGGGTTCAGCTTGGCGAGTCTGTTGGCTATGTGGTTGTGATGTCTCCAGAACCAAACGGACATCATGTTGATAGTTATGAGGGTGTTAACTTCGTCTGACGCTGAAATAAATAAAGAAAATAAGTTAAACTGTCTTTGAAATACATACCTCTTAATTACCTGGAAAAAAAATCGGAACATGATAGAATGAAGTGCAATTATATCATGGCATCTATATCGTGAAAGTTAGAAAAAAAAAATCTCATCAAGATGATCCTAGCTCCATTATAACATATTTTATAAGTTTTGTAGGTATCCTTAGACTACAGTGACTCCTTACTATATCATTTTGTGCGATGACTTGCTATGACGTGACGAGAAAGAAGACCTAAAGATAGTAACTGTAGGTACCTACGTCAGTAATGAGCAAAAAAAAATTCATTAGAGTATTCAGTTAGTAGACTAGTTTGCTGCGTGACGTCGCCACGACGTGCATGTGCGTCATGAATAAGAGTCCCGTTGTCGCTAGTAGAGTAACTAGTAGAACTTTCCTCAGTTATTTTACGCTATTTTCAATAAATTTTGTATGTCTCACGATACTTACTACTCAAAAATCATAAGAGTCTTAAAAAATATATCTTTATTTTATTAAATCCTTTTCCAATACGTATAATAAAAATAAGGATAACATTTGACACAAAACATAAATGATGACCTTAAAATTTAATTTTGTCCATATGAAATTTCCCAAATTCAGTTCAATATTCGTAAATAAAAATGTGCTAGTGTCCACGAAGTAAATTACCGCCAATTATATAATTATCCGCTCCTTCTTTTGGTATTCCGAACCGATACGACCTTTACACTTTCGCCTGTGACGCTTCCGCTGTTGGTTTCCATGGGCGTTGACGATCACTTAACATCCGTGATCCGATTGCTCGTTTGCTTCCTATTTTATAAAATACTAGCTTCCGCCCGCGACACGTGTACAAAAGTAGGTAATGTATCACGGGATTTTAAAAACCGAAGGGTTTAAAGCCATAGCTCGAATAAAATACGCAAATCAAGAATAATTTTATAGCCATACCATACCAGCTATACACACAGGAACATTTGTAGCTATCTATCAGTGAAATAATTTTGGAAATCCTCAATCCATAGCCATAGCATCCCTCGCTTGTATGTAACAAGCTAACATATCTTACCTATTTCTAATATAAGTATAGAAAATAAAAAATACTCACGTGTCTTATGGCATCTCGATTCTTTCGGTTTGCGGTTCATAAAGCAGTTAGTTTCATTAACATCCCTTGGTGGCCACACTCTGCCATCCTCTTCTTCATACTTCAACAAGCCACCTTCAAATTTTCTTCCTTCCAGAGCTTTATCCAAAGAGTTTCCATACACAGTGGACATGTCAAATAAGGGCGTGGCTGACTGTATCTGTTGAAGAAATTTTGGGTTTGCCACTTTAGATTAGTGCAGAACTTTGAGGCAAAGATGGACTCTCTGTGCCACGATTCCGTCTGTCCAAAGTACAGAAATCTTTTATGGGGTTCTGTGTAAATTGTTACAATAAAATTCCAAGTAGTGTACGAGTATTGAATCTTAATGAAAGAAAATTTAAAAACTTATATTAAACGCGAATTGTGTAAACAGGCATACTACTAACTTTCAGATTATATTGAGGATAAGAATGCCTGGCAGCGTATTGGTTCGTCACCACTAGATTTTTGTTGGACATTTGAAAAAGTCTCTTAATTCGCAAACTTAAAATTAATATACAGCATAAATAGCAAAACACTTCATCAGAATCATTACATCACTCGTCATCAGCCTATAACACGGAGAAGGTTTGAGCATTAATCACTACGCTTGCTCATGGCGGATTGGCGATTTCAAAATATAAGTCCAGATTTCCTCACGATGTTTCCACCATATGTCAGTGGTGTCTAAATAAGTATTACATTTAGCTTGGAAAAATCACATTGGTACTGGTCAGTAAAAATAACATCTAGCAAAATGTGTATCTTTTATGAAGAACTATTTCAACGTACCCGCTCAGGAGGTGTATTTTTCTGACGGCAACCCAATTCTTGGAACGTCAATGGTTTAGTCAGGTTCAAGCAACGGATGCCAGAATACCGATGGACGGGGTCATCAGGTGGTACTTCTATAGGTGCACACATGTGGTCGTGTTTGCCTTTAGGAGTACAGCAATGTGGGGTCCACAAAATGTAGTTCACTGAAACATTTTGTTAGAAGTATTACTAATTAACTTAGACGTATTTTATTCAATGTGCAAACACTTATTTATGTATCGAATGTAAATTTTTTTTAATAAACTTTTGGCTGTATATCTTTAACAATTAACAAAATTTTATTAGTATTTTAAACAAAATAGTAAAAACTACTCCGTACTCATTGCTGTTCTGAGCCGGGCCGCGGTTACGGTTTACCCGCAACCCTAGTCAGCTATGGCTGGATCGATTTGGCTTTTTTTAGGTTTAAAATTTAATATTCTTGTATGCCACGACATGAACTAAGGCAAGGTAACCATGAATATTTATTTCTATTTTTAAATAATTTGTCTAATAATGTATATGAAATATTGTAAAAAAATCTGTGAAAATACCAAATTAATATACAGCTTACCTGTGTCATGTAGATTAGAGATGTCAGTTGCAATGAAGATTAAGTAATATGTTGCTAGTATAGAAAATACCTGATCAGGCACTTGGCCTTCTGACAATAAAGTCGTTCGCAGTTTCCTTACAAGCGGTAATTTACCGGTTTTCGACTTTCTTGGTTCATAATCTGGAAGAAAAATTAGTTTTTTTTTAAGATGGCCTTAAACAATAATATGTTTTATGTAGCTTTTGCCCGTGACCCCGTTCGCGTCGAATAGTGACTACCGGCAATTATTTGGTATAAAATCTATCCTATGTCCTTTTTCAAGTTCCAAACTATGTCTGTAACAAATTTCACAGAAATCGGATTCCATAGTTTAGGCGTGAAGAAAAGACAGACAGACATAGTTACTTTCGTATTTATTTATAATATTAACTAGTTTGGATGTATTTCTGTGTGCAAAAATTTTAACATTAACTTAGGTTATTAATTAATAATTCTAGAAAAATTGAATTTATTTAATGCACACGTTAGGTACATAAGGCGGTCTAAACTTAATGCCGTATGGCATTTCCAGCCAGTCAACCATTGTGGGAAATCAGCGAAACTGGGCTAAATGAACAAAAATCAAATAAATATACATCATCATCATCATCATCTCCCTGCCCTTGTCCCGTTTTATTTGGGGTCGGCGCAATATGTTTTTTTCTTCCATTCTGTCCTGTCACCCGTCACGCTATCGCTAACTCCTCTGTCTTCCATATCATTTCTCACACAATCCATCCATATTTTCTTTGGTCTCCCACTCCATCCATAACAAATATACATATGATTAAATAGAAATTAATTGGCAAATCTTACTTTCGTCATAAGAAGGTGGTAGAATCCTACTAACGGGCGTGTGAATAGCCCCTCTGGCAGGATTTCGCAGATTATTGCACGACCCATCGAGACGTCTCCATTCGTTGGGATCGCAGGGTTCAATATCAATCATACACCAACTAGAATTAATTAAAATATTCTTGCTTTATGCAAAATCAATGGAGCTATACCACATCCCGGTTCGCTATACATTTGCATATTAATACTTTACTGTTTTACAGGATTCAGTGCACACGTACTTTTTTTTAGTTTTTTTTTTTTGGTTGACATTTCGTCAGGTTATCACAGTACATCATCACAACAGTCTGCTTGTAAACATGGCGGGTGTAATTGATACCAGGTCACGAACTCACAGAAAACCGGCGAAAAACAACTAAAGTTATGTTTCACCTTGAAAATGAGGTTACTGGAGGCCTAATCCTTCCTTTCCATCAGACCTCCCCAATCCTTAAATCCCTATGTCCACTCGCTTGCCACCGTATTAAAAAAACGTGAAGAGGGAAACCTTCTTTGTGTACCTAATATTTGAAACTATTTTCTGCAATTATGCAAAATGGAACCCGCTAAAAACGCTACACTGTGTCTTATCACTCTGGAATCAGAATCAGATGTTCTTTTCAAAGGCTACTTGTTAAAGAAGCGAGGTTTTTTTTAATATTCGATATAAAAATATTTCAGATTGATCACTACATTTATATAAAGATGATCACAGAGCAAAACAGTAGTATACCTCAGATATATCTTTCTTCATAATCATAAAATATATTATATAAAAAAAATACTTACAACGTTGTATTATCCCTGATATGTCGCAAAACTTCATCTTTGCTTATCGGAGTTCCATTGAATGAGTCATACGCGATTCCGTTTGAGAAACTTAACACATTGCTGAGACAGAAAAATATAACAATAAACATGTTAGCTCGAACGGATATGACTTTAGTTTTAAACAATATTCCGCAAAAACATTTCCTTATATACTAAATACGCACTTATCGTACAAACTGTAGCTAAGGTAAACTGTATCGTAAAGCATTAACCTTATCTTAAATTTATCGATGAATCGAGTAGTTTTCGAAGGTCGAAGGATTTTTGATCGCCTTTTTCTTAGGTCCATTATATTTATGTATCTCTAAATAATCGGTTTACATCAATAAATGTTCAGAATAATTGTTTCTCCCACTTATGATTTAAGTGCTCATATCGCTTAAATATCTTGTACATAAAGTTGTTAATATATGATAAAATGTGCGTTTACGACAAAGGAGAACTGGTGCATATTGTAGATTTACTCTAGATACATATATATATATACATACATACATAAATAGGAATGAATTTATTATCCAGTAATATGGGTGTATTTTACTTACTTCTATTCACTTCTATTTATATTACCTTTCTTTGTGCATGGAAAATCTTCTAATGATTCCTACCACCCTGGTCTAGGAAGTAGGTAATATCAGTGATAGACTCTTTTTTTTGTGTAAAAACTAAGCCTTCCAGCTCCCGATCTCTTCTTTATGAGAGGAATATCATCCAATGACTTCTCTCGCCCAGAATAAGGCAAGAGGGGTTTGTGAGACTCTTTCTAACTAAAAACTACGTCGTTCCTTCTCCTGCTTTAGGCCGAGGCCGCGGTACCTTATGGCGCTAATCTCGCGCCCCCACTAGCCCTATAACCCCAACTCCTGCTCTGAGTTAGGACCTCAAAATATAATAGTCACTTTATCCCTTAACCAGAAACCCTTAATTATGTATATTTTTTTTTTAAAAAAAAAGGTCATTCACCTCTATAATTATATTCAAGAGCAATTGTACGTTTTGTTGATCTTAAAAAAATTATTATTTAAGGTGTAGAATTTTGTATGTTACATATGAGCGAATACCGTGGCAAAAGAGCCTTCTTATTACCTGTTGGGACAGTAAGCAATCGGTGCTACCCAGGGGCACCCGGAACAACGATGGTGTACAATTGTGTTACCGGCCTTTTGGAGGGGAAGAGTTGGGCCTTCGGGTACCTCACTCACATAGCAAAACAATACTGTGGTTGTTTCACTCCGGTTTTCTGTGAGCTTCTTGCTACTTGTAGCACAAACATGACGTCAAAACAATGTGTGGCACAGTAGCTGGGTTATTCTAAAAGACATAAATAACTTTTAAAGTTCATTGTTTAGGCTT
This sequence comes from Spodoptera exigua, assembly GCA_902829305.4. Classification (NCBI taxonomy): domain Eukaryota; kingdom Metazoa; phylum Arthropoda; class Insecta; order Lepidoptera; family Noctuidae; genus Spodoptera; species Spodoptera exigua. Next base: position 14,937,499 of record LR824605.2, read on the forward strand.
TTTTCTCAGAAACGTACATTTGGGACGTCATAGAGTTCAAATGATGCTTATCTATAGATATACAAGGTCCCGTAATTAATTACAGAATACAGTTTTTTTTAATATGTATAACGTTAAGGAATTCCTATATCAAGCAGTTAGTGATTGCCTATTGTAATATCATTTGAACTTAAATAAATAATGTCAGGGCTGGTTATTTTCTTTTTTTTTTAAATATAATTACATGCGGCCCGGACTAAGCGTTTTGCCTCGTCATTTATACCGCGTACATCGAGGGATTGGAACAGTTTGCCGGCTGCAGTCTTTCCGTCCGAATACAATTTAGGTGTCTTCAAGGCTAGAGTGAATAGGCTCTTAATAAGCTAGTGCGCCTTACCATCAACGATTGCATCACTGCTTACCATCAGGTGGGATCGCAGTCAAGCACTAGTTTATTGCAAGTAAAAAAAAATAGTAATTCGCTGTGATATATTTAGACAGATCAAATAAAAAAAATCAAGAAAAATATTGAATAGCATAGCAACCAGATTTAAGTTTTCCGAAGATCTGAAAAGGGGCATTCTGAAAGCGGGCTGTTATAATTGTGTTAGGCAGGTTTTATTTGTTAAGTATATATATTAAGGTATGTAAGTACATAAATGTTAAGATTTAGTTATTTAGTAGGAATAAGTAACAACACTATTGTAAAAGATGACACCTGCAAAAGTAATTGTACATAATATGTTTGGTAAATAAATAAAAAATAAATAAATAACATAGTTTTCTTTGCAAAATGCACGTTTCGACGTGCCTTTCAAAGGCTATTATTGCACTTTCTATCAACGAAGCAGTCGATATTCTTCAAGAAAAACACGTCTAATTAAAATAAAATGCCTAATTGGCTGAAAGGCAGATCGATCAAAATACATGTTGTTTATTTACAATGACAATTTGTATGCAGCACATTATTTTGGAATGCAAGCCAGCACAGCATGTACTTGACCCAGTTTTTTAATAGACTCGCTCATAATAAATACTTATTTGTCACGATTTATTATATTTGTACGAAATTTATATTTCCGTAACTATTTATATATGTATGAAGAAGGGTTACCGTGCAAGAGATTGATATTTATTTTTAAATAACTTTTGCCCGCAGCTTTATTAATTTATTTAATAATTTATGTACACACAGTAAGTTGGACAAGAAAAATAATACAACAATTAGGTACAAAGGCACAGTTTATTTCTTCAGAAATCTCTTCCAGCAGGCCCGTTATGGGAGAGTTAGAATAAAAAGTTGTGTAGACTGACTGTGTAAACACAATTACGAAAAAGAAAAACGTAAAGGCGTGTAAAAATGACAGACATACAGAGTTACTTTCGCATTTATAATATAAGTACTGATGGATAGTATGGATAATATATAAAATCAGGCAATATGCGTTCCAGTGTTACTTGTAGATCTAATAAAATATAGAATAATTTAAAAACATACACAAAATGTAGGATTTTCTCCTGTGTTGTGGGTGAGTTTACAAACATTGTATAATACGTTTGGAAGAGCAAAAGGCCTCACAGAAATTCGGCGTGAAACAACCACAGCGTTGTGTTTCGCCGAGTGAGTGATGTCCCCAATCGTTAAATATCCGAAGCCCAATTTTGGAAATTATTTTTTCCTTTTTGTTGTTTTTGTTAGTCAATCATCATCATCATTAGTCGGCAGACGTCTACTGCTGGACAAAGGCTTCCCCCTAGTTCTCCACGTCGAACGACAAGCTGTCACCAGCATCTATGTATTAGCTCCCCGCGACTCTGACAATGTACCACCACCAACTTCTAGCGGGAGGCGTGCCCACGCTATGTTTTTGTTATGAAAAGGTTCTTATGAAAGAAAATTCTAGAAAAGTATCGTGCAGATTAGATTTAATAGAGGTGCAAATTGGAAAATAGCTACCCTTTTGTCGTTAGCGCGGTAGTTGTACATCCGTGCGATTCAGGAGCTAGCAAATAGTTAATAAATTGTAATTTTAAAATAGATGTGGGAGAGCCATGCTTCTGCAGGAATGGGTCGGCTCGACCGGAGTGATACCACGGCCTCACAAAAAACCGGCGTGAAACACGGAGGCCCAATCCTTCCCCTCCCCCAATCCTTCCTCAATTCCTAAATCTCCAAATCTCTAATCCCTAAAAGGTCGGCAACGCACTTGTTAGTCCTCCGTTGCGAGTGCGGGTGTCCATGGGCGGCGCTGATTGCTTACCATTAGGTAATCCGTATGCTCGTTTGCCGACCTATTACATAAAAAAAGATTATTCATGTTTTTTAAAATATGTATTTCCTAGTGCGATTATAAAGAAACAATTATTTTACATACATACTTATCACATCCATAGCCAATATTGATAAAAAACCAACCATGCGTCAAATCATGGTAACTTCTTATAAATAGGAGGCCCGCAGTCCATTGGGGATTATTACCAGTAGCCGATGTGATTAAAAAAGGCGTACAGTTTATAATTATATAGCAAAAAAAAAAAAACAATAAAAATTATAATTTTTTTTTTCGTCGCAATAATAATTAAAAATATTTTGTTACACTATTTGAGAACAATGTTATAAACAACATGTTCTTGATTAATAAACCATTTTGTCATGGGCTTGCTGTGTATGATCTATCGGCAATTTCAAAGGTCAATTTACACTGGTTAATTAATAATATATTCAGATTCATATCCGTGTGATCTGTGATATAAATCAGCTACTTCCTTTGACTAGCTCTCATGCAAAAAAAGCCTATGTTCCCATTCTCTTAACTGCGCAATAAATCTACAATTGTATTAACTAGTCACAGAATTTTTGACCTCAGTTTTACCTGGTAATTCTACTATAAATCGTTTTAGTTTAGAACATACGCGTGGGATGAAAGATTTTTTTACTTAATTTATTATTACATGTAGGATTAGTGATTAAAGTTTCCAATCCATAATATTAAGGAAAAGATGGCAGAGTGAATTATTTGAGTCAAAAGACGCCGTTGACTGCTGGAAGTTTTTTTTATGTGATAGGTCGTCAAACGAGCAGGCGTATTACCTGATGGTAAGCAATCAGCGCCGCCCAACATAGTGTGTTGCCGAGTACGTTGCCGACCTTTTGGGGATTAGGGATTGAAAAAGGGGAAGGTTTGGGCCTCCTGTAACCTCCCTCACACGACTAAACACAACGCTGTGGTTGTTTCACGCCGCCTTTCTCTGAAGCCGTGGAATAACTCCGGTCGAGCAGAATCATTCGCGCCGAAGCATGGGTCTCCCACACTTAAGTGGTTCGGTGAAGAAAGAATTCCTCTCTACCTATTCAACAAACGCGTTCTGCGTTTATATGAATTATCAAAAAAATTGCAACAAACAGCTATCTACAGAGAGCATAACTAGATTTTGTTAAAATGCATTATCGAAAAGTAGTCACAAATCTAATGGAATGTGACCTCTAACTTTTGTTTATGTTGTAGGACGGCAAACGACCAGACCAATTACCTGATGGTAAGCAATCAGCGCCGCCCATGGACACCCGCAACAACAGAGTGTGTTGCCAACCTTTTGGGGATAAGGGATTTGGATTTAGGGATCGGGGAAGGTTTGGGCCTTCTGTAACCCCACTCACACACAACGCTGTGGTTGTTTCACGCTGGTTTTTTGTGAGGCCGTGGTGATTACTACGGTCGTCTCCCATTCGTCCCGAAGCATGGCTCTTAAGTCGCGTCCAGCTATCTACTAAGTTACTGAATACTACTAATTTTGCTAACATACTCAATACAAATGTCTGTCACAACCTCTTACTTTTTAAAATATCAAACAAAGTCAACGGTAAAGTAAATTATGAAAACCATTCAGTTTTCTACGTCAAAATGTTCTTTATAGTTTAATATTTGCACGATATTGCGTTTCTGCCAGCTATATGCCGGTTATATTACCTCCTCTCGTGATTTCCTCGAGAGCTTCCCAGAAACACAATATTTAGGATATTGTTTCTAGAATATTCTTTACAATGCGCTCCCAGTGTATGCAGAACGAAATATGAATTGGTATTTGAATCTGGTTTTGTAGGGAAATATACTAAATTAAAAAAAGGTACGATTTCAATTGTTTTTTTTTATATTTTGTTTCTTTTGTCCCCATATCTCACTGGTGAGAAAATACCTCCTCTCACCCGTCGAAAGCTTTGATTCTTAATCAAGACGGAATACTTAGTCAAAGTCAAAGTCAAAATCATTTATTCCAACTAAACCATAAATAAAGAAGTCAAAATAGAGAAGTAGTCTATCAATTTGTTCGTCAGTGAAGCCAGGTGCTCATTTCAAATTGTAGATTCGAATGGAGAAGAACGAGCAAGAAACTTCATTCGTTACTCTTTTAAAAAAAAGTTGTTTTACAATTTCAATAATATAACATTTATAGTATACATTATTGTATCCTTATGTAGGTATTGTGAGAACAATGCAGAGACAAGTTGTAAAAAAAAATAACAAATGAGGGAATCTATCATAAAATTTTAATCCTTTGTCGTCTCGAACATGGCGCTCACATATGCGTACTCACAATCTTTAAGAAAGCTTCTATATAAACTTTTTGGATATATAAATTAAGGATGCATTATTTTTGAGAATTTTACCTAACTGCTGACTATATTTGAGTATTGTCCAGTGGAGCCGAATCAACACGCTCCCAGGCATTCTTATCCTCAATATAATCTGAAAGTTTGTAGTATCCCTGTCTACACAATTCGCGTTTAATATAAGTTTTAAATTTTCGTTCGTTAAGATTCAATACTAATAGCCATTTCGAACTCAGGTACCTATATATCTTTTCGATGTCTATCTTTGCCATTGATGATTTTAATAAAAATATAATAATTATATAAAAATTAAAACCGTCAGATATGGACTGTACGAGTATATTATGTATGTATATATTCGTTATAAAAAACAAAATACCATACATACAAAATCAAACAATTATAACTATAAAGGTTTTATATCTGTGTCGCAGCCATCAACGCCCCAGCTCGCCGCCCGACCAGAACCAGGCCCGAGCGTACGGCGCGTAGCGTTCCGCGCGCGCCTCAAAATGCCAATAGACCACCACAGACGGGGCACTATAGGGCTAATTTTCAGCCGGGGTTGCAGGGTAAGCGCAATGAGGCACCGCGACCTCGGCCCAGAGCAGGAGAAGGAACAGGGGGGTTTCTAGTCAGGAAGAGTCTGACACTCCCTCCATCCCGGCCCTGGGCGGGAGAAGTCATTTGATGATTAACCGTCTTGTCTGTCATTTGTTTTATACCAAGTCGGTTAGTAATAGGTTACCATCATCAATCATTTGATATTTAAAGAGTGAATCTTAGGTGCAGCCAAAGGCTATCCCTTACTACGAAGCTGTTGAACTTAGTCATGCAAATTACGATAATCGAGGGTCTAATCTAAATATCAGAAAAACAGTTATCATCAATCTACAACTTAGGTACAACCCTTGCTGTCCTTTGCAGTGCTGCAGTCCCTTGTCCAAGCCAGGGAATGACGCAAACAGTTAATTACTGTAACAAACTGATGACGCCAACACGTGTACCTCGTTATGTTCACACTGTGAGTCTGACCGGTGTGCTCTGGTGCTAGTTACAAGCGATAGCGGTGTTAAGCGATGTTGACAGCTTTTGTGGTCGAGTGGCTTGATTACACTAAGTGAAAATATTGGGATGATCCAAGATTGATATTATATTATCGTGTTATATTCCTGTGTACGAGATGAAGATGTGTTGATAATATTCCATAATGGACAAACAATAGTTTAATTCGCCCTAACGATCAAAATTAGCATCAAATTTATAATAATGAATTATATTTTGAATTTTTATTAGATCTAAGCTTTGATATTCTTAAAAGTTCAAGAATTAAAGGATACCTCTGTTAGGTTTCTAATGTATTTAAAATACGGCAGCTATTTTCTATTTAAGTATAGGTACCTAATTATAATTTACAACTAGTCAAATTCAAAACTTTTATTGAAATGTCAAAAAGATACTTTTCTATGAAATTTGTTTGAGATCGCAACATATTTTTTTACGTCGTAATGTGGTTACGTCAACAGCATACTTACTTTTAAATAGTAAAAAGAAAAATCTTATTATCTTAAATTAAGTAAATCGTCAAATTTATAAATTAATTAGTCGGTGTATTGAAAACTCAAAATAATGTTGACCTAAGAAACTACCAAATTTTGTGCAGTTCCTTATGCACATTTAATAATTTATACATTAAATCGCTCATCACTCGTGGTTTGTGCTCATTTAAATTCTCCTAATCGATCGTATGAAGTTGGTCCTAATTGGCGAAAACTTTGAAACGACTGCTTTCAAATTAATTGTTATAAACTAATATTGATTGCGTTGCACAGTTGACGCGATTTCGAAAGTTAATCAAGCAAACGTCGGGTTTAGTTTCGTGGTTTCTTCCTATTGGCTTTTCTAGTTATGTTAGCAGACTGAGTTGTGTATGCGTTATACAACGGAATGATACCACTGTCTCATAGAAAACCTCTGAACGAAAACCCTTGCATTATGTTTCGCCGTATGAGTTAGGTTACCGAAGACAAATTACATTACCTTATGCTAAAATTCGAGAGTTGCTTTGATTTTATGTTAATCACTAAGTACATAGTTTAAAATAGAGTCGCTTTTACTGTCCTTACTTATATCTATGTATGTTTCAATCTTTGAAACTGCGCAACGGATTTTAGATTTTCGGTAATAATTAGAGTAATTCAAGAGGTATTGTACCTATGTATCATACTATAATACCATCCAGTATATAGTGGAGAAATATAGTATTAGCATGGCTACGGTGCGAAGGCGGACGGTTCGCTAGTTTACTAAAAATAAACTTCCAAATATTATAAAATATACAATAACTATGAAATAATAAATATTGACGCATAAAAACGCACTGGTTTCTGCTCAGAGAGACCGAAGCTACGTCTGTCATGTACCAATAACACGTCAATTAGGCGCCCCCTAGTGATTATTATTCACACACGGACGACCCCAACATCTGGTCCTAATGATTGTGACACGTGACCCCAAGGGATGTTCCAAATTTTTTACTGTTAGCTGTCAAAAAAATAGTCTTGATTATGGTATGTAGAATTTCACAATACATACTTTAGGTATATATTTTTTATATTATATTATTAAGGTATGCATTAACGCTAAGGAAATGACGAAACCGACAACGACTTTTTGTGAAGACATTGCTAAGTATATAAATAAACAATAGGTAGGTAGGTACCTATATTTATAGCTTGCTCAATGAGTCAATAACTTATTCAAAAGTATAATTTATATGTCATTGGATTGAACCGTTGGTAAATAAAACGAATAGATAGGTAAATCAATGTTATAAAATTTTTTTTTGCACATTGAATGAAATTTGGTTATGATTTTTATAAAATTGATTGCCTTATATTTGTTACGTATTTTTTTTGTGATAAATTATGGAACTAACATAAAAAAAAATATAAAAAAATCAGGTACTAAATTAAGAAATTATTTAAAAAAATCCTTTATTTTATCATATTAAGTGAGAAACAATTAATACCTATATCAATGGTAAGATTTCTACAACTTTAATTTGCAATTAAAATAATCAATGGTGAAACATCACAGAATTAAAATACGAACTGAGAGATACCACGCGTCACCGCCAGGAAAATGATAATTATCTCGTCCAATCTGCCGCTTCAGTCGCCAAAATAAAATGGCCGCTGCATAGCTGATAGCTGATGCAATTTTGTTCCCTTCACAGATATTACGCAGGTCAAGCGCAATTGGACTTTTTTTATCCCGATTGGATAGATACAGGTAGTTTCAAAATGAGGAAACGACGTGAATTAATTTTAATTTGGTAATAGCTTTTTGTCTTATTCAAAATATTTGTGTACTTAACATTATTTGTATAGAGTTTCACTCAAAATGTTAGAACAATACATAGATTTTCAGCCAAGATTCTTATTTAACCTTGTTGTTACCAGTTTCATTTGTTAGAAAGAACTAAAATATTGGTGATCGAGTCTGATGTAAGATCTCGAATATTCGAAAACTACATTGACCTTCTTTGTCGTTCACTATAGTACAGGTAAAACCATTTTACGTTGTTTTCTTTTTAAGAAGTAACTGAAAGTTTAATAAAAATATGCAACTACCTGTATACTGTCAGTTCTGCAACATGGCTACGGCGGGTGCTGTCAAACGCACGCCAAAATTTTTACATCGCTTCACTTGTTATTTATTATATTATCTGTGCATTTATGTTTATTTTCGTAGAGAATTCTATATTTAAAATTCGTTTAGTTTCGTTAGTTAATACTTTTCTATTTTATAATCAGCTTTTACAAAAAAGAAATTAGTATTTTTTGTATATTTTTTTCTAACATATAAAAATTATGTTGAACTATAAAGTACAAAGTACGTTTTATTTTTTCACTTTTCGAATGCATTGTGCATGTGAAAAGTTATGCATCTAATAAAGCTTTAGTAAAAACTTCTTTGTTGTCTCGAACAAGCTTTGTCATTTTTTGCTTTACACATTTCATAAAACTAAATAGTAAAACGTGTTAATTATTTTCCAACAAATAGCTAAGCATTCTAAATTTCAATGGACTAACAATGCCTTTCAACGTACGTATAGTTCAGTCAGTGGTCAAACACCCGCTAATTGGACACCACAAATTGGTTGACAATAGTGCAACTAGGGGAAAGTGCTGACCAATAAGCATAATAGACATACCAGCTAATTTATTTACAGTCAAAATTGAACTGCTTTGTTGAATTAATTGAAAATTCCAATTCGCTTCTACTATAGTGCAGGTTATAGGGAACTATCTCATTATTATTCATTGGTTTCTATACTTTAGAATAAGAATTATACAGCTTCAATGAGAAAATTATTCCTTTAATTGAATTACGATTTTTTTTGGTGCAACGCGACTATCTACCTCAATGTTCCAGCTGCCTCAAATTTGATGGCGAATGCTCTACGTGCTATTCCTCCCGCTGGTGCTGCGGGTGTCCATGGGCGATGCAAGGCTGATAGCTTTGCATTAAGTGATCAGTCTGCTGGTTTGCCTTAGTCTCCAATAAATAACTTGGTATAAACATCCGTAGGGCGAATAGGTACACACTGTTTTCTTTTTCAAGATTAATAAAACCTTATTTATTAGTAGTCTATACAGTCTGATCGTGTTATTCAAATGTTTAGTTCAATCAAGGTGGACAGGTCGACGATCTCCTGGCACAAACCAAACCTGGCAAGTACCAATGTGACTTTTTCCGAGTTATATGTACTTTCTATGATTATTTAGACACCACTGACAAACGGTGAAGGTAAACATCGTGAGGAAACCTGGACTAATAATTTCTAATTATAAGTTTGAAATCGCCAACCCGCATTGAGTAAGCGTGGTGATTAATGCTCTAACCTTCTCCGTGTGAGAATAGGCCTTTGCTTAGCAGTGGGCACTTATAGGCTGATGATGATGATGACCTGTACAACCTGTTATGAAACGTCATTCTATTAATTCTCTGTGCACGACCCACGAGCTACTCAATGAATTCCTCGCAAAATCAAATCGGAATCGACGTGACAGAAAGAATAGAATATCCAGTTGTTTTCTAAGAAACAGTCCAAGTGACAATGGAAAAAAAATAGGCTCTTAAAATATAATTGACAGTTATGAACACAGGACACACAGGTGGCGGATGTTCAATAGTTTATATTATTTCGATATAGGTGTCAATAAAGTCTCGATAGCCAGAAACACTCGGAATTCAGTCGGCGATCGCTGACTCAATCGCTGACCATTTTACATGCGATGTTCGTGCCGGATTTTTTCGAAATAGACGAGCGTGTTTTCTTATTTGGTATTAAATTGTTTTCATATTTAGACTCTTTATTTTATTTGTAGTATGTGTTAAAAATCTGAACTGATACCATTTTTCCACTGAATATCCACTGTTTTTTTCTGTTACTTTTGAATAGCAAACATTAATTTATTATGTTCAAGGTTGAAGTTTTGACTGTTTTCTCTTTTGCTAAATCTTCTGTTAAATTATATTATTTATTTAGTTATAAATATTAAAGTCTAAGTTTTGGATCATGTTTCCAAAACCATCCAAGATTATGTTTTGTATTTGGAATAGGTAATTGGTAGTAGAGAGAGGAATAGGTACAATGACTAGTTTGATATACAATTATATCTAAAACATATATACATAACATTGAAATGTAGTTCCTAGTTTGTATAGAATCAATTGAAATGTAATTAAACTAAATTTAATAAGCTTTTACCAATGATTTAGATTACGATTTTTGAACTTTTTCTAATTTTTGTAAGTCAAGTGAAGCGGCTCATCAACCATTATATTCCATTATTATCTCGCATCGAATATACTATGTACAACTATCAAATACATTTTTTTACTTGATTATAGAATTCATTCTCTTTCATCTCAAACGGTAGTTGGTAATATTTTCATAGCGTTCAAACCGCAGCGTTCCGACCGCTGGTTTGCTACAAATTCCAAGCCCGTTTGACACTGGCATTACTTTATCTGATTTACACTACATCTGTGCATTCTTTAGTCTGGCGAATTTCCTATCACTAATATTTACATAAAGCGATGTGCTTTCAATTGCAGCACATCCTGTATTTTCTAATTTGAACACAACCTCGAACACGTGTCCGGTTTACCAATTGTTTTGTCTTTAAGGTCAATCATCAATATTTTAATATAAAAATATGTAGCTGTTCGTTAGTCTCATTAAAACTCGAAAATAGATGGACCGATTTGGTTCATTTTGATCTTAAGATAATTGTCGTAGACCTGGAAAGGTTGACTATACTTTTTCTTACCTTACGGCAGTACAAAGTGGCCGGGTCAGCTTGTTTTTATTTTTTTTTATATTCCATTTTTGAAAGTTCTAAGTCGATTTTCTTTTCTTACTCTTTTCCTCTACAGCCTACTTAATCCAAGATTACACAATACAAAATCGCTTTTTTTAAATATTATAACCTTAAGTATATTTGAACGAATTCTAAAGGCTTTACGTCCACATCTAAGAACTCTTGGGTTGTATTCGAGAAAACTAAAGCAAAATACATCAAACGAAATAAAACTGTCATCACACATTTCCCTTTTGAAATACAAAAAGTATTGCATTACTAAATAAGCGAGGGACCAACTGTTTATACGTTTAGTATTAACAAAATACATGTCCTTATCACATCCAAATTTAGACTTTATTCTCACGACTGTAAAGTTTATGTGGACAGCATATGTAAATTTGTAACCCCCTTGTATTTTTATTAGGTTTTCTAGTGTAGGGTAGGTCGGGGGGTGGTTGCTATGGTAACGGCACGGCTGTTAGCGACACAATACCATTCTGTTGTTTTATTGTTTGAAGTAAAAATAATGATGGACGCCCATATTGTTCTCAAATTGTCAGTTTTCGAATTCGTTGTTGATCATTGTTTTTCTGAACGAACTTTTTATATGATCTATGTAGATATTATTAAGTTTTTCGACTCCAAAGGGAAACTTTTACAGAGCTAAAAATGTTCCCTTCTAATGAAAAAAACTTAAAAGAAATACCTCATTTTATTTTAAAAATAAACCTCAATTGGTTCGTCTTGAAAGTACTTGTAAACACTTGTCAAACGCATTACTAAAAACCAAGAAGTCAATGATGAACTTGCTCTTATAACTGAACATAGGAACCTTCCATTAATGGATCTCGGTACTACAATTCTCTGAAACGAAATTTGTGTCTTAATATCTTTCTGACCTCTAAAATTTAAGTACAAAAGTATAATTTTTGAAAATCTGTTTCAGTTTAGGGTGGGTTGAAGAGTCATGATTTGGCACGAAATAGGTCGATTCGACCGAAGTGATATCACGGCCTCTAAGAAAATTGGTGGAAAACACAGCGTCGTGTTTCGAAGTGTGAATAATTATAAAAAGGCTTAATTCGTCCCCTCTTCTTTAATCTCTAAACCTCCAAAATCCTAATCCCCAAAATACCGGCAACGCACTTGCAACTCTTCTGGAGTAGCGGGCACACATACAATGGCGGCACCGATTGCTTACCATCAGGTAATCCATTTGCTCGTTTACTTGGTCGACCTATCACATATAGAAAACTACTGGAATGAAAAATAACTATATCGTTTGATACGAATATTCGTTTGGTAACGAAATTTCGTTTCGTAGTCTTGTAGTAGGGGACAAGGCTTAATATGTTTATCGGCGATTAAGACCTCGTTGCGGCTGATTCATCCGCAAACTGTTTGGTAAACTTCACAAATTGTGGGTATTCACACGTTGGGCCCTCTTAGATGAAGTTGTAGTTCCCATACAACTCCTATTGGGGCTGTGTGAGGATTACGAAGAGATACAGGGCTGTGGAAACTGTGTTGAATAGGGACAAGACAACTTGTCGGCTATTGATAACGGACCGTAAGTTTAAGTAAAATACTATAAACATACATATGGTATGTATGGTCTGCCATTCTACATGATAGTGGGCAGTGGTTGATGTACCTATACAAACATATTTTTCATCATTATCTTCACCTTTTAGTGACTGATGGTGGCCTATGGTTTGATTAACTTCACAAAAACTAGGAGTGCTTCCAATGTTCTCCGAGTTATCAGAAATGTTTATTTACCATACTAAACATTTTAAATAGTCATTGTATTTGGTAATTTGAATAAAGTGTATAATAAACTTTATTCTTATAATAATACATATTTCAATTGCCTTGTAACCGTTCTTCAACCGATAAGTAGATTTAGATAACGAAAAATCAAAATAAGAAGAAATGTAATAGAATGGAAATAAAACTTATTACCCAGATACAAAGTAACCCTTTTCTAAATCCAACAATAACTGTTCACTTAAGTCACGTCATAAAAGTCAAGTCGAGAGAGAAGCACACTAAATAAAACATACGAATTCCAATACAAATTCAACATCTGAAAATAGCTGGTACACAAGTAGATTTGACAATTTATTACACGTCATAACAACATGAAGTGGTTCTCAGAAACAGTTATAACTCATTTAAATGTAAGATGGAAATAGAATACACTTAAAACGATTGTAACTATCTAATTAAAACGTATGGTACATGATCCTAGATGAATTGGATCTGAATGTCCGATGGTTTTGCATTATATTCAATATATATTCAATAAAGGTATACAAGGTCAGTTACATTTTACAAGAATGAAAAAATAACCTATTTTATTTTAAGGATTGATTTGTAGATTTGATGTAATGGGAAGTTCAAAAAGGTTTGCCATAATATTAATATCAGAACAACATAGAAGAGAATTAGAGGAGGTCATAGTTTATTATTGTACAGACATAGGCTTTTGATACTTCATAGTTCGCAATTTTGCATAAAGACCCTACTACTAGAATGGCTAATAAAGCCATCGGTGGTAATAAAAATTGATTTGTAAGAGCTCATAGCAACTAGTGAACTAGATGAACTTACGTAAGCAGGAGAGATGCTTGCTGATTAAAATTTTTCTGTTGACGATTATAGTGATTGATTTGTAAAAACTTTTTTATCGTCTCATGTGTAACTTTGGTAAAAGTAACCAGTAACATACTTCATTAAGCTTTGGTTGCAAGTTTCATAACCATGAGACGTTTATAAATAAAATTTTATTTAATATTGATAACGTTTGCCCTTGTAAGTAAACCAACAATATTGTATTTCGGCACCTTGATAAATTTTATTCGCGACAAAGAAATTTTAATCAAATAAATTATGCACAAAAAATTGCAGGAAACACCGCGGGGCATCAGACTACTGCTAAGTGAGATTCCTTTTCAATTACTGGAGGTATATAAATAATCAAAACCTTAACTCACAGATTTAAAGTCGAAAATTCCTCGTTAACTAAGACCAATTACCTGACTGGTCATTCGCTCACTGCTGCCAGTTTTCCAAGTAATATAGCAATCATTCATTCCTTTTGGTGTATGACATTCACGAGAGATTAATGTTTTGCGATTCTCATAACAAGTTGAAATATTAATTTTAACATTTGTCTTACATTTTCATGTTGAGCCGGGTACAAAAGGACAGTCAGATGTTGAAATTATATTGTTGAAATAGCTAACGCATCCGGGTCGGATTTAGCTAGAAACTATTCAATTACAGTATGATAACTTAAGACAGCACAATTCATAATAATAAAATTTAATCCTTTACAAGTTGAAGTCAAAATTAGTGCTGGACATATTAGACACTAATAACCTTAGAGTATTTGCCGGAATTTTAATAATTGAATTGCAAAACATCCAAAACATTTGGCCTTGATCAGATTTCTGGCAAAGCTCCAATAACTGGATTATCTTCTACTTCTATTAATCAGAAATCAAATTACTTTGATTAATTTTCTCTACTTTGTCAAATCTTAACTTCCTTACATTAATTAGGTGTCTCTTAATATCAAAGAGATGGGCATTTATTTTCGAATCTTCAACAAATGCAATCGGTCAGTCTTTGTCACTTCATAATAATGTGATCGTGTTGTTTGTCATCTCAGTAATAACATGGAATCAGAAACCAATACGTAGAAATAGGATTGTCCTTTATTTGGTTGGAGTCAAAATATACATAGTGAAAATCGAAACCTGTCTTTACAATACTTGTTGATCTTATATAAAATGTTAAGTATAGTGGCTGTCGAGGATTGAACACCCGCATAACTATTTGAGTGATCCACAAATTGATGTTCTAGACATGAGTCTAATTTAGGTATATGTATGTGTAAACGCATCCACAGCATAGAAGTAAATCCTAGTGTCAGGCAAAGTTAGGTTATAGGTACACAATAGTATAATGTAATTATTGTTGTTAGGAATTTTTTTTAACTAAGAAGAATATAAATTTTGACCAGTACTAGTTACCACTAACTACTGCGTGATCTGTAGATGTCGCAATTAAAACAAACAGTAACCTCTGTTGACTAAGAAGTTTAGCAATCAACTGCCGTGTGGCTTGTCGTAAGTTTGTGTCTCAGAACAAATATTGATATGAACTGCGCATGACACTTGGGTTAATAAGCATACCCACGTTACAAGATATATCATAAAATGTAAAACTATGACAACCTTGTCGACACTGTCAGGTCTTTTACAATTTTATGGCGACTTTTTCGATATAAGTGATAGTATTTTGTAAACCATTGGTTCCTTAATTAACGATCAAAAGTAGTACCTGGTCCAGGAGGTCAAACTCTTCTATGACCTCGCTTTTGAAAAATCTGCAATCAGCTGACTCCTTGTTTCATAAACTACTTTCAATAGCAATAACGCATACAGACCTACTGGTCATCTAAGTACCTAGTGCAAGTCTGCTTTACGTTAATACCATCGATACATTTTTTAACATTCGGCGCTCTGATTGGCCATATCTAAGTTAATCAACCAATTAGAGGGCTCAAAACAGTACGTTTTCAATCAATTTTTCGGGTAGCAAACTCGCAATAAGCGCTTCGATAGTAAGTGGTAATCGTTGCCTGAAAGAATTTTAGTTAATAGGTAATAGTTTGAAACTCTCTTTCTCGCCAAACCCATGACAAAATAAGTAATTTTATGACCCTTGTAGAACTGCGTTTCTGATAAAGTAATTGTATAAGAAACTATTACGTCCTGGGCATTTTACTGAGTCGACATTTGATACCTGTTTTATACATATACACATTCATATTTTTTCAAAAACAAATATCTATGAGACCAAAATTTATATAAAGAGGTATAAGAAAAAGAACCAGAGCGATAAATAACGACCAACCTTTTACAAAAGAATAATTATAAACAAAATGAAATGAATATAATATTAATTATTATTCGTTTCGCGGCAGCATTATTAAGATACATGTCCATACATTTACGGATAACAATCTTGACGTTCAGATACAGATCGATGTTGTAAACAGAGTACAGTCGTCACCGCCCATCCCGTGTTTATGTCTCATAAAATATCATATAAAATATCATCTTTGAGCATGATATTCTGAAGTTAAGAGTGGGCCCTTTTTCGGAAGTATTTTATTACTCCTCAGTAAAGTTGTGTGTTTGATTTTTAATATCCATTTAAGTCTTTCGTCAAATAAAGCTAGGGTTTATTTCGGTTTGAACAGATAATATTTATAATGGAATGCCACTGGGGTGTATTTTAGGGCCAATATGGACTTATATCTTATAATTTAAAAGGATGACTTACATATTCTGTTTTTATATAATAATCCATCGTCCTTTTAAAATAAAAATTTAATAAAATTGTAACATAAACAGTGAAACAACCACAGCGTTGTGTTTTGCCGTGTGAGTGAGGTTACCGGAGGAGGCCCAATCCTCCCCCCCCCCCCAATCCCTAATCCCGAAAAGGTCGGCAAAGCACTCGTAACTTCTCTGTTTGACGCGGCGCTGGAAATCCATAATGCTTGTTTGCCGACCTATAACATAAAAAAAAAACATTTAATCAAATTGATATCTCGACAAAGAATAATAATAAACATTGCCCATCCAAACTTCACGAAAGTTATAAAGATCATAGCCATTTTAACAGAATTCTTGTTGATGATGTTTAAAAAAAGCCATTTTATCTTGCCCTTATTTCATCCACAACTGTATTTATCACGCGAACGAATATCTCATACGGTCGAGCACTTGTTGATTGTAATAAATTTTACGGCACCCGAGGGTTACGTCGTAATAATAATTATAAATCTATAATAAATTGCCTTTAATTGCTCTCCTGATATTTTAATTTGTTCTTAGACTAGCACATTGATTGAGTGAGATAACATCTATTTGAAGCAAGCTATTGGAATTTCTTAAACATTGTCTTATTTAATGATTATAGAAATACTATTGTTTAATTTATTGCTTATGGTAGAAGTAAATAGTTTGTCACTGATAAAAGAAATTTGATATTATTCAGACAGACAATAGAATTACATATACTTTCAGTCACGCTTTGGCACGAAAGGTCCAACTCGCCCGGAGTCATACTACAGATAGCAGGCATGAAACAATATATTGCGTTGTGTTTCGTCATTAGAGTGTAGTTACTGGAGGCCCAAATCTTCTAAAATACTGAACCCCGAAAAGGTCGATATAACCCTTGGTATTATCAGCTTTCATAGGCGGCGATGACTGCTAGTTTACAATCAAGTGATTCGTGGGTTTTTTTGACGTCCATAAGAAAAAAATAATAAAAGCGATTCAGTAGTTGATAGTGACTCAGTTTGCAAATACATTTTAGCTATTTACTTGCCTTTACCCGCGATTCCGCTTCTATCATTTGACTACCTATACTACCCTACCTAGTTACCTACCCACACTATCTACCTTCAATGGACCCTACACTACCCATCCTTCCAACTCTAGTCCTTTCTTCATCTGGTTCAAAACTACGTCCCCACCAATTCTTCACGATTCATTCATCATAAAGATCGGTTAAGCCGTTCTTAAGTTATAAATAGTGTGACTAACACGATTTTCTTTTATGTAATATAGACTTTTTTACTGCATCATGTAGAACAGAGGTAGTGTTTAAATAAATGCATTGCAGTATTCATATTATGATTACAAGTATTTCTTTTATTTTGATAGCTTTACCATAATCCGACCTTGAAAACGACGTGGTCACACTTGCCATCGAGTTATTAAAATTAATTAGCTTCAGCCTATTTCATTCGATATTACTTTCGCATATTATATTACATTTGTATGTATATTAAAGTGTCACTCTTGTCCAAATCAATTTATGTGATTAGATCAAATTGAATTTGTTACAAAAAATATTAGGGACGCAGTTAGTAAAAGTGTCAAACTACTTTGGGTTTGTATTTCAAGGGCCACTTATGTGTTGTAGTAGTAATTAATTAAATATAGAAACTATATTTAAAAGTCAAAGTGAAACTATAATAAGCAGTATGTTCAAATGTCTGGAAAATAAAAACGTAAAAAAACACACACCAACACCAACAACCAAAATAAATCAATCACATGAAAAGTAAATAATACATACATAACTGTAATAAATAATAATGCACGTCGATTGCATTTTTAGATCCATAGTCACAATTGCTACTACCGAGCAGGCTTCCATTAAGGCAGGGTTCGATTCTTGAACCAGGTAAACTGTCATAACGGTTTTCCTACTGTTTCTCAATAGTTGCATGGAGTCTGCTATATGACCTTGGGCTCACTCTTATAACATGGGAAAAAATAACTAGTAAAAAGTTTGTGTGCATTTTGGGCCTGAGACAGCAATTATTGAAGCACGAATAGATCGGCTTGACCAGAGTGATACCACGGCCTCACAAAAAATCTCTAACGTGAAATAACCACAGGCTTGTTTATTGACGTATGTGTTAGGATAACGGAGGCCCAACCCTTCCACTCCCACAAACTCCTAAAAACTAACCAGCAATATGTAAGCTCGTTTGCCGTCCGGCAATATACTTAGTCTTTCGGAAAAAAAAGGTTCTCTGATATGAAACTAGCACTAATTTGTTTTAAAACTGAACAAATACTTACGAAGACCATATGTGCCAAATATCTAACATAAACTAATTTATACTCAGTAGGATCATTCTGTAAACACATATTACCTATACATAACTCAACTATGTAAGGCTTGTTAACGCAGAGATATGTAACTGTATGCAAATAGTTTTAACCCCTGAATACATTAGATAAAGCCGGAATGATTAATTGTAAGTGAGTTACGACTTGCCTACAATTTCACGTCGTGTGCACATGTCATTAGAAATTGTTGAACTGAGATAGGCTTTTGTTAAAATTTTTGCCTTTATTTTAGTCCACTCAATATAGACATTCTAGTTTGCATTAATTCCCATCAAGTTGGTGTTTTTTGCAGGTTTTGAATACGTCATTACAAATGGTATGTCAAAAATCCCCATTGATAATGTCTCTGAAACAACAAACGCTATCGAAACATGTTTTTTTTACAAATCACTCTGAACATACTCCTCCTTATTACAAAACAAGGTTTATCTTTAGTCCAGGTTTAAACCATTGAGTCGGGTTTTGAATTTTGAATCTTATTGTCATCTACCTTCAATTCTAAAAACAAAACCTGGCTCAATGGTTTAGTCCTAGACTAAACTAAAACCTTGTTTTGTAATAATAATAATAATAAAATATCTTGCAACACTAAACCTGTCAACATGACAAATTTTGCACATTTCTTTCAAAATTAAATAATATTATTTTTTTTTCCTCCATAAACTGCTAACAATAGAAATTTAATCAAACATTTGTACAGAAAAATAGTTTAAATAGATTTTTGTGATTAAAATGAATCCACGAACCATATTAAATAAACATAAAAAACTGACAGTGACAGCCGTCGTCACAATCAAAACCAAGGAAAATATAATCACAATATAATGGAGTTAAGTGCAAAATGTTGACAAGATCGAAGGCAAGAGCACGAGGCGCATCCCCACCATCCCCGGACTCGTCGCTCAGCTCCGCCTCGCCATCGCCGGAAACCAGAACGACACGATCGCCGGTGGTAGCAGTTGCGTCGAGCTCGAGCGATGAATATCTCTCCCCGCTGGCGTCGCCGGTACCTGTACGTCGGCAGAGGAGAGGCCGGCCACCGATGGGCTTGGGAACCAGGGGCCAACGGGCTCCGGGACGGGTCCCCGCTGCCGGTGGTTGTGCGCGGCGCATGAAATGGTCTCAAGCCATTAATGAGAACGTCATGCGCGCGTATTATGGTGCTACAGAGGGAGGAACTAACCTCACTGCGTACCGTGACAGGATGTTGTCTCTGTTTCAGGTGCTTGAGCCATCTGTCAACGTCTCCGCCCAGCGACTATCGGATCAGGTGCGTGTCATTCAACGCAGCCGCAGATTGGACGATGCTGCACTTGATCGGCTGCGCTTAGAAACACTACACAACCGGGTCGTCCTCACTTCTTCCCAGTCGGCGACACAAACACCTCCAGTGGAAAATGCCACACTCGCCACTCCTGTCGCTGACGTGGAGGACGATAAGGTTGAACAAGTGAGTACTCAGTGCAATGAAATATTGAGGAACGCTTTGGAGGATGCGATACATGAGTATAGATTTGCTCCCAGTGAATTAAGACCCAGATTACCACGTTTGCCCATGTGTGGAAAAAATAGGGCGCTGGTGTGTGCCTTGGATTCGCTACTCGAAAATTATTTTGAAAGTAGCGAAAATCTCTATGATACACACTCGATCCTGTATTGTGGGGCGATAGCAGCTTGTCGAGTAGCTAACGTCAGATTCCCAAATCTTGACGCAGCAGTCCGACCGAAACCAGCTGCTCCTGCCTGGCAGTGCAGGATTGAGCGTCGTATCGATGAGGCCAGGGTACTCATCGGCAAACTAACCTGCTTCAGGGAGGGGAACAACCGCCCTAGAGTGATGCGCTTTGTAAGGCGTGCATTTATGGGGACTGAAACTAGTCCTCATGAATACCTTACACGTGTTACAGAGCGCATCGACTTCCTGAAGCAGAAAATCTATGCATGGGCAAACCGTATTAGAAGATATAAAAAAAGGGTAGAGCGCTATACTCAGAATCGTATGTTCCAAAGTGATCAGAGGTGGGTGTACAGAGACTGGGAACGGTCCAGCCAAGATGTGGTTAGCGGACAGCGTCCGGACGATGAAACTACCAACTCGTTTTGGCGCAACATCTGGTCGGTGCCTGTTAACCACACGGAGGCTGACTGGATGTGCGATGTTAAGCGGGAGTGTGAAACTTTACCAGAGATGGAGGAGGTAGTCATTACCTCCTCTGATGTAGCCAATGCAGCCTGTTCGGTCCCCAATTGGAAATCACCGGGGCCGGACGGACTGCACAACTTTTGGCTGAAATCATTTACCAGTTCACACGATCGCTTAGCGTCGCAGTTCCAGATGGCCTTAGAAGCTGGATCGTTGCCTCAGTTTCTGACTACAGGAATTACCCACCTGCTCCATAAATCGGGTAGTTACACTGAACCCAAAAATTATAGACCGATTACGTGTTTACCAACGGTCTATAAACTTTTTACATCCATTTTGAGAGCAAAAATTACAAAACATATAGAAAAAAATTCCATCATGTCTGTCTCTCAGAATGGATGTAGAAAGGGGTCACGTGGAACTAAGGAGCTACTCCTCATCGATATGGTCATTAGCCAGCAGGTTCGTCGATCCCGAAAGGATTTGTCTACATGCTGGATAGATTATAAAAAGGCTTATGACTCCGTACCACATACATGGCTTATGAGGGTGCTGGAGTTGTATAAAATTAATACAACTCTGCGCACCTTCTTACAGTCATGTATGAGGCAGTGGAGCACGGTGCTTTCCTACCCAGGATGTAAGCAAATCCAAAGGAGTGAAGAACCTGTAAGGATAGTGCGAGGAATATTCCAGGGTGATAGTCTGAGCCCACTGTGGTTCTGCTTGGCCTTGAATCCTCTCAGTACTTTACTTGAGGCTTCAGGGCTGGGCTATCGTTTGCGGAGAAAAGGTCACGTTATCTCTCACTTACTTTACATGGATGACCTCAAGTTGTTTGCACCAAACAAGGAGGAGCTGATGGAACTACTAAAAATAACTAAAAATTTTAGTAGTTCCATCAGAATGGAGTTTGGTGTTGATAAGTGTGCGGTCATGCATGTAAAGCGAGGCGGGATAGTGGAATCTGAAAGTCTAGAGCTGTCAGATTTCACAAAACTGAGATCACTCTCCGCAAATGATACCTACAAGTATTTGGGTATGTCGGAAGGATTGGGTATTAATGGGCCGCACATGAAACAATCTTTACAGGAGCGCTTCTTTGGCCGCCTGAATAAGGTACTGAAAAGTTCGTTATCAGGCGGCAACAAGGTACGCGCCTTTAACGGTTGGGTCATGCCGGTCCTGATGTATTCTTTTGGCATACTCAAATGGACTCAGACTGAACTTGACACCCTGGATAGACGAGTCCGGACGCTGCTGACTGCAAATCGAATGCATCATCCTCGTTCATCAGTCATGAGGTTGTACATCCCGCGGAAGTGTGGGGGTCGAGGCTTTCTAAACGCTAAGACCCTTCACAACCGTGAGGTGTGCAATCTCAGGGAACATTTCCTGAAAGTGGACGAGGATATGCATCGAGAAGTAGTCACAGTGGACAAGGGATTCACACCACTATCCTTGGCTAAAGAGAACTGGTGCAAACCCGTAGTACTGAGCGTCAATGACCGCAAGGCGGTATGGAGTAGCAAGGAGCTCCACGGACGCTTCTTTCGGGCTCTCCACGGGCCCGATATAGATTTTCTAGCGTCCGTAGCTTGGCTACGATTCAGTAACCTCTTCGGAGAAACTGAAGGATTTGTATGTGCAATTATGGACGAAGTTATCCTCACGAATAACTACCGGAAATATATTATGAAGGATGGGACGGTTGACATATGTCGGGCATGTCATAGCCCCGGTGAATCCATCAGACATATTATTTCCGGCTGTGGTCGTTTGGCTAATGGCGAATACTTGCACAGACATAATCAGGTGGCCAAGATTATCCATCAGCAACTTGCTTTGAAATACCGGCTTGTTGAGTCTGAGGTCCCGTACTACAAGTATGTGCCCGACCCAGTTCTCGAAAAAGACCATATCACATTGTACTGGGATCGGTCTATCATCACAGACAGGACTATTGTAGCCAATAAGCCTGACATAGTGGTGGTAGACCGAATAGCGCGTCGCACGACGATAATCGATGTTGCCATTCCTCATGACGAGAACCTCGTGAAAGCCGAGAAAGATAAACAATTGAAATATCTTGACTTAGCTCACGAGGTTGTTGACATGTGGAATGTGGACTCGGCCATCGTTGTGCCGATAGTTGTGTCGGCAAACGGGTTAGTCCCCAAAAGCCTCGACAACCACCTTAAGAGGCTGACGTTAGGCGGATGGATCAAGGGCCTCATACAGAAGGCAGTCCTCCTTGAAACGGCACGTATTGTGAGGAAGTTCTTGTCTCTGGAGCCCTAACCGCCGGCAGCTTGGACCTTGCTCCCGCTGCCAGCTGGCTCCTACTTTTATATTTTTAAATATTATTTTATTTTATAGTAATATTTAAAAATGTAATTTTAGAGAGATTTTAATAAATATATGAATAATAATAACCAATATAATAACCACTAATAACCAATAATAATAATAATAACCTTGTTTTGTAATAATAAGCCCGCAGGGCACCTTGAGGCGAGGTGACGGGAATTAGCGATCCCGCGGGCTACCATCATCCCGATTGCTCCAGGGAGAAGTCACCGTTCCTCATCTCCGGCTTGCCTTCATTGGCTGGCCGGAGTGGACGATGACGAGGAACAGGTCTCCCACCTCTGGCTTGCCTTCATTGGCCGTCCAGAGTGGAGTCGCGAGAATAGTGATCCTGCTCGGAGGGTGGAAGCTGTTCGTAAGCGGCGAGTGGGCCAGTGATGCAGGATGCTTAGGCAGATGCAGATGATCTGAGTAGAAAGCTGGTGGCAGTTTCTTCACCCTTCAGCCACTCACATTTCCGTTGTCCCTCTGTTGCTATTACTAGCAACCATTCCCGGGGGCCCGGTCGGTGAGTTCAAGGCAAATCCGCAAGGCAGCTTGTGGCGAGCTGTTGGGCAGTGGCGACCCCACGGACCTGACTCCCGGGAGGTGTCTTGTTCTTCTCTCTCCGGTTAGTCCTCGTGACTAGCTGGAGTGAACACTGATGAGGAACAAGCCCTCTCACCTCATTCTTGCCTTAATTGGCTGGCTTGAGTGGAGATTCGCAAGAGTAGGAGTTGAAGGAGACTCGGGGGAAGGATGTATCTCAGTAAGATGCTGGTAGGGGTCTTGACCGTACTTCCGGGATTGCTCTGATAGCCGTGGGATGCCTCTCCTTCCCCAAGCAGCTCAACGTATGTTGCCCCCGTGTCGCTACATGCTAGCGGCCGTTTCCGGGGGCCCATTAATTGAGTTTGCCAGTCACCCCCTGCCTGTTTATCCGTATGTATCAATATTGGTCAGGGGCAGGGGCCATAGTATTTCCATAGTTTTCATCCACTAGTCCATAGCAACCCATACCCATAACCTTATAAATTTTTACCACATTTCGCAATAGTCCTCCATCAACCGGGGATTGTCCTTGGGTGCACTTTCATAGTGCATACAGGGATAACTGCCGGCTGATGTCCCATTTCACTTATATTAAAGTTGTTCAAAGGGCCTCTGCGAGTTGGCTTCGGCCCCTCGTACGCCTTCCAAAAGTCCGGGACCCTGTGGTCCCGTGAGTGGAAAGGAACATACAAAATAATAATAATAACAAGCCCCCTAAACAACCACACGTCCCGATCGACCATCTGATCACGTGGGGGGCGGACACACGAAAATTAAATTACTGGCGTGGCTAACGTGGCTCTGGAAACCCATTAAAAATGGAGACTCGTTTAAAAAGGAAATTGAGAGGGCCGCTTCCCGGGGATCGCCGGGGCACACCTGGAGCTGACGCTGGGTGTTTCAGCATGCAAACCGTCAGTGGTGAGGAGCTGAGCAGGCGGACTCCCACCGGGTCACCCGAAGTTACTACAGCCGAACAAGATGCTTCTGATAGTCTTAATGACTATGTTACCAATCACATATTAAACACGTGTAGAATAGTTCGTAAATTTCTACAAGACGACGCAAATATTACTGTTGAACCATATAGCCCTAGCACCGTTTCATATACCCCTTCATTGCAATCGTTACCTTCGTCAACTAACTCATCACCACCTTCAGTAAGATTTAGAACTTCACCCACTCCAGCCTTGGATGTTGCGCGGGAGGTGAATACCTTTTTACCTGCGTCCACCAAGGCTGGCAAACCAAGAGTGCGCATGTCTTGGAGTAAAGAAGTAAATATATTCATCATGCGCAATTATTATTATATAACAAAGTTAGAAACGGATAAGACAACATATAGGAAACGATTGCACGAACTATTCTCGCGACAGTACCCACAAATAGAACCTATTCCCTCCAATGAAGCTCACTTGGCTTAGGCCCGTGGTTTCATTAATTTACCGGCACTCTTAAAATGTCGAGGAAAGCAAAACTCAATTGATGGATAATAATAATATTCTTTATTGTACACCACTAGGACAAGAACATAAAAAATATATAAAAACAAACAAACATGAGTAATAAGGCCGACTATGTCCAGTGTGATTAGTATAACTCATATAACTTTCCACTAAGTTCAATCTTCAGCTCTTCATATCTGACCACTGCGGGTAAATAAATAACCTTGAGGATATTGTCAATTCATCCGCTGTTATCCATTTACTGAAAATGGGACGGGCCTACATCAGATTGCTAATATTTAAGCTGTCCCAAATGATTATGCTTGTATTCAGGTCATTTCTAAGGATATTTCAGGTCCAGTCTCCACTATTGCCAATAATAACAAGTCTAGTATCACGGATACTGGATAAGTTATTTCAATGAAGCAAGAAAACGAGTATTCTGTTGCAATAGAAAAACAGAAATCAAGAGAATTTATCGATTTGATTAAATATTAACACCAACCAATGCAACCCTTGTTGTCTTAAAGAAATTGGTATGTTCCCTTCCTTTGTGCGGGCAAGCACTTTCTTAGTACAAATGCATTATAAATGACATTGCTGAATGCAAGGGAAAATATTTATTAAGTTTGTTGTAAATTATACATTTATATGCGTTTAATTAAATTTTCTGTTGAAGTTACAAGGATAGGTTTATTCAGGGTTCAAAAATGCCGTAGGCATGTAAGTTTTGTCAAAAATTTGAAGACGCGTATCTAATAATATATATATGGAAGATAGATAAGTATACTAGCGGACCCTCCCCGAAAACCCCCACATATCAAATTTTAGCGAAATCGTTTGGGCCGTTTCCGAGATCACACGGTTTATCAAGCAATCAGTCTGAGTTTTGAAGATTGAGGAATTCAGGTACCTACACGGAATTAGGGAGATAGGGAGGTGAAGGATTGCACTATGTACAGGCAGTTATAATTAAAGAACAGAGTTAAAATGTTGCTAATACTTAGACATATGATAATAGCAGAGCCTGCTTTAAACATAAAGACAATAACATGTTTTTTTGTGATAGCGAGAATATGAATTTGTTAAGTAGGCGCTAACGCAGCCGCGGGTTACAGATTAATGAATTTGTCTTCGAGTTTTTCTATAGTAAACACTAATATATTTTAGTTATAGTAAAAATATATTTTGAAATTCCTAGCTAAGTGAAAAATATTACATTTTCGACACACTATCGTAATGGAGTATGCACTGGGCCAAAAAGAAGTTATCCTGATTTTTTGGCTTTGAACATGATTATTGTTGAGTGTGATATAATTACACTTACATTCGTAATCTATTATAAGTATTATAAATATTTGTATTTTTGTAGTTATTTAAAGTAGTTTAGTCTGCTATTTGATACGGAACAATGACGCACTATACCGATTACCGAATGAAATTCATAGGAAATTGTCGAATTTTAACAATTGAAATAATATCTAATATATTAATAGTTCTCAAGTACTTACTTACAATATAACCAACAATATCAAGCCCTTGACTTTAAACACGAAAAAACAACAAAATCGTACTCTTCACACCACTGTCATATCACTTCGTCTATGGCCAACTTAAATACTTACATCTACATAAATACTTCATAAACCTTACACCATTTGAAATAGAGTACACTTTCTTCCAACTCAAAGGCTCATAATCTTGGCGAAATAAACAGACAACTTAATGTCACGCTGTCATTCACGGATTATGCAAAGTAGCCAAGATATATATATTTTTTTCTATTACCATAATACGCGTGGCAGAATGTTTGATGTAATGAAGCAACGTGGGAAAGGCTAACAGGGGCCTTTGCAGCTCTATGTCTATAAAAGCACAAGCTATTCTACTTTGAACTTAAGGCTATCAGTCAGAGAGTTGAAAGTTAAATATGGAGAGCGACATACGGGCGTGTTTGTCCGTTTGTTCCAAACCAAATTATCAAATTTCAGAGATATCACGTTTCTGCTACCGGCCCTCTTTTGTTCTAATGTGGGTACTAATTGATTTCTAGTTCAAATCAATTGTTAGCGCACTTAGTGAATGAACATTAACGAACACGTGGTTGGACATGGCCGGTAGGGTCGGTAATTCGGGCACGCTATTATAGCAGCGGTAAGACCCCTCTTTGAGGAGTGGCTTGAGAGACGCCACGGCGTCCTCACCTTCCGCCTGACGCAGGTGCTTACCGGGCACGGCAGCTTCGGTAGGTTCCTGTTTCAGCGGGAGGAAACGCCAGAGTGTCGTCATTGTGAGGACCACCTAGAGGATATGGTGGAGCATACGGTAGCGGTATGCCCTGCCTGGGCTGAGCACCGCCGTATCCTCAGGGAAGTGATCGGCGGCGGTGACCTCTCGCGCCCGGCCTTAGTCGAGGCCATGTTGCGGAGTGAGAGGAACTGGGACGTCGTCTCCTCCTTTTTGTGAAGCAGTCAGGCTCGCAAAGGAAGAAGACAACGGTTTCTACTGATGGAGCCCTAAACCACATCTTGTACCATTCTCTTGCTACTGGTGTTTTAAATGTTTTTAGTAAAAAAGTACATAAAAAAGTAATTTTGAAATCTAAATGTACCAACAAAGTTGATAACGAACAATAATAAGTGTGGGCTGTGCTCAGGTCGAAAGATACTATGTGACCTTGTACACCAGTACACAATATTTATATAATTATATTACTTTTTAATTTAACAATATAAAGCTGAAGAGTTTTTCTGTTTGTTTCTTGGGACACGCTAGCCTCAGGAAAGACGAGACCGATTTCATTTTTTTGGAAGAATTAGGGTTCCTTGGTAATATCGTAATACAGTTAGTATGCGAGTGTTCTTGGGCGGCGCCAATTGCTTACCATCAGGTAATCAATTAACTAGTTTGCGGACTTATTATAAAAAGATGGAGTCTTAAAATGCAAGAAATAATTTGAAGTCTACAAAAAAATTTAAGCAATCATTCCTTGTTAATAATTGGTAAGTAAAGTCGCGGGCAGAGTTTGAGAATTAGCATTGTGATAGTGCCATTTTATCGTCTTTAACCATACAGTGGGAAGCAAAAGTATGTTTAGTTATTTATTTATTCATAAATCTTTACTTTCTTGAGGAGCGAGCTACAACCTCCTTAGTCGGATTAGGCTAACGTGATTCTATACACAATAATAATTTTAAAGACGTCTGATAATCGTAATTGACTGCACGGTTGGCGTGGTGGCTGGGCAACTGGCTGCCGTGCTCTCCTATTTAGAAGCTCAGTTCTGCAGCATATGCCGTTAAAAAAATTAGAAATTTAACAGATGTAGATACAGCGCGGTTAGTTTATTTTAGTTATTTCCACAGCATCATGTCATACGGTATTTTGTTGTGGGGGAATGCTGCTGACATTCAGTCTATTTTTGTTCTGCAGAAAAGGGCTATTCGATCAATCTATAATCTTAGTCCGAGGCATTCGCTCAGAGAATTATTTAAGGAAACTAAGATAATGACGGTTGCCTCACAATATATTTATGAAAATGTAATTCACGCTCATAAAAACAAAAGCTTATTTAAGAAGCATAGTGATATACATAATATTAACACGAGGGGGAAAAACAAATATGTTGTCCCTGCCTCCAGGCTTCAGAAAATAACTAGTTCGTTTAGATGTCAATGTATACGCTTTTACAATAAAATTCCTAGCGATATTCAAAATTTGAGCCTCAATAAATTTAAAAGTGTAATAAAGGCTAAACTTTGCTGTAAAGCATTTTATAAAATAAAAGACTACTTAGAGGATAGTCAGGCATGGGAATGAGCCGCTGTAATGTCTGCACAGGTCATGTTGACATGTTTGTAACATAAGTTACAATTTTATATACAATTTGACATTACGTTTATTTTTTTTATTTTTTATACAATGACATAATCACCTATTGTGACATTTTATTTTTTATTTTTTTTGACATTTTTTTTAATTTATTTATTGACATTTTTATTATTTTATATTATTGTTAGTGTAAGGACCGTGTGAGACTTGCCGTGCTTTTTGATTACCAGTTATCTGCGTTCTGACAGTTTGAGTACTTGCGCGACCCACCCAAATGTTCTTTAGATCGGTATTGTTCGTCGGACAACTCAGCAGCACTAGCTATACTGGTTGCAAACTGACACTTGCGTGCCTGTCTTCAGAACGGGTCCACTTAAACTGGTGTGGTTCTTTCCTCAAAAGACCACTACAGAATGAACTTGCACGATTCTCTCACATTATGTTATTTTTACTTTGTCTGGACTTGAAAAGAGACTGACCTCTGAGTTTGTTTCGGCATTTCTTCTCAGAGTAGTCAGATAGGAAATGCCGGCTTCATCTAGTTTTTCACATATAAATTGACGTGTAAAAGTGCCGTTTTATGGCCTATTTGCAAAAATAAATTCATTGTTTCATTGTTTCATTTTGTTGTTTCATTGGAACATCGGGTACGATTCGACCTCTTGAGCGGCGTCAACATAGTTTGTTACGCTGATGACACGCTGATGCTGGCGAACGGAAGGTCACATCAGGCGGCGCCCGACCTGATGTCACAAGCGGTTGCGGGAGTCATTGCAAGGATCCGGCTATTTATGCTAATTAGTTTTTATTGTTATCTACAGTATTTATGATCTTTTCCTCTTACAATGTCTACTTAGTTTATTTGTTCCTCTCATTTGAATATACATAAATGTTTGAAGCTTAGCTGTCTTTCATCATCATCATCATCATCATCATCATCATCGGCGGCCGGAAGGCAACTACTACTGGGCAAAGGCATCCCCATTATAAAGGCTTCTCCTTGTAAGCTGTCGTTCAATTAAAATGAAATAAATCAACAACAGCATTAGCACTTTCTCTTAACTGCACATTTAAATGATACTGTTCTATGAACAGCATCTCATTTTTCTTATTTCGCATTTTCATAAATGTTTTTAAATTGTTTCACAGGTTCGGCGACGTGTAACCGTTATTTGTTATATTCTGATGCAAATGGTTGGTTTAAAGTGCACAAGATTCCGTTGACATGGCAGGGCGCTTTCCTTAGGTGCCTCTACGAAGGTAAACTCATTTTCGAAGAACTTCTTAAGCCCTACCTTTCAAACGGTCTATTGAGTAATACTTCGCTCTGCTCACCGGATGGAGTTTCTTGCTCGTTCTTCTCCATTCGAATCTACAATTTGGAATGAGCACCTAGCTTCATTGACGAACAGGCTGACAGACTACTATTCTATCTTGACGTTTCAAAAGTACCTATTTATGGTTTAGTTGCAATAAATGATTTTGACTTTTGACACCATTATCTTATTGTATCGTGTTCAACAATTTCTCTTCAGCCGCTAAATATTTAAACAAGTTTATCATTACAGATGCAATTTTAGCGTCGCCTTTTGATACAGAACTACAAAAAGCTATGCTTGCTGCGAAGCAGGAAGCAGGAATCGATTCTCCAATTTTTATTGGAACGAAGGTGATGTTCAATTCAGCGGATTATTTGTCAATCGAAGGTAAGTAATTGATGGGTTAAGCAGTGTTACATTTCGATCACGTTTTTATCCTATTATATTTTTATTTTGTATTTTTATATTATATTTTTATTTTTTATTTACGTCTCACATTCGAGTTTCATCATTTTAGCCACTCCTCAATCCTACTCGTAAGCCTGACACAGATTTTGCAGCTGAAGATATCAAAACCGTGTAATAAATGAACAAAATGTTGCCCTGATATCAAATATTTTGACAGTTTTACAAGGTCACAAAATAGAAGAAGTGGTAATGTCTGTTAGAGTTACCTTAATAAACCACGCCCTTTTGTGAATAATATTTGGAAAACATTGCATTAACATACTTATGAATGAATAGAAAATTACTATTGAACAGGGTATATTAGGTAACTACATCGAAACTTACGAAATCGAAACCACGGTCACAGCAAATGATTTTTTTTAAATTGCAGGAGTTCCCATAGAAGACATGCCTGTAACTGTGCCTAACACAAACGGCAGAAAACCTGATGACTGCATGAGCTTGGTTAGGGAGGGAGAAGTTGCATTTACTTCTTGCACACAATGGTTGCCATACATTTGCTACAAGGAAAATTCAACTCAACTGAAGTACAACTCGGACTGTGGAACTTTTGATCAAGGTAAATTCTATGACTGGACCTAAACTATTTCGGTTTACTAACTGAATATTAAGGGTTGTACTAATCCATCATTGCTTCGTAATCCACCAGAGTATTGGGAAAAAAATGTAGTCACATTTTTAGGGTTCCGTAGTCAACTAGGGACGGTTTACGCAATTCAAAATGACCACCAATAACATGATGTACATAACCCGCCTAGTTTGTGTAAATTAGTAACCCAATTTCTCAAGAGATGGCGCTGTACTGCTGTTCTCACTGAACTGTGGTGTTAAGACAGACGGGAAACTACTACCCTACACTGAGCGTAGCTTGATACGCTCATGCCCGGTTTTAACATTTGACACCACACTATGACACTTTCCATTACTGAAGGCTCTTTACTCAACAGTAGCATTACGACTATCCAATTATAACGGCAGGTACCTATCCAATTTAAGCTCAAAATAATATAGCTGTGACTTTAATATTTTCCTCTCAGAGTACCACTACAATTCGGAGACGGATAGCTGCTACAAGTTGCACAAGCAGGCAAGAGACTGGCGACAAGCATATGGAATATGCTTAGCAGAGGGAGGCCATCTTGTTATTATCGACGATGACAAAGAAGCCGACGTTGTGGTGAAAATATTGCAAGGAAAACCAAGGGACCTTAACTGGGAACTATCACACGCTGGATTCTTTGACTGGAACAAGGATTTATTGACGTTCCGCACTATTCATGGTTAGTGACGTAATTTTTTTTTAAATTGATAAAATTTTTTGCAAAAACTTTGATCATAATTATTTTTAGTGAAATAAATGGCCAGTGCTATGTGTATGCAATTCATATAGTTTATGGAGTTGGTTTTACAAAATAAGTGCAAAAAAGAAATAATCGACAATCATTATTAACACGCTAAATCGTTATGGTTTCAGGAGAAAAAATGGAGTCTGTTTATCACAAGTGGCACCTAAACCAACCCGACAACAAAGGAATAAATATATTTGGAGGAATTTTGGAAAACGGTGAACTGGACGAGGAGTGGTCTACTCGGGAGGCTTACTTTGTTTGTGAGAAGAATCCTAAAGTTGAGGTCTTTGAGCTGCCTGAAGACCAATATGAAAACGAAGTTTCAACAAAAAAATGAAGCATTGTGTTTTTATTTCGTAACAGTAAATAAGGCCATGAGAGCTATAACGTTGATAACCAAATCAAATGTATTTAGGTATTTATATGTACAATATACGTATAATACCCATATGCGGGGGCTTGTTATTAGCAACTTGTTAAAACTACAGTTTGTTACTACCTATAAGATGTTATTAGTCTGTAAGCCTTCTTCCTTGAAATAAATAAAAAAATAAAAAAAAATAATTATTAAATAAACTTTATTTGGATACAATTTTATTTTAGCTGTTGTCGTTGCACTTCAGACCTCCATGCCATTCTTCTATTCTTCTCGGCTCTTTGCAGTCAATCCTTTTTGCAGATGACGAGTTTGTCACCACCTTCTTCTGGGCCTGCCTTGACGTCTCTTGACGTTGTGTGACCTTCACATAGCAATGTGTTTCGCCCACCACTCACCAGGCAGCGACCGGTCCAGTCCAGTTTCACTTGAGGCTTGCAGCTTTCTGACCAACCTCAGCGATCTGAGTTTTGAAGGCCAGTGTGGTAATTTTTACCACACTGAGTCCCATTGTAACTTCAAACTAGTAGGACATTTTTTGAATTAATACACGTAAATAAGTCGTAGCTTTTAATAAAATTTGTCTATTTAGTCAGTTAATTCTATGCCAACAACTCGATTGCTTCTTTCGTATTCTGTCTGACTGTTTGCTCACAATTGTATATCACATACAAAGTTATAATTCACTCCTGAACAATCCTATTTTTTAAACACCACATTTATTCGAAGTAGCCACAAATTAGTGTTGATTCCGTTCAGTGGTGTCAGTTCAAATTTACGCTCTTTTATGGTGCCAATTATAACTGCCGGCTGATAAATGTGAGTGACGATGATCTGGCATACTGGTATACTGGTAAGCTCAAAATTCTTTTAGAACTTTACACTTATAACATATCTTATTTAGTGAAGTTAACAGAAGAATACCTTGTTTTGCTGGCGTAAAGATTAAGTACCTAAGAAAAGTTAAAGTTATTCAAAATGAAATACTTAAATAGAGGTTTTTATTTTCAAAATTTTACGAGGGTACCAGTATCTGTCCAGTCCCAGGCAGTTAATAAGACTTACCAATTAAACTGTGCATGAAGTCACAATAAAATTCTAGAACACGATTAGCTAGACGTGACTTCAGCAATATAGCCAGGGACACATCGACACGGCCTTATTTTGAATGACTAATTATTTCACCTGTAATGGTAAAATTAATTCATTAATGTTTGCATTGTTTTGGAGCTTTCTTATAATGAAATATTTTTTCAAACTTTTCTACAAGTTATTGTGTTGAAAGATTGCATATTTGGTATAACATACATAAAAAAAGACAAATAAAATAAATCTGTGTGTTTCAACAATTCTTTTTGTGATGACAAGATCAAAGTAATTTATGTTAATATTTCCTATTTATCTTAATCTTAATTTCAGATTCAATTTAAGTTTTATTAATTGTTACTTATATAGTTTATTGCCATTTATTGTTACTTATATAGTTTATTGTCAAAAATATGTTTATTTACTTTGATTATGTCTATCAGTGATAACATTAATCTCATTTAATTAAATAATAGGTAAGTTAAGTTTGGTTTAGTCTTCTGGATTACAATGTAACTAAAATTTAATTTTATTGATTTAATTTAGAGATTGTTCGTTTTGTTTTATATTAAACTTAATTCGGTAGTTTTTATTTTTTAAGGAGATTCAATTATCTTTAGTTGTGTGTGTCATTCATCTTATTTAATTTTGCTGTATTTCAATTTGTAACAGCCTTGAGCTATATATATATATATATATATATCCCGTCATATATATATATATATATATATGACGGGACGTCCTCTGTTGTCAGGTTGCCATGTGCATTCCTATCATCATCCATCGTTGCAGAATTCAAAAATAAGGCTCCAGATAAATGTACAGCACACGTATATTCAATTACCAATCTTAAATTATTTAAATAAAAAGTCACATCGCAGATCTAATCGGATTGACAGGTTCTTCAGCTTAGCATTTGAAAAGTGACCGTCCATAGATGCGCGAACGAACGCACCAATCATAGCTGAATGATTGAGTAGCGAGTGAAGTCGCTGTCATACCGACAGTTACTATAATACTAGTCTGAATAAAACCTTACAGGGCCATCTATTTTGAATACTTATAAACTAAAATTAGTTCAACGTGTTGTTAAGAGATGACGTAGTGAGCGTTTTGATTAACACTGCGACACGGCCATCCTGCGCTTCACACGTCCTCGTGTGGCTCATCTGGAAAGGAGTAATAATCCAGTGTACATTTCTTTGCTCGGTCATGCCTGACCCTAATTATGTAACGGTTACTGAATAGAATTCAAATTCAAAGTAAATCTTTTGTTTATTCTGATTGACTATTTAGTAATCAATTCTTATTACATGATTTTAACTTCCTCTTTCTTGTAACAAGTCTAATGGCATAATCAACTACACACTACACAGTCACTTAGCCAGTGATCTGTCTTCGCCACTTCCCCAGCAGCGGTATCGTAGCCACTTAACCAGCGACACGATTGAATATTCATCTGCCGCTTAACCAGCAACAGGATACTCTAATCACTTAACCAGCGATTGAGTTTACTTTATTTTTTTTATATCATCGCTTAACCAGCGGCTTCGCTTAACCAGCGGCATCGCTTAACCAGCGGCATCGCTTAACCAGCGGCATCGCTTAACCAGCGGCATCGCTTAACCAGCGGCATCGCTTAACCAGCGGCATCGCTTAACCAGCGGCATCGCTTAACCAGCGGCATCGCTTAACCAGCGGCATCGCTTAACCAGCGGCATCGCTTAACCAGCGGCTCAAACATTTCATTTTCAGTTGCACACCGCGCACTCACTACGGCAAAACCGGAGCTACGGCTACAAACTGATATATGACAAATAAAAATCATTTTCTTTTTTTTTAAGCCATGAGACATGTGGTAATCAATCACATCACTGTATCTTTAACCATTTAAAAGCCTTAGTCACTAACATTTTCAGTCACACTTTCATGATCATCGGATGAATTAGGTATGATTTCACTATTGGGCATTTTACGCAGCCTATCATGGGCGTATTTGTATGTCCGATTATTATTAAGTGCCTTCAGTACATATCTATCACCGTCTAAGATTTCGGTTACACGAAATGGTCCCTTGAATTTGGGATCGAGCTTAGTCTGATTACGCTCTTCACTTTGTAAAAGTACGTATTCACCTACCGAGTATCTTTTAAGCTTGGTCTTTGTGCTGTCAAATCGGAATTTTTCGACTTCCGTCTCTATACAAAACCTCGAAGTCGAATGCTTGTAAGAAAGCCCACCACCTATGGACACGTGGGGTCAAATCTGCCTTTTTATGAGAAGATCTCAAAGAGTTACAGTCCGTAACTACTGTGAATTTGTTTCCATGCAGATAAGGCCTGAAATATTTTACAGCATTCACAATCGCTAAAGTCTCTAACTCATATGAGTGATATTCTGAATCGGCGGTTGTAGTGCGTTTACTAAAATAGGCAACTACATGCTGAAGAAATTCATCCGGAAGAACATGAAACAAGACTTCGAGCACAACATCGTCAATATCAACAACAGCTAGTATTTGCATTGTACTGTAAACGCTTATTTGACCAATACCAGTCATTTTAAACAGTCTTATTATATCTTGTTCCTTGAAACTTCGACGATATTGACTCTTTCACAAGTGAGCACTCGGCTCCTGAATCAAAACGATATGAAAACGACTCACCAAAGTGGCGTAAAATTCCTTGAGGGGCGCTGAGCATGCAGACGTCCACACGTCGCTCAGGAGGCTTGCCAGTAGAAGTAGAAGGCGTCTTCTTCCCTTCCGCGTTAGCTGCCCGTGGACAACGTGAGGCGTAATGTCCAGTGCCTCGACAGTTGTAGCAAATAATGGAGTCAGGTATAGTCGCCTTCAGGGCCACTGGAGGATTCTTCGAATCATCACGAGATGAACCGGCGTAACGATTGTCCTTTTGGTAGACGTATTGTCTTCTATGACGGCATACAGAGACATGGTGACCTAATTTACCGCAATGAGTGCATTTCACAACTGAAGGGGTCATAAATTTTTGTCGCTTCATGTCCGAGGTATCATCTACACGATTATTAGCTATCGGTGCCTTTCTCTTTAAATAAGACAACGCATTCTAGTTGGAATCTCTGTTGTAAAAGCGACACGATATACACGTGGTTCTGTCTGAGCTATATGCGCCATAACTGTAGAAATTGCTATTTGCTCTATACTAAGTTTCTTCCAACGCGCCATCAAGAGATTTAATTGAGTTGCAGCATAAGTAGCAAGGCACTCACCTTCCTTTGGTTTGCTATTGAAAAGATTGATCATCGTGGAAGCAGCAGTCTCAGAACTATCATAGCGGGCGGTAAAAGCTTCTTGAAAATCTTTCCACGTCATACCAGGAAAAGAAACCTGCGACAGCCATGCCGATGCTTGTCCTTTTAACGCTTTGCTCAGGGCTATCATAAGAGGCGCTCCAGATAATGGGTCCTCCGCCATACACATGTCTGCTGTAGATAACCAAGCACGCGCATCTACACTCGTCTTTTCTGGATCAAACTCCGGGAAACGCAAGTTATTCTTGGTCTTGGTACCTTGCATAGCTTGTATAAGGGCGAGGAAATTTTGATTTTGTTGGTCCAATAACATTTTCCATTTGACATCATTGTTGTCCATCCTCGGTGGAAGTAGATTACATCCCACTTCTGATGAAGGCACCGGGGGGTTGGTACAAACAGCAACATCCCGATCATAGTCTTCACAGTCCGTTGCAGGGCGTAGGATTTCATAATCAGGCCGAATAAATTACAAAAATAACGGACGTCGGCGATCCGTCTCCAATGACAGTCACAGCGCTCGCTCTCCAACATAATGCGCACGCAGAACTGCCAGTTTGACGTTCCGCCAGAGTACGATTTATGGTACCCTCGTCCGATGAATTGTGATAAAACCTCCTTCAAAATTCAATTGTACTAATCGTCGCTCCGACACGGCCAGACTGAAATTCGCTCGTCCTCGAGCGATCTTAGTTATGAGGTAGTTCTGGAACAGAAGAAAGATTCCACGTGTATAGCACGCTGCTCGTTCATCCTGACTAATATGCGCTTTCTCAACATCGTCTGGTTACTGTACTCAACATTATCATCATTGTCAGTTGTACCTACTTCCAAAACAACTTATCCCAAACTACATTAATACGGCCTCAGCGATTGGTGTGCATGGACCGGATGTATGCGCCTCTACCACCAGCCAACATGCTCCGGCAAGACCACATCATCCCTCCGACCAGCTCACCAGATCACCTGCCTGGGTCAGACTAGTGCGTCCCTCCGACTAGACACCACGTGACATAGACCGGACGTCACTATCCTTCCCAATGATCAGCTACGCCAACTCACAACTATATTCACAGATATTCACGTTACCTAGGTGAAACTAGGTACAACCATCAACTGACAATATCTAATTTGTGAACTATCTTGCACATTATAACTACAGTCGTTGGTTCAATCATATGACCACGCAAATAATGAGGAAGATGACCCGTTATCACAAAGAAAAGGAACTCTCTCACCCGTAGATGTCTCCAACAAGCCTTTGGAAGCTCTATAGCCGCAAGCGTTGACTTCTTTAAATGTTGCACCGCTGGTCTTATTCTCCAAGCAAGCAGTAGAAACGTGGCATGAAAAACAGATGACTGCGTGCCCCCTCTTTATCCGCGTCAGGTCGTTGTTTCGGATTATCAGATGGTTTCCCATCAAATCCCACTTCTGATGACGGGACGTCCTCTGTTGTCAGGTTGCCATGTGCATTCCTATCATCATCCATCGTTGCAGAATTCAAAAATAAGGCTCCAGATAAATGTACAGCACACGTATATTCAATTACCAATCTTAAATTATTTAAATAAAAAGTCACATCGCAGATCTAATCGGATTGACAGGTTCTTCAGCTTAGCATTTGAAAAGTGACCGTCCATAGATGCGCGAACGAACGCACCAATCATAGCTGAATGATTGAGTAGCGAGTGAAGTCGCTGT
The DNA here is from genome assembly GCA_902829305.4 of Spodoptera exigua. NCBI lineage: Eukaryota > Metazoa > Arthropoda > Insecta > Lepidoptera > Noctuidae > Spodoptera > Spodoptera exigua. The sequence continues at coordinate 14,976,113 of LR824605.2, forward strand.
CATACCGACAGTTACTATAATACTAGTCTGAATAAAACCTTACAGGGCCATCTATTTTGAATACTTATAAACTAAAATTAGTTCAACGTGTTGTTAAGAGATGACGTAGTGAGCGTTTTGATTAACACTGCGACATATATATATATATATATATATATTTGTATTTGGTTAATTCCTGTTTTATGCCAACAAAATATGTATGATGTGGTTCCCCATAATTGGAGGAACACAAGGCAGTATTAATGTAACATATTGATTAACATAGCATGTAAGTGTATCTTCTGTCGGGAATCCAAATAAATAAATAAATAAATAAAGTATTTTCTTCACAGCTGTACTGCATGGTACGCTTGATTTGACTAATGTGAAGCACTGTACCAGTTTAAAGGAACAGACAGCACGCGACATTTAACTTAACATACCTTACACCAACGTTGACCTAATGACTAACACTAACATCTTATCAAGTTAGATCAAAAACTTTGGCTTTGGATGCATATAATTTTGATTGTTAATATTGACTCTTAATATGGTTTAAAAATGCATCAATTTACAAGGTTTCAATAGTTATAGTTCTTATAGATTAAAAAATATGTGACTTTTTTGTCAGGGGAAAATCATCAAATGACTTCTCCTGCCCAGGGAGAGAGAGAGTGTCAGACTCTAACTGACTAAAAACCCCCCCGTTCCTCCTCCTGCTTTAGGTCGAGTCCTCGGTACCTTGTTGTGCTTGCCCCATAACCTTCGGCCCCGGTTGTGGTAGTGACTTATGTCATAAATTTAGAGTTTTTGAACAGCAAATCATATGCGGCCAGTAAAGGTGACTGCACGATCAGCGAAGTGGCTGGACAACTAGCTTTTGCGTAACGTCTTGCGGGATTTCCGCACAGAACAACACTTTATGGGATCCACAAGTTGTTGCTTCGGGTTTGTTTGGCTTGTGTGGGATTTCGTTTACAAACAAACAAAAGAAAAATGAACTAACTAAAGATTTTATGTATTTTAAAATATTTAATGATCGAAATTTGACTGCACGGTTGGTGCGGTGGCCGGGCAACTGGCTGCCGTGCAACGGGTTCGATTCCCGCACGGAACAACTCTTTGTGTGATCCACAAATTGTTGTTCCGGGTCTGGGTGTCATGTGTATGTGAAATTGAATGTTTGTAACCGCACCCACGACACAGGAGAAAATCCTAATGTGGGGCAACGTTTTTTTTTAAAAAAAAGAAAAAAAAAGAAAAGAAAGAAAGAATGAAATATGAAAAAACCTCATTAAGTTGACAATGCCATGATTACTCCATAACATAAAAAGTTTGATAGTCAAACAAATTGTTACAAGTCCAGTAAGTAAGTCTGTTCTAATTATTTTTTATTCTTCTTAGACGGTAGCAAAACTGCTTTTGTAATATATTTTTTCAATTAAGTTCAATTAAAATCGTTTTATTCAGTTCCTCGTTGGAGGGGTTTGGACCGAAACTTTTTCCTTCAATTTCTTTTTGCTAATTAAAATTGAGTTTGGAGTTTCGCATTCTTCTACTGGGTTGCTTTGGGGTGACCATTGCAGATTTGTTGTTGACTTTTAAAAATTTACGTAATTAGTGTTTTTGGGGCTCTTTGCTGTTTGCGTTCAGTTTGTTAAACTTACTTTTTTCGATATATGTGTAGCATGATACTATTAATTCAAAGGTTTCGACAGCTTTACCCAGATGAAAAGTAGCTAGTTTTTTCCGTGGAGAAAATGAACACGGAAATAGTTTTTTTAGATGTAATTTGTTGGTATCAATTTTACTAAATTTGAGAGAAAATTTTGAAAAGTATCCAATTAAATTGATATACATATTTCAAGTCAATATATCCCAATGAAGACGGAGAAATAGCTTACTTTTCCTTCAAAGTTCTCAAGTATTGATTAATTGACTTCAATTTACTTGGCGACATTACAGTCAATGAGGGGCTTGGTTGCTATGGTGATGACGGGCGACCGGTAAACAATCTACAGCTTATGTTCTAATGCAATCATTGTTAGCGACATCTAAGAGACTATGGGGAACGCATTCATTCATTAAGATGGGAAGAGAATAGAAACCGTCCAAAATCGTTTGTGACGATTCGAATCTGTAAATTCAAATCAAATCAATTTTGGATTGAATAAGTTACTTATTGAAAATATTTGTCGTTATAAAGTTATAAAAGACGTATTATTATTTTTGTTTAGTAACTATCATGATGCAGATTGAATTAAAAAAAAAAACAATTTTGACGCGAATAAACCAAGAGAAACGATATCCATCCAGCCATGCTGACTGCCAGTCAATGAGTTCGGATAGAGTCCCGTGGTGATTTGAACCAGTAGAATTTTTCTCTATTAATACACATCAGTCGGTCGCCATTTTCAACAGACTTATTACGTCTCTGGTAAAACTATCTTAACTTCTGCAGTATGAGTTTGTTGGATCTAAAACAAAAAAAGGAATGCCTTTTTTATGCCTTTTTTATATAATCAGTTTCATTTGTTTGTTCCCTATGTCCAGACTTGGTACTAGGAGAAAACACAAGTCGTTCACTGTAAAATACCGTCTGTCTTTAAAACCTCTGTTATTTACTCGGTCAATATATTGTCCTCCATTCTCTTGGACACTGGACTGTTCCAATGACGATCTGAACCAGATAAGCTCCAACTTTCAGTTCAAACAATCGTAAAACATTGTGCAAACATCTCAGAGTCCTCCCAACAATAGCTCCACGAACAAAATCGTATAGACCCTTACGGAACTCGTAGACATTTCTAATAGCCCTTAAGAGTGAGGCAAACAGTTTTACTCCATTGTCCACTTCACTCGACATTGTTACTTGATAACAACCTTACTTTTTACTGCTCCCTCAAACGATTTTGATACTTCCATCGACGGCATATTAGTTTCTATAAATGCAAGATCAATTTGGCGCACAGTTCGTGCCGTTTCCATGGCGACGGGTATTGTCCAAGCATTTTTTTCTAAATATTTTAAGCGAATATCAACTCTTTGTCTCTGAATGGTAAGTTGGATGTTCTCTGCATTCGTTCGCAACGGATATTTTTATTATGGGAAAGAATATTTTCTGCAATTGAATTTTTATTTAGTTAGAATCGATGACGTTTTTATTGTTAGATATCTCTTGTTTCTACGAAGTTCTTGACGTAGAATACTTACCGATTGTCCTTTATTATTTATTCTGTTATAAATAAAAGCAAAAATAACCTTCTTTTTAATCAATTACAGAGATAATTTTCCAATCAACGTAAAGGCTGTAAAATCGCGTAGAGCTTGGCATTTACAAAGATGCTTCCTGACCTGTGTTCCTGACTTATCGCAAGATAACATAAAACCGAATTGAACAAAACCGAACAATACAATGCCCTACAAACTACTACAGCATAACAGAACGGTGGTGTTAAAGTTGACTATTTTTGTACGAAAGCGTCTTGTTATGAGAATAAATCGCGCGTTGAGACAACACATTGAATTGTGTTCGTCTTTTAAACATTGTTAAGGATCTTACACATTCAGAATCTTGTTTATTGGATGTTCCAATTTTTAAATCGGAAGGGAAACACTCCTTTATTTGAAAACAAGAACATGATATGCCAAGTTTACGTCTAAGCTGGAAAGGGATTTTGATAATAATATCATACGGCGACATCTCTGGAGTGGGTGTTGGAACTAAAAATATCAGCAGCAATAGTAGATTTTACTTTTTGAGATATTAAAACACATCGGGTTGATTTTTTTTAACCAACGTGCCAAGTCAATTTATGCGTCACTTATATGAAGGTAGTGCAACATTAAAATGAATTCTTAATTAGATTCGCTAAAAAATCTTCCAATCTAAAACCAAAAGAAGTTTCTTTTACTACTCACATACAAACCAAATCAAGCTGGTGTAAGCACTATTGTACTATCTTCTTAATATTGCAATATCCATCTCTTGATATTTTCTGCGCAGTTCCCGTTATCTTGTGGTGTGCAATAAATACTTCAAGCTGGCCGTCTCAATGGGGCACCTCCATATCATAGGGGACGGAACGAAATCAAAATAAAATAGTGGCCAGTCTGATACAAATAGACTTTAGATGTGGTTTGTGAAGATTTTGGATTAAACTCACAAGGCAGTTTCGTGCAGGCAAAACTTTCGCGAATAATTTCAAAGTCAAAGTCAAATGATTTAGGTATTTCAAATAGACCTCAATAGACACTTTTAAACGTAAATTAAAATACCATTATTGTATACATTATTCTCATTACAACAATAATAATCCATAATTAAGTAGATAGATGGTACAGGTATAGGCAAGTCGAAACTGAGAGTCATTTTAAAACCAAAATTATGTGATCTCGAACAGTAAGACATATATGTATTAATGGGAGCCATGCTTTGATACGAAAGGGCCGTTCCGAACGGGTTGATATCTCGGCCTCCCAGAAAACCGGCGCTAAACAACCACGACGTTGTTTCGCCGTGTGAGTGACGTTACCGGAGACCTAAACCTTCTTTTCCCCGCAACAATCCCGAATTCCTTAATTCCCAAAACCCCTTATCCCTTTTAATCTTGAAGTAATGCACTCGCAAGTGGTACAATCCTCTGGTGCTACGGGTGTCCATTGGCAGCGCCGATTGCTTACCATCAGGTAGCCCTAATGCTCATTTGCCGCCGTATAACATAGATAAAGAGAAAATAAAATTAAATGGCATATCTCTCGTCAAAGCTGTTGAAACAGAATGGAACTAACAAATTAAATTGATGGAAAGATTTAAACAAGTGACAGGCAGAACGAACGGTCAATCAGCAAAGAGAACAACTGCACACATTAAACACGATCTCGTTAATCCTTTAATTGATACGATGCCCCGATTTATCGCATTGTAACGCTGAGCTGACAGAAGTGATGGCAGGATTGCGCAAGATGAAAGAATATTTCGACGTCCAATGTTTATTGTGACAAAGTATTATTAATTGATTCGAAATTATAATGTTTATTTTCAACATCTTCAGCACTGTTTTTTATTTACATTTTACAATAAAATATTTTGAAACATTTTTTTGCAAAACTACCTCTCGAGACGCCATTATGAAAAGCATTGCAGAACAATTCACGATGAACATTAACAAATTTTAAAGGATTAAATAAAGATAAAAGCCCATTGAATTAACAAAATACATTCACATTACTGAGCGTGACGATATTGGGATTCATGTAATGAAAACAAACACAGACGAACATCCTGGTCACAGAACAATGGTAGCGAATTAACAGCAGACGGTAATCCTTTAATTGATGCAACACGACCTCTTGTTTCGATACAATCCGATGAACGATTTAAATCGCTGTTTGTTGTCGCTTGAGTATCGATTACAATTTACTGTAGAGTGCTAATGCTGATTAGGTACCTACTATCGATTGATTCTCGGATTCGTTTTCATTAAGTAATAACTTTTAGTAATGTGTTATATTTGCCATCTCTATAACTTCATAGTGCAAGAAAGCTACTAAATTCAAGATTGTTAAGTAAACGGTTTTATTGAATACTTATTTATTTTAAGGGACCTTGTACATATGTTTCATATTATGCAAGTGCCACATGGAGAGGATTTGTTGTGGGATATAAAAACAACAAACGAGTTGGTGAAGCCCATATATACAATACACCCGAAAGACTAAGGAGAATCAAATGCGTTATCGGCCCTTTCGGCGACAGTGATTAAAGAATCTTTTGGAGGTGAGGCGTAAAATATCGGGCCTCTAGTAAGTTCACACTGCTTTTCTGTGAAGCCGGATGTCACACGAATCTAGTCGACCCATTCCTGCCATTGGTTTATTAACAAACAATTCAAGAAGAATATATTAAATAATAAGAATTGTTTAGATACAACACAAGAACAGCCCTGAATACACTGCCTGCAGGCCTATCCTTCGATCCAATCAACATTTCAAGAAAGCCAGACTAGAGCTTGAGAAAATTACACCAAGCCTTATCACCAACGGGCTAAATTTCCTAGTCAATCAAATAGAATAATAATAGCTACGGAAAATTCTCGATTGGCGTACTTATAACACCAATGCGGTGTCAATTTTATGTAAATAAACACAGGTTGGCCACTGTTATTACTGTCAACATGTCGCTACTAAATAACAGCGGGTGAGTAGGAATGTCGCGGTGACTGGAAACTATCAATTATCGCTGCACTGCGGTGGACGGGGCTTTAAATCTGGCGAATGTTACTAGTATTATGAATGAGAAAGTTTGCATTGATGCATGGGTAATATCATAGAGTTAATATTTCATAGTCTAGAATAGTACATAAGCTAATATTGATCCCAATAATGCGGTCGATGTTATTGCTGTCAATATTGCTTTCAGCCTTCGAGCATCTGTATGCTCGAAGGCTGAAAGACGAAGACAGATCTAAATAGTGTAAAACTTTGATATGATCAATACCAATAATGTGTTTACCTTCAATTAACAACGTTCATTAAAGATCCTATACCTAGATACAACTCGGGCATAAGGGATTAATGAAATTTTTTTTTAACATGACTTCTCTATGTATCGTATGGGCAAACCTCAAAATATATCGTCTTTTTTTTACTTTTGTTTGAAACTCCTAATAAAGTTCGTAGAATACAACCTATTTCAATAGTACAGTACTTAAAGTTTTGGAAAAAGGTGACATATTGACGTACAGACAGACATGACGATTCTATAAGACAAATCGTATGCATAGTTTTGTTGGAAACTATGTATGTTACAATAAACAGCCACCTTTTCCACTAAAAATGATTACGAGCAGTTACAAAATTGTTTAATAAACATTTCTACTTCATTTTACGTAAATCACTATGCTATATAGTTTGACAGTCATAGTCACTCTTCATCGGTTCATCAAAATCAAATATTTGCAAAGCAAATCGCTTTCATAGCCGCTTTCAAACTGGTGTACGGCAAACGTTAATTAGCAGGAGGCGGCAATTTGCGGTCTTCAAATTGACTGACTGACTCAGTGTTCCAATGAAGAGACCTGATCACTCCATGGCTGTTATGTCAATTATGTAGTTTGTGGCAAATTTATAATTTGTCTTGTACGTATGTACTTATATCTGCTGTGATTTTATAACGGTTTGCTAATTTTTATTTGAGTTTGGATTTGTATTCAGCATACTTACTTATACATATGGGTTCTATGAGTGTTTCTTATTAGAAACTTGTTTTAAGGTTATTTTCCAATGAATATTGCTTTCAACATGAGATACAATAAAACGAGCAGATCGTTAACCATCGGCTATGCCAAACAGACATCCGCAACACCGAAGCGTTGCAGATGCGCTGTCGGCCGTTTAGAGATAAGGGGGATTTGGGATTAAGGAGTTAGTATAGGAAGAGGAGGGATGGGGGAAAACAGGCAATGCAGTAAAAACATACAACCGGTAACCTTACTCACATACCAAAGTATGGTTATTTCACGCCGTTGTTTTCTTTACAGTCCTGGAAACACTGCAGACGACCCGGTCCATTCGTGGCGATGCACGGCTCTTGCCACGGCCAAAAGAAATACCGATTAGAAACAAAGCTTACGTTGTGTTACGTAAAAGAGGTCACCGAATACCCAATACCTTCCCCTCCCACCCCCCATCCCTAAACCTTAAATCTCTAATAATCCACAAAATGCCAACGGCGTACTTATAACTCCTTTGGGGTTGTAGGCGTCCATGGGCGGCGCCGATTGTATACCATCAGGTGTTCAGTCAGCTCTTTCGCTGACCTATAAAAATATAAATCCCAATAAAGCACGATTTCGAAAGCAAGAGGTTTTGGGTAGAATTTGGTGAAATTGTGTCGACAATTTTGTCTTGTAATTCACCTAAAATTTAAGTTTAGATGAAAGCTGTTGTGTAGTCGAACATTGAATCTGAGCCCCTTTCAAGACTAACTAAAATATATAATGTTGTATTATGATAGAACAGTCACTAAACAATGACCTGTGCACATATCAATCCACAGCTTGTGTCTTTTTTTATTGGTTCCGCCACAACCTCCCAAAAACACTGCAGCTCCTGTAAGCCAGGATCTACAGTAGATAAACCATGAAAACACCTGAATACTGGATCCCGTAACGATTTAATCAGAAGCAATTATTTGAGGAGTAAGTAAAAACAAAATAGTTTCCAGTGCAATATGTGCCTATTTAACCTAGCTTAAGACTGTAAGTGCAGTTTCTTTTACAGAGGACCTAAGATCCTTGCCTCCAAATCCCCATGTAACCATGAATGAAGATAGAATTTGGGAATTCATAGGAGGACGTGTACAAAAAGTTGGCGGGGCCATCTATCAGGGGCGGACAGTAAACAAGATATTTGTATGCATTTCGCTGCATTCAATATGCGAGCGATCGCTAGCTCTCGCCATTTGCAAGTAAGTATGCGAAGCGAGTTTTTGGTATTTCTGTTCTAGTGAACCGATATGGAGTGGAAATATATTTTATGTGTGTTTGTTGCGATCAAAATTAATTTTATGAATTTCTTTGATTGTCGGTTAGGTATATTTAGACCTAGATTTTTTTGGTGATAAATACGTTTATAAGCCTGAACATGTGATCTCTAAAAGACAACTCACTCAAAGCCTCTGAGTGAGTTGCTTTTTTTAAGGTATCAATCGCTAAGTCATCATCATCATCATCAGCCCTTTTCAGTCCACTGCTGGACATAGGCCTCTCCTATTGCACGCCACTGGGATCGATCTTCGGCCACTCGCATCCAGCTCCTGCCAGCCATCTTGCGCAAATCATCACTCCACCTTGCCTGAGGACGTCCTACATTACGTTTGCCGAGACGCGGTCTCCACTCAAGAACTCGTCTACTCCAACGGTCATCGGTTCTTCGGCTAATATGGCCAGCCCACTGCCATTTCAGCTTGCTAATCCGGTGGGCTATGTCGATTACCTTGGTTCTCTGCCGGATCACCTCGTTTCTGATTCGATCTCGCAGAGAAACGCCGAGCATAGCCCTCTCCATAGCTCGCTGAGTGACTTTTAGCTTGTGAACCAGCCGCACCGTCAGTGTCCACGTTTCGGCTCCGTATGTCATGACAGGTAGGACGCACTGATTGAAGACTTTCGTCTTTAGGCACTGTGGGATCGACGACGTGAAGACTTGACGCAGCTTTCCATATGCTGCCCAACCTAGCTGAATTCTTCTATTCACCTCGTTCTCGAAGTTGTTTCTACCCATCTGCAATGTCTGCCCGAGGTATACATATTTTTGAACGACTTCGAGAACAGCGCCGTGTACTGCAATCGGTTCCAGTAGTACATGTTCATTGAACATGACCTTGGTTTTATCCAAGTTCATCCGTAGGCCGATGCGTATAGAAGAGTCAGCCAGGTCATTCAGCATCCGTTGTAGGTCCTGCAGCGTTTCTGCTACGATGACGATGTCGTCTGCAAATCGCAAGTGAGAGATGTACTCGCCATTTATGTTGATGCCGCGTCCTTTCCAGTTCAGCGTCTTGAACATATCCTCCATTGCATTTGTGAACAATTTCGGGGAGATAACATCCCCTTGTCTCACACCTCGATGCAACGGTATCGGCCTTGTTTGCTGATCCTGTACTTGGACGGACATGGTGGCGGCCTCGTAGAGACATCTCATCACTTGGATGTATCGCCAATCTACTTGGCATCGCTGCAGGGACTCCAGAACAGCCCAGATTTCGACCGAGTCAAAGGCTTTCTCATAGTCCACAAATGCTAGGCACAGGGGCTGATTATACTCCTCAGTCTTCTGTATAATCTGCCGCACTGTGTGGATGTGGTCTATGGTGCCGTATCCGCTCCGAAACCCAGCCTGCTCCGGTGGTTGGAATTCGTCAAGTCTTCGCGCAAGGCGGTTCGTGATCACTCTCGAGAACAGCTTATAGACGTGGCTTAAAAGGGAAATGGGTCGATAATTCTTCAGTAGGGTTTTGTCACCCTTTTTGAAGAACAAGACGACCACACTCCGACTCCACGTCTCTGGAGTTCTCCCTTCAAACAGGACAGCGTTAAATAGCTTTTGCAGCTCCCTGAGTACCGGTTTGCTGCCTGCTTTTAGAAGCTCTGTCGTAACGCCATCCTCTCCAGGGGCTTTTCCATTTTTAAGCTGTCCAAGAGCGATCTCGATTTCGTCAATGCTGACTTCTGGCAGGTCTTCGGTGTAATGGCGTATTAAAGTGGCTCTAGAGTCCTCATTTCCGGGGTCAGGTCGAGATGCATGCGAAGCGTATAACCGGCCGTAGAAGTTTTCTACTTCCGAAAGAACTGCCGGCTTCGAGACAACGACTTCTCCACTTGCTGTGGTCAACTTCGTCAGGTGGCTTCTTCCAAGAGATTGTACGAACACTTTTGGCCCCCGGTTTTGCTCGATCGCTCTCTCGATTGCAAGGGTATTCGAGCACCGGAGATCGTGTCGCACGTGTTTGCTAATCTCTCGGTTTAGAGCCCGCTTCTCTGACGAAGTGACGGGTGGGTTTTCACGTCGTCTCTTCATAAGCCCTAAAGTCTCTTCCGAAAGCTTCGACTTCTTGCCCTTACGCTGCATTTCACAAAATCTCGTACCTTCTTCCCTGAGAACTCGAACCACGTTTTCAAGGTTCCGGTTAACGTCGGTTGTGGTTTCCAGGGCAGCAAATCGGTTCTCCAGGTTTAACTGAAACGTTTCAGATCCCATTTTGATTTGAAACAGGGTTGGTCGGAGCCTGGCCTTCATCAAGCGGACTCGTTCGGCTCTGAAGTCGATATTCAGAGAGCCTCGGACGAGTCGGTGATCGCTGCCGGTATTAAACCTATTAATCACGGAGACGTCTCTGAATATGTGCCTTTTGTCCGCCATGATGAAGTCGATCTCGTTCTTTGTCATAGTGTCGGGGCTTTGCCACGTCCACTTCCTTTGGGGCTGCTTCTTAAAGAATGAATTCATTAAGAACATCCCCTCCCGTTCGAGGAAATTGACGAGCATTTGCCCCCTATGATTCCTGTTTCCATACCCATGGGATCCTACTACCGATTCACTGCAATTTTGTACTCCCACTTTGGCGTTAAAGTCCCCCATAACAATGTTGAAGTGAGTCCTAGTGGTGGAGTGGAGGGCCCTCGATATATCATCGAACATCTCCTCCACCTCATCATCGGAGTGTGCCGAGGTCGGTGCGTACACTTGGACCACCTTAAGGCTATACCTCTCGGTGAGCTTTATAATGAGGTACGCCACCCTGTTCGACACACTCGACATTTCCACAACATTGTTAGATAGGGACTTGTTAACCAGAAACCCAACGCCACCTTGGGATTTTTGGTCTCCCTCACGGAAGTACATCAG